>CM056052.1:442542957-443142957 GCA_029574335.1 Rana kukunoris
GATTCATAACAAACTCCGCCCACGTGTAGAATTGGCGGGAATCCGCGTCGGATCCCCGTCGCTTCTATGACGGCTTTGTCTCCATCGTGGCAAGCCAGCTCGGCGCTGGCTCCCGCGATGGGGCTCGTAGGTGGTCAATCTCGCCGAGAAAGGGAGGGAGATTGACACAATATCCCAGTCACCTACTGTATACACATATATATATATATATATATATATATATATATATATATATATATATAGACCATAAGAGTAAATAGGGTTAAATTAAATATCTAAAAAAACAGACACCCACACATAAATCCATATACAGTGCAGAAAATAAGTATTTGAACACCCTGCTATTTTGCAAGTTCTCCCACTTGGAAATCATGGAGGGGTCTGAAATTGTCGTAGGTGCATGTCCACTGTGAGAGACATAATCAAAACAAAAATTCCAGAAATCACAATGTATGACTTTTTTAACTATTTATTTGTATGATACAGCTGCAAATAAGTATTTGAACACCTGAGAAAATCAATGTTAATATTTGGTACAGTAGCCTTTGTTTGCAATTACAGAGGTCAAACGTTTCTTGTAGTTTTTCACCAGGTTTGCACACACTGGAGGAGGGATTTTGGCCCACTCCTACACACAGATCTTCTCTAGATCAGTCAGGTTTCTGGGCTGTCGCTGAGAAACACGGAGTTTGAGCTCCCTCCAAAGATTCTCTATTGGGTTTAGGTCTGGAGACTGGCTAGGCCACGCCAGAACCTTGATATGCTTCTTACAGAGCCACTCCTTGGTTATCCTGGCTGTGTGCTTCGGGTCATTGTCATGTTGGAAGACCCAGCCTCGACCCATCTTCAAAGCTCTAACTGAGGGAAGGAGGTTGTTGCCCAAAATCTCGCAATACATGGCCCCGGTCATCCTCTCCTCAACCACTTAAGGACCGCCTACTGCACATTTACGTCGGCAGAATGGCACGGCTGGGCACATCAACGTATATATACACGTTGATTTTAGTACCCAGCCGTGGGTCGCGGGCGCGCGCCCGCGACCCGGTCCGAAGCTCTGGGACCGCGGGATTCGCGGACCCGATCGCCGCTGCAGTGCGGCGATCCGTCCCTGGAGCGGAAGAACGGGGAGAGCCGTGTGTACACACGGCTTCCCCGTGCTTCTCTGTGGCTGTAGCATCGATCGCGTCATCCCTGTGATAGGGGGACGCGATCGATGACGTCACACCTACAGCCACACCCCCCTACAGTAGTAAACAAAACACATAGGCACACATCCCCTACAGCGCCACCTGTGGTTAACTCCCAAACTGCAACTGTCATTTCCACAGTAAACAATGCAAATTTAAATGCATTTTTTTTCTGTGAAAATGACAATTGTCCCAAAAATGTGTCAAAATTGTCCGAAGTGTCCGCCATAATGTCGCAGTCACGAAAAAAATCGCTGATCGCCGCTATTAGTAGTAAAAAAAAAAAAAATAATAAAAATGCAATAAAACTATTCCTTATTTTGTAAACGCTATAAATTTTGCGAAAACCAACCGATAAACGCTTATTGTGATTTTTTTTACTAAAAATAGGTAGAAGAATACGTATCGGCCTAAACTGAGGAAAAAAAATGTTTTTTTATATATTTTTGGGGGATTTTTATTATAGCAAAAAGTTAAAAATATTGCATTTTTTTTTTAAATTGTCGCTCTATTTTTGTTTATAGCGCAAAAAATAAAAACCGCAGAGGTGATCAAATACCACCAAAAGAAAGCTCTATTTGTGGGGAAAAAAGGACGCCAATTTTGTTTGGGAGTCACGTCGCAATTGTCGCAATTGTCAGTTAAAGCGACGCAGTGCCGAATCGCAAAAAGGGGCAAGGTCCTTTGCCTGCATTTTAGTCCGGGTCTTAAGTGGTTAATACAGTGCAGTCGCCCTGTCCCATGTGCAGAAAAACACCCCCAAAGCATGATGCTACCACCCCCATGCTTCACAGTAGGGATGGTGTTCTTGGGATGGTACTCATCATTCTTCTTCCTCCAAACACGGTTAGTGGAATTATGACCAAAAAGTTTTCTATTTTGGTCTCATCTGAACACATGACTTTCTCCCATGACTCCTCTGGATCATCCAAATGGTCATTGGCAAACTTAAGACGGGCCTTGACATGTGCTGGTTTAAGCAGGGGAACCTTCCGTGCCATGCATGATTTCAAACCATGACGTCTTAGTGTATTACCAACAGTAACCTTGGAAACGGTGGTCCCAGCTCTTTTCAGGTCATTGACCAGCTCCTCCCATGTAGTCCTGGGCTGATTTCTCACCTTTCTTAGGATCATTGAGACCCCACGAGGTGAGATTTTGCATGGAGCCCCAGTCCGAGGGAGATTGACAGTCATGTTTAGCTTCTTCCATTTTCTAATGATTGCTCCAACAGTGGACCTTTTTTCACCAAGCTGCTTGGCAATTTCCCCGTAGCCCTTTCCAGCCTTGTGGAGGTGTACAATTTTGTCTCTAGTGTCTTTGGACAGCTCTTTGGTCTTGGCCATGTTAGTAGTTGGATTCTTACTGATTGTATGGGGTGGACAGGTGTCTTTATGCAGCTAATGACCTCAAACAGGTGCATCTAATTTAGGATAATAAATGGAGTGGAGGTGGACATTTTAAAGGCAGACAAACAGGTCTTTGAGGGTCAGAATTCTAGCTGATAGACAGGTGTTCAAATACTTCTTTGCAGCTGTATCATACAAATAAATAGTTAAAAAAATTCATAAATTGTGATTTCAGGATTTTTTTTTTTTGATTATGTCTCTCACAGTGGACATGCACCTACGATGACAATTTCAGACCCCTCCATGATTTCCAAGTGGGAGAACTTGCAAAATAGCAGGGTGTTCAAATACTTATTTTCTGCACTGTACATATGTGTGAGAGACATGTTACGTCGAGCTGGTAACATGTCTCTCACACATATGTATATGGATTTATGTGTGGGTGTCTGTTTTTTTTTAGATATTTAATTTAACCCTATTTAGTCTTATGGTTTATATATATATATATATATATATATGTGTGTGTGTATATATATATATATATAATATATATATATATATATATTTATTTTATATATATATATATATATATATATATATATATATATATATATATATATATATATATATATATATATATATATATGAGTTGTTTCTATATAATTAATTGAGACATTCACTGGACCTATGGACTATCGCTTTTAGCAGTTTTTAATTTTAATCAATTATGATCAATTATTTCTATTTTACTATGTATTTGAGTGAGTTCATCTTCGGCATGTACTTATGATAGTAGATGCTTGTATTATAACAATATGGCGTTTGGTCCAGTGACTCCAGTCCACCCATTTCATTTAGGGGCGGGTGTTTATTTATTTATCCATATAGGTGCTGACATAACGTTCACATATGATGATGACGATGTTTTGTATCTATTTATGCATCTATCTGTGAGTTAGGGCATGTGTTGGGAAGTCTTTGGTCCTTCATCTGGAAGCCCCAGTCAAACTCCGGCCTCCCGCCACTAGAGGGAGTACCGTCTTGAGACTCTATCCCCTGCAATGCCTGATCAGCAAGTGGGTAAAATGTCACATGGGCGGATATGACATGGTGGTGCTGGAACGCACCCACCCGCATCCTATGGTGATGCTGGAACGCACCCACTTCCTGTGAGTCGGCGCAGTGCGGGGCGTGACGTACGTCACATCGAACGTCGCTTTGCGTCGTGCTGTCGTACGTTGCGCGCATGCGCAGATAGGATCATGATGCCCGAGGCAACATAGTGCTGGAACGCAGCCACTCTAGAACAAGTGGCATGCGTTCCAGCCCATATGGAGGATATTAGGAGGACGGATTATCAGGTGAAACAAGGCACTACCTCGGGACATGTAAGGTATGTGCACCCCCAATAACAAAGTTTTAAACACGTGACAATGGAGGCATTTCTCCATATGTCCTCCTTCCCCTTCCTCTGCAGATTGGTGGTTCTTTGGACTGGGGGATACCCATTGTTGAGACTATGCCAAGCCTGAGATATAGGGACTGTATATACAAGGGTTAATTTAAAAATGGGGGGAGTCTCGCCAAGAGTCCTCCCTGTGGGCGGGATGACCTGTGACCTTCCAGCACATGCTCTTTCTACCTCTTTGTGTGTGTATATATTCTGACAAGCTGTACAGTGAGGGAGCAGTGCAGACCACCGGGGCTCTGAGGAAAGGGGTACGCCCCCGAAACGCGTAAGCCTAGCTTCAATATCGGTTAGATACCTTTGGACTGAAGCAACCGTCCTGTTCTGCTGGCGCTGTTGAACTGTCTTTCAAGGCTTGTTTTTTAACTCATTTTGTGAGTATAATCATTGATTTTAGTATTTTAATAAAAATCGTGTTACAGTATCACACTAGGTCGGTGCGCCCTCCATTCTCTTTTCTCTTTTAGATCAGTAATTTCCCCTAGTGAGTCCACCCCCCCCAGAAAGCTCTATTTGTCAGTTAAAGCAACGCAGTGCCGAATCACAAAAAGTGCTCTGTACAAATACGAAGACATCTGACACCGTAATCGTCTGCTATCCAAGCTATTAAGAGTCATTTTAGGAGGCATTCTAATGGAAAGTGATGGTAGCAGCGGTGTGCAGAAAGGAGGAAAATATTTCCAGCTCTGAGAAGTACATCTGTGTATCAAATATATGTTTTAATACCCTCTTAAAACATGCATGCATTTTTCTGTTCTTTTATGTTGGTGCTTACTGATTGGTCTGTAGCTGGCAGTTATTATTGCAGGTGGGCTGTTTTCAATCAGTATCGGGATAAGTAGTTTTAAAAGGCAGTCCATATGTAGATAGGTGATGATAAACTTTATACAGAGAAAAGGATTTTAATATACTGTATTCACACAAATTGATAAGACTGCTGAAACAGAAAAAGGTAAGGTTAAATTTACATGTATGGCAAAAACAGGCATTCAAATTCTTCACTACTGCCTAATGGCCCATACACACGATCCGAATGTCGGCCGACGGATCGTACGACTTTTTTCGCTTAATAATCGCGAGTAAAATAAAATAGGTTTTTAAACTCACGAAAATTATCGTACGATAGAAAAAAACGATCGGAAGTGATGTCACGTGTTGTAATGTATTTGTATTGTATTGTCGGACGACGGCTGTACTGACTAAACGAAAATCGGACGATCGGACGAGAAAAATTTTCGCGCTTGTCCGATCGAATTTAATCGGATGAACGGTCGTGATCGGCTGTCGAAAGTAGTGTACACACGATCCGAAAATCGTACGATCCATCATCGGACGATCGTTTTCGTCCGATATTCGGATCGTGTGTATGGGCCATTACAATGCTAGGTGGTAATTGGTAAATGGACAACTGATTGTGTACACAAGTAAAAACCTGGTCAGGTTTGTGTCACCTTTAGGCTTGATTACACGTGTCACAATACCCTGTGTTTCAGCAGTGTTTAAAGTGGAGTTCCAACCAGGATTTTTTTTTTTTAACAAAAAATCCCCCCCCCCCCCCAATTTTTTTATTTTTTTTATATATACTCACCCGAAATACCTGTTGCTATGTGGAAGTCCGTAATCTGCCTCTTCCGTGACCACGGTTTGTCGTCTTCTGCATCCTCTTCTAGTGAATGGGGTGCACTGTGTGTAATCCCAGAGAGCAGCCGCCCGTTCACAAGTCGGCACGAGACTTGTGCATGTGCAATAGGAAACGGGCAGTGAAGTCGTAAGGCTTCACTGCCTGTCTCCCTTAGTGTGGATGGCGTCGTGGGACCTGCACCAATCGAGGGATCGACATCAGGGGGGGGGGGCATCAGCACGGGTGAGTAGGACAGGTAAGTGTCCTTATTAAAAGTCAGCAGCTACAGTGTTATTAGCTGCTGACTTTAAAAAAAAAAAAAAAAAAATCGCGGGTGGAATCCCGCTTTAAGCCGTTTTTTTTTAATTTTAAAGCATCTTAACTGTCTTTCAGCCCAGGTTCACACTGCGCTGCGGGAGTGAAGCTATGCGAGTTCAGCTGAAGTCACGCAATTTCACTCCTGCTTGTAAGTGCCGATTTTGGCTGCGATTACAGAGACATATGTGCAAGTAGTACAGAAAATACTTTTTGAAATTGGCGCCGCAGATGCTGCATCGCACCGATTTAGGATGGTGCAGTTGCTGGCAAATGCTGCTGATTTGACATGCGATTTGACATGTCAAATCGCACTGGTGTGAACCAGGGCTTAATGCCTGTCATAAATATTATAATGGGCAACACGTGTTGCAGTACACACAGGCGCGGTACCATTGTGTTGTGTCATTAAACTCACATCATAAAATAACTAACAATAAATGGTGTATTACATGCTGTTCATAGTCACTAGGAGATTTGTTTTCTGTATTCCTACAAAAAAAACTGGTTGATCGTGCTGCTCTCTATCTTCCTCTTTTGTCCAAGTCCCCACTGCAGCTAGGGATTTTGCCACTGTGGCGGCAACTCTGCACATGCTCAGTTTTCAGCGAGTTTCTATTCTGAGCATTTCCTCCCTATCGCATCTGAGCAGCCCATGCGACTATAGGGTCACAAAAGTGGGCGTATACACAGTGGTAAATGACAGCCCACTCCCTTCCTCCTCCTCCATGCCCACTAACCAGCTAAACACAATGGGGCTGGATATTACATGTAGATTGATGGGGGGGGGGTTCACCTCCCTCTTATTCTAAGACACAGGCTTAAGGGGCGTGACACAGCCTGTGGCTGGCAGAAATCCACCTATATCATGTTATCACCATTTCATCATCCACATACAAAAATAGAGGGGACAATGTAAATTAATCAGTGTGTGTTAAGTATCACTTTAAGCAGCATATCACTTTTCAGGAGGCTTTGCATTATCAGCCTCCTCAATTAAAGTGGAGGTTCACCTAAAAAAATTGTTTTATCATTGCATTAAGGCGATTTAGTAGAATGAGAATCGGCGTTTGTTTTTTAAAAATGCTAGCAGGACATACCCTTTTCTATATAGATGATCAACGCGGCTTCCGGGTATGGTCGTCAGGACTGGACGTTCCTAATTGATTGACCGACGCATACAGCGCGTCACGAGTAGCCGAAAGAAACCGAACGTCGGTGCGGCTCTATACGGCGCCTGCACACCAATGTTCGGCTTCGGCTACTCGTGACGCGCTGTATGCGTCGGTCGGGATGCCTGTCAATCAATTAGGAACGCCTAACCCCGACGACCATACCCGGAAGCCGCGTTGATCGTCTATATAGAAAAAGGTATGTCCCGCTAGCATTTAAAAAAAAACAAACGCCGATTCTCATTCTACTAAATAGCCTAAATGCAATGATAAACATTTTTTTTTTAGGTGAACCTCCACTTTAACTTTAAAGTGGTTGTAAACCCTTACAACACACTTTTTGCTACAGGTAAGCCTATATTAAGGCTTACCTGTAGCTACCCAGGTTCTGCACGGTTTAGAAGATATCCCCTCTCCTGTGCATGTGCCAATGTCATCGGCACATTCGTACTAAAGCAAAAGCACGTATGTGCCATTGCTTCAGTGAGTGTGCCGTTACCGTCGGCTCCTGCCACGTCATCGGGGCTCCGGCCAATCACAGTGCCCGAGCCGCGATGCCCAGAAATAACCTGCTAAGTAATTCATAATGAGCTAGTATGCTATACATACTAGCTCATTATGCCTTTTGTTTTGCAGGTATTTTTTTTTTTTGCTAGGGTTTACAACCACTTTAATAGTACTGCTCCTTAAAGTGTCTGTAAACCCTCTCCTATATCCAGTGAAGTCAATGGCCTCGGATGATACACAGAGATAAAACAAATCACCCTACATAAGTTTTACATGTATATGTGCAGTCTTTCCCTTTCTATATTATTTAGAAAGTGTGCATCGTGTTACAAATGTTTTTTTCTGTTTCAGCAGTGGATGTGGAGTCTGGGTATACACTGTGGGCCAGATTCTCTAAGATCCTGCGGCGGCGTCGCCTAAGCTATTTACACTACGCCGCCACAACTTACTGGAGCAAGTGCCGTATTCTCCAAGCACTTGCTCCGTAATTTGCGGCGGGGTAGTGTAAATGGCCCGGCGTATGGCCGCGTAATTCAAAGGGGGCTGCTTGTATTTAAATTAAGCGTGCCCCCGCGCCGATCGAACTACGCATGCGCCGGCCGTACAAATAGCCCAGTGCGCATGCTCCATTTTACGACAGAAAACGTCAATGAAGCCGACGTGAGCGTCATTGACGTAAAGCCCTATTCACGAACGACTTAGTAAAACGACGGAAAAGGACGACGCTGTCCCGACGCCATACTTAACTTGGCATACGACGGACCTTCGTAAACTTACCCCTCATATAGCAGGGGTAGGTTTACGCTTACGGAAACGACGTAAACGACGACGAGGCGGCGCAAAAACGTTCGGGAATCGGCGTATCAGGCTCATTTGGATAGTCAAATGAGAAAACAACGTAAACGCCACCTAGCGGCCAGAGAAGAATTACATCTAAGATCTGACGGTGTAAGTGTCTTACACCTGTCAGATCTACGCCGTATCTATGCGTAAGTGATTCTAGGAATCGCACGCATAGATATCCGGGCCAAAAAACAGAGATACGACGGTGTATTTTGAGATACACCGTCGGATCTCTTTTGAGAATCTGGCCCTGTGTGTGATCTGATTGGAGGAAAGGGACACCCCCTCACTCCACATAGGCAGAGGATCAAAGAAACATGCAGAGCTGTGCTGTGAATAGACGAGCTCTCTGCTTATATCCCTCTAATCACCCTCCCAACACAAACCTCCAGCTGCTTTTATCATGTGTCTGAGAGCTTGTCAGAAGTTATCATGCTGATCACAGAGGAATGGGGTAGCAGAAAGAAACAAACACACAGTGCTTTGGAGAGAGATAAGTAAACACTACAGAAAGATGTCAGATTTCATGAATAGGTTTTACATCTACTTTTAACTAGAGCATTTATGAACACATACTTTATTGTTTTTTCTTTTACAGGCATTCTGCATTATTAGTTTTTAACTTGTAAATCAGCTTTGTTAACCTATGTGGCCATGCACATCAGGCATTTAGATCCGTAATGTCAAGAGTAGTCAGTAAAGTCATGAAAAATAACAAAAAAAAAAAAAAACGCAGCTATGTTCGAAGAGGAGCCTTCGAGCATAATTTATGCACATGTACGCATGTGAATAGAGTCTAATAGTGCATTTTTTAATTGGTAGAATGACAATCCAGGATTTCCTGTCTGTGCAGGAAGTAACCAGTGGTCTTCCCTCCGTTTTTTCCATACCTCACGATGTGCATTCCAGTGTCTGTATCTGCTGTGTACTTCAGTGTGTGCTCTATTATGGCGGAGGATGTGTTCCAGCTCATTGCCTGAGTGAAGCTGCATCCAGAAGTTTCCTATGCAAGATGTATATCCAGCATGGCAGAATATATCACAATCGCTGCCATCTAACTGGGATGTACTTGGTAGATGGGAGAAGGAGAATAGGGGTAAGTGTATATCTCTGCATGATTCACGTATCCATGTATACTTTCCAGTATATATGGAGTATTGACCCCCTTTTTTTTTTTTCAGAACATACTCTGCTTTCGATGGAAATCACTCAGTGACAGCTTACACCACAAAATAACCTTGGAGAAGGAGGAAGCCAGAAGTGGAGCCCCAGCATGTGGCCTAAAACCTCTTCCATATGCCGGGGAGCTAGCCTTCTAATGAAGGACAATTGAGTCTAGACTAGAGAGTAAGTACAGTTGTTGTGTTTTTGGAGCACTTAAGTACTGTTTATGTGAAATAAAATTAAGACTATGGGCAGTTGGATGTACTGGATGTGCACCTGTTTACATTCACATTAAAGTACAACTTCATCTACGACTTTGGAGACAGAAACCGAAAGAAGCAAAAACAGAAGGTCATTTTTGTAATGTTTTCTTTTTATAGGACCGCATCCAACTGGTTGGTGGAGGAGAGGGAGGATTAGGCGGTAGAGAGTGAGGCTGGGCCGCCATCTATTTCTTGTAATTCTACCATTCAGCTACACCAGCACTATTGGAGCAATCCGCGAGCCTTGATGTGTTCATTTGGAGGGTATCTGTCTGCCTGTCGATCTGTCTGCCTGTCTATCTGTCTGCCTGTCTATCTGTCTGCCTGTCTATCTGTCTGCCTGTCTATCTGTCTGCCTGTCTATCTGTCTGCCTGTCTATCTGTCTGCCTGTCTATCTGTCTGCCTGTCTATCTGTCTGCCTGTCTATCTATCTATCTATCTATCTATCTATCTATCTATCTATCTATCTATCTATCTATCTATCTATCTATCTATCTATCTATCTATCTATCTTCTACCTAATCTATCCATCTTGTACATGTTGTGTATATATAAAAGTTTCTGCTTCCCTAGGGTGCAGCTGCAGAGAAGTGTTCATCATACCAAGGGACCTTTTGGGCATGGATGTGGATGGCGGGAGAAAGAGAGAGATACACCACAGTGGGAGGAGCGCATCTTACAGCTGCTTATTGAAATGTATCCAGCAGCAAAGCGCACTGGCAGACCGATATCCCAGAAATGGGGGGGCTTCCTTCTGCCAGAGCATCCTGCCACAGCTGGAAGACTTCTTGGGGAACATAAAATGCAGACCAAGAATGTTATTCATGATATGCATATCTCCTGGCCTGCAGTTTCACTAAACGCAGTGGTCTTCCACCACCTTGTTTTCCAACCGTTCCGGCTGCTTTATATTCAACAACTGCTCCTCCAGGTTCAGCCCCTGGTACATACCCACCTACTTCTACGATGCCAGGTCCCCCTTGCTTCCTACCCTGAACCCCACAGCTCCTCTACGCCGCCCTTTTATTCTTACCAGCTCTTTGCCTTTAATAATGCATCAGATTATGTATCCCAGTCTCCACTCTGTTATTCACAGGGATGTGGCACTCTTCCTCTCCCCTTTTCCATGTTTATTAGGACATATATAAATTTGTTTGACTGATACTTTTTACAGTATGACGCATAATAAAAAGTTTTTGCAAATGCATCTTTGTGTTCTCATTTTGTTTCCAGTTCCAAAATGTGTCGGCTGAGCTGCAGCACAAAGTGGAATACTTTTTCATGTGTGTGTGGTAATGCTGATATTCACTACGAATGGAAGCCTTAAAGGAGTTGTAAAGGAAAACATTTTTTTGCCTAAAATGAATGTCTGCAAGGTAGACAGACAGAATAGTGAAATGATTCTGTTAACAAATGAGTAAATACCTATTAAATTCCTTCATCTATATCACCTCTGACGTTCTAGTTTCTGTTCTCTCATTCACTTCCTGGTTTGCGGCGCTCGTTCATGTAAGAACTACATTTCCCAGTATGCATTGCGGCATGCCCAGTAATTCACACCTCCTTGAAGTCTCTAACACATAGAGAGCGTCCTGCCACACAGATGTAGTTCCCAGGAGGTGGGGGCACGTCACTGACCACCGCAGTAAAGCCTCCCTTCACGGTGGTGAGTAACAAGCAGACAAGCAGGAAGTGAACAGAACAGAGAAGAAATAGAACAACTTCTGAGCAAAAAACGAACAATGAGGAAGTGAAAAGAGGAATGTCTGCAGGTAAAGGATGATTATGAAAAAAAATAAAAAATCCCTTTACAACCCCTTTCACTCACATGAGTGGGAAAAAAAGATACAACTGTGCTATGATTTACATTTCCAACAAATTACAGCCTTAAAGTGATGTTAATAAAATATTTATATATCGAACATGTTATGCTTACCTGCTCTGTGCTATTGTTTGGCACAGAGCAGCCCTGATCCTCCTCTTGGGTCCCCCGCCGGCACTTTTGGCTCCCTTCCCTTGACCAGTGTCCCCAATAGCAAGTTGTTTGCTATGGGAGGGGCACCGGTGTGTGCTTGCTTCTGAGCCCCGCTCTCTCCTCTTTGGCTCACTGGCTGTGATTGACAGCAGTGGGAGATACTGGCTCCTGCTGTTTTGTCTTGGCCAATAAGAGAGAAAGCTGAGGGCATGCAAATCGCTGGATGGAGAGATGGCTGTGGGGGGAGCAACACACAGAAGACCTTATCCACTTCAGCCCCAGAAGAATTTACCTCCTTCCTGACCATGCCCTTTTTTGCGATATGGCACTGTGTCGCCTTAACTGACAATTGCGACGTTATACCCAAACAAAATTTATGTCCTCTTTTCCCCACAAATTGAGCTTTCTTTTGGTGATATTTGATCACCTCAAACAAAAAAAGAGCAACAATTTTGAAAAAAAAAAAAAGCAATATATTTAACTTTTTGCTATAATAAATATCCCCAAAAAAATGAAACATTTTTTTTCCTCAGTTTAGGCCGATATGTATTCCACATATTTCTGGTAAAAAAAAATCGCAATAAGCGTATATTTATTGGTTTGCAAAAAAGTACTCGCCTAGGTGGATGCAGCTTCAGTCCCATGCTGCATCTGTCTGCCGCCAGCTCTGCAGTGTGGTGTTTGATTGCTTAATTCTCCTCTCCACTCTGACAGTCACTGGGCTTTGGAAGGGGTGGGAGGGGCTGGCTCAGGCTCTCGGCAGATTGCTGACAGGCTGAGCCAGGGGTCCAGGCTTCTGATGGGATCCCAACCCTGGACCGTCTGACATCAGCTGGCTAAAAACAGGTGATTTATAGAAGTATTGGCAAAAAAGCTTTGGCCATACTTCTTTTTAATATCAAAGGTTTTAGATTGTTATACAAATATGTATTTGAACTAAAATCTTAATTTTTTTGGTGCAAAAACATGGTGTGGGCTATCTAAGGGGAGGTTCTGCCAGTCACAAGTCAATGCCCCTCCAGCTTGTGTCTGTATGTGGAGGTGATGCCTCCATCAATTAACATAACATATCCTGCCCCGATTGTGTTTAGCTAAGAAGGGAACTGAAACTGCAGCATGCTCAGTGGATGTTGAAAACGGCTGGTCTACACAATCTCAGGCTACAGCCGAAATACAGACAGAGTGGGGGACAATGAACAGCACGATCAACCAGGTTGTTGTTGTTTTTTTTTTTTGCGGAATACAGAAAATAAATCGCATAGTGACCGAGCATGAATAGCATGTAATACCGCATGTACTGACCGCATTTAATGATGCGGATTAAAGGGGTTGTAAAGGAATTTATTTTATTTGTTTTCATAATAAGCATCCTTTACCTGCAGACATTCCTCTTTTCACTTCCTCATTGTTCGTTTTTGTTTAGAAGTTGCTCTATTTCTTCTCTGTTCTGTTCACTTCCTGCTTGTCTGATTTTTTTTTTTTTACTGGCCACCGTGAAGGGAGGCTTTACTGCGGTGGTCAGTAACGTGCTCGTCCCCTCCTGGGAACTACATCTGTGCGGCAGGACGCTCTCTACCTGTTAGAGACTTCAAGGAGGTGTGAATTACTGGGCGTGCCACAGTGCATACTGGGAAATGTAGTTCTTGCATGAACAAGTGCCGCAAACCAGGAAGTGTATGAGAGAACAGAAACTAGAACGCCGGAGGTGATATAGATGAAGGAATTTAATAGGTATTTACTCGTTTGTTAACATAACCATTACACTATTCTGTCTGTCTACCTTGCAGACATTAAATTTAGGCAAAAAAATGTTTTCTTTTACAACTCCTTTAAGGGAGCCAGGAAACTTTCTCCAGTTAATAGAAAATATTATCCCTCCTTTTAGCATACAAAATTGTGAAGAGCACAGATGCTCTTCACAAGTGTCAGTTTTGCTCAAATTCATTTGTATAATACCCTATAATATAAAGCTATAAAAATAAAGGCTTCATTAACCACTTAAGACCCGGACCAATACGCTGGCAAATGACCCAAGGGGTTTTTGCGATTCGGCACTGCGTCGCTTTAACAGACAATTGCGCGGTCGTGCGACGTGGCTCCCAAACAAAATTCGCGTCCTTTTTTCCCCACAAATAGAGCTGTCTTTTGGTGGTATTTGATCGCCTCTGCGATTTTTATTTTTTGCGCTATATACAAAAATAGAGCGACATTTTTGAAAAAAAATCAATATTTTTTACTTTTTGTTATAATAAAAAACCAATAAACTAAATTTTAGTCAAACATTTAGGCCAAAATTTATTTAGCCACATGTCTTTAGTAAAAAAAAAAAATCGCATTAAAAAAAAATTAGCTACCTAGCGGGAACAGCGACACTAATACAGCGATCAGAAAAATGATCGCTTAGTGACGCTGGCAATAGGGAGTGAAAGGGTTAACTAGGGCAGTGATCAAGGGGTTAAAACTTTATTGGGGGGGTGGGGGGGCTACCCTGACACTAACACTGACTGACTGTCACACTGTCTGTCACACTGACACTAAATACAGTAATCATACATGTCAGGGGGGAGGGGGGGGGGCGATCGCGGGGGTTAAATGTGTAAGTGTGCTGTTAGTGCAGACTTACTTGGTGTGTTGTGATCTCTCCTCAGCGGCGCTTGAAACAAACGCCGAGGGAGAGATCACGTCGCTTCCTCCTTCCTGTGTTTACACAGGAGGAGGAAGTGACAGGGCGGGCGGGCGCGCGCATTGGCTGGGAGCGATCCGGAGGGGGCGGATGAAAACGGATAGCCGCCCCCACTTGTCGGATCGCTCCTGCAGCCGCGCGGACCGCCGCATGTACGGGGGGGGGGGGTCCGATCGGACCCCCGATCCCCCCCAAGGCACCAACGTATATATACGTTGATGTGCCTGTCGGTGCCATTCTGCCAACGTAAATGTACATGCGGCGGTCCTTAAGTGGTTAAGGATGTTGACAGAGAAAATGCCCTATCAACCACTTTTACATTAGGAAAATGGCTCATCTTTTCAGTTAAAGGCTTAGCACTTGTAACAAACTTTCCTTCCATTATCCTCTTTCCCATTGGAGAATTCAAAACGCCTGGGATTAAGCGGAACTTCCACAGTTTCAGCGGACATGTTTGATCGTGTGCATGGCCTATCGGACTGTTTTTCAGCGGACAAAAGTTTCCAAACATGCTTAGAAACCTGTCTGTCGGACATGTTCGATGGTTAGTACACAAAATCATCGGACCAAAGCTTGGAAGCAATGAACTTCGTTTTTTCATCACGTCGTTGTGTTATACTTTACCGCGTTCTGGTCCGAGGGGATTTTGGTCCGATGGTGCGTACGCACATCAGACCAACAGACCATTTCAGCCTGGTCCGATGAAAACGGTCCGTCGGACATGTTTCATCGGACATATCTGATCGTGTGTACAGGGCCCAAGTTTGTAATTGCTATCGGCAATAGCCACCAGCGCAATCAAATATTTTTTTAAATTTTTTTGTAATTTTAAAATTACGGTTTTGACTTAAGCATTACAATACCCTGCCTTCAGTGGGCTCCATAAAGCATCACATGTATCGTCGCATTGTAGTAATTAGTGACTTTGCCTGTTGCCAAAAACCTGTCAAAAATAAAAAATGATGAATTTATTGGCCATGACACTTGTATGAATGAGGATTGAGCCTGGGTTCACACTTATGTGAACAGACATTCGCATTGCATTGCTGTGCCAATCATGTGATCAGAAGTGTATTTAGTTTTTGTGCTGCCCTAGGCCCGACTAATTTGAATATGACCCAGCCAATTCTGTCAAGGCCACACCCCTTGTTGTTTAAGACCCGTCCTGAAATTTCTGAGTGGGGACACTAGTTCTGGGGGGGGGGGGGGGGCAATGAATTCCCTCAATTTGCATAGATTTTCTTTCACTTCCTGTTTGGCTATGGGGCAGGAAGTGAAGGAAAATCTCTACAATGGGACAGGGATGGTAAAAAACTAACTGACGGGGGCTATAACCCTCCCTTACTCTATCCAAAATGAAAAAAAAAGTGTTGCCTTTAGTTCTACTTTAAGCACAAATTTCAGACAATTTTATGAAGAAGATATAACCATGCCAATGGTGCAGCAAAAAACACATAGCACAGTGAGGAAGGTTTGTGGTCCAGGATGATAGAACAGTCAAAATTAGAAGCTGGAATCAGGGGGCGCTAGACTAATTTGCCTCTCAGCCCAGTCCACCCCATAAGACTGGCGCTACTAACAGTGTAGCACAAGCCGGTGGGGACTCTTTCTGTGCTGCCCCCCCTGCAAAGTGCCCCCCTAGGCCTGGGCCTTGTCCTAGGCCAGGATACAGTGTTGCATGTGATGTCTGTGCAATGCAAATTCAGCCATACATTTGTATGACTGAGCTCACCTTGGACTCGCACAAAAAAGGTATAAATAGTCAATAAGTTATTAGCTCCCACTTAGACGCCCTAAGCAGGCTAGACACTGAGCCCAGAGGAGGTAGAAAAGAACAGTCAAAAGACCTGCGTAACAAAGTAATGGAATTTTATAAAGATGGAAAAGGATATAAAAAGATACCTCTGACAGACTCACCTGGGACTATCCATATCCTGCTAAAACAGAGGCTTGGGGAGATTGCACATGCTGAGTTTGGTGTGTATTGCTAGAGAGTTTTTTTTTTTTCTTGGGAGGGTGCATGTGATCAACACGGGGCCAATCGGCATTGTCCAGATAGAGCATTAGGGGTCTTGCAGCCTCATAGGACAGTAGGAGTAGAATGAAACCTCCTCCTACAAGCTTTAACCAGATGCTCATAGAAGCCACAAGACTGCTTATATTCTGATGAGAAAAGGCATTTAGCCGTTTATATTTACTAAAATAATTGCATTTACGTGTTCTGTGTACTGTGAGAGACCAGACATAGTGAATGCAGGTTCTGGGTTTAGCAACACTTTAAAGAGGTTCTTCAGTGTCCAGGAATCCAGCACTGTCCTCACCCGGGCTGGTTCCTTGCGGCTTCACAACCGACTTCCCACTGCGTGTGCATGGGCCATGCTGCACTGTGTGAATGGTTGCGCAGCCCTGTGATGTGTTGGAAAAGTCTGTGGGCAGAGAGAGGGAGCTGAACTTCCACTAGGATCGCCTAGACCAGGGGAAGGCAACCTGGGGCCCTCCAGCTGTTGTGGAAATACATTTCCTACGAGGCATTGCAAGTCTGGCAGTTACAATTACTCCCCTAGAGGCATTATGGGGCTTGTAGTTCTGCAACGGATGGAGGGCCCCAGGTTGCCTACCCCTGGCCCAAACAATCCAAGTAGAAGCGGGTACCTGTCAAAACCAGTTACAACCCCCCCCCTCCCCCCAAAAAAAAAGTTATCCAAAAGTTTAACCCTTTTAGGTGAAGTTCTGCTTTAACAGTTATTACTCTTTGAATGGGGGCTGATCTTTAGGGGATTAAGGAATATTTGCTGCCGACTGGTAACTGGTTATCTCGCATACTCTGCTGTGGTTGCAACTGGCTAGAGATCTCTGTGTAAAGGAGGGGAAGCCATTTTTTATTTAGGATGGACACTGGGAAATGGGCGGTGTACAAAATACAGAGAAAAGACGGACACACAGTGAGCAGTGCCCATGGGTAAGACATGTACATTATTTTTATAAGAAATACTGTGCATGGTGGAAGCGAGGGTGGCATTGCACAGGGATGATGCCATACTGAAAAATGTGTGTGCTGGAGGAGGGATACAGGAGAATCTTTGTGCTGGAGATGGGATCTTACAGGGGGAAGAGCAGAAGGTGGATGATTTCCCAAGTAACAAACTAAAACTTAAACATTATATTATATATGAATGATATATTATTATATGGAAACAAAGGATTGTTTTTTTGCGTCAATTTAAAATGTATTCTTTACTTTCTTTAGGCAACAAACACGAGGATGGGACTCAGAGTGACTATGAAAATAGTGCAACAATAAAGCATATAAACAAGTGTGCCAATTTAAAAGATTATGAGAGACGGGGTCTTATAGAGCAGAAAAGGTTGGAGCAGAAGGCTCAGACCGGAGGGAAGCAGCAGGAAACTGCAAGTCAGACTGCTTTTTTGATCGAGTTTATTGACGAAGACCACCCGCGAAAAAGACGTTCCTATTCTTTCTCTATGAACACCAGCACTGCCGGCCCAGAAGCTCCGTATCCAATCCCACAGTCAAGGATAGATAAAGTCAAAGCCTCTTCTGTTGATCCCAAAGGGCTGTGTTTGGGTTTACAGTCCGTTGCCTCATCTCATAGAGTCATTCATAGCACACAACATGCAAAACTGCTGCTTAAACAGAAATCTGAAGAGCCTTGCACGTCTTTATTAGTTTCACAAAACGTTTTATTGAGGAGCTCTGGAAGCCTTGGACATCGACAAGCTAGTAAGCGGATTACATCTGACAGTGTGGAATTGCCTTCCTTGGAGACGGATCACAGGAGCAGTCATCTTGCTGAAAAGGCAAATAGCAAGGAGGATGCTGAAGGACCATGTGTGACGGTAACCCAAATATCAGCTTTTGGATTAAAGGAACACTAAAGTTAAAATGTTTTATTTTTTTTAAATAACAAACATGGTACACTTACCTCCACTGTGCAGCTCGTTTCGTTTTGCACAGAGTGTCCTCTAACCCTGTCTTCTGGGGTCCCTCGGCGGCTGTCTCAGGTCCTGCTCGCAAAAGCTTTCCACCTTAATGCGAGCGAGCACGGTGGAAAGCTTTTGCGAGCGCGCTCCTGTGATACAGCGGCGGCCATAGCCGCCGACTGTATCACTCGGCCCCGCCCCCCGGCGCGCCGAGTCATCCGCTGCGATTGACAGCAGCGCCAGCCAATTGCTGCGCTGCTATCAATCCGGCCAGCCTAGCCAATCAACGGCCAGGCTGGGAATCGAACAGGATGACGTGGATGCGCCCGGCAATTTCGAACGGTCGGGAAGTAAAACGGGGGCTCGTGGGCGGATGTTTTTTCACCTTAAAGTGGTTGTAAACCCCAAAAAATTTTTTTTTTTTGATGTCACAATGTAGAGTATAAGATTTCCTATCATCTGTGCCCAGTCTTGCCACACATAGTTAAGTGCTTCTATTAAAAACTGACCACACTAAGCAGGAGAACAACCCGTAATAAGTTCTCTAACTATGTGTTCTAGTGATCAGACCTGACAACTGGCAACTTCTTGATGCTTGCAAGAAAAATTTCTCGGAACAGAAGGGGAAGGGAGGTAACCGCTCCAGGTGGATCAGTGTAAATAAATCTCTCCTCAGGATTGAAGCAGCAGGTGTAGGCTATACATATAGCAATCAGGTAAGGGAAAGTTCTGGACAGCCACACTCCAAAAAATTGCCTCTAAAAAGATATCAAAAATACATGCCACAGAAAAATACAGGACAGAAGAGCTGACGCGTTTCACACTTTCAACAGTATGATTAAGCACTGTTGAAAGTAGGGTTGTCCCGATACCAGTATCGGTATCGGGACCGATACCGAGTATTTGCGGGAGTACTTGTACTCCCGCAAATACCCCCGATACCTAAATAGAATACTCCCGCGGCTGCCGCCGCAACGCGCCGCCGCATGGATTAAACGGCGTGCGGGAACATCACAGCTTTCATTTGAATAGCTGTAGTTTTCCCGCTGCGTACAGACACTCCCCCTTGCTCGGGATTGGATGGGTGATCGTGATCTGTCCAATCCCGAGCAAGTGGGAGTGTCTATACGCGCGGGCAAAACAGCTATTCAAATGAATGCTGTGATATTCTTCATGCGGCGGCTTTCGGCGGCAATGGTATGGGGGACATGGCTGAATATGTGAGGGACATGGCTGCATTTAAATAAAGTATCGGTATTCGGTATCGACGACTACTTGAAAAATATCGGTACTTGTACTCGGTCCTAAAAAAGTGGTATCAGGACAACCCTAGTTGAAAGTGTAAAACGCGTCAACTCTTGTGTCCTGTATTTTGCTGTGGCATGTATTTTTGATGTCTTTTTACAATAAAGGCACATTTTTGGAGTGCGGCTGTCCAGAAATTTCCTTTACCTGAAGAAGAATTTCTCTATCATTTATTGAGCGACATGGGAATTCAAAAACAGTTGCATTATACTGCCATCTAGCGGCGGTTAGAACACTAGCAAAGTGAACAAGGCGCTTCAGTTTATGGCTAGTGGCAGTGGTTATCAACCTCAGTCCTCAAATACCCCCAACGGGCCATGTTTTCAGGTTTTCCTTTACTTTGCACAGGTGCTTTAAATTAATATCAATGACATGGTATGATAAGAACTATTTTATTTAAACACTTCATTACTGAGCACTTAAACCCCCTTCGTGCCCAGACCAATTTTCAGCTTTCAGCACTGACGCATTTTAAATGACAATTGCGCGGTCATACAACACTGTACCCAAATTATATCATTTTTTCCCCACAAATAGAGCTTTCTTTTGGTGGTATTTGATGATCTCTGCGATTTTTTATTTTTTGCACTATAAACAAAAAAAGACAGAAAATTTTGAAAAAAAAAACACTTTTTTACTTTTTGTTATAATATCCCAATTCATTATTTATTTATTTTTTTACATAAACATTTTCCTCGGTTTAGGCCGATATACGTATTCTTCTACATATTTTCGTTAAAAAATAGGGGATAGATATGATTTTTATTTTTTTTACTAGTAATGGCGGCGATCTGCGTTTTTTTTTTTTTTTTGTCAGGCCTGCGATATTGCGGCGGACGTATCGGACACTTTTGACACAATTTTGGGACCATTCACATTTATACAGCGATCAGTGCTATAAACATGCACTAATTGCTGTATAAATGTGACTGGCAGTGAAGGGGTTAACACTAGGGGGCATGGAAGGGGTTAAGTGTATTCCCTGGGTGTGTTCTTACTGTGGGGGGAGGGGACTGACTGGGGGAGGTGACCGATGCTGTGTCCCTATGTACAAGGGACACAGCATCTGTCTCTTCTCTCCCTGAAAGGACATGGAGCTCTGTGTTTACACACAGAGCTCCACGTCCCTGCTGTGTCACCGCCGATCACGAGTACCTGGCGGACACCGCGGCTGCCAGGCACACGCATCGGCTTCCCAGCGATGCGCCGGGCACAGTGTTTCCCCGCTGCACGCCACCCAGCGGCGCACAGGGGAATGTAAACAACAAAACGTCCAAAGACGTCCTCCCGGCACTTGAGAGCCGCGCTGTGGACATCTTTTGTCTATAGCGCGGGCCTTTAGTGCTTAACTCCTTGCCGACCGCCCGCCGTCATATTACTGCGGGACGGTGGCACTGCTGGGCGAGAGCCCATAGCTATACTTTCGCTTTAAAGCGGCCGCTAGGGGGTGCGTGAGCACTGCCGGAGGCGGCGCGCGTGCGTTCCCGCGCGCCCCCGAGTCCCGCGCGTGTGCCCGGCGGGTACGATCGCCGCCGGGCACTCGTGATTGCTCGTTACGAGCAGGGACCAGGAGCTATGTGTGTAAACACATAGCTCTCGGTCCTGTCAGCGGGGGAAACGCTGATCTCCTGTTCATACAATGTATGGACAGAAGATCAGTGATTTCCCCTAGTGAGGCCACCCCCCCCCCCCATACAGTTAGAACACACCCAGGAACACACTTAACCCCTTCCCTGCCCCCTAGTGTTAACCCCTTCACTGCCAATGGCATTTTTATAGTAATCCAATGCATTTTTATAGCATTGATCGCTATAAAAATGCCAATGGTCCCAAAAATGTGTCAAAAGTGTCCGAAGTGCCCGCCACAATGTCGCAGTACTGAAAAAAAATGCTGATCGCCGCCATTACTAGTAAAAAAAAAATATTAATAAAAATGCCATAAAAAGACCCCCTATTTTGTAAACGCTATAACTTTTGCGCAAACCAATCAATAAACGCTTATTGCGAAAAATATGAAGAATACGTATCGGCCTAAACTGAGGAAAAAATGTTTTTTTAATATATATTTTTGGGGGATATTTATTATAGCAAAAAGTAAAAAATATTGCATTTTTTTTCAAAATTGTCGCTCTATTTTTGTTTATAGCGCAAAAAATAAAAACCGCAGAGATGATCAAATACCACCAAAAGAAAGCTCTATTTGTGGGGAAAAAAAAGGACGCCAATTTTGTTTGGGAGCCACGTTGCACGACCGCGCAATTGTCAGTTAAAACGACGCAGTGCCGAATCACAAAAAGTGCTCTGGTCATTGGACAGCAATATGGTCCGGGGGTAAAGTGGTTAAAGGAAGTTCCCAAAGCATGGCCCGTTGGAGGTGCTTGAGGACTTAGGTTGAGAACCACTGTCCTAAGAGGTTCAGCTCTTTTGGTGACAGCCAAGATTCTTGCTACACTGCTGATTATATATATATATATATATATATATTTTTATGGTGACATAATTTAAAATTCCTGGCTGCACTGCTGCTTGTGCTGGTCATTATCAGGCAGCTATCTGGATCTGTAGCGCCTCAGCATTGGCTTTGGAGGCCATATCTGGACCGTATCACATAGACATATACATTAGATGGGATGTGCAAGGCTAGTTTTGAATGTGATCTTCAAGCACTGTGCTCTGCATTGCGGCGCTTTCTAGACCTTAGTCTAGTGTTACTGGATCAATTGGCACCATCTCTGGCAGTGTTTTGTCTCTGACCCTTAATACCATTAAAGGAGATTTAATGTCATACTCCCCACATTAAATATTTAAAACAAGCAGTATGAAATTAACCACTTCCTGCCCAAGCCAATTTTCAGCTTTCAGCACTGTCGCACTTTGAATGACAATTGCGCGGTCATGCTACACTGTGCCCAAATGACATTTTTATCATTTTGTTCCCACAAATAAATCTTTCTTTTGGTGGTATTTGATCACCTTTACAAATTTTTATTTTTTGCCCAACAACTAAAAAAAAGACCGACATTTAAAAAAAAAAAAAAAATGTTTTTTATTTATATTTGTTTGTTTTTATAAAAAAGTATGTTTTCTTCTTCAATTATGGGCACCGATGAGGTTGAACTGATGGGCACAGATGAGGCGGCACTGATGGGTGGCACTGGTACTCTGCACTGATGGGCACTCATAGGCGGTGACGCGTCATATTCGGCTCCCCATCACACAATGCTACGGAAGTGACGTAGCGGCCAACTGCGCATGCGCGATGCGTTCCAAGCGCAACTGTGATGCGTTCCAATGGATTTACGACAGTGCACACCAGCGAAGCCGCCATTCTTGGCGACTAGACTTAGGGGAAAGTGGCCAGTCGGCCTCACGTCCTTGCACGGGGTTGTTAAGGAAAGAGCCTGGATGCCGAACGAGGTTTCGCTGGTATGCACTGTTGTAAATGCATTGGAACGCATCGCAGATGCGTTTGGAACGCAACGCGCATGCGCAGTTTGCCGCCACAGCACTTCCGCAGCAGTCTGTGATGGGGAGCGGAGTATGACGGTGCAGTAGCACTCATGGGTGGCACTGATGGGTACTTATGGGTGGCACAGATGGGCACTAATAGGTGGGCACTGGGCATAGATGGGCTCTAAGAGGTGGCACTGATGGACACTGAGGGGTGGCACTGATGGCATTGCTGGGCATCATTTCAGTCAGTGCCCATGTTGCCAGTCAGTGCCCATTTGTGGGCACTAATTGGCATTAATTGTGTTCAATTTATTTTATTTTTTATTTGTGCCTATTTTTGCTCTATTGAGCACCGGGGGCACTCCCTGGTGGTCCAGTGTTGGCATCCGAGGGGGGCTGCGCTGATAAACAATCAGCACGAACCCCCCCCCCCGCCAGGAGAGCCACCGATCGTCTCTCCTCTACTCGCGTCTGTCAGACGCGAGTGAGGAAGAGCCGAGCAACGGCTCTTCCTGTTTACATCGTGATCAGCCGTGATTGAACACGGCTGATCACGTGGTAAAGAGCCTCCGCCGGAGACTCGTTACCGAGATCGGAGTTGCAGGGTGTCAGACTGACACCCTGCATCACCGATTGCCGCGTGCCCCCACGTAATCCTGCAGGACGTCAATAGACGTCCAGTCAGGATTTCACAAACACTTATTATATTTCTTCAGTTACTTCCTGGTAACTGGTAAAGCATGGAGACATGGGTGGATGGGGGAGTTTGCTTTGAATATTAAAAATGTATTAAATAAAGTTTTTGGTTTGTGGTGCTCAGATGCAGTGAAGATCAGCTTTAAAGCCATGGTAAACCCCCCCCCCCCCCCAAAAAAAACCTGCAAAAAAAAGTCATAATGAGCTAGTATGGCTAGCATACTAGCTCATAATGAATTACTTACCTTAGATCGAAGCCCTCAAAGCCGTCCTCGTCTCCCCCTCTGGCCACAGACATCTCCCCGGAAAGGTCACTTCCAGGTATTGCCGCTCCGGAGCTGTGATTTGCTGCAGTGGCAATGACGTCAAAGCCGAAAGTGGAGTTACTCTTGAGTTGACTTCAAGAAAAAGATTTATGGCAATTTCAAAAATCGTATTTTCTTTCTCGTACATCACGGGACACAGAGCGGCATATTCATTACTATATGGGTTATATGGAGTACCTTCAGGTGTGGACACTGGCAATCTCAAACAGGAAGTCCCCTCCCTATATAACCCCCTCCCCTAGAGGGAGTCCCTCAGTTTTTTCGCCAGTGTCTTAGGTGTTGGTCACGGAATAGCTTTGCTCCACATCCTTGGGATTAAGGGCGGGCTAACCGGATCTGTCCAAGGAGCCTCAGTGCCAAAGTGGACAGTACCCGGGCCCCAAACCGTGGGGTTTTGCCTATAATGCTCCTCTTTGGAGGGCTGGACCCTGGCCCAGGCCCAGGACTGGAGTTTGTAAAAACCATAAGTTCCTGTTTGCCAGGGTGCTATATAGGTCCAGGACAGTGGGTACCTTCATAGGACCCCAGGGCCTGAAGGTCTACTACGCTACCCACGGAGATGGGAGAAGATTGGACCGTTTTGCAAAACGTCCTGCTGCATGGAGCAGGTAAGTGGGGAGCCTGCGGGACTTGGTTCGACAGCAGGCTCTCCAGGGGGATCTTAAGGGGGGTAGCCTGAGTATGCTCTGCATTGGCACCATGGTCACTATGTCTGATAGACAGGATGCCCTGAAATGTTTCCCCCCATAACTTGATCCCCCTACCTATCTATGTATGTTTGCTAGCTACCTGCTGCTCGCTGGTTGAAGATCTTTTAAAAAAAAAAAAAAAAAAAAAAAGATCTGTCTCTAGGCTAAAGGGACTCCTTAGGGGCCTGTGTTAGCCTTACCTTGCCGGGATTCAAATCTGCCGCCTGATGCGTCCTCCAACCTGCATTCCTGGGCTCCAGAGTGCGTCTCCTCCTGGGCTCCCCTCCCCCGACAGTCGCGCGCGCGCGTGCACGCGCGCATGCATATAGAAAATTTTCGCGCCGTTCGGGAGGGGGGGGGAGGGGCGGGAGTGTGACTGCAGTGTAGAGTGGGCGCGCCTTTAATTGCTGTTATACACAGCAGGCGCGTTCTTAGCTCAGTTCAGAGCTGAGCTGGAGAGAGAGAGGACGTAGAGCTGGCAGCACAGTGACTCCCGGTGGCGAGAAGGGGTACTACATACTGGAGTCAGCTCCAATACTTTTTGTTAAGCCAAAATCCCCTTGGCAACAGGTTGAATGTTGGCAACAGGTTGAATGCTGGCAAACATGTTGGGGGTGGGGCTGTATGTGGTGAATAACATATAAAAGAAAACATACTGAGCCCCACCGGTTTTGGGGCATTAGTGATCCTATTGTCCCCTAAACCTTATTTTTTTGTACTCCTGGCTATAACAGTCTGTTGTTGTAAGCGGAGTCCTTCGCTTTTGTATTATGGCTTCCAAGGGTTCAGGATAAAAAAAAAAAAAAAAAAAAGAGAGAAAAGGCAAAGACAAAGGGGTTCCTCCTCTGGTTCTGATAATATGCCAATACTTTCCCCACAGGTTATTCCTATAGGGGGTCACCCTGGATAAGCCATTAAGGGGGTCTGGTGCTGAGGCTGGCCCAGGTCGGCCCAACCCTGTGTTATCACAGAGGAGATGCTAGCCGTCACCCTAGGGGGGCTAGAGAAAAGAGGTTAACAGCTATGATCGCTGGCTCTTTTTCTGGCAAGAAGCGGACTAGATCCCCATCGCCAAAAGGGACAGAACCTAGAGGATCTACCACGGTAGAATCGTTTTCAGCCTCCCAGGCGGAGAGTCTGTGGGTCCAGTCTTTGACAGACATGGTCCGCTTGGCATTCAATTTGCCATTTCCAGAGCCTCAGGTTCCTGCGGTATCCTCTTTGGGTTCTTTTAAAAAACGCCTTTTAGCAACGCAGCGTTTCTGGCCCATCCTCTGTTAGAGGAATTGGTTTTCCAGGATTGGGACGACCGGACAGAATTTTTTCTGCCGCCTAAAGCTGACGAGAGGGTAGTCTTTATGCACGTCTGCCAGGAAATATTTGTGCTTGCAGGCACTCTTTCCCCTGACCAAGTGCTCTTTAAAAAGGGGGCCCGGATGGCTCAGTTGGTAGAGCATCGGACTTTTAATCTGAGGGTCCAGGGTTCAGGTCCCGGTTCGGGCACTGCTTTTCAACTACCCGTGAGGTCCTTGAGGCCGCATCTCCCGGAAAGCGCCCGATCTCGTCTGATCTCGGAGGCTAAGCAGGGTCGGGCCTGGTTAATGCCTGGATGGGAGACCACCTGGAAGGTTTTCTGTTATTTACCCTATGGAAAAAAAAAAAAAAAAAAAACATTTTTTCTAAAGGGGGCGCTCCCAACTGTGGACGCAGCCATCTCATGGGTGAATAAATCATTAACTGGCCTAAGGGGAAACATACAAATGTTTAAGGTCCCGGTCAATAAACGTTTAGAGACACTTTTTCCAGCATCCTTGGCTACAGCCAGCAGGGGCTGCAATTGGAGTTTTGTCAGGCGTTAAAGAACCAGACAAAACAGATGCTTAAGACATCCCTGCCCAATAGGCAGAGGAGTTATTGGATATTCCCAGAGCTCTGTGCTTTGCGGTAGAGGTTATAAAAAGACTCCATCCAGCAGGCGTCTCGTTGTCACTATTTTTAGTGCATATGAGAAGGCTCTTATGGTTGAAGAACTGGGCGGCCGAGCCCATGTAAAAGACTGCTGGCAGGTTTGCCCTTCCATGGAAAGATCTGGATAAATACATTCAGACTGTTTCAAGTGGCAAAAGTACCCTTTTACCAGTCAAAAGAAGTTCCGGGGTCCTGCGTTTAAAAGGCAGTTCCCCCCCCTGTTCCGGGGCCCTCAAATTCCAGGCAGTACGGACCTCCTGCGCGATCAAACTTTTAAAATGGATCGCAAGGACAGGCCTCTGGGGATCGATCCCCGACAGAGGGGGTCCGATCATCTGTGGCCGCAGGCTACAGATTAGAATTTCTAAAAATTTCCTCCACAAGGAAGGCCTCAATGCGGGCGGCGTTGGTTCATCTGCTTACCAGGGCATAATGGTAGAGGTACCAGCCCAAGAACAGGGGCTAGGTTTCTATTCCAATCTGTTTGTCATACCAAGGCCCATCGGCGATGTCAGACCAATTTTGGACCTAAAAGGTTTAAATGTTTACCTAAGGGTTCGCTCTTTCCGGACAGAATCCGTTCGGTCAGCAGCCGCCACACCCTAGAAGGATCTAGCTTCTATAGACATAAAGGATGGTTACCTTCATGTACCAAGTCTTTCAGCCACATCAAATATTTTTGTTTTTACGCTTCGCAGTGATACAGCGTCACTTCCAATTCGTGGCGCCCCCCTTCGGGCTGGCTACGGCCCCCGGGTATTCACGAAGGTCCTTGCTCCAATTCTAGTCAGTCTAAAGGATCCAAGAGATCTCGGTCCTAGCATACCTGGACGACCTCTTAATCATAGATCACTCGCTTCCTTGGTGGAATGCGTAGTAACCCTCATGGTTCAGTACCTCGAGAGGTTCGGCTGAGTCCTAAACTGGGGAAAGATCAGCATTTCAACCTACAAAGCAGTTGGAATATCTCGGCATGAGATTAGACACAGAACAGAAGATGGGTGTTCCTGCCCCTGGTAAAGGTCGAGGCTATCAAAAGATTAATTCAGTTGGTTCTAAGCAAAAGAGAACCAACTATTCGCCTATGTATGCGATTACTAGGCAAACTAATGGCCATGTTCGAGGCGATACCACACGCTTCCACACTCGGGTCCTACAGACAGCAATTCTAGCAGCCTTGGTTCTGCCCAGTGGTCTGGAAGGCTGGAGAGCGGTCTGGAACGGGTTCACTCGCCAAGTAACTTGGGCAGAGGCGGAGAGGCAGCTGCCCATCAAGGTCTGGGAGATCAGAGCGGCTCGGCTAGCTCTCCTGGCATAGACATCCAGATTACAGGGGTCCTCGGTGAGAAGTCATTCAGACAATGCCACAGCGGTGGCATATATGTGAACCACCAAAGGGGGAACCAAGAGTCAAGCCATTCAGAGTGAGAGGAACTTGGTTTTTCGGTGGGCAGAGGTTTATGTACCCTGCATATCGGCGACATTCATTCCCGAGGTGGACAACCTGCAGGCGTACTTCCTAAGTCGCCAAACCCTGTCGCCGGGGGAGTGGTCCCTGCATCCACAAGTTTTTTTCAGACAATCTGCCAGAAGTGGGGAGTGCCAGACGTGGAGGTCATGGCATAAGGATTCAACAAGAAGCTAGACAGGTTCATGTCTCGAACGAGGGACCCTATGGCCTGCGGAACCGATGTGTTGGTTTGCCCTTGGCATCAATCATAGCTTCTATATGCATTTCCCCCGCTGCAGTTACTACCCCGCCTGTGGCGCAGGATCATAGCACAGGCCGGTTATCCTGGTAGCCCCAGCTTGGTACCGGAGGGCATGGTACTCACTAGTCCTGAAATTGGCAGCGGAAGGCCCTTGGACTCTTCCTCTATGGCCAGACCTACTCTCACAAGGCCCGATCCTCCACCCTGCATTACGGCGTCTAAAATTGACGGCCTGGCGGCTGAATCCCTGATTCTCAGGGGTAGAGGTCTGTCTAGGCAGGTAATCCCTACCCTCATTAAGGCTAGAAAGCCGGCCTCCAGGGTAATTTTGTTACAGGGTTTGGAGGGCCTACGTAGGCTGGTGTGAGGCTAAGAGATGGGTTTCCCGCAAGTATACCATTGATAGAGTATTACGTTTTCTCCAGCTAGGAGTGGATAAAGGCCGGGCATTAAGCACGATCTAGGGACTGATTTCAGCCTTATCAGTGTGGTTTCAGAGGCCGCTGGCCGCCCACTCGCTGGTTAAGATCTTCGTACAGGGAGTCTTACGTGTTAATCCTCCGGTCAAATCACCACTTTGTCCATGGGACTTAAATCTTGTTCTGTCATCTCTACAGAAACAACCCCTTGAGCCGTTGGCTGAGGTACCTTTGGTTTTACTGACTAGAAAGTCGGTATTTCTGATCACCATAGTTTCGGCCAGGAGAGTATCGGAATTGGCAGCCTTATCTTGTAAGGAACCATATCTCATTTTACATAAGGATAGGGCGGGGTTCCGTCCTCATCCTTCCTTTCTACCAAAGGTTATATCCAGTTCCCACCTGAACCAGGATGTGGTACTTCCATCCTTCTTCCAAAACCCACCTCTAGAAAGGAGGGGTTGCTGCATACGTTGGATATTGTCGGGGCCATAAAGGCCTATCTTAAAGCTACAGTGAAGGTTCGGAAAACAGATGTGGTGTTCGTTTTACCGGAAGGGCCCAAGATGGGTCAGGCAGCCGCTTGATCCACCATCGCAAGATGGATTAAACAATTAATTGTTCGGGCCTGCGGTTTGAAGAGGTTGCCTCCTCCTTTGTCGGTAAAAGGCCCATTCTACCAGGGCCATGGGCACCTCCTGGGCAGCACATCATCAGATCTCTATGGCTCGAATATGCAAGGCAGCAACGTGGTCATCAGTCCACACGTTTACAAAATGTTATCAAGTGGACGTAAGAAGGAATGCGGATACAGCCTTTGGGCAGTCAGTACTACAGGCTGCGATTCAAGCTCCTCAGTATCTGAGGGGGCTCCCTTGATTTGATTTGAGATTTACATTTCTCGTTTAAGTTGGATTTACTAGTATTTGAGTATACCTCTAAATTAAATCCTTCTTTGGAAGATGTCTCCCTCCCCTCATTAAAGCATTGCTTTCGGACATCCCATATAGTAATGAATATGCCGCTCTGTGTCCCGTGATGTACGAGAAAGAAAAAGGGATTTTTAAATACAGCTTACCTGTAAAATCCTTTTCTTGGAGTACATCACGGGACACAGAGCTCCCACCCCTCTTTTTGGGAACATTTTGGGAGGCATACTGCTTGCTACAAAACTGAGGGACTCCCTCTAGGGGAGGGGGTTATATAGGGAGGGGACTTCCTGTTTGAGATTGCCAGTGTCCACACCTGAAGGTACTCCATATAACCCATATAGTAATGAATATGCCACTCTGTGTCCCGTGATGTACTCCAAGAAAAGGATTTTACAGGTAAGCTGTATTTAAAAATCCCTTTTTTCTTTAACTGCTTGCCGACCAGCCGCCGTTATACGGCGGCAGGTCGGCTCTGCTGGGCGGGGGAACGTAATATAACGTCACTCGCAATCGCTTGTTACAGAGCGAGGACCGGGAGCTGTATGTGTAAACACACAGCTCCCGGTCCTGTCAGGGGAGAAATGCCTGACTGTCTGTTCATACAATGTATGAACAGCGATCTGTCATTTCCCCTAGTGAGTCCACCCCCCCCTTCAGTTAGAACACACTCAGGGAACATACTTAACCCCTTCCCCGCCCCCTAGAGTTAACCCCTTCCCTGCCAGTGTAATCCAATGCATTTTTATAGCACTGATCACTATAAAAATGCCAATGGTCCCAAAAATGTGTCAAAAGTGTCCAAAGTGTCCGCCATAATGTCGCAGTACCGGAAAAATCGCCGCCATTACTAGTGAAAAAAAATATTAATAAAAATGCCATAAAACTATCCCCTATTTTGTAAACGCTATAACTTAGCAAACCAATCAATAAACGCTTATTGCGATTTTTTTTTTTTTACAAACAATATGTAGAAGAATACGTATCGGCCTGAACTTAGGAAAAACTATATTTTATATATATTTTTGGGGGATATTTATTATAGCAAAAAGTAAAAAATATTCATTTTTTTCAAAATTGTCGCTCTATTTTTGTTTATAGCACAAAAACTAAAAACCGCAGAGGTGATCAAATACCACCAAAAAAAAGCTCTATTTGTGGGGGGAAAAGGATGCCAATTTTGCTTGGGAGCCACATCTTACGACCGCGCAATTGTCCGTTAAAGCGACGCAGTGCTGAATCGCAAAAAGTACTCTGGTCTTTGATCAGCAATATGGTCCGGGGGTTAAGTGGTTAATGGCTGCATGATGGCCCCAAGGTTTTAGCAGTCAGGTTTTCTCTATTGGCAACAGGACTTGATGAATTACAATCTTGCCCTGGAATTGAGACTGTCTACCTGCTCAGTAGTTCTAATTTTCATCCTAACTAAATAATTGTTTTCCTGTATATCACCTCTTCAAAATGCCAAAATAAAGCCGGCAAGTTATCTGGCTCAAGCAACCCCTACTCTTGAAGCCCATTGTAGCCTGATATACAGAACTAACAATAAATGACCCAGCGCTGCAAATCAATATCTCCTTCACATAAACAACAAAAGGTGTCCATTATTTGTGAAATCCCAAGTGAAATTTTAAAAGAGAGGTATGTTTTTTTTTTTGCCAGTTTCATACTTACCTAGGTGGATGCAGCATCGTCTGTCCCCCAGGACGCTTCTGCACTGAGAATCAAGCGATCAAACATCACAGATGGCTCGGTTCCTTCAGCTCCTTGAACAGAGAGCTGCTGACTGTCAATCAGCAATTCTCCGCTCTGCTCCTCCACGCTCACTTAAGCGCTGAGCTGTGAAGAGGCTGGGAGCGACAGTCTCAGGCTCTCAGCGATTCGCTGAGAGGTTGAGATGAGCATCAGTCCAGGCAGCTGGCGAATCCAGTCTTTATTGTCGTAGACTGATTCCTGTGATGTCAGCAGAGACACCAAAACGGGTCACAGGAGTGCAAAACAAATTGCGCTTCTGTGACCCAGAGGAGAAGCCCAGCCAAACAAGCTCAGGCTAGACTTCTCTTTTTAAAACAATGTGAATGTCTCTGTTAATCCAATATATCACATCTGCAAATAAAGTTTCACACATGTCCAAATTTATCAGCGAATTGTATTATTGCATTCTTCTGTTTTGAAATCAATCACCACATGATATGCCCTCCACCGCCATATAGCAGCTCACCTCCAACATATGATCTTCTATCACTTTGGTCAATGTGCGCCTTTCTCGTTAAAGTGGATGCAAACCCGATTCATGAGATTTGAGCTGGGCACATATATCTGCAGTATTTTTTAACCCCTTTCAATGAGCTAAGTCTTATAGCTCTCTTCTGAACAGTTCCTCTCTTATCAGCCTGAGAACTCCTGACATATTTTTTTTACTTTTTAGACAAAAGCAGCCTGAATCTTTTGTCTTGTCAAAGGAGGTTGCTAAAATAGATTATCAGAGAGCAGCTCCTATTACAAAACAGCTCTGAGAGTCTCTGCCTATGATGAGAGGGGGTATGTGCCTTTCCTCCAATCAGCAATGTTAACTATCTTGGCTGTATGCCCAGACATCACACTCTGTGTTAACCAGGAAAAATCGCCTTACACATCTCAACTTTCTAAACGGTATATAAATGTGAACACAGCAGATTTTTAATATATATAGATATATATATATCTATATATATTTAAAAAAAAACTATGTAGGGAGATTTGGTTAATCTCTGCGTATCATCTGAGGCTGTTCACTTCACTGGGTGTATGGAGGGTTTACATCCACTTTAAGGGTAAATTAACTTTGATGTACCAACTTGCTGGAAGACCTGTGTGATATACATGGCCAAATATCCAGAGAATAGCCTCCAGAAAAAATATTTAAAATATCATATTGCTTTTGGGCACTACAGATAATGGCTTGTATATTGCTCAGATACACCCCTGGTAGTATGAGCATTAGAAATTTGTGTGCACACTCCACGTCACCGGCTCCGCCCCCTTACATGTTATGCCACTGTCATGGCTTTGTCAGAGGGATTTGGACATTTGTGAAGGAGATATTGATTTGCAGCTCTGTCATTTATTGTTATTTTGAGATCACATTTTGGTGTTCTAGGTGGAACACCATACAGTATCTGTCAGCGGCACATACATCTTTTTGGTTTACAGATTTTTACATCCTTTAGCTGCGCAGGAGTAATATCACACTTTTGATTTATCCTGATATACATAAATACATTGAGAGAAAGGTTAAATAGTACAAAACCATGTAACAAAATGCAACAATCCTTTACAGATGCTCTTCTAAAGCTCCATTCACACATGTACGACTTGCACAGACTATGGAGTACAACTTTGCTGCAGCTTGGCTATGACTTTGGCTTTCACCAGTGATAATGGAAAACTGTTGTGGGTTAACATTGAAGTTTATAGCCTATGAGTTGCATGAAGGTCAGACCCAAGTAGTGCATGACTACTTTGAAGTTGCTGCAACTTTAGGTCACACATAAATGAATGGTTATCATTGGAAAACATGGGGAAAGGCTTGTCATGCAACTTAAATGCCCAACGTTGCATGACAAGTTGCACAAGTGTGAATGGAGCCTAATGCTGCGTACACGCGATCAGTTCCTCTGATGAAAACGGTCTGATGGACCATTTTCATCAGTTGAACCGATCGTGTGTGGGCCTCATTGTTTTTTTTCCCATCGGTGAAAAGACTTTGAACCTGTTTTAAAATTATCTAATGGTTAAAAAAATTATCGTCTGTGGGGAAATCCATTGGTTAAAAATCAACGCATGCTCAGAATCAAGTCGACGCATGCTCGGAAGCATTGAACTTCATTTTTCTCAGCACGTCGTGTTTTACATCACCACGTTCTGACACGATTGTTTTTTTAACTGATGCTGTGTAGGCAAGACTGATGAAAGTCAGCTTCATCCGATATCTGATGAAAAAATCCATCAGACTGTTTTCATCGGATGAACTGATCGTGTGTACAGGGCATCAGGCAGTCTGACTTTAGGCATTGTTTTATATTTAGCATTCACTCTTCACTTGTTAATTTTACTTAATTGCTAAAGTTGCTTTGTTTAACTTTCTGATGTTTTTTTTTTGCTTCAGGATGTGACTTCATCAGGTAAAAAACGTTGGGTATCACAATGGGCCAGTCTGGCTTCTAATCATGTGGGACAAGATCAAGATAATGGACAGAGCGAATCCAATATTTCACCTCCCGCTGAAAATGGTACTGTCTCTTTTTTTTAATACTACTGCTGCTACTATTAATGTTGTTTTGCTACTATTACAGTTGTTGCATACTCTTAAGAGGTTTCAAATCAAATTTTCATGTAAATAATTTGGAAAACATCACATGTTCAACAGGCCTTTGAAAAATGCTTGTAATCAGTGTTAGAGACTATGGTTGTCCCGATACCACTTTTTTAGTACCGAGTACAAGTACCGATACTTTTTTTTCATGTACTCGCCGATACCGAATACCGATACTTTTTTTTTTAAATGTGTAGTATCGGTATCGGGACAACCGTAGTATGGGGGCATGGATGGAACTGGGATTGGATTGAGGGGATGGATGGAGCCAGAATGGTATGGTGGACGAATGGAGCTGGGATTGGATCGGGGGGTGGATGAGCAGGGATGGGATTGAGGTGGGGTGGATGGAGCTGGTATGGTATGGGGGCATGGATGGAACTGGGATTGGATCGGGGGGATGGATGAAGCCTGAATGGTATGGGGGGTGTATGGAGCAGGGATGGGATTAATGGTATGGGGGATGGATGGAGCTGGCATTGGATCAGGGGGGTGGATGGAGCAGGGATGGGATTGAGCTGGTATGGTATGGGGGCATGGATGAAACTGGGATTGGATCGGGGGGATGAATGGAGCTGGAATGGTATGGAGGGGATGGATGGATATCCTCTTACCCAAATCACTCAAAGTGAACTCTTTGATTGTCCCCCCTCACTCACCCACTTCTTAATCCCCCCCCTCCCCTCCAAGACTCACTTTTAGATTACACAGATGACAGACCTCAGACCAGCGCGCTCGAGGTACAGGTGCCCTCCTCCTCCTCCTTTGACCTCTGTGCACAGGAGGAAGGGCGGGTTTAGTTTGCTCCGTTCCACAGTGCACAGCACTGCACGCCAGCTGGGGAGAGGAAAGATGCCAGCTGCAATGCACAGTGGGGTGGAGCAGAGCTGGCGGTGGGCAGGAACGGAGAGACAATACACAAGCCGCGGGCATTGCGGCACTCTAATTCACCGGGACTTCACGTCGGGAATGGATCATATTGCAGCATGGTCCCCAGGCTTATCAACTAGACGGCGCGGGGGGGGGGGGGGTCTTGGCTTTCTCTTTGAGCACTGCACTGCTCCGCTCTCCTCCCGCTCTCTCTGGGGAAAAAAAAAAAGTATACTAGTATCTATATCGGGACAACCCTATTAGGCGGCGTACACACGAGGGGATATGTCCGCTGAAAACGGTCCGATGGACCGTTTCAGAAGACATCTCCGCTCGTGTGTATGGGCTAGCGGACAGATTTCTCCACCCGACAGATTTCAAAGCAAGCTTTGAAATCTATCCGGTGGAATCTGTCCGCCCGACATGTCTGCTGGTTAGTACACTTACCAGCAGACATGTCGGCCCCCACCGCCGCCGCGCCGCTGCCTAATGGATTCGGCGCATGCGCGGAAGTGTTTTACTTCCTGGTGCGGTGACGTGGCGGTGACGCGGCGGCGTCAACGTCACCGCTGCGCCGTCCGGCGGCGGGGAATTTGATCCGATGGTGTGTACACGCCATCGGATCAAACTCCCGATCGGACATATCCGATGGAAATGGTCCGCGGACCGTTTTCATCGGATATGTCCGATCGTCTGTACGCCGCCTTAGAGACACTGTTATAGTTTATCAGTGGAAACAACCCATAATGAAAGGGACTCAATTTATTTCTTAAGTCCTTACAAAAGGTGTTGACACTGGCAAAAAGAAAAAAACATGGGCCAGCCTAGGGTGTAACACCAACTACCAGCATTCTCCCAGTTTTTTCTAGTGTCCCTTGAGGATTGACGTGTTTTCTTCAGCTAACTTTTGAAGTTTTATAGCTGTAATTGCATAAATTGCTGTTAGTGGTCCTATCTGCAGCATAATTATCCTCATCCTGGATTTTGGAGTTTGCTGGACTGGACAATTGTAGGGTGATATTATAAAAAAATTAGTGCAGTGCATAAGGCCGCGTACACACGATCGGTTTGGTCTGATGAAACTGGCCTGTGTACGGCCCATCGGACCGTTGTCCGTCGGACCAAAGTTTTAAAACTTGCTTTAAAATCGGACCTATGGATGCCTGACCATCGGACCAAACCGATGGTTAGTATGCAAAAGCATCGGACCAAAAACCCGCGCATGCTCAGAATCAAGTCGACTCATGCTTGGAAGCATTGAACTTCGTTTTTTCAGCACAACGTTGTGTTCTACGTCACCGCGTTCTGACCTGATCGGATTTTGGACTGATGGTGTGTACGCACATCAGACCATCAGGCCACTTCAGCGGTGAACCGATGAAAACGGTCTGTCGGATCATTCTCATCGGGTTGGACCGATCGTGTGTATGCGGCCTCAGATTCAAATCATACAATAAAGTGAAAAAAAAAACCCAGCAAAGACAACCTGGGCCAAAAAAGTCAATCGAAATCAAAATGAAAATGAAATAATAGTCCAAGGAGAATTGTGTGACGAACAAATTCCAGAATCTGCTAAAAAAATCACCAGTGACGTGGATTCAAAACAATAGGTGATCCCTCCACCACTATAGGATTGGCCACTCTCACCTAAAGGCATGGACTCCTGTGTTACCAGGCAGTCGTGCAGGCAGAAATGCAGATACAACCGATGGCAAGTTGTCTTATCAGGTCCCTCCGTAAACCATGTATGTAAGAAAGACAGATCTAAGTGCTCTCTGTTTCAAAGTTGCTAAAAACAAATGATAAGCATAAAACTACTCGCAAAGATCCGAAAGATCAGTGGCATAAAACAAACAAATGACAAGTTTGTTTCACAAAAGGACGGCAGCAGGCGACGCCTTTGTGCTCCTCCCCCGTACGCGTTACTTTTCCACGAACTTCCTCAGCGGGGATTACTGAGGGACCTGATAAGACATCTGCCATTGGGTGTATCTGCATTTCTCGTCACTGGTAATTTTTTTAGCGGATCCTGGAATTTGTTTGTCACACAACTCTCCTCTACTATTATTCACGTTTAATTTTGATTGACTTTTTGGCCCAGGTTGTTTTTGCTGGTTTTTTTTTCACTTTATTGCATCATTTGTATCTTATGCACTGCACTAATCTTTTATAATATGTATCTTTTTGGATTTTGTGAATTTCCTTAAGTGTTCAGCTTGCATTTATTTTGGGGGTGGGGATTTATCTATATATTTATAGTTATACGTAGGGTTGTCCCGATACCGATACTAGTATCGGTATCGGGACCGATGCAGAGTATTTGCGGGAGTACTTCCCGCAAATACCCCCGATACCAAAATAGAATACTTCCCCCCATATTGCAGCCATGTCCTGTCCCTGTAAACTGTACTGTAAACAAACTAAACATTTATTTTTTGTTTACAACGATTTTATTGTAGAAAAGGTCAGGTTACAAAACAAAAATATAACAATGAAGGTACAGGAATGTATACAAGTATTATTAACGGTGAACATTGTATAGGAAGAAAAGGGTATGGTTAGTGATAATTAATCATGAATCAGATAGGTGGTGTCCCAGAGAACCCATTTTTTTTTATATCGAGGCATAGAGTCCTATAACGTATGATGAATCCTCTCAGAGAGTTTGATGTTTGTCATACGATTGAGGATCTGTGGCCAAGGAACCGAAGCTGAGCGCCAGTTAAAGGCTATGGCCCAGTGAATAGAGGTGAGAAATGTGTGGATAAGCCTTGTGCTAGATGTTGGAATGTCCTGAATAGTGGAGAATAAAAGGCATATTTGGGGTGTGAGAGGGATCCTACGGCCGGCGATTTTATCAATCATGATGCTGGCTTTGTGCCACGTGTCCTTTAGGTGGGGGCAGTCCCAAAAAATTTGTAATATTGTACCCTGGGTGGGACATCCCCTAAAGCAGAGTGGAGACAGTGAAGGATAAAATGAATTAAGTTTAATTTTCGTATAATTTTCTAATTCATAAGGAGAAAGATCATACTTTATTTGTAGACTAGGGAAAGTGAGAAAAGAGTTAATGTGAGACAGCGATTTTAAATTAGTTAAGTTATGTGTTTTCCAAACTGATAGTAAGTTTTGATTTTGTGCCCTATCTAGGGGGGAGAAACGTGGGTCACCTAGAAATGATGCCAGGGGGGGAGTGTCAGAAGATAGTTTAAATTTTGGGGTCTGTCTGTTCCATAGTTGGAGAGAGTGAGTGACAATAAGGTTCAAGGGTCTTATTTTCTGTGGTGGGGTAGTTTTGGACCAGAGGAGTCCTTGAAGATTGTAAGGTAGGATAGATTCTTCCTCAAATTGGAGCCAAGGGATTTGGAGTGAAGGGGCGTACCATTGGGCTAATTGGGTAAATCTGGCCGATAAGTAATAAAGCCATAGGTTAGGGATGCCGAGGCCACCATTTAAGTGAGGTCTAAACATAAGAGAATAATTAAATCTGGGTTTCCTGTTCTGCCAAATGAATCTGTTAATCTCCCTTTGTAATGATTCTAGTGTTTTTTTAGGTAGAATAAGAGGAAAAGCTTAGGTAATATCATCATTTTTGTAGCCACAATTCTGCCCGAGAATGAGATCTGGTACGCTGACCAAAGTTTTAGTAAATTTTTAATGTTGTTAAATAAGGGAGTGTAGTTTGTTTGGTATAATGTGTTATACGAGGGTGTAATGTGGATACCTAAGTATCTGAGTGAGTCAACCTGCCAGTTAAATGGGAATTTGTCTTTAAGAGAGGCTGTTAAGGTTGAGGGGATATTAATTGGTAAAGCTGAGCATTTTGACAGATTTACACTCAGGCCTGTTAGGTCGTGGAATATATCTAGAGTTTTAGTTAGATTAGGTAGGGAGATAATAGGGTCAGATATGAACAGTAGAACATCATCAGCGTAGAGACTCAGTTTGTATTCCTTGGTTCCTTTAAAATATCCTTTGATGTCTGTATTATTTCTGATTGCACAGGCGAGGGGCTCTATAGCGAGGGCAAAGAGTAAGGGGGAAAGGGGACATCCCTGTCTGGTACCTCTCGTCAGAGGGAAAAAGTCAGAATTATTGCCTGGGAGTTTGATACGTGTTTGAGGGTTGTGATAGAGAGCCTTAAAGCCATGAAGGAATTCATTCTTAATACCATATTTGGGGAGCAAAATGTCAAGGTATGTCCAGCTCACACTGTCGAAAGCTTTGTGTATGTCTAGACTGAGCAAAAGAGTGGCTTTAGAGTGTATGTTGGAGCCCTGAATGATATTGGCGGTCAGTCGTATGTTGTCTGTTATTTATCTGTTGGGAATGAAGCCTGTTTGGTCCGGGTCCACTAATGGGGGGATGACCGTTGATAATCTATCTGCCAATATGCGACCAAATATTTTTAAGTCGTTGTCAATAACTGATATTGGGCGGTAATTTTGGGGGGTGGAGTGATCCTTATTTGGTTTGGGAAGTAAGGACATGTTGGCTAAAAGCATCTCCGGTGGAAATTGACCACCCTGTAAAATGTTATTATATAGTTTGGTAAGGTGTGGGGTAATAGTAGAGGAATTTTTTTTATAATAGGATGTGGAGTAGCCGTCAGGGCCTGGGGCTGTGGATGTCTTTAACGTTCCAATGATTCTGTTAACCTCTATATCCGTGCATGGGGCATTAAGGGAATCGATTTGATCTTTAGTAAGAGTGGGCAATGTAATGTCATTAAGCCACTTTAGAGAGGATTGTTGAGGGGGTGGTTGTGATGATGAAAGAAGATTTTTGTAGAAGTCTGTGAACAATTTCATGACTTTTTTGGGATGAGACACCATGTTTCCAGAGGTATTCCTTAATTTGTATGTGTGGGGAGGTTTCACAGATTGAATTAACTTTCTGGCGAACATGGTGGAATAAGAGTTGCTGTTTAGCAAGAATCTAGCTTTAGCCCATCTGAGGGCTTTTTCAGTGTCAGATATTAATAAAATGTCTAAGGAGGTGCGTTTCTCTTGGATCTGTTTGTGGAGATCACTGGATGGGTTCTGGTTATGTCTGTGGTATAATTGGTCTAACTCTTTCGTGAGGGATCTAATATCTGCAAGCTTGGACTTGTTTTTGATAGAGGCAATATTTATCAAATGGCCTCTCATTACTGATTTATGCGCCATCCATATAGTTGCAGGAGACAGGTCAGGTGTTACGTTATCTGTAAAGTATTGCTCAAGGTGAGATAGGATTTGTTGATTGCACGATGGGTCTGTGAGCAAGGAATCGTTCACTCGCCAAGAGTGTGTAGTGTTGGCTAGGCCTATGTGAGAGGTATTAAAGGAGACTATGTGGTGATCAGACCACGGACATGCATGGATATCAGCATTGGAGGAGTTGGCGAGTAGGATTGGGGTGCAGAAGATGTAGTCAAGACGAGCGAAGCTGTTGTGAGGGTGAGAGTAGAATGTGTAAGACTTGATGCCAATGTTGTGGGCTCTCCAAGTGTCAATTGGTGGTTATATAGTGTTTTGTTCAAAGATTTGGGGAAAGCCTTTGAGGATGGGACAACTTTGCTCCTGTCAAGAGCTGAGTGAGCAGCCAGATTAAAATCTCCACCCACTATCAGGTGAGTGGAGTGATAATTGTCTAATGTTTCGAAAAATTTGTTGAAAAAGCTAGACTGGGCATCATTGGGAGCGTACAAAGAGGCAATAGTGACAAAACGTCCCTTAATTGAGCCTTTTAGAATCAAATAACGGCTGTCTGGATCCTTAAAGACGTTCTGAACTTCAAGAATCACAGAGTTCCTAACAAAAATAGCAGCGCCTCTAGACTTTGTGTTGTAAGTGGAGCAATAAAATTGGTTGTAACTTTTGTCGAAAAATTTAGGATGCTTCTCTGTTGCAAAGTGAGTTTCTTGCATCAATATTATATCAGCGCCCAGCCTTTTGTAATGGCGAAAGGCTTTTTTTCTCTTTAGAGGTGAGTTAAAGCCCTGGACATTATGGGAGATCACCTTGAGACCCATTGTATTGGAATTAAAGAACTATAGTGGAAATGAGGTAGAGGTGTATATTCGCAAAGACCAGGGACTAATTTATACTGGAATAAGTAAGGTAGTGATAATATGATAGACAATATTGGCACTATGAATGAAGAATTACCCGCGTTGGGGGGAAGTCTGGAGACAAACGTGCCACCTTCCAAACGTCCACCCACACAATACACCGAAACATATACCAATTTGTAGATTCGGAATTCTCCACCAGCCCTTTCTATTTCAGCTAATATATTATGCTTATATGTGTGAACCATGGAGGATAGGGTGCCTGAATTATAGAATCGAGGAGATGATGAGCTCATAAAAAATGATAGAAAAGTATAGTACAAAATCGCTGTGAAGTAAAATATTAGGTATATTGGAAACATCCTGTTTGACCTTTTCAAAACTTTGTAAAAATAGAAAATTTCTCTGAAACTATGAAAAATATAATATAAACTTTGGGGGTCAGGGTGAGGAGCACTACCTGACCGGGAAAAATATTGAAGTGGACAATGACGTCCATTACTCACAAATGGAGGATCCAACACTATTACTGCTCTGTAAAGCAGGGTCAGTAGTAGAGATGTTACCACTAGGTGAACCATGCTTTAGGAGTCCTTTGTGAGTGGGGGAACAAACAAGCTGAGGCGGAACTGAACAGCCTCGGCGAGGATTTTTTAAACAAAAATATAAATACATACTATAACATATCAAACATATTATTAATGTATAGCTCCACTGTTAAATTTCACATGGACAAATGAGCTATCATTTTTCAAGAACTGTAATAACTTTTCCCTGAGTACTGTGACAGGCAAAAAAAAAAAGGGGGGGGGGGGGATAACGGCATATATATATATATATATATATATATATATATATATATATATATATACATATACATATACATATACATATACATATACATATATATATATATATATATATATATATATATATATATATATATATATACGTGTATATATATATATATATATATATATATATATATATATATATATATATATATACATATACATACAAGCATACATACCCACAAGAGCGAACTGCAACATATTAGACATGTTATTAAAATGTAGGTGCTGGTACTGTCGATCTATCATATTTTAGGAACTATTGTGTAATTTCTTTAAGTCATGCAAAAGGGTAAAAAGGGAAGGGATGAAAAAGAGAAAAAAAAAAACCTCAAAGGAGACATCGCATAACGATATCGTATTTTGGGACTGTAGTCACTGATCTCTGAATCTTAAAAATGAAGAAGAGAGAAAAAAAAAAAGAAAAAATTTGTGAGGGAGAGTGTTCTCGGCAGAGAACAGGGAAAGTTGGTATGAGACCGCTTCATCCATGTTCAAGCCTCTTGGTTTCTGAATGGCTGACGCCATCTTCTTTGGTCACGACGCATAGCTGGGGTGGCCCAGATAGGTGAAGAATGTGGAGTAGAAGGAGGTCTTGCATCTGCACTCGGATCTAAGAGGCCCAGTTTCATAAGGAGATTTTTTCCTTCTGAGACGTTGTAGACAGTGTAGGTGGTACCATTGTGTGGCACTGTTAATTTAAACGGGAAACCCCAGCGGTACCTAATTCGGGCTGATTGAAGAACCGATGTTATCTCCTTCATGTTGCGTCTCCTTTCTAGAGTAGCTTGAGAGATGTCTGGGAAAATTTGAATTCTCGTGCCATCTAATTCAATATTATGCATATTCCTTGATGCTCTTAAAACGTTTTCTTTTGTGATAAAGTCTTTCATGCATAGAATGATATCGCGTGGAGGCTTATCTGGGGGAGGTTTAGGACGCAGGGCCCTGTGAATTCTATCACACGCAAAAGAGGATGGGGGTGAGTCAGGAAGGAGATTGTGAAACAGTTTGGAGACCGCCGGCATCAGTTCGGTAACCGTCTCCGGGATACCACGAATCCTCAGGTTGTTCCTTCGGTTTGGGTTGTCCAAATCTTCCACTTGCGATTGTAGGTAAGTGTAATTTTCTGCCAAGAGCTCAAAGTCCTTTCTGAGGTCATTATGCGCAAGTGAAAGTTCGTCGTGTTTGGTTTCGAGAACATCTGTGCGACCTCCCAGGGTTGCTATTTCTTGCGTGAGCGTGTTTGTTGTTTTTTGAAGTTCACGTTGTATTTTATCAACAAGTTTTTCGTAAATCTTGGTTAAACTGCAATCCAAATCAGCTTTCGTGATTTGGGCGTAGGGTTCATTTTTATTTTTTGAGGCAGCAGAGTTCTGCAGGGGGTAATTACCAGGTGATGTAGACTGAACAGGTGAAGAGACGTTTTCTTTATGAGCCATTTTTTTCAGTTCCTTGTTGCGCAGGGAGTATGTAACCAAAGAGTGCTGATGCGCACGGCGATTGTACGCCTTCCTGCCGAACGGCATGCACAGGTGTGAACTGTAGGGGCGTCTATAAAAGATAAAGTTAATCAGGGCACTTTTCCCTTACAGTGTGGGTAAAATCCTCGCCGAGTCGGTGGGGTGTTTAATAACTGATGTTGAAGTGCATCTCGCCACGCATGCGTCCCCACTTAATTGTAAGTGTAATTTTCAGTACATTATAAATGCTTTAAATTCGGGCAAAGGATTTGTTTTTCAGGCCTCTATGAGGTTGGATGCACATTAAAGAGGAGGACATCAAGTGGGCAGAGATTAGGTGCATAGGGTTTGTTGAAACGCAAGCCTGCGAGGTGTAGTGATATGACCGATCTTGAGTATGTCACAAACTGTAGCCCAAATCAAAGTAGAGAGGGAGGACCTAGGTGAGGATAGTGAGAGGTATATTCAGAAGCTGCAAGAATGTATTTTGGTCAGATGATTGATTAGTTACAGTGATGGTTGGGGTAGCAGGGAGTCACCTCCTCTCAGTCCAGGGGGCAATGGGTGATGCAATATGGCCACTCTGTAAGTGAGGACTGGGCCGATTTATGGATGGGCAGGTATTTTGAAAATCAGCCCAGGATAAGCCAAAGTGTGTCCTCCGCTGGCAGGAGGGGGGGCGAATGATGGGAAAATTCTACCCTAGTCTCCCACTGAGGTACAGCTCCGTTAGATCTGGGGGCTTTGGTGAGAGGACAGAGCCTGGCTCAGTTTGCTGGAGGTCTATAGGCCTCGGGTGTACCAAGATGGCCGCCGTAAGTCTGCAGTATTGTGAATGTGCAGACTGGTATATGCATCCATATAGCGGTGCCAGCAGGATGGGTGTTAGGGTGGATGCCAGAGGGGGTCTGTGTACCAGAGGGGGGACCGCACCTCCGGGGGAGGCTCGGCCGGTGCACGCTTCCGCACGGCACAGTGCTAGGAAAGTCCGGGGATTCTCAGGCCTTGCTAGGCCGCGTCGAACCGCGGCGATGCCGGACGACTCCGGGGCCCGGTGCGGCCACCAAACTGTGATAGGTAGGTGGGGAGGAGGAGGGAGATGGCCGGAGGTGATCTCTTACCTCCGGAGATGATCAAAAACGGCTCCCTTGGAAGGCAGTATGGCGGCGGCCTCGAGGACCGGCGACGCGGTATCTCCAGCGCAGGCCGGCCAAATTCAATCAAAATAGCCGAGCCAGACTCTACAGCGATCCAGGGTGAAGATGCCTGTGTTTTTGGGGCTCAAAAGAGTAGTTAAAAGCCCCGATGGCTGCGGATGTTAATGGTGGGACTCGGAGCTCCTCTCTAAGACGTCCGCCGCCGTCCACGTCAGGCCACGCCCCAACAAACTTAAAATTTTAATGGGCAGATGCACTTACATATGAAGCAGTACACAGCGCATATAATTACAGATGGCGGCAGTAGAGACGACTCAGTTTACAGTATTACACTATGTTGCTCTTTCTTCTTCCTTTCTGTATTTGTGACCACGACCACGAGCATTATTGAGAACCAGCTGTATGCCTTCAAGTTATTTTTGGTATATGTGACGGTCTGGATATCAGTGGCTACCTTCTGTGTTCCTGGAGAAATTCCAACGACACCTGTTTTCACTTTAAGCCTTTCTGACTCACGAAACATATGTTTACCTGAGTCTGATAATTCCGGTAAGCCTACATCTTTATCGGTGGAGGGTTCTTCACTCTCGAGTTTTTCACGACTTCTGATTTGAGATTATCAACAATAATACTTTTGAACTAGATTTTTATCTAGCACTTCATTGGACTTGTATTTCTCACTCACTGTGTGGACTTTACACTTGGTGCACTAATTTGTATATCATTTTTCACTTTTGTATTGCTTATTTTGTGTTGCATTTTATGTCAGTATATGCAGCTCCTATGTTTGTTTAGCGTGACACTTTATATACACTTGTTCTACTTTTGCTTTATTTCACAGCCGTGTCAGCTGCTTTAAAATACTTTTTGATTAGCAGCACGGTGTTATGCACCATACCTTATATGTGGGGGACATACATGGCTTCAATATGTGGGGGACATACATGGCTGCAATATGTGGGGGACATACATGGCTGCAATATGTGGGGGACATGGCTGCATTTGGGGACACATTTAAAAAAAAGTATCGGTATTCAGTATCGGCGACTACTTGAAAAAAAGTATCGGTACTTGTACTCGGTCCTAAAAAAGTGGTATCGGGACAACCCTAGTTATACACATATTTTTGCGCTGATTGCACCTCTTGCTAATTGCAAGGTGAACCTGGAAGTGCCTTTACAACCACTTTAAGCTACAGTTGTGGCAGGCTGCTGGACGCATCACGTCTCTTCCCCTGCTTTACTGTCTCTTGTCCATACACACACGAATGACACTTTGGTTAAATTGCTGGACTGTGGAATCTGCACGTTAGAGAGTGTCTGATCCGCTTTGTCTTTTGAGGGCCAATCTCTCTTCAAATCTACTCCTTATCAATATTAACATAGAGGCTACTGGTGGCAAGAGTATATATCTTCCTCTGCAGAAGCCTAAGGAACAGACACTGAAGTTGTGTCCTTCTCGATCAGTAAGGAAACATCCTTTTTTATTTTCCACTCCAGACCCTCAAGCTTGGCTCCCAGTCCACCTGCAAGGTCAGGGGCTCAAAGTCCTCCAAACTCAGAACATTTTTGTCGGCATGAAGGTGCTCCCCCAGTCCTAAGAGTGGGGAGACATTTGTTTATCTTTGCAAACGTTTGAACTGCTTGCATCTTGGATGCCTGGGTTTGGGAAATGGTATCGAAGAGTTACAAGATGGATTTTCGCACCTTGCTCTGTCCTTAATTTGTTACCACCTCCTCACTATTCCCAGACCCATATAAGTCATCCATGATATGTTGGATCTAAAAGCACTGAATATCTTCATTCAAGTTTAGATGTTCTTATGAAATCCAACAGGCCTGTCATTGCTTCCCTTTAACAGTGAGACTTTGTAGCTCTGATGGACACCTGGAAATTCCTACCTACATTTTCCCATCTTTGAAGCACATCAGTGTTTCCTGCATGTTGCTGTGGGGCCCTCCATTCAGTCAGACGATGCCTCAATGGTGGTGTACATAAACCATCAGGAAATAGGCAGGAGTTTTGCTGTGACAAGAGAGGTAGATCAAATTCTGTCCTGGGCAGAACTTCACGTTCCTGCCTTATCCATCCACCATGTACCTTTCAGGCATTGGCGGTTGTCGGGCATACTTTTTCAGTCAGCAGTACTTGGACCTAGAGGAGTGGTCCCTATACACCTAAGGCCGCGTACACACGATCGGTCCAACCCGATGAGAATGGTCCGACGGACCGTTTTCATCAGTTCACAGACTGATGGTCTGATGTGCGTACACACCATCAGTTCAAAAACCGATCGTGTCAGTACGCGGTGACGTAAAACACGACGACGTGCTGAAAAAAATTAAGTTCATCGCTTCCAAGCATGCGTCGACTTGATTCTGAGCATGCGCGGGTTTTTGGACCGATGCTTTTGCTTACTAACCATCGGTTTGGACCGATGGTCAGGCGTCCATCGATCCGATTTTAAAGCAAGTTTTAAAGCTTTGGTCCGACAGACCGATGGGCCGTACACACGGTCGGTTTGGACAGATGAAACTGGACTTAAATCCATTTTCATTGGTTTGGACCGAATATGTGTACGCGGCCTAAGTGTTCCATGACCTATGTCACAGGTGGGGGACATCGGATGTGGATCTTCTGACCTCCAAGTTTAACAACAAACTGGACAGTTTTTTTGTCTCCAGGTACAGGGATCCTCTAGTGGAAGCAGTGTTTACTCTGATAACTCCGTTGGATCAAAATAGTCTATGCTTTTCAGTTCTTGAAACGTCATCACCTGTTTCGCAAGATTATGATGAAGGGCATTCTGGTGATCCACATTGGTCTGCAGTGGCTATGGTGGAATGTAAGTCTCCTAGATTAGGCTTTATCAGCTCTGCCAGATCATCATGGTCTTCTGTATAAAGGACAGATTTACCATCCTGCTTCATATTAGCTAGATTAAACAGACTATAAAAGCTCAGGTTTTGAAAGAGAGTGGCATTTCTGAGCCTGTGATTCCTGTGTTGCTGAAAGCTCGGAAAGTTAGTCCTACAAGGTCTTGTATCGAATGTGAAAGGCATTTTTCACTTGGTGTGTGACTCAGGGATTCCATCCTAGGAGTTTCACCATTAGATTAAAGCAACACTAAAGGATTTTTTATTTTTTTTAGCTAAATAGCTTCCTTCACCTTACTGCAGTACTGGTTTCATGTCCTTATTGTTCGTTTTTGCTTTGAAGTTGCTGTAATCCTGCTCTGTTCTCCACACTTCCTGCTTGTCTGTTTCCTTATAACCACAGTGCTGGGAGCTTTCTCAAGATGGTTTAAGCTGTCATTACTGTGTGTCTAAAACTTCCCAGAACCAATCAGATTCATATTAAAAACAAAACACTGCCCTGGATTTGTTTGTTTTTGTTCTGTGTGTCTGTTTCTACTTTGCAGAAACATGAAGCCAGTTCAAAAGTGAAACTAACCTTTAGGCACAATATATGATTGATTTTTATCTATTTTTAATCATTTTGAAAAGGAATCGGTTAACTTTTATGTCTCTATACCCTGTAAACAGTCATTTCAGCAAAAAATATGTTTTCCTTTAGTGACCCTTTAATCCTCTTCTACCCACAGCTGGGTCTGTACCAGTGTTTTGCTCTCATTACTATCCAATACTACAATTTGGGTTTCACTCCCTCTATTTTATTTCAGAAATCCCCCCTGTCAGAATACAATAGCAAAGTGGGGAGGATTTACTCATGAAACTTAATTGTGTGGATGGGGCAATCTTTTCATTTTGTTTTGATCAGCTTGCCAGCCTTAGAGGTCTAGCAGGATCCATGCCTTGATGGTTCAGGGGTGTTTTGTCAGGGTAAAAGAGGGACATTCTTATTATGTGGGTGGTCATAAAGGTATGGCTGATCGGTGTATATGAAGCATAGGACAGTTTTGTTTTTTATTAAATTAAATTGGTTTTATGTTCTTTGGTTACTGTAGATGGCAAAAATGGTAACACTATTACATTATATGCTTTTATATAAATTAGCATTTTTATTATCAAAGCATTGTATGTTTTAAGTACATAGAATTAAAGGTTTGCACATTATTTCCTCCTAAACGAAAAAAAAACAAAACTGTATTGCTCATGTCTTTCAGATGCAGATTTGAGTGAATCTGGAATGTCACTTAAGAGTAATGGATCTGCCGTCTCAGTGACTTGTGCAAGTGATCGTAAAAGGAGAAGTTTACCAAAGCTTCCAAAAGAGGAAACCAGCGCCCACGTTTCTACAAATAAGCAAACACTAAGGTCAGATGTTGGAGAAAAACAAGATACCGAGTTACAAGAGAAAGAATCACATATTCGTTCAGGTAAGAAAGACAAGCTGTATGTTTCCAATGGAAAAACTAGAACTAAGCAAGATAAACCCATGGAAAGTTCAATGGACAAAACTGGAACCCTCGCAGACTATTCTTCCTCAGGGTTTGATGCCAAGAAAGATGCCTTACTCGCTGCACGGAAGCAAGCGGTATATAAAGCCCACCTTGAGCAGGCTAAAGATCTGTTGAGTTCTACAAAGTTGTTCAACAAGCCACCAGTTATCCAACCAAGTGGTTCATCCTCTCCGAATGCCCACAAACTACAACAGGCTGCTGAAACTTCTCAGAAGAAGGCTGGTCAGAAAAGTGAAGTTGTTTTAAACAGTAATAGTGTGAAAAGTGTTGAAACTGATAGAAAAGAAAACTTTAAGCCACTTGTGAGACAAGGCAGTTTTACTATAGATAAGCCTAGCTCAAATGTACCTATAGAACTTATTCCGCACATTAATAAGCAGCCTGTACTATCACCTACCTTTCCCTTTACATCTATGAACAATGTAAGAGGAAGAAGTGACTCTGTAGACACTGACTCCAGCATGGATACTACTCTGTTGCTCAAGGATACAGAAGCAGTCATGGCTTTTCTTGAAGCAAAGCTTAGGGATGATAGCAAAACTGATGATGATCCAAAAACTCCTAGCTATACCCAAGAAAATTCTATATCCCCTGAATCGGATGTTGATACTGCAAGCACTATTAGTTATATTGCTAATGACACTGATAGAAAGTGTCAGCAGAAACGAAAAACCCTTAGCAGTCTGCACAAGGACAAATCCTCAACATCATCTCCTTCTAAAGAACCACTCAGTTCATCAGTTTCCATAACCCGTGAAAGAACAGAAAGAAAAAGTAAAACTCACGTTAGGGAGGCTGGAAGCAGAAGTGATATTCAAAAAGTTCTTCGAAATAGTGCAAGAAACAGACAACCATCCCTTGACTTGACGGACGATGATCAAACCTCTAGTTTACCTTGTTCTACTGTATCGGACATTTTATCTTCTGATCAAGAAACATATTCCGGAAGGTCACACTCGAAATCTCAGTTTGCCTCTGTAGATGACAAGTTTACTGCAATAAAAACTGCTGCGGCTAACAAGCCAGTCACTCTTCCTAGACCTCGTCCAACAAGGACTTCACTTTTGCGAAGGTCACGCTTAGGTGAAACTTCAGACACGGAGATTGGAGATACTGATCGAGCATCAGTAGCCTCCGAAGTATCAACAACAAGTTCAACATCAAAGCAACCTGCTAGTAGGAAACCATTTTCAAGAATAGATTTGCTTGCACAGCCTCGTAGAACAAGGCTTGGTTCTTTATCTGCACGCAGTGACTCGGAAGCAACAATAACAAGAGGTTCTGGATCTTCACGAGCTTCAGAATATGCACTTAAAAGTGGTTCTAAAATGACTCCAACAACCGATGGCAAAAGTTCTCCAAGAGCCAGAGCTAACAGCATTTCTCGCCTATCGGATGCCAAAACAAAAGTGGTTCCATCTGCTCATGGCTCTCTTGCTGGTAGGTTTTCATGTTTATGAAGTGTTTTTATATTTCACAACTAATATATAATTTTTTGCAATACGGCCCTGTGTTGCTTTAACTGACAATTGTGTGGTCGTGCAACACTGTACCCAAATAGAATTGATGTCCTTTTTTTTTATGTATTACAAAAAGCCCAAAATAATTGTATGTGAATTAACAGACTGAACAGAATTACAAATGCCTTGGAGGGAGAATAATTTATGTAGCTTAGATAAGCAAATTGTCAATTTTTCTGTATACAAACATTTCAAAATTAACATAATGAAAGATTATGGTTTGGGTCACACCGGAATGCATGCATTCCTTTGCATTCAGTTTTTGACAGCCCATTCAGTTCAGTGGGCTTCCAAAGGCACGTGCAAAAAGTATGACAGGCACAACTTAAAAAAAAACAGCACTGCACCATACTGCACGGTATTGCTGCAAATGCACAGGATTTCTCTTAGGTGCATTTGGGGTGCCATTAACAATTATTATTGCACCTGCGCACATCTAAGGCCGCGTACACACGATCGGTCAAAACCGATGAAAACGGACTGAAGGACCTTTTCAACGGTCCAAACCGATCGTGTGTGGGCCCCATCGGTCAGTTTACCTTCAGTCAGAAAAAAGAGAACTTGCTTTAAAATTTGATCGATGGACACCTGACAGATGGGTCAAAACCGATCGTTAGTATGCAAAAGCATCGGTTAAAAGGCTGTGCATGCTCAGAATCAAGTCGACGCATGCTTGGAAGCATTGAACTTTTTTCAGCACGTCGTTGTGTTAAAACACGTAAACGTCACGCGCTCTAACACGATCGTTTTTTTAACCGATGGTGTGTAGGCACATCAGATCAGCTTCATCAGTTAACCGATTAAAACAGTCCTTCGGCCTGACAAGGGCAGCAAGCTTCCATGCGGTGCTGGAAACATAAGTGTGGATTTGATTTAAATCACTAGTAAAAAGGCTTGATTTAAATTAACTCAATTTAAATCATACTTTTTAAAGAGCAACTGTCATCTCTGTCCTGCAGCGGCTCCTCCTCTGACCCCCTGTTGACTCGCCATCAATCCCATTCACTTTAATGGGACAGCTGGCGATGCGGCAGTGACACAACAGGGTGAGGGACGTGGCAGCAGCAGGTGAGAGGATGCCCGCTAACAGGCACTGCCAGGATGGATCTAAAATGACAGGTGCTCTTTAAATATAAGGACTCATTCTTGCTGGTAGTTAGAATCTTTAATATTTGCAAACAACATTTATTAATTTCCTATTTAAAATAATAAGCTGTCAGGTTTCAATCATACAGTTTGTGGTGTACATAGATTTGCAAAACAATGGGATAAAGGAATATTCCTAAATTTTGTTTTATCTCATGGTTACTGTGAAATTGTGTGGGCGCATCAATGCAGTACATGTTATCTCAGCTTGCAGAGCTTGGATTCATTAACCGCTTGCGGACCGCCGCATGTACATTTACGTTGGCAGAATGGCACGTACAGGCACATTGGCTTACCTGTATGTCCCTGCCTTGACGCGGGCCGGGGGTCCGGAAGGAGGAAGTGATGTGATCTCTCCCTCGGTGTTTTTTTCAACCACCGCTGAGGAGAGATCACATCACACAGTAAGTGTACACAACACTACACTTACACCAGGACATGTAGGCACATTAACCCCTTGCGATCACCCCTCCCCCTGTCAATGTCACTGAATGCAGTGATTATATGTATGATCACTGCAGTTAGTGTCAGTGTGACAGGCAGTCAGTGTTAGGTTCAGGGTAGCCCCCGTAACCCCCCCTAATAAAGTTTTAACCCCTTGATCACCGCCCTAGTTAACCCTTTCACTCCCTATTGCCAGCGTCACTAAGCGATAATTTTTCTGATCGCTGTATTAGTGTCGCTGTTCCCGCTAGGTAGCTAATTTTTTTTTATTGTGATTTTTCTTTTTTACTAAAGACATGTGGCTAAATACATTTTGGCCTAAATGTTTGACTAAAATTTAGTTTATTTGATTTTTCTTATAACAAAAAGTAAAAAATATTGTTGTTTTTTTTCAAAAATGTCGCTCTATTTTTGTATATAGCGCAAAAAATAAAAATCGCAGAGGCGATCAAATACCACCAAAAGAAAGCTCTATTTGTGGGAAGAAAAGGAAGCGAATTTTGTTTGGGAGCCACGTTGCACGACCACGCAATTGTCAGTTAAAGCGACGCAGTGCTGAATCGCAAAAAGGGGCCTGGTCATTTACCTGCATTTTGGTACGGGTCTTAAGTGGTTAAATTAGTTAACCAAAAATGTAAATATTGCAGAATATACGGCCTCATGCTACATAACAGCTTAATTTCATGCTAAATAAACTAAATTATTAATGTATCTTCAATAGAAATCTATCTTTAGCTAGATTTTTACTCCAAAAGCATTTTATTAAAAGACATTTGCTAAAAACAAAATAATAATTAGATTTAAATAAAAAAATCTGATTATTTTTTTCAGATTTTTTTAAATCCTCGATTTTTTTATCCACCCTGACTTCCGGACCACATTCTGGTGTGAACAGGCTGTTAAAGGTTTCCTTTTGGGCTAAATAGTCAGAATTAGCTTTATGCAGGTACCTAGAGGCAAAGCTTATGCTCCTTGATTGCAGAGCTGTAGCGTTGCAGAGAGATCACTGCTTCCACACACAGGGCAGCAGTTCTTCTCTGCAGTCTAATTAACTGGCATTTCTACACTGGGGTCAAAATAAATCCCAGTCTACAAATAACACGTTTACCGTGTAGGTCTGTCAGAAAAATTGTAAAGTTAATGTGAATTTATATAGGTATTATTTGAATTTTTTTTTTTTAGTTGTAAATATTTAATACATTATATTTTTATCTTCTCACCCCAATTTTAAAAAGTAGGTAATACACGATGGAGACGAGTTCCTCCAGAGTATGCATCCACTTCTGAAGACGAATTTGGATCTAATCGCATTGCTGCTAAACCCACTCGGCTACGTACTTCTTCAGCGGTTAAAATCCAGAAGTCACAAGTTAGTGGAAGCAGCCCAGTTAAAGCACCTTCAGCAGCTCTCAACATTAGTTCATTCAAACATAAGGCAAAAGAACAAGATGATTATATTCGTGACTGGACTGCACATCGCGAAGAAATAGCAAGGTAATGTATTCATTTTGCACATTATTATTATACAGGATTTATATAGCGCCAACAGTTTACACAGCGCTTTACAATAATGCATTGCAATATCATTAGGCTAGGTTCACACATGGCCATTGCGAATTTCCTCTCAGTTTTCACAGCGAATTTCCAAAAAAGCTGTTTAGCTGCAAATTAGATGCGGTTCAGATGCAAATTTGTGGAGGCGGCAGACACCGGCATCTTTAAAATCAGCATCCCTTCATGTCGAGGGCATGTGGCCTTGTGGGCGCTCGCTCGTTGTTGAGTCTGGCATTAATTTGGAGGGGGGCCCTACGGCTTTTTTTATTTTTTTTTTTTACATTTTGGCGTGTGGTTTCCCTTAAATCCGGACCAGATAGAATTCGTGTTCAAAAGTTGTTCAAATGCGTTCCCATAGAAAGCAATGAGCCCGCAGTTCTCAGAAAACTTACATGACCCTCTTTTTACACTTGCAGCGAATATGCACTCCATATATGTCAACTTTCGCCATAGAAAGCCAGTTTGATTCACATGTCATGCGAATCAGATGCGGTTCAAAACCCATCCAATTTGCATATATGCCAACGGAAGCCTTAGTTAACTGTACATGTATGTATATATATATATATATATATATATATATATATATATATATATATATATTGAAAAAAAATTAAACTACAGATCACAAACATTTACATAAACAATTTATAGCGCTAAAATAAAAATAAAAAGTGCTGCGCAATCTAAACTATGTCAAGACATAAAGTGTACATTTTTTGTAATGTTTTTCTTAAAATTGAGATTAAATGCTTTATAATATTTTTGTCATTTGCACTATATCTCGACATATTTTGGATAGTGCTGCACTTTTATTTTATGTTTTTGAGGCATGACATGCTTTTATCCAGTGCTAGTTGGCTGTTCATACGCTTATTTTTTAGGTGCACTTACATTTTTTTCTTAATTTATAGCAGTAGAGCTGGCTCCAATGATGTTCACGTCATTAAAAATTTCCACAAAATGTACCTAAAATATGACGTTTCAATTTAGTGTTTGAAAATAATATTTTTTTAATTCTTAGGTTTGCTACTTGATTTGAAATGAATTGGAAAAACAAGGATAGAGTCTCGAGTACAAATGCATTAGCAAAAATGAGAAGTTTACTGACATACATGATCTAAATTACATTCAATATTGTACTATGACATCACTACAAAAACTAGAAAGATATTTTTTGTTCTTTAGAAGTCGGAATCATTGGAAATTAGGCTGCAGGTGGTTTCACTGGTGATATTAAGCTCATCGATTTATTTTTAGTGAATGGATACTACTCTCCACTGCACAGCATAGTGATACTCCACGCTGTATTTTAGAGCCCATCAATAATATACAGGCCAAGGTGGGGGAGAATGCAGGGTTTCACAGACTTTTCTTTCTTTAAAGTGCAACTGAATTTATGTAAGTTTTCCCAGGTCACTGGCCATAATGTGCAAGTATATTTCGCATATTGGCACACTTCCCTTCAAAACAACCTTCCTCCAGTGAGGCAATGCTTCTACTCTCCCTCTTCTGTCATTGCCACGGCTGACATCTTATCCTAGTCTTCTTTCCAGTTAGGAATTTTCAGCCATGTTGATTGGCTGGCCTGAGTTGACCTTTGTGCATGCGCACAAGAGTTAAATTGTCCTGGCAGGCACCCACGACATGCTGAGAATATACACTGATCTGTACATGCACAGATCTTGCTTGCATATGGAGATCCTGGGTTAGAGACTCGTACCTTTTAGGTGATTGGACACTGGTAATACTTTAAAGGACACATCCCTGATTGTCTCCCCTGAAAACCTTACCCCACTCCATGAGTCCTTGTTTTTTTTCTGAATGTACTAAGGTGGAGGAATCCCTCTTGGCTTAAAGTGGTTGTAAAGCTCAGACATAAAATATGAACAAAATCTATCCTTCAATAGTTTGTACTTGTCTCACTTAAGAACACTAAATGCCCCCTTTGTCTGTTGCTTAGTTCCTTTATGAGCACTTCTAATAAGTTTTCCTGATACCAAGAGGAAAAAAGGTGACGGGAGGGATCTCCAGATGATTGACAGCCTCAGGTCTGTTCCTGTGTGGAGGGGGGGGGGGTGTTGTGTCCTTTCCCTCCAATTAGCTCTCCTCACTGAGTTCTGCAGAGTGTAACTACAGCTCTCTGCCCTCTTCTTTCTGAACTCTCAAATAAGCTTTCTAATTCAGCACTTTGAACAGATGTAGAGAAGAGAGTGCTGCAGATAGACAGGTACAATTTATTTGGGAATATTTGTTTAATCTCTGTGTTTCATCTCACTTCACCGAGAATATGTGAGGGTTTGCAACCAACATTAATTTAATATTTTTTAATTGTTGGATTCCTCAACTCTTCAATCATCTCCTTCACTGTCTTCTAATATTATTATTATACAGGATTTATATAGCTCCAGCAGTTTGCGTAGAGCTTTACATCGGGGAAGACAGTACATTCACAATACAAATCAATACAGGAGCGATCAGAGGGCCCTGCTCATAAGAGCTTACAATCTAGAATGGAGGGTCAAGTGGAACAAAGGGTAGTTGGCTGTGGGGGATGATCAGATGGACTCAAATGAAAATACCGTTGCTAGGTGTGGGAAGGGTAGGCTTCTCTGAAGAGGAGGGTTTTCAGGGATCCTGTAAAAGCTAATATGAAAATAGAAACAGTGCATCCGCATCAACGCAACTTCAGTAAAACCAACCATGTATCTGGATCCAATGTCATTTGGATAGCCTTTTGCTTCGGGTGCAGGAGCCTGCATGGGGTCTCACCTTGGCATTTGTATTAATTGTGTATGGCGCAGGGTGATCTACAAGTCCAAGGCCAAAGTCCATCACTACGGAACCCAGAACGCCGGAGACCTCTTTTGGGTATGCCCCCTGTGACAATGGACAAGTAAGACAGGGTTTCCCTGTATTGCAATCCTTAACTGTAAAACTGGGGCTATGTTTGGAATGTATTCACTTTACGATGTAAAACTTTTAAACTTTACGCTAAAATTAAACCACTTGGAACTAAGTCTCAGGTGGATGACCAGGTGTTAAAACTTTACTGCTACTTCCACCTAGAGTCAAGTTTGTCAAAGAACTGTGGGGTCAATCTATGGTTTAAACGGGGGAACAAAATAGAGTTCAAAAATCTCCTCACCACTTTTTTTCTCAAATAAACCAATTACAACCCAAAGACAGTCAGCACTTTCTGCAGTTTGCAGACGTAGATGACCGTCCAGTTTGTCGCACTGTCCTGCTGTCTGTCCTCTGCTGCCAGAGTATTCACAAAGGTCCTAGCACCACCTAATGCCCCTCTCAGAACTCAAGGCATCCAGGTTATCTAGAAAAGCTTCTCCTGAAGGACTCCTCTCCCTTACAGCTGTCGGCAAACCCCCAGATGTCAATTCAGATGGTCCAGGCCCTTCATTGGGTGATTGATTTCCAAAAAAGTCTGCTCTTTGCCTGGAAATTGAAAATAACCATCAATCATGCTTGGTCAGGAGCTTCATGCAAGATTTCGCCTGAGGGGTTAAGGATCATCCCTAAACTATGCAGGAGGAGCTTGTGAATGATCTCAAGGCAGTTACCAAACAAACCATTGGTAACACAATACGCAGCCAGCGCTCGCAAGGTCCCCCTCCTCAAGAAGGCACATGTGCAGGCCCGTTTGAAGTTTGCCAATGAACATCTAAATGATTCAGAAAAGGAGTGGGAGAAAGTGCTGTGGTCAGATGAGACCAACATTGAGCTGTTTGGCATTAACTCGATGCAGACCATTATCCTAAGAACAACATGCCTAAAGTCAAGCACGGAGATGGAAACATTATGCTTTGGGACTTTCTCTGTTAAAAGTACAGGCTGACTTTGCCGCATTAAGGGGCCAATGGATGGGGCCATGTATTGTAAAATCTTGGATAAGAACCTTTTTCCCTCATCCAGAACACTGAAGATGGGTCGTGGATGGGTCTTCCAGCATGACAATGACCCAAAACATACCACAAAAGCAACAAAGGAGTGGCTCAAGCACATTAACAAGAAGCACATTAAGATCATGGAGGGGCGTAGCCAGTCTCCAGACCTTAATACTATGGAAAATTTATGGAGGGACCTGAAACTTCGGGTTGCCAAGCAACATTTAAGAAACTTTAAGGATTTAAAGAAGATCTGTAAAGAAGAGTGGACCAAAATCCCTCCTGAGATGTGTGCAAACCTGGTAACCAACTACAAGAAACGTCATGCCTCTGTGCTTGCCAACAAGGGTTTCTCCACTAAGTACTAAGTAATGTTTAGCTTGGGGATCAAATACTTAATTTACTCACTGAACTGCAACTCAATTTATAACACTTCTGTGTTTTTTCTGGATTTTTGGTTGATATTCTGTCTCTATCATTTAAAATACATCATAAAAATGATAGACCCTTAATTTCTTTGTAAGTGGGCAAACTTACAAAATCTGCAGGTGACCAAATAATAATTTTCCCCACTGTATGTGATAAAACATGATAATAAACCATGTATAAACCGTCTCTATAAATGAGATCCACCAAAATCCTTGTGCTGCAAATCACTGAGAGTACAGGGAAACAAACCACACCATCTGTTTTCAAGATGGATTCTCACCTTCGGAATTGACCATACCAGGTCATGCCATGCATTCCCCACTTAGGGGTCACATAGAAGTCTCTCACTTCAGCTTACCCTTTACAATCATGTGGTACTGCCCCTTTAAACTCGTAACTCCTAGATCTCTATAGGTACTCAAGATTAGAAATCCCATTCAGTGTTATAAAAGAATCGCGAAACAGGTGTAGTAAACTTAAGCAATTCTTTTTATAAAATCATAAATATATGCACTCTACTAATTCACTAATAGGAAAACTGCTGAGATTTCCATGTGAACTTTGAAGATGAATATCTCCACAAAGCTTATAGCTATAAGAGTGAATGATGGTTTTATTTGAAGTGCTTTTACTGCTTGTTAGGAATATTTAAATACTTTACTGTGGGTGGGCTAATGGGGCATTGTATCGTGGCTGTGAATGGAAATAAATGAACGTATCTCTTTAAAGTTGAAGTCAACTTCATACAACTACAATCAGTGTCTATCTGTAAATGTTAGCGACTTACTAAATTTACTAAATGTTAGTAAATTCTCTTTGCAGGATCAGCCAAGATTTGGCACTCATTGCTCGGGAAATTAATGATGTTGCTGGGGAAATAGATTCAGTGACTTCATCTGGCACAGCACCTAGTACCACAGTAAGCACTGCAGCCACCACTCCTGGTTCTGCAATAGACACTCGGGAAGAGGTAGGAAGTCTACATGAAGATGTACAGGTTCTTCTATTTCATTCTTCTTTTTCTGTTTAATCCATTTTAAAGATTTAATTTGATCATGCTTTACTAATTTCAGTTTCACACCTTTTATACTGTAAAATAATAAAGTGATCTAATTTGAGTTGGAAAAAAAAATGCTTGCTGTAATTGTTTGTAAACTAGCAAACCTAGTGCATTGCTTACCTGGCCAGCTACTATGGCTAAACAATAGAGTGTGATAGATTGTGCTTGGGTTTGTTGGCTCTGCTTCTAACAATTACATTCTAAACTACCCTAAAAAACCTTGCCACTATATTACCAAGCCATACCTTGGGTTCATTTAAGCTTCATGTACACTACAGCTCCTAAACTTGAGTTTTAGGCACTTTTGATGGGTTTCTTTTTGCCAAAGCTCCTATACTCAACTCCATAAAAGCCAACGTGTCCATGTACACATAATGATGGAAAATATTGCGTTATACCACACAAAGACAATATGCAAAAATGATGAGATCGCGCTAATAAATATAGCAAAAAAATGATCAGGTGAAATGCACATTAGTGTTCTAATATGGAATAATCATAAGAAATGATCAGTCCGCCAGAAAAGCAAAATCCATATAGCCAGTCTCCCAAGTGTACAAACGAATCCACACAGGAAAGGTGCTTGAAAGGAAGGAACCCCCACCACAATCAAATACAGCCTCTTACCAAATGGAGACAATCTTTATATTAAAGGAGATCACAAACAGCCTGGCAAGAGACCTGGATCGATGATATCCGATACAATAGCCCAAGTTCTGATAGCCTAGATCCTGAGTGTAGATGAGTCACTCCCCATATGCCGTCCGAGGGTATACATAAAATAAAAGGGACTCATATAGTGTAAAACCTTAATTTAATGAATAAAAAGTGGACTTGCACTTACATAAATCTTGAAGTACAGAGCGTATATAAAATAAAAGCCGGCCGGCTCAGGAACACACCGCCCGTATCCGGGTAGAAAAAATGCGCGGTGACGTCAGAACGCCGCCTCCCTACGTTTCGTCACGACAGGACTTGGTCACGGGATACAGGCGGCGTTCTAAATCACTGCATAAATACATAGAGCGTCTGGTACAGCCTCGATGTGGAGAACACCCAGCCGCACCTCCGCCATCTTAACTCCTGGAAAGCGTATACTGGATACAGCTGAGATGAACTCAGCTGTGCTAAAAAAAAAAAAGCACACAATAAACCAGTAAAAACAGCTATTTAAAATAAAAGGGGAACGACACTAACTGTGTAAAATCATTGTAGCACCATCTCAAATGTCTTAAGTAGTTACACCAACGACATAGGGTCTCAAAAATATCCATAATATTGCAGATATAAAACGGCAGCGCCGCCAGCGGTACAAAGTGGGTATTGTCAGCCCCAAAAAGTTATTGCTATTATATTGAAAATAACATATTATAGTTATTGAGCCCATTATAAATGGAATCGCATAAGTCAAAGCAATTACTGGATAAACAAAGGGGAGTATTAATTCAATGTGGCCCATAGGAAACTTCACCATAATGTTCGGGCATCAACAAAGGGAAATATATAGAAAATGTTAATTTTCCCTTTGTATGTAATAAATGTGAATAAGGTCCTGCAAAATCTGCCTGAATAACAGAAATGGCTGGTTGAACCCCACATCGAGCTCGCATCCATCTATAATCACATAAATTTTACTTCCCACTATGTGAGTAACATCAAACATCCCAATATGGGAAAATCTACACATCTACAATGTACACATAGGCTTTTAGGATCTGCTGAGGTGAGGGAGGTTCAACCTCTCTCCTAAATGCAGAAGAATCACGTTCAGGATATGAACGACTTGACCGCCGGCCGCAAATCGTGTTTTGCGTTTTCCAGCCAGCTGTCAAAGTAGGTACATGAAGCCCAAAAAGGAAACCTGGAAGTCATTGGTAAAGTACCTCAACATTTTTTAGATGGAAGTATTTGTTAAATCAGTTAATAATCTATTAGCATCAGGTCTCACGTTATTTTTTATGTGAATGCTCATATGTAGAATATGACATTTTAAGGAATAAACTATTTTTCTTTATAGCAATTTGGGGCATGTCTATTGGGTTGGTAATGAGAATCCTTAAAGCAAACCTTGAACCAATATGCAAGGTCCACTTATTATATAGTAACCCCCCCTTTTAAAAACAAAACCCAAAAATATTGGTTTCTTGTTAAAGCGTATTTAAACCCAATTACAAAAAGTTTGTATATTGCAGATTCAGGCCTTGGACGTGCTAACTGTTTTCATTTATTTGGCTAAGAACATTTTAAGTTTATGCAAAAAATACCTGTTGATTTTCAGTGCATTGTTACTTTCTGTAAGATAAAAAGAAAGCACAAACATCCTTATTTGTATTGTGTAAATCAGCTTTTCTCAACTGTTTCAACACTGAAATAGCTTTCTGGTCTCAGGGAACCCCTGCTAAAAATTACTTTATGTACAATTCATGATATAGTAGTATGATGGGCAGTGTGAAGAAGGGTCATTGGGAAGAATTGAAAAAAAATGAAGTTCAATGCTTCCAAGTATGCGTAAACTTGATTCTGAGCATGCGTGGGTTTTTCACCGATGGTCGTGCCTACTAACGATCGGTTTTGACCTATCGTTAGGTATCCATCGGTTAATTTTAAAGCAAGTTGGCTTTTTTTTAACCGAAGTTTAAATAACCTATGGGGCTCACACATGATCGGTTTTGACCGATGGAAATGGTCCATCAGACTGTTATCCTCTGGCTATCCTTTCGTGTGTACGAGGCCTAAGTGTCCATGCACATTAGGATCATTACAGGCATATTTTAAACTCCGCGTTTAGAAGCAGGAAAAAAATCCTTCTGGTTTGCGTTTCTGGTTGGAGCTTTCTGGCAGAAAAAATGCAAAGCTTTCCTAAACTCGTCTAAAAACATTCTATATGAGTATTTTTTTCTACCAAGGGAACTGGCATTTTTTTTTTTTAGCCCAGTGTGTATGGAGCCTTACTATATTATAATGATGTTAACTGTACAATCTGACATTTCTTCTAATGTACTAATTTAAAGCTGAATTCCAGGCTTTAAAAAATTATTGTACAGAAAGCATGCATCGGGCAGTAATAGAACATGTATAGAAACAATGATTTAAAGTTCAATAACTTTCACAAAGTTTAACATTAATGCAAAAACTTTGAAATTGCAACTTAAACATTGTGCATGCATGCAAACCTGCCCACTTTTGCTATTTCCATATTTTTATATATATATATATATATATATATATATATATATATATATATATATATATATATATATATATATATATATATATATATCCATATGCTAAGTTGCATAGTCTATTCCATTTACTTCCTTAGCAGTAGTGGGAGGTGATGAAGACTGTGCTATCATTCCAGGGAAGTGATGTACTCATTCCCTCACATGACGTTCCCTGTTGGAATTACTTTCAGTCTTTTCCAAGAACTGAGGGGGTAATTGATCAGTTCTATCATCACTCAAGTCTCTCTTGCTCTCCTATATTCTCCTATAGTCTCTCCTATATTTGTCTTCCCCATGCTAGTGTGGAAAGCATATAGCCTCGTACACATGACCGGTTTTCCCGTCGGGAAAACTGCCATGAGAGCTTTTGGCCCGAAAAAAAAACGGCCGCTTGTATGCTCCATCGCAGTTTTCCTGACAGGAAAACTGCCGGGGAAAAAAAGAGAACCAGCTCTTTCTTTCCGCTGTGATTCCCTGGCGGTTTTTAACCCAGCAGTTTTCCTATGGGAAACACTGCGTTGGAGCATACACATGGCCGGGATTCCTAACCAAAGCAGTTTTCCTGTCGGGAAACCTGGTCGCCTGTAGGAGGAAAAAGTTACCAAGCAGGTTCTGGGTTTTCTCGGCGGTAAAAAGTCTGCCGGGAAACCTGTACGTGTACGAGGCTCATCACCTCTATACTGTGCTGCCAGCAGGGATTAAACCAGAGCTGATGGAGAATCCCAGGTTCTGCGCTATGCCTGCACAGCAGCTGGGAGACCCACTGAATGCCACAAGACATATAGGGGGAGATTTACTAAAATTGGAGCACACAATCTAATGCAGCTCTGCATAGTAACCAATCACCTTTTAGCTTTTTTTGTCAAAGCTTAACCACTTCCATACAGGGCATTTTCACCCCCTTCCTGCCCAGACCAATTTTTAGTTTTCAGCGCTGTCGCACTTTCAATGACAATTGCGTGGTCGTGTGACGTTGCTCGCAAACATAATTGACGTCCTTTTTTTTCCCACAAATAGAGCTTTCTTTTGGTGGTATTTGATCACCTCTGCGGTTTTTATTTTTTGTGCTATAAACAAAAGAAGAGCGACAATTTTGAAAAAAACACAATATCTTTTACTTTTTGATTTAATAAATATCATAATTTTTTTTTTTTTTAAAACATTTTTTTCCTCAGTTTAGACCGATATGTATTCTTCTACATATTTTTGGTAAAAAAATTACAATAAGCGCATTTGATCAATTTGCGCAAACGCTCTAGCGTCTACAAAATAGGGAATAGAATTATGGCATTTTTTTTTAAACAAAGGTTTATTTGTAATCAAAATAACAGTTGTACAATCATACTAGCATTTGTACATGAATTTTAGCACCGCACCACCGGAACCCACAGCCAGTGTGTAGATTGAGTCCTCAGTGCGTCGAGCCCATCTTGGGCGGAGCAGCTGAAGAAACCGCTCCTTGTCCGTCTTGTCGATATGGTATAGTTGGGATAATTGTGAGGCGATATAGTAAAGATTGAAGTCAGGGAGGGCAGTGCCCCCCAGGTCTGTGGGGTTTTTAAGCACCTGCCAAGCAAATTTATGTCTGCTGTTTCCCCATACAAAGGGTTTGAGAAGGGCCTCAAGGGATTTAAAATGTTTCAGGGGTAAGTACACCGGGGAATGCCAGAAAACATAGAGCATCTTGGGGAGGAGGACCATTTTAATGAGGTTCACCCGGCCCCAAACCCCCAGTGGCAGATAGGCCCAGGTCCGTAGTTTGGATTTAACATGTGAAACTAGGGGGTCTAGATTTAAATTTATATAATCTGCTGGTGTTCTGGATATGCAGATCCCTAAATACTTGATGGTACTTACTCGTTGTAATGGCAAACTGTCCTGAAATTCAGTCGGTGGGAAGCTGTCAAGAGGAAGAATCTGGGACTTACCCCAGTTGATTTTTAGCCCGGAGAAAGTCCCAAACCGTTTGATTGTTTAAAGGGCAGCGTGTAGCGAGGGGCCCGAATCCGCCAGGTATAATAGTGTGTCATCCGCGTACATGCTGATCTTTTCAGTTAGAGTGCCAGAACTCAGTCTCCTGATCTCCGGGTTAGCTCGGATGGACATGGCTAAGGGCTCCGTGGCCAAGGCGTATAGTAGTGGTGAAAGAGGGCAGCCCTGTCTCGTGCCTCTGCTGAGGTCAAACAGTCGAGACGGCCAGCCATTGGCCACCACCCTGGCCGTGGGCGCCTGATATAGCAGTTGGAACGACTTAGAATTATGACATTTTAATTTTGTTTTATTTTTTTACTAGTAATGGAGGCGATCTGTGAATTTTATTGTGACCGTGAAAATTGCGGTGGACATATCGGACACTTTTGACACATTTTTGGAACCATTCACATTTACACAGCGATTAGTGCTATAAAACTGCACTGATTACTGTGTAAATGTGACTGGCATGGAAGGGGTTAACACTAGGGGGCGCTGAAGGGGTTAAATATGTTCCCTAAAGTGTGTTTTAACTGTAGGGGAGGGGGACTCACAAGGGGAGGAGATCGATGTGTGTTCCTCTGTACTGGGAACACACATCTGTCTCCTCACCGCTGACATGACATGGATCTGTGTGTTTACACACACAGATCCATGGTCCTGCCGTGATTGCAAGCAATCGCGGGTGCCCGGCGGAAAACGCGGCCACTGGGTCCCGAGTAATGCAGCGGGGGCGCGGGCACCCCCTAGCGGCCGGGAATGCTATGATGTCCACTTTGAAAAGAGGAAAGGTTCCCGCCGATGTCATTTTACAATGACTCGGAAGGGAAGTGGTTAATTCAACAATCTGAAGTTAGAAGCTGATTGGCTGCCATGCACAGCTGCACCAGTTTCTGTGTGCACCAGTTTTAGACCATCTCTCCCATAGTTTTGCAGTTATGTATGCATGCATTTGTTTTATCTTACAATTTCAAAGTGTTTGCATTATAAAAAAAAAAAAATCACCTCAATTCTGCTATAATGATCGGGACATCCAGAATACACTGTGCTAGGCTCACCCACCAGCAGCACTGGACCTGCTACCAGGCTCTGTTACTTTACAAGCATCCAGTGAGAGGATCCTGGAACAGATTGAAAATAGATTAGAAGCAGCAATCTGATCCATCTGCTGATAGAAACAAATGTGTTTTTATGACTTCCATAGAGGCGAATATAGCAGGTAAAACACATTTTAATTATTGCTTGCACTGCTGATTGTTGAAGTTTCATTTTTGCCTGGACTTTAGCTTTAATGTGATGAATACCATTTTTTGTTTGTAGCCAATCCACTGTGTTTTAATGCTTGTTTAATTGTGTTTGAGATCTAAACATTACACTTCAAAATCAAGTGAATGCTATTAATGTTTGATATTAACACTGACATATAAGATTAATGCCATCACTTTGGGTTTCACACTCTTGTCCACTGGAGCACAAATCCAGTCTCTAAGGGTAGAATCGCCACATATTTTCATGATTTCTAGTGAGAGATGAATGAAAAAGTGCACTTGTGCCAAGACTATGGCCTTTAAGATACTTATGAATTTATAACATGCAGTAAATAAGCTTTGAAACAAGCCATTCCCAACCTCTCTAGCTGCTTGAAATGTGAAGTAATTCATTCATAATCCACTTACTACCCCAGTGCTGTAAAAAAGAAATAACAGGTAGGTGCTGTATTGTAAAAAAAACAAAAAAATTCGACAACAATAAAAAAAAGTGCTGTACGCTGATGCCCTCACCAGTGTAATATCAGCTTTAATATAATACATATAGTCTAGCCCGGAGGTCAGCAACCTGTAGATCGCGTATAGGTGACTGGTAGATCGCGGTCTGGGCTTGCTGACCCACCATTCCAGATCATCAAACAGAGTGCAGTGCAGAGGGACTACTTGTAAAGTTGGAGGTGTAGTAGGGAGCAAGAGCCGCACAAGCCGATGCCGCCTCTGTAGTGCTGGCTCCTTTCCCAAGCGGAGTAATACCAACTGCACTCCACCTCTTATCCCGGCTAGCGGTCTCCAGAGTGGTGCCAGCAGCAGGAAAGAAGAGATTTTCTGGACAGTGTGACGCAATACACTGGGCATATTAGTATAAGGCTGCTTTCACACTGATGTACTGCCACTTACCCATGCTGCTGGTGCAGTGTACCTGCGGGTTTGCTGCTCTTAGCTATAGACTTTCATTATATCCTGCTGTTTTACCCCCCCCCCCCCAACTTTGTGTTAACACGCTCTAAGGGTGCCGCTGCCAAATGCAATGAAGGGCTCATTCATTGTGGGAGGCACTGCTGCTCCTCTGAAAAACGACCCGAGTTTGTGTTTAAAACCACGATTTCCATACAATGCACATGATTGCGATGCAGTAATACGGCAGTTAGAGGTTTAAATCGTGTCTGACGAGGCGACACTGTGCCTGGTGACTTCTCCCATGTTGTTGAGGTAGATCTCCAGCTCTTTAAGGTTGCCTACCCCTGGTCTAGCCTGTCCACCCCCAACAGGTTTCACCCTTCTAAGGGCCTAATCATGGAGGGCTGCAGAAAACACACATGGGGCTTCTAGTGGGCCTGTTGAATTCTTGGCATCAAGTTGTCTATTGGATAGCACAGATCACAGGCAAAATGCGCAGAGCAGAGTTGCTTTGTGACTCGTCCACTGTCATGGCCACTCTCACACATCCGCTGATCACTGAAGCAGATTGCTCTGCCAGAGAAAGCCCTACCAGGTTTCTTCACCAGTAAAGTAAATCTTTATTATTATTATACATTTTTAAGCTTATTCTAGACAGTGGGAACCATAGATGTCAGATCATAGCTTTACCTACTGTTTCCCTATAGAATACATTGTGCTCTAAATTTATGAGGAAAGACCATTTCATATGCATTCTAATAGAAGTTTTGGACTTTTTTTCCCCTTTGTATAGTAAAAAAAAAGAAAAAAAAGCCCAGTAGTATGTCATCAAAAATTCAACCTTGAAGTGGAGACACCCCACATTTCAAGGATTATGCCTAGGGCTTGTTCCATTGTTCTCTCACCTACAAGGGATCTGGATACCTGGCCTTCCTTCACCTTTTCTATCTATTGTCAGTCTAGAAGAGATTCATAAGGTCTTATTCACTGTTGCATATATTTGGGTGTATGCCATGAAAACGGGCAATTCTTTCCACAGTGACTGGTTTATATCTATGTGCTGCAGTTTAGTGTGTTTTTCAAAGCTACATGGCCTCATTCACACCTACGTGCATGCATTATCGTGTGTACTGTAACACACAGAAAACAGTGTGACCAATCTAGTTTAGGAATGATTTATTAAAAAACATCAATAATTATTTTTTTTTACGTTTGCCTTATGGACAGCTAGTGGACCGTGTATTTGATGAAAGCCTTAACTTCCGAAAGATTCCTCCATCAAATTCATCCAGATCAGAAGCAAGCTTGCGAGCAAGTGAAGCCAAAGCCCAGCCTAAAGAGATCTCGGAACCTCCACTTATCACTAGAAGAAAAACATGGAGTAGAGACGAAGTACGTTCAAATATCAAAAAATCTCGATGACCTTCCAATTTGAACTTCTTTTATTAGTGAAATTTTCAGAATCTTTTACTTTTTTACAATTTTTTCTTTCAGTTAGCGGATGAATCTTGCATGTTCAGGCAGGTGCTAAATGTATAGTATGTGTTTAGAGATTTTAGATGGCAGTCAGATGTTTAGTAAAAATTTGGTCACAGGAAGGGCTTTTCTCTGCCTTATAATAAAGCTGATTTCCAGGTTTCCTGTCACTTTAAATAGTTTCAAGCTAGTCCAAACCAGCCATTTCCTTCAGCCCCGGGCCATATTGCTGGTCAATGACCAGGCCACTTTTTGCGATTTGGCACTGCGTTGCTTTAACTGACAATTGCGCAGTCGTGCGACGTGGCTCCCAAACAAAATTGGCGTCCTTTTTCCCCCACAAATAGAGCTTTCTTTTGGTGGTATTTTATCACCTCTGCAGTTTTTAGTTTTTGCGCTATAAACAAAAATAGAGCGACAATTTTGAAAAAAAAAATATATTTTTTACTTTTTGCTATAATATTCCCCAACAATATATATAAAAAAAAAAAAACTGTTTTTTTCCTCAGTTTAGGCCGATACGTATTCGTCTACATATTTTTCGTAAAAAAAAAATTGCAATAAGCGTTTAATTGGTTTGCGCAAAAGTTATAGCGTTTACAAAATAGGGGGTAGTTTTATGGCATTTTTATTCATATTTTTTTTTTTTTACTAGTAATGGCGGCGATCAGCGTTTTTTTTTATCTGTACTGCGACATTATGGCGGACACTTTTGACACATTTTTGTGCTATAAAAATGCATTAATTACTATAAAAATGCCACTGGCAGGGAAGGGGTTAACACTAGGGGGCGAGGAAGGGGTTAAGTATGTTCCCTGGGTGTGTTCTAACTGAAGGGGGGGGGGGTGGACTGACTAGGGGAAATGACTGATCTCTGCTCATACATTGTATGAACAGACGGTCAGTCATTTCTCCCCTGACAGGACTGGAAGCTGTGTGTTTACACACACAGCTTCCGGTTCTCGCTCTGTAACGAGCGATCGCGGGTGCCCAGCGGTGATCGTCGGCGGGGGGCGTGAGCGGGGGGCTACGTGATCTCGAAAATTGACGAACATGTAGCTCTAGACCATGGGTCTTCAAACTACGGCCCTCCAGTTGTTCAGGAACTACAATTCCCATAATGCCTAGTGATGTCTGTGAATGTCAGTGTGTTACAATGCCTCATGGGATGTGTAGTTCTACAACATCTGGAGGGCCGTAGTTTGAGGATCCCTGCTCTAGACGGTGCCTGCACACACTTCTGACATCCAGTCTCATTCCTTACCAACCCAATGGACATGGAGGATGTTAAAAAAAGAGCTAGGAGTCCGAGCATGCGAAGACAACTGAGGCCAACTGGCCACTTACAGCGAGGTCCACGCAGGCGCAGCATGTTCGGCTATTTTCGGAGGCAAGCGCCAGGCTTGCGCAGTACGGGGGGGCATAATTCAACAGGGGGACACTCATCGGCAGAACACCGACAACTCCAAAGTCCATGCAAGTTACTTTATTTGTTACCTGATAGTAAGTGTAATAGAGGGGCTTGGGTTTTCTTGGTTTGTCGGTCCATATTGCCCCCAATACTGCAATCTCAGTGTAAAACGTCTGTAGTAAAGTACTCACTAATGTAGCAATCAACCATTTCTGATGCAGGGAAAAAACAAATTATCCCAAGCCCCTGTTTTATACTCGCCATCATGTAACAAATAAAGTAACCCGCATGGACTTTCGAGTTACTGGCTCTATCATTTCGTTTAAATATTACTAATAATTGATGGTTGGAGGACATCTGAGCCAGAGCATCTGTTTGTGGATTCTACTTCAAGCTTACATACTGGTTTCACTGTTCTGAGCACTGCATCCGTTTCCTATTTCCTTCACTAAGTGCTGCATTGGCTCTAAGTGCTGTATAAACTGTATGTAGCTTCAGCTACTTACAGTACACAGTGCTGGGTTCCAGCTATGAGACAAAGGCTCCCTGTCTCACACTTGTGAGTGGTGCTCTGCCATTCAGATGCAGTTTTATATTATCTGAGTGAATACAAACTTCCTCTGGCTCAGGTGGAGAGGCTGGCCGATTTCGCCAATCATAGGAAGCTTTGTGTTCATTCACAAAATACAAAGCTGCCTCTAATTGTTTGTATTCCTTCACAGAATACAAAACCTGCCTCTGAATGCCTGGGCACTGCTTATACCAAGAAGTCTGTCTCACAGCCAGAACCCAGCACTGTGTACTGTATGTAGTTGAAACTACCTAAGGTTCATGCAGAACTTAATGAAGGAAATAGTTGGTTTGACCAGTTTGGTCCAAACAAACTATTTAAAGTGACAGGAATCCTGCAGATCAGCTTTCACATCCACATTAACATGTGTAGATTTTTTCCCCCTTTTATCCTTGTGTGGCAAAACTGTAGGCTAAGAAACACAAAATAGTGACCAGAGAAAAGCTTTTCTTGCCCCCAACAGTGATGAGCCCAATGTGTGTCCAGGAGTGTGGCATAGGTTTAGGTTCATGTTTGCCCTCGCTACTATATTAGGCTAGGTTTGTGAAGTTATCTGATGTAGTCTATAGAACATTGTCTAAAGCTGCCATCCATTGAATAATTTCTGCTATCCCAAGGTACAGCTCCAATATACAACACACTCCGTCATAATGATAAAGTGACTTATTGAAGGTAATAGTAGTAGGATTGAATAAAGTTTAGTGCGTTCGAGTACCACATAACTTAACTTGTAGTTGCACTTTTACTCGGTACCATTATTGCTTGCTATAGTATCTAACCTATATATGGCCCCTGGTACTGTTTTAAAATGGCATTGCAGTTGCTGCAACACTATTTTTAAACAGCATCTGATTTCAGTGGCTATATATGGGGCTAGCAGATTCAGTTCTGAGAGTTCTGCTTGTCAGTGAGTGCTGTGATCCAGTGCACAGACCAAGAGCTACATTGATCAGCTCTTGTGATCCTAATCCTACCAGAATGCTCTGTAAAGTGCTCAGTAAGTTCTCGTACACACGCACAGTTTTCTCGGCAAGAAAACTGCTGGCAGAGCTTTCTTGCCGAGTAAACCGTGCGTGTGTACGAGGCTTTGAGGTTTCTCGTCGAAAACTGCCCAGAATCTAGACGAGAAAAACAGAGAACCTGCTCTCTATTTTCTCGTCGTGATTCTCGGCAATGTGTGAATACTTACCTGTTTCCATGGAAACCCGCTCATGCTTGAAATGACTTTGACGCATGCGCGGTAGCTTCCAAGGCATAGGTAGGGTGAAGCAAAATGGTGGCGACGGCATCAAATGTGAGGAGCGCATGCTCGTCGTAGTCGATGACGTCACCGCGTTTGTGCCATTCAAAAGAACGGTGGTTCTTTTGAATCGAACGTGTGTACACTTGGTCGGCAAGAAAATCTTGCCAGGAATCTTGTCAGGAAAAACGAGAATCCAGGCAGTGTGTACAGGGCTTTACAGATTATAACCACAATGCTTTCACATTACTATCGAAGAGCTCTTTTGGCCATCCTTGAATCTGGCAGGGCTGGTTATTTTTGCCCCCTTCCCCTGATGGAGCCTGATGCATCCTCCTGCTCCACAGATACAAAGGTACCTCAATCCAATGGGTGCAGTTTGCTCGCATTCAGCAGGGTAAGTGTCACTGTCCGGTGACGTCAAGAATTTTGATTGATCAAAAGAATTTTTGATCGATTAAAAAAATTAAAGCTTAATCAAGGAATTAATCTTTAATTTCCCCAGCCCTAATATATTTATTTATATATGTCTTGGAGCTGACTTCAAATGCAAAACATAGTAGTGTGCAGAAACACACTGTAGAGGGGGTGGGGGGCTTTACTAAAACTGGAGCAGCTGTGAATTGGAACCAATCGGCTTCTATCTTCAGCTTATTCAGTTAAGCTTTGAATATAAAAGCTAGAAACTGACTGGTTGCCATGCACAGCCGCTCCAGTCTTAGTAAACGCCCCTTTCTGTTTAAATGGAAAATGTTATCTCTAACTTTTGTTTCTTCTCTGTGCAGGTTATGGGAGATAGTTTACTGCTTTCTTCTGTATTCCAATTCTCTCGAAAAATTAGACAGACGATTGATAAAACGGCTAATAAAATAAGGTATGGCATGCTTGTCCTAAAGTTGCAGCTTTTTAAATTTAAGTGACCAAAACTTTCTGAAGGCTAGATCAGGACCTTTGTTTTGTTTAAATATCTAGCTTCATGTAATTATGTGCAGATTTTTCATTTATGTGCCAATATGCCCGTACAATTTTGTGTTTTTATATTGCAGAATTTTATTTAAGGACAAAGAAAGAAACTGGGATGAAATTGAGAAGAAGTTGAGATCAGAAAGTGAAATACCAATTCTGAAAACGTCATGTGTGGTAATTCAGCATTTGTTTATAGCTTAGTTGAAGTTACAGAAATAGATATGCAGTCAGATGGATATTGTACTAACGACCTCCATTTGCATGGCCTCATCTCCACTTTTCTATTACAACTGTTGTGCAGGTTTTCTAAGTATGACTGCAATCCAATAGACACCAGAGTTAAAGCGTTTGTTACCCCCAACACTTCATATTTCTAATATGTGCCTGTGGTACCATGTACTTGTATGAGAAATTATCCTGTTCTCTTTGAATTGCTTCCTATGTGTGAAATCCCTGGTGTTTCTGCCAGTCCCTTTGCTTTCTTATTAAAAACTGACCACACTAAGCATGAGAGCTTGCCGTGATCAGTTCTCTAGCTATGCTGGGTGCTACTCAGTGTGATCTCCAATGATCAGACTTGTCCTGACACACACCTGCTGCACAGACATTCACTAGGAAGATCAGTGTGCTGCTGCTTCTCCTCCCACCAGCTCTTATGCAGATGAGAGCAGAGAGAACACAGGGAATGTGATCACTTGTAAAAAAAAAAAAAAAGGGGGGGGGGAGTATTTATAAAGTTTTTTTTATATCTATAAAAAAATGTTTAGCTTTTTATTTCTATTTGAACCACTTCAGCCCCGGACTATTTTTCTGGTCAATGACCGGGCCACTTTGAGATTCGGCACTGCGTCGCTTTAACTGACAATTGCGCGTTCGTGCGACGTGGCTCCCAAACAAAATTGGTGTCCTTTTTTTTTTCCACAAATAGGGGATAGTTTTATGGCATTTTTATTAATATTTTTTACTAGTAATGGCGTGATGAGCGATTTTTATCGGTACTGCGACCTTATGGCGAACACTTCACACACTTTTTGGGGACCATTGGTATTTTTATAGCGATCAGTGCTAGAAAAAAGGCACTGATTACTATAAAAATGTCACTCGCAGGGAAGTGGTTAACACTAGGGGGCGAGGAAGGGGTTAATTATGTTCCCTAGGTGTGTTCTAACTGAAGGGGGGGGGGGAGGTGGGACTGACTAGGGGAAATGACAGATCGCTGTTCATACATCGTATGAACAGACGAACAGTCATTTGTCCCCCTGAAAGCACTGGGAGCAGTGTGTTTACACACACAGCTCCTGGTTCACGCTCTGTAAAGAACGATTGTGGGTGCCCGGCGGTGATCGCGCCCGCCGGGCACGCATGCGGCACCAGGGGCGCCCCCTAGTGGCTGAAATGCAAAATCTCGTAATATTACGTGATTTTGCGCAGCCGAGTCGACCTGCCGCCGTAAAACTGTGGGCTGTTTTATAAGGTGATCATTTACAATCACTTTAAGCTGGCCATACTAGGGGTGCAATGGATCAAAAAACTCACGGTTCGGATCAGCAGTCACGGATCGGATCATTTTTCGGATCAGCAAAAAAAAAAAAAAAAGTATTAAAGACAGTGACCCCCCCTCAGTAGTACAGGCAGACAGTGACCTCCACCAGTAGTACAGGCACACAGTGACCCCCCAAGTAGTACAGGCACACAGTGACCCCCCCCCCCCCAGTAGTACAGGCACACAGTGACCCCCCCAGTTGTACAGGCAGACAGTGCCCCCCCCCCCAGTAGTACAGGCAGACAGTGACCCCCCCCCCCCCCCCCAGTAGTACAGGCAGACAGTGACCCCCCCCCCAGTAGTACAGGCAGACAGTGACCCCCCCCCAGTAGTAGTACAGGCAGACAGTGACCTCCCCCCCCCCATAGTACAGGCAGACAGTGACCTCCCCCCCCCCATAGTACAGGCAGACAGTGACCCCCCCCCCCCCATAGTACAGGCAGACAGTGACCCCCCCCCCCCCATAGTACAGGCAGACAGTGACCCCCCCCCCCCCCCCCGTAGTACAGGCACACAGTGCGCCCCTGTGCAGATCTCAGATCAGATAGCGGCGTGTGTGTCCCTCGAGCGCGTGCTCCTCCTCCTCTGTGGGTGTAAACAGAGAGGAGGGACCGCCGCCGGGTGTACCAAGATGGCCGCGGCTCCGGAGCTAGGCCGAAGCCGCGGCCTTTCCTAATGCTATGGCCGCGGCGGCAGTCCGCGGATCGCATAGCGTGCAGATCCGAAGGGGGTGACCCGTTCGGATCACGGATCACGGATCAACCGTGATCCGTTGCACCCCTAGGCCATACACTAATGACATTTTTTAGATGGTTTCTAATGAATCGGCCAAAACTCAAGCAGTGGGTGGCCCTGTTGGCACTCTAACGCCCAACATCCTGCAATGTGAATATCCAGTGAGGTAGGTGTTCTCAGACAAACCTTGGATCCAGTGAATCTTCTGCAGTCACTGTCTAGAAGTGCCCCACTGTATTCTGATAGCCACTAGCTTTTAGAGTACAATGGCCTCAGCAAATTCGTTCATCTGCCCTGTTTAGCATTGATTTTCATTTTATTCAGCTACAGGCTGAATGAAAATGATCTGTTTGTTTATGACCAACTTTAGACCCAGTGCTTTTGGTGATTGGTGACAGAAATAGGACACATAAACCACTTCTATTCTTCTGTACAACAAACCAGAATTGGGCCACTTATGATGAGGGGTGTTGCTGTTACTTAGCTCTTCCAGCGCACTGGATTGTGGAAAGGTGTAAGCAGCATTTTTACATAATCAAATATATTTGATTGTGTGTCTTTTTCTTGGTAACAACATACAACTACAGTTCTCCGCTTCCTAACTAGAGAAATAATGGTATTTCTTTTTCTTATCAATAGATTTAAATCTACTTTTATTCTTAAACTACACTTATCATCCTATGAATTTAAACTCTCTGCTTTCTAAAAATATGAAAAATTCTTAATCTTTTTGAAAAAGAGGACCCCTTTTTTTTTATACTTTTCAGTTTTGCAGCATCTAGGCAGTGGCAGCTGGTGCTCAATGTTTTGGGGGGGGGGGGGCGGGCGGAGGTTTAAGGCCCCTTTTGACACAGGGCAGATCAGTAATGATCCGCGGCCGTATGCTCAACGGGGATCGCTTCATTGATCCCCTCTGAACCGGCGGGTTACAGGGCGGTCGCCGCAAACTGTGCAGGGACCGCCCTGTCTTTTTTTTCTTCCGCTCGCCCCTATGGACATACAATCCGTGTTCATCCGATCTGCTCTGCAGACGGAAGAAAAAATAGGATCTGCTTCCGTCTGCAGAATCGATGTTAGCGGAGGCGGTTGATTACGGGTGTCAGCGGATGTTTATCCGCTGACACCAGCAATCACATAGGGACCAATGTATGTCCCTTTTTCATCCGCAAACTGATGGATGAAAAAGCGGACATACGGTCCATAGTGTGAAAGGGGCCTAAAGGACCTACCGTGAGGAGGAAGATGACATGGAGGGCTGCTGCTCCTTGCTCCAGGAGGATCCGGGAAGAGTTGGGGCTTCTCCTCCCAGCCGAACAGGAAGTAGATTTTGAGACCTGATTAACCAGGAGTCCTAACAATCAGCAAGACAATAGTGAATATTAATTTTCTATTGTCACACAACTGGGTGGGCTCAGGGCACAATGCTCTGCGCCCCGAGCCACCTTATGTTCACCTAGTCCAATTTTCTATAATCTATCATGGATGATGATACTTGTCTATTTAACTATTAACTAGTTCTAATTGAATCTATACTCACAATTTGTCACTGGCATATATTAATTTAATAATCACGTGGTAAACCCAACATTTCATAAACCAAGGTTTCATATTTGCACAATTACACAAGAAAAGCTCAATAACTGAAATACAAAATTAAACTTATGACATATTTTCAAACTTTTTTTTTTTTTCTTCCATTTTAGGAAATCTTATCAATATTACAAGAGCTGAAGAGAATTGAAAACCAGTTACAAGGTATTTATATTTTCCAAGCATTCGCTGTTAAATGTTTAACATTCTGCTCATTTCATGTGATTTCCTGATCCTAAATCTTAGGTTTAGATTAACAACAAACATAATTGTAAGAATGCAGTTTCATTTGAGTTTCAAGTAGTGTTTGTCGTGGCACCAAATCAGGTTGGGTGAAATTTAAAAAATTTCTGTGCAAAGACATTTTAAGGCGTATGCCAGTTCATTGGCAATAAGATCTGCATCTATGCAAATTTAAATTTTTATCATTCAAGTTGATGAGTACAGCATAGTTATGTATAGAATACAATGTATCCCTTTCATAGCAGCAGTGATGTAAGGCCCCTTTTACAGGGGCGTTCCGTACATCCCCTTTTCTTCCGTCTGTTTACAGATGAAAAACAGACACCAATGTATTTCTATGGGCAAGCGGATGATCATCCATTGACATCCACCTTCGTTAACCTCCCGTTTTTTTTTTAAATGGATGAAAGCCTAATTTTTCTTCCATTAAAAAAAACGGAAGTGGACCTAATTGGATGTCATTGTACAAATAGTCAGTTTTAGACCAGAGGACCAGGCTTTTTTTTTAAATACAAACTGTTGTGTTTTTATTTACGTTTTACACTTTTCTGGTGAATGAGTACTGTGTTCTCTATGTGTGGAAAAGTGTAGCGCTAATAATGACACAAATAATGATAATACAATAAAGATTAAATCATGCAACACCACATGTGAATTAATGGTATTCAAAAGTCCATAAATGTTTTGAATGAATCGGTGAGTCGGTTTCTTTGAGTAAAACAGATACACAAAATCCAGTGCATAAAGAAGTGAAAAATCCACCACTGCTTATGACAAGGGGCTTACCGGACCGATTGGACCTAGACAGGCATATACCCACTAGGCCAATCAAGCTTTGTTAAAGTTGATATACTGAAGCGGGTACACCATACACGTCATGCGATTCGGTATCAATGAAGGCAAACCCCAGACAGATGATTCAAAAATACTTCCCAGCAAGCAGCAACTCTCAACAGATCACTCAGAGGGCAAATCAGTACTCCAACCGATAAGCATGAAAAAGAGAAGGCAAGGCGTACATAGCGTAATTCCGTAATAAAAATCGATATTTATTATAAAGAGAAAAACTCACATTTCTTGATCGTACATCACGGGACACAGAGCGCATAGTCATTACATATGGGTTATATGGAGTACCTTCAGGTGTGGACACTGGTGTAATCAACTTCACAGGAAGTTCCTCCCTATATAACCCCCTCCCACTGAGAGTGCTTTAGTTTTTCCGCCAGTGTCTTAGGTGTTGGTCACGTCTAGCTGTCCCTCGGAGGTCTCGGGACCCAGGATAGCTAGCCGGATCCGTCCGAAGTGCTTCAGAGCCAAGATGTACGGTACCCGGGCCCTGCTGGAGTGGGGTTGTGCCTATAATGCCTCTCCTTGGAGGGCTGGATTCTGGGCTCCAGTGCCTTAGTCTCTTCCAAGAACTAAACGCTACTGATGCCAGGATGCTATATAGGTCCAGGGGTGTGGGTTCCTTAACACAGGACCCCGGTCCCTGAAGGTCCAAGACAATACCCACGGAGATGGGGGAAGGCTGGGCCTCTTGCATTTTGCAATACCCTGCGGCGTGGAGCAGGTAAGAGGGAACCTGCGGGACTTGGTTCGACAGTAGGTATCCCCCTGGGGGTTCTGGGTTGGCTAACAGTATGCTTGTGCATCAGCCACTATCTCCACTATGTCTGTTGAGGCAGGATGGGATTATAATGTTTACCCAGATAATATGTAAATATATGTATACTTGTGTAAGTTATATATTTGCTACTCACCCCAGGTCTGCCTGTTAACACTGATACTGCAACCCCACATGTTTTAAAGAGGAAATTGCTGGTAAAAAACTCCTGTTTCTTAGGAAGCCCATGGGGACAGCTTCCTCGCTGTGTGTGCACTACAATAAGATTAGTGCTTACCTGGTGTCTGTTGGTGCTGCATAACGCTGGTCCATGTTGTTCCTCTGCTCTGCTTCCTCCATGTGGGTTCAGCGTGGTGCGCGCGATCGTGCGCGCGATCGTGCGCGCGTGTGTGCGCGCGCATACGCGCGCGCGTGCACGCCGCCTTTTATAGCGTCGGCGTGCGTCGGGGGGGCGGGCCAGCAGCGTCAGGGTCTGTATAAAGGAAAAACTTTTTCTCTGGCTGGTCTTTTCCCTCCTGGAGGCAGAGGAAGAAAGGATACAGAGCGTGCAGCTGGGTCTTTTGGCCACACAGGGACACCTAGTGGCGGTTTTGTGGATCTTCAGGTCTAGGACTTAGGTCCACTATTGACCAGAAAAAAAAAAAAAAAAAAATTTTTTTTTGCAAAAAGGGACTCAGCCTTAGATCCAGCAGTATCTGAGTCTACCTTGGACTCCGGCTAACGGGCATTGGTGTGTCAATACTCACAGGCTTCCTCGGTATTGTCACCTCCCAGGCGGGTAAAAAAAATTTTTGGAAAAAAAAAAAAAAAAAAAAAAAGAGAAATATAAAAGAAAAAGAGAGAAATTAGTTCTTTTTCATTTTCTCATACCTGCCCTCATATTGGTTATTCCTAGCTACAACAGTCAGGTGTTGGCTATAGGGGTGACCCAAGGTTGTACAATGGCTCCAAAGGGATCTGGACCAGCCAAGGCTGCTAAAGGTACCAAAAAGCAAAAGGGGTCTCCATCGGGGTCAGAGGATTTGGGCCAGGCTTCTACGGCCCCACCCTCGCCAGTCAGGACACCAAGTGGCATAGTACAAGAGCCATTGGGGGTGCTGGGGGCAGAGGCGGCCCCCGATCCACCCATTCCCGTTTACGTGACGGAAGAAATGCTAGCAGCCACCATGTGTGGGCTAGAGAAAAGGTTAACTGCGTTGTTTTCCCGTCCTTGCCCAAGTAGCAAGCGGGCTAGATCCCCCTCACCCAGTGTGGGGTTTTCAGATGCGGAGGTCTCCTCTTCAGAGGAACGGGACCCACAAGGGGATCAGGCAGACCCAAGTCCCGACGGTTCAGACAGGGAAAATTCCACTATAGATGAATATTTTTCGGCCTCTCAAGCGGAGGGCCTGTGGATCCAGTCTTTGACAGATATGGTTCGCACTGCCTTTAAACTTCCAGTGCCAGAACTAGTAGCCCCGGAGGTATCCTCATTGGGTTCTTTAAAGGCCCCATTAACTTGTGCGTCTTTTCCAATGCACCCCCTTCTGCGGAACGTGATTTACCAAGATTGGGCTCGACCTGATAGAATCTTTGTCCCTCCTAAAAGATTCTCTATTCTCTACCCTATGGAAGAGGAATATGTAAAGAAATGGGCTCTCCCTACAGTGGACGCAGCCATTTCCTGCGTGAATAAATCCCTGACTTGTCCGGTTGAAAATGTCCATATGTTCAAGGATCCGGTCGACAAGAAATTCGAGACACTACTGAAAGCAGCTTTTACCTCAGTAGGTGCCATGGTTCAGCCAGCAGTAGCAGCCATTGGTGTTTGTCAGGCCTTGAAGGATCAGGCAAAGCATATATTGAAGGACATGCCGGCTCAGCATACTCATGAATTAGCAGAATTCCCTAGGGCTCTCTGCTTTGCAGTAGATGCTATTAAGGACTCCATCCAACAGGCATCTCGTTTATCTCTACTGATGGTTCACATGCGTCGTCTTTTGTGGCTAAAGAACTGGTCAGCAGAGGCACCCTGCAAAAAGCTTCTAGCAGGGTTTCCCTTTCATGGGGGAAGACTATTCGGGGAAGACCTAGATAAATATATCCACACCATATCAAGTGGAAAAAGTACTTCCTTACCGGTCAAGAAAAGACCGCGTGGGCCCACGTTTAAACGACAGGCCATTGCAGGCTCGGCCCCTTCGACTTCCCGTCAGTATCGACGGCCTCCCGGGCGTTCAGCAGTTAATAGCCGCCCACAGGGACAAGCCGCGGCAAACAAGAGGCCCTGGTCTCGCAAGCCGGCTAAACCAGTCATCAAATCAGATTCATGAAGGGGCGCCCCCACTCTCTTGGGTGGGGGGAAGACTTCAGTTTTTCTCCGAAGTCTGGAAGGCCAGAATTCCCGACTCTTGGGTTCGGTCCGTAGTAGCCTCAGGCTACAAACTAGAGTTTCGAGAAATCCCCCCTCCTCATTTTCAGGGGTCAAGTCTTCCAAGCGACCCGTTAAAGAGGGCCTCTCTCGTAAAGGCGTTGGATCGCCTCTTGCTCCAAGGAGTAATTGTAGAAGTACCAACCCAAGAAAGGGGTCTGGGATTCTACTCCAACCTTTTTGTTATACCAAAACCCAATGGCGACGTCAGGCCTATATTAGACCTCAAACGCCTAAATCGCTTTCTAAGGATTCAGACCTTCCGTATGGACTCCATACGTTCAGTGACAACCAGCCTGCATCAGGGCGACTTCCTAGCATCTATAGACATAAAGGATGCATATCTGCATGTGCCAATTTACCCAGCACATCACAAGTTTCTTCGTTTTACGATAAACCAAAGTCATTATCAGTTCGTAGCCCTCCCTTTCGGGTTGGCAACAGCTCCACGGGTATTCACAAAGGTGTTAGCCCCGGTACTAGCCGTCCTAAGGACAGAAGGCATCTTGGTCCTAGCATACCTGGACGATCTCCTGGTTATCGACAGTTCAGCTTCCAACCTCAATCATGCAGTAGTCCGCACAGTGCGGCATCTAGAAGAGTTCGGGTGGATTGTGAACCAAGAAAAATCAAGGTTACATCCCACAAGACAGTTGGAATATCTAGGCTTTCGGTTAGATACAGAATGCCAGAGGGTATTTTTACCTCAAGAGAAGATCAGGTCGTTGATTCAAACGATTCAAATAGTCTTAGGCAAAAAGAAGCCGACTATTCGCCTATGCATGCGACTGCTGGGGAAGATGGTGGCCGCCTTCGAAGCAGCGCCCTACGCCCAGATCCATACCAGAATTCTGCAAGCAGCTATTCTCTCTGCTTGGAACAAGTCCATACAGGCATTAGACCGTCCATTAGTTCTTTCTCCAGAAGTCAGGCACAGCCTGTACTGGTGGCTGATCCCTCAAAAATTATCAAAAGGGAAAACCTTTTGCCCCATCTCGTGGAAAATAGTAACCACAGATGCCAGCCTAACAGGTTGGGGGGCAATCTTAGGAAAACGGACCCAGCAGGGACAGTGGTCAGAGGCAGAAAGTCTGCTTCCCATCAATGTCCTAGAGATCAGAGCTGTTCGGTTGGCCCTGGTCGCCTGGACTCTCCCCCTGCAGGGTCTGCCAGTAAGGATACAGTCCGACAATGCCACGGCGGTGGCATACATAAACCACCAGGGGGGCACAAAGAGCCTGGCGGCTCAAAGGGAAGTAAACCTAATTTTTGCATGGGCCGAAGCCCATGTACCCTGCATCTCAGCAGTGTTCATCCCAGGGATAGACAATTCTCAAGCAGATTTTTTGAGTCGTCAACAGTTGCTCCCGGGAGAGTGGTCTCTTCACCCCCAGGTATTCCAAGAGATTTGCCAAAGATTCGGAGTTCCCGATGTGGACATCATGGCAACAAGATTCAACAAGAAATTGGACAAATTTGTATCCCGAGCCAGGGACCCCTCGGCCTACGGGACCGATGCGTTGGTTTGCCCCTGGCACCAGTTTTCTCTCCTGTATGCGTTCCCTCCACTACAGATGATTCCCCGCCTTCTACGAAGGATCAGGGTGGAGCGCAGGCCGGTGATCCTGGTGGCCCCAGCCTGGCCCAGAAGGGCTTGGTACGCACTCATCGTGAGGATGTCAGTAAGGGCACCGTGGCCACTCCCCCTGCGCCCAGATCTGCTGTCTCAGGGCCCGATCTACCACCCTGCTTCACAGCAGCTAAATTTGATGGCTTGGCGGCTGAATCTCTAATTCTTAAGGGCAGAGGCCTCTCGGCCCAAGTCATATCTACGTTAATTCAAGCTAGAAAGCCAGTCTCTAGAAATATCTATTACAGAGTCTGGAGAACCTATGTGGAGTGGTGCGAGTCTCAAGGAGGGCATCCTCGCAAGTTTTTTATTGACAGGATCTTGCGATTCCTCCAGGTTGGCGTTGACAAGGGGTTAGCTCTTAGTACTCTAAAGGGGCAGGTGTCTGCCTTATCGATATGGTTTCAAAGGCCTTTGGCCACACATTCGCTTGTGAAAACCTTTTTGCAGGGGGTCTTGCATGTAAATCCCCCTATTAGAGCTCCCCTCTGCCCCTGGAATTTAAATCTGGTCTTGTCAGCTTTACAAAAGCAGCCGTTTGAACCTCTGACAGAAATCCCTCTTGTGCTGCTAACCCGAAAGTTGGTTTTCTTGGTGGCTATGGCTTCGGCCAGAAGGGTCTCCGAGCTGGCAGCCTTGTCTTGCAGGGAACCGTACCTTATTCTGCATAAGGACAGAGTGGTTCTGCGGCCTCAGCCTTCTTTCCTTCCTAAGGTCATATCCAGTTTTCACTTGAATCAGGACCTAGTCCTACCATCCTTCTTTCCTACTCCCCAGTCCAGAGAGGAAAGATTGCTTCATACTTTGGATGTGGTCCGAGCCATGAGAGTTTATCTCAAGGCTACAGAAAAGATTAGGAAAACAGATGTGCTTTTCATTCTTCCGGATGGCCCCAAGAAGGGTCAGCCGGCTGCCAAGTCTTCCTTGGCTAGGTGGATTAAGCAGCTGATTTTTCAGGCCTATGGTCTGAAGCGCGTTCCACCGCCCTTATCAGTTAAGGCCCATTCTACGAGGGCCATGAGTGCCTCTTGGGCGGCACACCATCAGATCTCTATGGCACAGGTTTGCAAAGCGGCAACCTGGTCTTCCGTACATACGTTTACTAAATTTTATAAGTTGGACGTCACAAAGGCTGCGGACGCAGCATTTGGGCAGGCGGTCCTACGGGCAGCAGTATAGAATCCTCTGGCCCGGTTCACGCCCCCTTTTTCTGTTGGTGGAGCTATTTTACCTCCTGATATAGTTTCTGTTTGGCTATTTTTGGCCTTACGGTCTCCCTCCCTTCATAGAGCATTGCTTTCGGACATCCCATATGTAATGACTATGCGCTCTGTGTCCCGTGATGTACGATCAAGAAAAAGGGATTTTTAATAACAGCTTACCTGTAAAATCCTTTTCTTGGAGTACATCACGGGACACAGAGCTCCCACCCCTCTTTGTGGGAACATTGTGTAACCTCAGAGAAATTGCTTGCTACAAAACTAAAGCACTCTCAGTGGGAGGGGGTTATATAGGGAGGAACTTCCTGTGAAGTTGATTACACCAGTGTCCACACCTGAAGGTACTCCATATAACCCATATGTAATGACTATGCGCTCTGTGTCCCGTGATGTACTCCAAGAAAAGGATTTTTACAGGTAAGCTGTTATTAAAAATCCCTTTTTTGCAATGGTCAATAGAGCTTATAGAAAAAGGGTAGCAGGAACAACAGTAGTCCATCCCAACATGTTTCGTTACAAAAAGAACATCATCTGGGGTGCTGTCATCATGCTACACTTACCCTTATATACAGCTAAAGGTCCCCACACTCATATCAAGGCTCCCATAGGCAGCTGATGGTAATAACATGGCACTTCCTGTAAATTGCAATGGAGGATATGGTGTGCGGGTCAAGCCTCTCTTTCAGTACAGGAAGTACATCGAGAGGGTAATTATTCAAACCAGACCTCAAAGAACAGAGCTATAAGCTCATAAAATGGCATCCGCTCTGATAAAGCGGAGAATTAGCCATGCAGGAAAAAATAAAAACACAGGCACCTGTATTAATAAAAAGATGTGCGCTCCAAGCTCAAACAGCATGTCACAGCACATCACATGATATTAAAACCAAGCCTCGTTCTGAGGATGAGAACGAATCCACATTATTTTCCCCCTATTGGTAGATTGCGGTCACATGACCGCACTACCAAGCCTCATAGTGGATCCCGGGCTATGTGTTCCACAGCAGGCTAAAAAATGATGAAAAGCCACACTGTGGAAGCACATTGAGAACGAATCAGCATTCTCTCCCCCTGTTGGTAGATTGCGGTCACATGACCACATCACCAAGCCTCGTAATGGATCCCAGGCTGTGTGCTCCACAGCAGGCTAAATGATAATGAATAGCCACACTATCGAAGCACATTGAAGCAAGAGGCACAGAAAAAATGGATTGGTTTAAAAACAGCATAATGGAGGCTGAATCCAAAACGCATCATTGTGATAGACACAGTGTGTATGTTAAAAATTAGGGATTAACCTATAATTAAAATAACAATATGGTGTTAGATGACATAAGTGACAAAAAATTGTGCACATCATGTCAGAAACCTAAATAAATAGTTTTATGTAATTTAAATTGTATTAAATTTTGGCAGTAATAGGAAAATAATTAAAATTATAAAAATGTCTTAATTGACCCCCTATGATGAAAATCAGGGGAAAAAAAGGGACATGCATCCTATACGAGCCAAGATTGAATATAGGTTTACAGAAAACACTCATATCATAATGGTAAAAAACAATTAATAATAATATATTGAATGGAATCAATTTTAAGACTGGTTAATGAATGCGTTAATATCCCACTCTACATTCATACCCTGGGGAGAGTGGGATTGCAATTCATATATCCAGTAGGTTTCAAGTCTGGATACTCCTCTAGTCTTGGCTCCCCCTCGCCAAGGTGGGATATATCTGTCAATGATCAAGAACTGCGACCCCTTAGGATCCCAACTGTGACAGGATCTATAATGTCTAGGTACAGTATGTTTAGTGTCACCTCCTATAATCTTGGCTATGTGCTCACCTACCCGCACAGAAAACGCACGCGTCGTGCGACCCACATACTGCTTCCCGCATGGGCAAGTGATCAGATAGACAACGTGGGTGGTAGCACATGTACAAAAGTGTTTGATCGGATAACTCTGATTGGTCACTGTAGATTGAAATTCTAAAGTTTTACGTCTCCCACACAAATTGTACTGACAGACTGTGCATTTTTTACATGGAAAGTATCCCTCCATGTTTTGAAAAAAGGTGGGACGCACAGGGGGGTCAACCGTATTTGAAGCGATACTATTCCTCAAAGAAGGAGCACCTTTAAAGATGATCCTAGCCTGTTCCGGTAAAACTTGTCCAAGGATTTTGTCCTTTCTTAACACGTTCCAATGACGCTTAAAGATGTTTTTTATATCTCTATGTTGGTTGGAATAAGTTGTAAGCATAGAGTAACGGAAAGAATTATCGCTAACTCGTAGAGGTCTATCTGTTAAAACAGATTCCCGGTCAATCTGCTCTACATTTAGCATCTCTACGTTCACAGAGGATTCGTCATATCCCTTTTCAATGAACCTATGTTTGAGCATAGATGCTTGGGACAGGTATGTGTCAGTATCACTACAGTTCCTCCGTAAACGTAAAAACTGGCTGCGGGGCACAGATTTAAGCCATGACCTATGGTGACAGCTATCCATGGGGATGAAGCTGTTACGATCTGTGGTTTTAAAATGAGTCTGAAACTTAAATTCCCTGGACTCCAACCTAATCTCAAGATCAAGAAAATTGATCTTGGTAGTACTCCATTCAAATGAAAGGGAGATACCTCGGTTGTTATCATTTAATGTAGAAAAAAATTCTTCAAGGGTTTCTGGAGGGCCATCCCATAGGAGGAGGATGTCGTCTATATACCTGGCCCATAAGACCAGGGAGGGATTCCTCTCTGAATAGACGACATCCTCCTCCCACTTGGCCATAAATAAATTTGCCAGGCTTGGGGCAAACTTGGCGCCCATTGCCACTCCACGCTTTTGCAAAAAGAACCTCTGGTCAAACCAGAAGTAGTTGTGGGTAGTGGCGAATTTAAGTAGTTCAATGATAAAACTACGTTGGTCGTTAACTAAGGAATGATCTCGATCCAGGAATAAAGTGACTGCTTCTATTCCCAAATCTAGGAGGTCTGATGAGTATGAGGCCCCTTATGAGTCCAATGCCTACCAATATAGCCACCCCCCCGTAAATACATATAACAGATTCCTCCCCCTTCGTGATGCTTGTGGTGGAAGTGTGACTGAATCCAATCGAGTACACTACAACCACGATGCATATGGTCCAGGATCTTATGAAAATAAGGATTTTCATCGGGACGGCCCAGGACATCAAAGGCCTTCGGATCCAAAAGAGGGACCAGAGGGGGCAGAAGGGCGCAGAGGAAAAAGAAGAAAGGTTCAATAGGCCAAGGAGTGTTCAACCTGAGTTCAAAGGTATTAGCTTCCAATGAACTGCTTGTTTTAGATAAAGGACTAAAATTCGCTCCTCCTAGCAAATTCAACAAATTTAACACGTTCATAGACGTGCAAAAGTTTGTACGTAAAATTAACATCCAAAGATATTTTCTGACCAACACCTCACCTCCTGCAGAGAGGGCAGCTACTTCAGGAACAATTCATACTAGATTGTCCAATCCATCATTGTTCAATCCTTCTGTTGCAGTGGCCCCTGCAGTTAGCATTTTTAAAGACTTGGTCCTTCAAGATCTGGCCTCTTTACCCATCAAGAAACATTACCACAACCCCTTACCCAAAGAAGGGTTTCAATCCCTTTGTGATCAGAAAGACCTTGTTGTCCGCCCAGCGGACAAAGGTGGTGGAATAGTGGTTATGGATAAATCCAATTATGTGGCTGAAATGTCAAAAATTCTGTCAGACCAAGATACGTATCAAGAATTACAGAATAACCCCACTAATAGTTTCAAAAAAGAACTTGCTGGCCTGGTGAAGAAAGGGTTCCAATCTCGTATTCTGAATGAGAAAGAACGATCTTATCTGATACCCATTGCCCCTAGGATCCCGACGATCTATTATCTACCCAAAATCCATAAAGACCCTGTACACCCTCCCGGGAGGCCCATTGTGAGCGGCATAGATTCTATCACCTCTCGCATTGGTCGCTACATCGACTTTTTTCTTCAACCACTAGTCAAGACAACTCCGTCATATTTGAAAGACACCACCTCTACTATCAAACTACTAGAGAACACAGAAATACGTGGTGATTATCTTTTAGCTACTGCAGACGTAGCTTCTTTATATACATGCATTCCCCAAGATTTGGGAATAGAAGCAGTCACTTTATTCCTGGATCGAGATCATTCCTTAGTTAACGACCAACGTAGTTTTCTTTCTCGTACATCACGGGACACAGAGCAGCATATTCATTACTATACGGGTTATATGGAGTACCTTCAGGTGATGGACACTGGCAATCTCAAACAGGAAGTCCCCTCCCTATATAACCCCCTCCCATAGAGGAAGTACCTCAGTTTTTTCGCCAGTGTCTTAGGTGTTGGTCACGGAATAGCTTTGCCTCCACATCCTTGGGATTAAGGCGGGCTAACCGGATCTGTCCAAGGAGCCTCAGTGCCAAAGTGGACAGTACCCGGGCCCCAAACCGTGGGGTTTTGCCTATAATGCTCCTCTCTAGAGGGCTGGACCCTGGGCCCAGGACTTGGAGTTTTCTAAACCAAAAGATCCTGTTTGCCAGGGTGCTGTATAGGTCCAGGACAGTCGGTTCCTTCCAGGACCCCAGTGCCTGAAGGTCTACTACGCTACCCACGGAGATGGGAGAAGATTGGACCGTTGTGCTATGCAAACGTCCTGCGGCATGGAGCAGGTAAGAGGGGAGCCTGCGGGACTTGGTTCGACAGCAGGCTCTCCAGGGGAGATCTTAAGGGGGGTAGCCTGAGTATGCTCTGCATTGGCACCATGGTCACTATGTCTGATGGACAGGATGGCCTGAAATGTTCCCCCCCCCCATCACTTGATCCCCCTACCTATCTATGTATGTTTGCTAGCTACCTGCTGCTCGCTGGTTGAAGGTCTTTTAAAAAAAAAAAAAAAGAAGAGATCTGTCTCTAGGCTAAAGGGACTCCTTAGGGGCCTGTTTTAAGCCTTACCTAGCCGGGATTCAAATCTGCCACCTGATGCGTCCTCCAGCCTGCATCCCTGGGCTCCAGAGTGCGTCTCCTCCTGGGCTCTCCTCCCCCGACAGTCGCGCGCGCACGCATGCATATAGAACATTTTTCGCGCCGTTCGGGAAGGGGGGGGGGGGCAGGGAGCGTAACTGCAGTGTAGATTGGGCGTGCCTTCAATTGCTGTTATACACAGCAGGCGCGATCTTAGCTCAGTTCAAAGCTGAGCTGGAAGAGAGAGGACGCAGAGTGGCAGCACAGTGACTCCCGGTGGCGAGAAAGGGGTAGTACATGCTGGAGTCAGCTCCAATGCTTTTTGTTAAGCCAAAAATCCCCTTGGCAACAGGTTGAATGCTGGCAAACATGTTGGGGGTGGGGCTGTATGTTGTGAAAAACAATATTATTATAAAGGAAAACATACTGAGCCCCACCGTGTTTGGGCATTAGTGATCCTATTGTCCCCTAAACCTTATTTTTTTTTGTACTCCTGGCTATAACAATCTGTTGTTGTAGGCGGAGTCCCTCGGTTTTGTATTATGGCTTCCAAAGGTTCAGGATCAAAACACAAAAGAAAAAAAAAAAAAAAAAAAGACAAAGAGGTTCCTCCTCTGGTTCTGATGATATGCCAATACTTTCCCCACAGGTTATTCCTATAGGGGTCGCCTTGGATAAGCCATTAAGGGGGTCTGGTGCTGAGGCTGGCCCAGATCGGCCCAACCCTGTGTTATCACAGAGGAGATGCTAGCCGTCACCCTAGGGGGGCTAGAGAAAAAAAAAAAAAGTTAACAGCTATGATCGCTGGCTCTATTTCTGGCAAGAGGCGGACTAGATCCCCATCGCCAAAAGGTGTATCCTCGGGTGCTGACATTCTCTCTCCGGAGGAATTAGAATTTCAGGAGGATCGGTTGGACCAGAACCTAGAGGAAGGATCTACCACTGAGGAATCGTTTTCAGCCTCCCAAACGGAGAGTCTGTGGGTCCAGTCTTTGACAGACATGGTCCGCTCGGCATTTAATTTGCCATTTCCAGAGCCTCAGGTTCCTGCGGTATCCTCTTTGGGTTCTTTTAAAGCGCCTTTAAGCAACGCAGCTTTTCCGGTCCATCCTCTGTTAGAGGAATTGGTTTGTCCAGGATTGGGAGGGTGAAACAGGCATAGCCTAGAGGTTAAGTACTCTGAACGTCAAAGCAACCATTGCAGACTTTCTAAACGACCGGACAGAATTTTTTCTGCCGCCTAAAGCCTACGGCCACATCACCCTGAAAGCGCCGATCTCGTCTGATCTCGGAGGCTAAGCAGGGTCGGGCCTGGTTAGTGCCTGGATGGGAGACCGCCTGGAAGGTTTTCTGTTATTTACCCTATGGAAGAGAAATTTTTCTAAGAAATGGGCGCTCCCAACTGTGGACGCAACCATCTCATGTGTGAATAAATCATTAACTGGCCCGGGGGAAAACATACAAATGTTTAAGGTCCCGGTCGATAAACGTTTAGAGACACTTTTTCAAGCATCCTTTGCTACGGCAGGAGCAGTGGTACAACCAGCAGTGGCTGCAATTGGAGTTTGTCAGGCGTTAAAGGACCAGACAAAACAGATGCTTAAAGACATCCCTGCCCAACAGGCAGAGGAGTTATTGGATATTCCCAGAGCTCTGTGCTTTGCGGTAGAGGCTATAAAAGACTCCATCCAGCAGGCGTCTCGTGTGTCACTATTTTTAGTGCATATGAGAAGGCTCTTATGGTTGAAGAACTGGGCGGCCGAGCCCCATGCAAAATACTACTGGCAGGTTTTCCCTTCCATGGAAAGATCTGGATAAATACATTCAGACTGTTTCAAGTGGCAAAAGTACCCTTTTACCAGTCAAAAGAAGTTCCGGGGTCCTGCGTTTAAAAGGCAGCTCCCCCCTGTTCCGGGGCCCTCAAATTCCAGGCAGTATCGGGCCTCCTGCGCGATCAAACTTTTAACAAGGGATCGCAAGTACAGGCCTCTGGGGGCAAGAGGCCATGGTATCGATCCCCGACAGAGGGGGTCCGATCATCTGTGGTCACAGGCTACAGATTAGAATTTTCTAAAGTTTCCTCCACAAGGAAGGCCTCAATGCGGGCGGCATTGGATCATCTGCTTTACCAGGGCATAATGGTAGAGGTACCAGCCCAAGAACAGGGGCTAGGTTTCTATTCCAATCTGTTTGTCATACCAAAGCCCATCGGCGATGTCAGACCAATTTTGGACCTAAAAGGTTTAAATGCTTACCTAAGGGTTCGCTCTTTCCGGATGGAGTCCGTTCGGGCAGCAGCCGCCACACTCCAGAAGGACGACTTTCTGGCTTCTATAGACATAAAGGATGGTTACCTTCATGTGCCAATCTTTCAGCCACATCAAAGATTTTTTACGCTTCGCAGTGATACAGCGTCACTTCCAATTCGTGGCGCTCCCCTTCGGGCTGGCTTCGGCCCCCGGGTATTCACGAAGGTCCTAGCTCCAATTCTAGTCAATCTAAGGATCCAAGGGGTCTCGGTCCTAGCATACCTGGACGACCTCTTAATCATAGATCACTCGCTTCCTTGGCTGGAATGCGCAGTAGCCCACATGGTTCAGTACCTCGAGAGGTTCGGCTGGGTCCTAAACCGGGGGAAAAATCAGCATTTCAACCTACAAAGCAGTTGGAATATCTCGGCATGAGATTAGACACAGAACAGCAAAAGGTGTTCCTGCCCCTGGTAAAGGTCGAGGCTATCAAAAAATTGATTCAGTTGGTTCTAAGCAAAAGAGAACCAACTATTCGCCTATGTATGCGATTACTAGGCAAACTAATGGCCATGTTCGAGGCGGTATCGCACGCTTCCACACTCGCGTCCTACAGACAGCAATTCTAGCAGCTTGGAGCAAGGGAGCAAAGGCCTTGGAGTTTCCTTTGACGCCGTCATTAAAGGTCCGGCAGAGTCTATGCTGGTGGTTAAACCCTCAGAACCTTCTGAAGGGGAGTCTTTCTGCCCAGTGGTCTGGAAGGCTGGAGGGCGGTCTTGAACGGGTTCACTCGCCAAGGAACTTGGGCAGAGGCGGAGAGGCAGCTGCCCATCAATGTCTGGGAGATCAGAGCGGCTCGGCTAGCCCTCCTGGCATAGACATCCAGATTACAGGGGTCCTCGGTGAGAATTCTTTCAGACAATGCCACAGCGGTGGCATATATGTGAACCACCAAGGGGGAACCAAGAGTCAAGCCACTCAGAGAGAGATGAGCTTGGTTTTTCGGTGGGCAGAGGTTTATGTACCCTGCATATCGTCGATATTCATTCCCGGGGTGGACAACCTGCAGGCGGACTTCCTAAGTCGCCAAACCCTGTCGCTGGGAGAGTGGTCTCTGCATCCACAGGTCTTTCAGACAATCTCCCAGAAGTGGGGAGTGCCAGACGTGGACGTCATGGCATCAGGATTCAACAAGAAGCTAGACAGGTTCATGTCTCGAACGAGGGACCCTATGGCCTGCGGAACCGATGCGTTGGTTTGCCCTTGGCATCAATCATAACTTCTATATGCATTTCCCCCGCTGCAGTTACTACCCCGCCTGTTGCGTAGGATCATAGCACAGGCTGGTTATCCTGGTAGCCCCAGCTGGGTACCGGAGGGCATGGTACTCACTAGTCCTGAAATTGGCAGCGGGAGACCCTTGGACTCTTCCTCTATGGCCAGACCTACTCTCACAAGGCCGATCCTCCACCCTGCATTACGGCGTCTAAATTTGACGGCCTGGCGGCTGAATCCCTGATTCTCAGGGGTAGAGGTCTGTCTAGGCAGGTAATCCCTACCCTCATTAAGGCTAGAAAGCTGGCCTCCAGGGTAATTTGTTACAGGGTTTGGAGGGCCTACGTAGGCTGGTGTGAGTCTAAGAGATGGTTTTCCCGCAAGTATACCATTGATAGAGTATTAAGTTTCTCCAGCTAGGAGTGGATAAAGGCCTGGCATTAAGCACGATCTAGGGACAGATTTCAGCCTTATCAGTGTGGTTTCAGAGGCCGCTGGTCGCCCACTCGCTGGTTAAGACCTTCATACATGGAGTCTTACGTGTTAATCCTCCGGTCAAATCACCACTTTGTCCATGGGACTTAAATCTTGTTCTGTCAACTCTACAGAAACAACCCTTTGAGCCGTTGGCTGAGGTGCCTTTGGTTTTACTGACTAGAAAGTCGGTAGTTCTGATCGCCATAGTTTCGGCCAGGAGAGTATCGGAATTGGCAGCCTTATCTTGTAAGGAACCATATCTCATTTTACATAAGGATAGGGCGGTTTTCCGTCCTCATCCTTCCTTTCTACCAAAGGTTATATCCAGTTTCCACCTGAACCAGGATATGGTACTTCCATCCTTCTTTCCAAAACCCACCTCTAGAAAGGAGGGGTTGCTGCATACGTTGGATATTGTCAGGGCCATAAAGGCCTATCTTAAAGCTACAGAGAAGGTTCGGAAAACAGATGTGGTGTTCGTTTTACCGGAGGGGCCCAAGATGGGTCAGGCAGCTGCTAGATCCACCATCGCAAGATGGATTAAACAATTAATCATTCAGGCCTGCGGTTTGAAGAGGTTGCCTCCTCCTTTGTCGGTAAAGGCCCGTTCTACCAGGGCCATGGGCACCTCCTGGGCAGCACATCATCAGATCTCTATTGCTCAAATATGCAAGGCAGCAACGTGGTCGTCAGTCCACACGTTTACAATTTTTTTATCAATTGGACGTAAGAAGGAATGCGGATACAGCCTTTGGGCAGGCAGTACTGCAGGCCGCGATTCAAGCTCCTCAGGATCTGAGGGGGCTCCCTTGATTTAGATTTCAGATTTACATTTCTTGACTAAGTTGGATTTATTATTATTTGAGTATACCTCTAAATTAAATCCTTTTTTGGAAGATGTCTCCCTCCCCTCATTAAAGCACTGCTTTCGGACATCCCGTATAGTAATGAATATGCTGCTCTGTGTCCCGTGATGTACGAGAAAGAAAAAGAGATTTTTAATACAGCTTACCTGTAAAATCTTTTTCTTGGAGTACATCACGGGACACAGAGCTCCCACCCCTCTTTTGGGGAACATTTTTGGGAGGCATACTGCTTGCTACAAAACTGAGGTACTTCCTCTATGTGAGGGGGTTATATAGGGAGGGGACTTCCTGTTTGAGATTGCCAGTGTCCATCACCTGAAGGTACTCCATATAACCCGTATAGTAATGAATATGCTGCTCTGTGTACTGTGATGTACTCCAAGAAAAAGATTTTACAGGTAAGCTGTATTTAAAAATCCCTTTTTATCATTGAACTACTTAAATTCGCCACTACCCACAACTACTTCTGGTTTGACCAGAGGTTCTTTTTGCAAAAGCGTGGAGTGGCAATGGGCGCCAAGTTTGCCCCAAGCCTGGCGAATTTATTTATGGCCAAGTGGGAGGAGGATGTCGTCTATTCAGAGAGGAATCCCTCCCTGGTCTTATGGGCCAGGTATATAGACGACATCCTCCTCCTATGGGATGGCCCTCCAGAAACCCTTGAAGAATTTTTTTCTACATTAAATGATAACAACCGAGGTATCTCCCTTTCATTTGAATGGAGTACTACCAAGATCAATTTTCTTGAGATTAGGTTGGAGTCCAGGGAATTTAAGTTTGACTCATTTTAAAACCACAGATCGTAACAGCTTCATCCCCATGGATAGCTGTCACCATAGGTCATGGCTTAAATCTGTGCCCCGCAGCCAGTTTTTACGTTTACGGAGGAACTGTAGTGATACTGACACATACCTGTCCCAAGCATCTATGCTCAAACATAGGTTCATTGATGCTAAATGTAGAGCAGATTGACCGGGAATCTCTTTTAACAGATAGACCTCTACGAGTTAGCGATAATTCTTTCCGTTACTCTATGCTTACAACTTATTCCAACCAACATAGAGATATAAAAAACATCTTTAAGCGTCAATTGGAACGTGTTAAGAAAGGACAAAATCCTTGGACAAGTTTTACCGGAACAGGCTAGGATCATCTTTAAAGGTGCTCCTTCTTTGAGGAATAGTATCGCTCCAAATACAGTTGACCCCCCTGTGCGTCCCACCTTTTTTCAAAACATGGAGGGATACTTTCCATGTAAAAAATGCACAGTCTGTCAGTACAATTTGTGTGGGAGACGTAAAACTTTAGAATTTCAATCTACAGTGACCAATCAGAGTTATCCGATCAAACACTTTTGTACATGTGGTACCACCCACGTTGTCTATCTGATCACTTGCCCATGCGGGAAGCAGTATGTGGGTCGCACGACGCGTGCGTTTTCTGTGCGGGTAGGTGAGCACATAGCCAAGATTATAGGAGGTGACACTAAACATACTGTACCTAGACATTATAGATCCTGTCACAGTCGGGATCCTAAGGGGTCGCAGTTCTTGATAATTGACAGATATATCCCACCTTGGCGAGGGGGAGCCAAGACTAGAGGAGTATCCAGACTTGAAACCTACTGGATATATGAATTGCAATCCCACTCTCCCCAGGGTATGAATGTAGAGTGGGATATTAACGCATTTATTAACCAGTCTTAAAATTGATTCCATTCAATATATTATTATTAATTGTTTTTTACCATTATGATATGAGTGTTTTCTGTAAACCTATATTCAATCTTGGCTCCTATAGGATGCATGTCCCTTTTTTTTCCCCTGATTTTCATCATAGGGGGTCAATTAAGACATTTTTATAATTTTAATTATTTTCCTATTACTGCCAAAATGTAATACAATTTAAATTACATAAAACTATTTATTTAGGTTTCTGACATGATGTGCACAATTTTTTGTCACTTATGTCGTCTAACACCATATTGTTATTTTAATTATAGGTTAATCCCTAATTTTTAACATACACACTGTGTCTATCACAATGATGCGTTTTGGATTCAGCCTCCATTATGCTGTTTTTAAACCAATCCATTTTTTCTGTGCCTCTTGCTTCAATGTGCTTCGATAGTGTGGCTATTCATTATCATTTAGCCTGCTGTGGAGCACACAGCCTGGGATCCATTACGAGGCTTGGTGATGTGGTCATGTGACCGCAATCTACCAACAGGGGGAGAGAATGCTGATTCGTTCTCAATGTGCTTCCACAGTGTGGCTTTTCATCATTTTTTAGCCTGCTGTGGAACACATAGCCCGGGATCCACTATGAGGCTTGGTAGTGCGGTCATGTGACCGCAATCTACCAATGGGGGGAAAATAATGTGGATTCGTTCTCATCCTCAGAACGAGGCTTGGTTTTAATATCATGTGATGTGCTGTGACATGCTGTTTGAGCTTGGAGCGCACATCTTTTTATTAATACAGGTGCCTGTGTTTTTATTTTTTCCTGCATGGCTAATTCTCCGCTTTATCAGAGCGGATGCCATTTTATGAGCTTATAGCTCTGTTCTTTGAGGTCTGGTTTGAATAATTACCCTCTCGATGTACTTCCTGTACTGAAAGAGAGGCTTGACCCGCACACCATATCCTCCATTGCAATTTACAGGAAGTGCCATGTTATTACCATCAGCTGCCTATGGGAGCCTTGATATGAGTGTGGGGACCTTTAGCTGTATATAAGGGTAAGTGTAGCATGATGACAGCACCCCAGATGATGTTCTTTTTGTAACGAAACATGTTGGGATGGACTACTGTTGTTCCTGCTACCCTTTTTCTATAAGCTCTATTGACCATTGCAAAATGTGAGTTTTTCTCTTTATAATAAATATCGATTTTTATTACGGAATTACGCTATGTACGCCTTGCCTTCTCTTTTTCATGCTTATCGGTTGGAGTACTGATTTGCCCTCCGAGTGATCTGTTGAGAGTTGCTGCTTGCTGGGAAGTATTTTTGAATCATCTGTCTGAGGTTTGCCTTCATTGATACCGAATCGCATGACGTGTATGGTGTACCCGCTTCAGTATATCAACTTTAACAAAGCTTGATTGGCCTAGTGGGTATATGCCTGTCTAGGTCCAATCGGTCCGGTAAGCCCCTTGTCATAAGCGGTGGTGGATTTTTCACTTCTTTATGCACTGGATTTTGTGTATCTGTTTTACTCAAAGAAACCGACTCACCGATTCATTCAAAACATTTATGGACTTTTGAATACCATTAATTCACATGTGGTGTTGCATGATTTAATCTTTATTGTATTATCATTATTTGTGTCATTATTAGCGCTACACTTTTCCACACATTTTCTATTAGCAATTTTTTGATCTCTCTTGCTGTGTTAGCGGCTTTTTGTATTTTAAGATAGCGAAGTATTTTTTCTTTTTCGACTGTGTTCTCTATATTCATTCACATAGGGAGGGGGGAGGCTTCCATATTCCAATAAGTCACCCCCCGCACCTCCACAACCACTGGACCAGGGTTGTGGGGAAGAGGCACTTGCCCTCATCAACATGAGCTTTTTTTTTTTAGTTGCCCGAAATTGTTTTATTTAATTTCAGCTGTCAGTAGGGGAATCCCGCTGACAGCTGGTGACCCAATCGATTAAGGATGCGCAGACAGCAATTTTCAACCAGTTCTAATCGTTCCAAAAATTCGAAATTAGTTAGAAAAGGGATGTAAAATGGATGTAATAACTGGAGTCTGAATAATTTTTCCTTAAAAAAAAAAACACGGAACAAATGAAGCAAACGAAATGTTCATGTGAAAGGGGTTTTAGAGATCCCAGAAAAAAAATAAACAGATACATTAAGCTGAAGAGGTGGGAGCATGTATCTATGAATCAAGTAGTGCGTTCATTAATTTTTCTTAGTGCAGCAATTGGAGGCACTGCCTGTCAAACTCTCACATCTGAGTGAACGAGGCAGCAGTGCAACTGCAAGCCGAATGCTTGGCTCACTGTTGTGGCATGTTCCTGTAATGCAATACTGCCATTTAGACTTCAGAGGACAATTTCTCTTCATCAGACTGATATGGGCAGTGGGAGAGAGAATAATTTACTTTACGCACACAGTGAGCTTTTTGGCACTTTCTGCCCAATGTCAGAGTTGCTTTAGGCAGCCAATGGACATAAGTCACCGGTCCAGAAGTTTTCAGTAAGATTTAGTAACAATTGTCAAGTCCTATAGTGGCAACAGTATCTGCATGTGTTGCTTTCCTCCAACCCACTCCCCTCTCCAGAACTAACCTTGCATTTTTTAGAGAGCATTCTATAGTGTTGTTGAAGGATTTTCTGCCTTCTAAATTATTTTTGAGATTTTTTTTAGGTCCTCTGATACTGGAGGGCTGCTAACTTGAGAGTACATGAGTTTTGATTATACTTTATATAAGATGAATAGTATACAATGTAAAACACGTTAAATCTTAGAGCCGCTGACCAACTCCCATAACCTTCTGGGCACAATTAACATTAAATGACAGTGCTCCTGAATCCCCTTTTTCCATCCTGGAAGAAAAGTAAGTCTCACCCACTTAATCTTGCATGTATACAAATATCTCAAATCCTAAATGTATTTTCTAGAAACAGTCTCAACTTGGCTCTCCTCTTCCTAGATTTCTCTCTGTTAAACAAACTTGCTGTATTATATGATGCCAGAAAGCACGTACTAGTTCCACAGTAGAAATGTCAAAAGCCTGACCACACTGAGATTGTTTGGATTTGTGCAATCTCAGCTTACTGTGCGCCAAGCCTTTGCATTGGTGGATGATACTGTTCCAGCTTCCATTCTGAGTTCCAAGCTTCTCTCTAGATTACTCTTCCAGCTATAGGCATTCAACTGACCAAGCATCACTGTCTGCCTTTCTCCAGTGTTACGTCCTTTGATCTTGCACCAACCTGCCTCTCCAAAGGATGCACATATTTTTTTTCGTCCTTACTTCAGAGCTTACACTCTCCTTAACTGCAAAACAGAAAGGAAATGTCTCCTTGTGCAGTACAAACATAAAAGAGCTTTATTTGTAAAAAAAGTAATATTCACAAGTGTATAGTCACAAGAGGGCCAACTCTCCACTGGTAACACCCGATTGGGGCCAACACTCCAAAAATAGAATCCAACAGCTCTCTTCCTTCCACAGAAACATGTCTCCTACCATAACCCAACGTGTTTAGAAGCTTCAGATACCTTCTTCATCAGGGACCCCTGACGAAGAAGGTGTCTGAACCTTCGAAACTGAGGTTCAGACACCTCAAGAAATGTTTTGTGAACACTAGATTCACTGCGCTAGAAATATGCCAATTAGTGTTTTCAACAGCCTCCCATGTTCCGACAGGGCCAAAGGGCCATACCTTTCTGATCAGCCCTCCTTTGTTTTGATTAACCAATTTATTTTCAAAATGTAAAGCCTGTGTTTGAAAAGGATTAAACATATGTACACCACGTATTAAATGATGATCAGGCTGATGCATATTCCATACAATTGTGTTTTTTTTGTCTTCTAGTGATTAATGCAATGATCGATCCAGATGGCACTCTTGACGCCCTAAACATGTTGGGATTTGGAAGCCCATTTCCTTCATCACATTCAAACTCAAAACATCATAGTTCCTTAGTACACTCCATCAGTTCTTCATCATCAGTTCTTTCCCAGACAGAGAGCAGGAGCAGTCGGTCAAACGTGAAAGCAACATCATTAGACGCACAAAGAGCTCAATCCATCGCTGATTTTAGCCTGCAATTTAATAGGTTTAATCCTGATGGAAAGGAAGATTCCACGTCTCAAGAATAAGATTGATAGTGAAAATTCAAACAATGTGTTCCGTTTTTATGTGTACACGGCTTATGTTTATCTACAAAACACTTCTAAATCACAAAAACTCAGAATGTGGTACATTTTTTTTCCTTAATGTATCTTTCAAATTGAATACCAAATCACATCTTTTGAAAGGTTGGGAAACAATTGCCTGTTTTGGTTCATTTTTATACAAACTACAGGTATAAAGTAGCAGTCTGTATTAATAATTAGGAAAGGAAACTTCTCGGAGGGTAAACAAATATGAGGTGCATTGTTCTCTTCAAAATACAATATGAAAAAATGTGATTTTCTTTGACAGTGTGTTACCACAAACTATGTATATAGAACAGTTTTAACTGTTAGAAAAACTTTTAGATCACAAAAAGATTTTGCACTGTTGTTGCATCGTATTGAACAGAAAATCTTGCATTGGATATCATTCTGTTATTCAAATACTGTTACTGAATAACATTTACTAGTTACTTCTGTTTCATATTTTTATGTATGACGTGATTTTATACTCTTCAGTTGTGTATTCACAACCATTTTACGTCACCAAGAATTATTAATCAAAAAAGAGAGCTTGTGCCTTTGTCGTACAGACAGGTAAGACATTGCTCACATGGGTTTGCTTTGGCCCATGTTTGCTGTTAAGTACATGTATGTATAGCTGAAGCATGTTTTCAGACATAGTTACGGTCTCTGCCTGTGCATAACTGAATTCTGGTTGTGTTTTGTAAAAAGCAATCCTTTAGGAACTAAAGTCCAATTGAACAGCTAAATACATCCAATGTGCATTAAAAACAAAATGTGCAAGTCCTATAGTTCAGTTTCTTTAGACATACGCAGCCAAAGTCTGAGCAGAAAAGTGTATCACCTGTCACACCAAAGCAATGTCGCTCTAGGTGAAGCCTGGAACCAAGGGTTCTGCACAGCTCCTCAGTAACATGCATAAATCCAGACTATTACTGCACTCCTAGTGTCTTTATTGAAGCATTAAAAATGTTCCTGTCATACCCGTGATGTCATTTTAATGCTTCAATAAAGATACCAAGGAGTGCAGCAATATTCTGTATTTGTGCATGTTACTATATTCCCTGCCAACATGGTGTAGAGAAGGACTTCTGTTCTTTGTGTGGAAGCAGTGGTCACTTTGTGTGGTCTCTGCTGATTGGAGAGCTCTAGTCCCAACTCATAGCATGGTAAAGGGAGAGTAGATGTCAGATCATTGCTACCCCACAAGAGCAAGAATTCATCTCTACAGCAAACTGGTAGGTCAAAGGCTTTGCCATTCAGGCTGTGGCTGCTTTCGAAACAAAACAAATTGTTCGACTTCAACGCATTTTGTTTTAATGATCCTGGAATGTATTTATTCAAGTTAAACTTAAAGGAGTTATGAACTCAGGATGTTTTTTTATCTTTATGCATTAAGATATACATTCTGTGTGCAGCAGCCCCCCTAATACTTACCCGAGCCCCCTCTCTATCCAGCACTGTCCACGAGTGTCTTGATTGCCGGAGACTCTTCCTCCTGATGGGCTGAGACACACCAGGGGCGCCATTGGCTCCCGCTGCTGTCAGTCAGCCAATCGGAAGAGAGAAGGGGTTGGGCCAGGCCGCAGCTTCATGTCTGACTCAGTGACGTGACTCCGCTGCTAGGGGGTACTTAACAAGAGAGAGGGACCAGGAGCACAGAAGAGGCACCCGAGAAGAGAATCTGGGCTGCTCTCTCCACTGCAATGGAGCTGGTAAGTATAACATGTTTGTTATTTTTATAGAAAAAAAAAGCGAGACTTTAGAATCACTTTAAGGCTCCATTCACATTTGGCGTTTCGGGATCTCAGCAGAATCACTGTGATTCTGCCTTTGATCTCAGATTGCATTGCAGTTGCAAAACGCATGTTTGGGTGCCATTCATTTTCAGTGGCACCTTAATCGCGGTGCAGTCCTGCTGTGATGATTACAATGTAAATCGGGCAGCAAACTGCAACATGTGAAGCTTGTCACCCAAAAACGAGTAGGAGCTTCTTTTTTTGGGTGACAATCTTCCCATGTTGCGGTTTTTCGCACTGCCTATTAGGTGCTATTGAAAATGAATGGCATCCAAATGTGCATTTTGATATTGCAGTGCGACTTGAGATGGGCAGAATCGCAGTGATTCTGCCTGAGATCCCAAAACAACAAACTTGAATGGAGCCTAAAGTTCTGTTCGGGTTTAACTGAAAAGATAGCAGTGCAGCCTGGCGTCCCCCCAGCTCCAGCTAATTAAAAATAGTGCTTGTTTTTCAAGTACAAAGTCCAAAATCCCATGGAAACGAGCAATGAGTTCTTCCACAATGTAGTTCCAAATTTGGGCGCTGGTCCCGAATTGTACTTGATGATATCAACGAGAGCGGCGGCATTGGAGAACTGTTTGTTCCATGCAGAACTAAAGGGGGGCGGCATTGGAGAACTGTTTGTTCCATGCAGAAATAAAGGGAAGAAGATTGCGATACCCTGGATTAAGGTAATAATTCCTATGCATCAAATCATATCAACGAGAGGGGCGGCATTGGAGAACTGTTTGTTCCATGCAGAACTAAAGGGGGGTGGCATTGGAGAACTGTTTGTTCCATGCAGAACTAAAGGGAAGAAAATTGCGATACCCTGGATAAAGGTAATAATTCCTATGCATCAAATCATCCCCTAAAAAAATTAGCACTTTTCAACATACTAGGTGGGCTAAAATTTTAACTATTTTATTTCTGCCTGGAATTAAGTCATTATGGGAATCAACTATCACTAAAAGAATGTAATAGCATTGGTTTAAGAGGAAAAAAAAACATATCTTTTATTATTATTTTTTTAAATCTCATTTTGGCCTTTCATTATGTACGCATTTCGGCTTAACTGATTGTCACCCTAAGCCTGAAACCTTAGGCATGTTAACTTGACCCATTCAGCTCCTTCGAGAATTCTAAATCTCTGTTATATCTGACAGGAAGACAAAGTAAAATAATGGGTATAAAGGGCTATGGCCCAGTGTAAAATCGGTTGGTTAAGAATTGTTTTTGGCTTAATTACAGCTGCAAAAATATTCTGTAAACACTAATAGTTTGTCAGAAACCTGTATACAAATTGAACCCAAGTTTGCAGTTAGCATTAAGTTTATATTGCATTTAGCTTTTCCATTTACTATATTTTGTGTATGTACTCTCTGTATATTTTATCTACTTAATGAGCGTAAAAATGTTTTTTTTTATTATTATTATTGTAAACAAGACAATAGTTGAACTAACCTACTAATTTTAGGTACTACTGCTTTCCAAGTAAAATTGTGAAAGTATTTATTAAAGCAGTAATGATATTCTGTTTCACATAGCAGTCTGGCTGACTTTAGTTTGGTGCAAGCCAGTCTAATGCTGACCATGAATAGATTGATATTTTTTTTTTCCCATGCAAGTGAAGATCTAAGCATCATTTAAAAGAAACCTTATATGTGTGCTCTACTGCACATTACTGTCTTTATATTGCATTGTATTATTTCCAAATAGGAATTACCTCATTAGAACAATGTATTTAAAATCAGTTCAAGAAGATGATCACACAGGTTATTTTTCCATTGCAGACTAACCTGCTCTGCGATCCAGCGATAGTTTTCTTCCCAGTTGAATAATGTCTAGTTCATGGAGTCCACTTCCTGCAATCATAGAGCATTATTGACCCATCCCTTGGGGATGTCCTCACAGTTGCTAGCATTCATAGTACATTCAGAGGGCGAGTAATGTTGATGTCTTCCTATCAGCCATACCATCGGCATCATTAAAAGTGACCAGCACTAGGGAATAGGAAAACGAATGTACATGCCACGTGACAATGGCCTGAAGACTTCTGGGGGAAAAAGGGGTGTGTGTATGTATGTATTTTTATATATATATATACACACTCGCACATACATACACACACACACACACACTGGGTCTCCATAGTAGAGGGGGCTTTAACCGTTTTATTTTCACCACCGTAACCACTACAGCGGGAGCGCAGTAGCAGTTTGCTTACTTTTTGCAGGCTGCCATCTATATTGAAAAATAAATTAAGTGTTCAAAAGACCTGTGATGTCTCCTGAAAGAGAACCTGTCTAAAAGTGCTATCACATAGGGGTCTTGTCAGCCCCCTTGCAATAGCAATAAAGTGATAAAAAATATTTGACATTGGAAGATAAAAAAAAGGTATAAAAAATGCTCACAAACGCCATACATAGGGGGTGCACACATGTACATAAATGACAATTGCCCAACACAGCTTGGGTATTGTGCTTGCCAGAATGAGAGAAATAAATCTAGGACTCGACAGATAGAGCCAACATAATTTAGTGACATCTAGCATCGTTTAGATCTTTCCTCCCCCAGCCCAATTGTCCCTGGCCCACCCCTTTCATTTTTTGGGGATTTCTGTTCTTTAAATCATAAAGGCTCAGCATTTACATGTAGGCATTACCTATGGCAGACTGCATGAAAACGCAGTCTGGCTAGATTAAATCCACTGCTTGCATCAGGGCAGAGGGCTCTTGAGACAAGCGGGGTGTGGTGATTTTTTCACAAAGCCCCATACAGCACCCTGCCAGCCCCACCAGCCTTAATTTGCCTCAATTGCATTGAAAAGCACAGAAACCCAATGATCACATCATTAGGTGTAAAATAAGCTATGTCATGAAAACAGGTTTCATTTAAGGAAGAACTCCGGGTAGGTGATTAAATCTGTACAACAGCCCTGTATAGACTGCTAAGCAAAACGGCTGACATGATTTTGATTAACACTGCACAGTTTGTTTAATACTCACTGTTTAACAATCTGTGACCTCATAATTTTGCATAGAAGCTTCCTCAATCCCCAGGCTCCAGGAGGCGGTATTTCAGAAGTGCTGACATCACTTTTTGTTAGTGTTCCTTGCAGCTCACCGAGACTAGGCATGCCCTGGGATTTAGAGCCTGAGTGGATGAGGCTGTGGGTGTGTGTTGGGTGGATTAACCACTTGACCCCTGGAAGATTTACCCCCTTTTTTGAACAGGCCAATTTTTGCGATATGGCACTGCGTTATTTTAACTGACTATTGTGCGGTAATGCAACACTGTACACAAATACAATTTTTGTTCTTTTTTCGACAGGGTTGACGTAAGTGGTTAAGAAGTGTGCCACTTCAAGGCTTCTGACTCTACCCACCCACATCACTGTACTCTACTCTTCAGTCCCTTATTTTAGGTTAGCACATCGCACGTTGTCTCCTCACAGTGCATTATGAAATGTGAGTGTGATGAAGGGCACTTTTTTTGAGCTGTTCACATCTTGGTCTGTTAGTAAAAGTGTGAGGTCACAGGAGGCGGGACAGACCTACTAACTACATAGCACAGAAGTGGACCCGACGGGGAATCTGAGACTCCTGGGTCCACTCACTGTAGCATGCAGCTACCTGATTATATCTTCCCTGCCCATACAAGGAACTACAGAGGGGATTGGCTGAGGGCATAGGGGGCATATTAGCCAGCGGTCTTGTGAGCAGTATATGAGAGAGACAAAGAGCTCTTCACTGAAGAATGTTGGATATCTGGCAGGCAAGAAAACTATGCACTGTAAGACCAACAAATTATTTAAAGCTACAGAAGCACTGGTAAACGGATGTCAAAAAAAATTCTGCCCGGAGTTCTGCTTTAAAATTTAATTTAGCATGTGGATGGGGGGTAAAGGAGAAACCAGGGAGGGCAAAATAAAGGCTTTAAAAAGTAGCTTTTGTCTGGCAGTAACTGTGAGCTTATATGAAGGGGTCCATAGGACGACAGGACAAGGGATAATTTGTAATTAAATATCTATTTATGAGAAACAGGTTTTTGATATTTTGTTCTATATTACCTGATCCATATCTATGAGATATTATATTGTGAATTGTAAAAAAAAAAAGATCATCTTTTAAGGAAAATCTGAAATTTGCAATTAAAAGAGCTTGGACAGCCTAAATATATATAGCCAACAATTTTTATTTAATTTACAGAAAACCTTTTACAAAAAAAAAAGTACAGTTTTTTTTTGTTTTTTGTTTTTTAATGGCGCTAAATATATTTGTTTTTCGATTGTGTAGGTTCTCTTATTTCAAGTCACTAATTTCCAGTCTTCATTAATCCTTGTAAAAAATAATAATCTGCCTGTGGTCAGCATAAATATCGTATATAGCTGCTTTTACTTCTGATTTCCGAAATTCATGCAGAACAAGTACATAAGCTGCTGAACTTTGTATGTTTAGTTATTGTTGGCTATGGAAACATTTAAGAACAAAAATTATCATATTTCATTGTTAATAACTGGAAACTGGTGTATTCGTTTTGTCCCTTGTGCTTTATTCATGCCGTCTTTAAATTATTAAGTGGCAAACTAAAGAAGCCTAAGTAGAAACCAATGTAGCTCCTAGCCCAATTAACTTACTAGGGTTTAAGGACACTACTGCTTACTCCGTATGGTTCCCTTTTTATTTATTTTTTATTCTTTGTTAAAACAGCAGTAAGAAGAAAATAAATGTTTAATGGTTTGCATCTTTAACCATGCAGGCTGTATTAATTAGTTTGTCAAGGACACACTATAGATGGTTATTATTGTCATTTAATATATATATTCAGATTGAATCTATATACATGCTTGCTATGTTGGCATTGCAACATTTTTTCTATAAAAAAAAAACTTTTTTTACTTTTTTTTTTGTTTAATGCAAAATGTTTTTGTGCACAATTAGTACACTGTTCATTTTGAGAAGCAAATTGTTTAAAATTCAAAGTAATTTTAAGGGAAAAAAGAAACATTTTCCAATTGATTACTGTTTAGATATAATTTCCCCGGTCCTCTATTATGATATGTAACATTTGCTGGATTCTTCTTGCACAAATGAGCAAAACTGTTAAGATGACCACACTATACAATCTAATTGTATGTTGGCTTGATAGACTTGTGTCTTAACACTGCCAGTTTGTCACTCAGGCTAAGGAGCTCAGAAAAATGCTTTTGCATATGATTCTCTTACAACCAAATCTAAGCTGAGTATTAAGCAGCATTTCTTATGACGCCCTGTACCGCTTTGGGAGCAGGAGATGCCGAGACATGCGATTTGAAAATGTCTTCAGTGTTCCATAACAATTACGTGTCACTATTTTTTTTTTATTATTATTATTTAAAATCAGATGCTCTAAGAAGAGTTGTCCTGGTCTAAAGGGGAATATTGTAAAAGAAAAAAGCATGAAATTAGAATAGTATTTTTACTATGTTTTTGTGACATTTCAAGCTGAAATGACAATAGAGCCTTTGTAAAATAAGTATATAAGTCCTTCATAAAAAACTATATATATATATATAAAACTATTGTCATAAATATACTTTATTCTTTTTTATTTATCTTTTTGTACAAATCTTCAGTTTATTTATTTTCTTTTTTTTTTGTTCTTCCATGTTGTTACTCTTCCTTTTTCAATAAAAGAGTTACCTTGACAAAACGCATGTGTGTTTTTTCTTCTTTGCTATATACAGTGTACTACAGTGATAGTTTATAGGGGGGCCATGATGACATATGTTGGTTCTAAAGGACGTAAAACAAAGTAAAAAAAAATGGCACAAAAGATATAAATTATGCGCTCAGTAAAATAATATAGTAATGATGGTAGCCCTATCATGGAGTCAAAAGTCCTTCTTGATACAACAAGGGTCAAATTTGTTCCATCCACATGCACTTGCTGCAGTTCTCCCCAGAGACCGTGTGACAGCTCAAAACTAGCAATGAAATCAAACACCAGGGGGCACTATCTAAGTGTAGTAATAGAAACACATTAAAAGACAAATAGAAACACACAAAACGATTGGTCAGAACTGCATGTAATGTTTCCAAACTAGCATAGCTGTCATCACAGGGATCTAGTCAACCCTCATTCACGTTCCAGAGGAGCGGCACCAGGAACTTAATATGCTGGGATTTGTAGGGGGCAGCTGACAGCAGGACAAGGTCGAGAGATGATGTCTCACATACTGGGTGTACACGTGGGGGCTTGGCTCCACTTTTCAAAGCCACAGCTTCTTTTTCAAGCCTGCCCTATCACTGCTAAAGGACTCTTCTACTCCCAGAGGGACTACAAGGCTCAGCTGGGTCATACTTGGAGTGCACTAGAAGCAGAGGGGCATTGACACTATATTTAGCTGATGGGCAACTAACTAAAAAGAAATCATTACAAAAATAAGACTAATACAAAAAAATGCTAAATTTAACAACCAGATTTCCTTTTTTTTTTTTTGTACTAAATACATTTATTACAAATTAATAATAAAAAAATATAAATATATATATATATATATATATATATATATATATATATATATATATATATATATATAGATAGATATTGTGTGTGTGTGTATAATACATATATATATTAGTATAGTTATAAAATTTAGCAAACGGGTAATTTTTTTTTTTTTTTTTTTTGTATAATGTTTTTTTTATTTTAAAGTAATAGATTACAACAGTTACAGTATGTCAGATGACAACAACTAAGAATGAGATACAGCATTGAAATACAGATTAATGCAATAATAATTAAACTGGTGTAGGAGTTGTAGTATTATACAGATATAACTAAACATAAATAAAAACAATTACTAATAAATGGAAATGAGAACTAATGGAGGGAAGGGAGAGGGTAGTGGTGTTCCGAAGATGGATTTCGCTTATTTTATTTCGCTATTATGCATGAAAGGGTATCAATACCATGACATGAGAACTCTTGAGTCAAAAGTGTCTGACGTATATAGTATATGGCCCAGGGCTTCCATATGCTATCAAATTTTTCCAACCCATTTTTGTCTAGCAAATCCAGTTTAGCATGTACGAATGAAAGAGTCATTCTCTTTTCGGTTTCCGACAACAGTAATGCAGGTGATTTCCATGCGCTGGCTATTACCTGTTTCGCAGCTATCATAAATAAAATAAATAACTTATATTGATTCCGAGAAAGGGTTTCCGGTTTAATGTTAAGTAAGGCCGCCATTGGATCCGGTAGTATAATACAGTCAAATATTTTAGAAGCGATCCTGAAAATCCCTTCCCAGAACTTCCTTGCAAGTGGACACTGCCACCAGATGTGGATATATGTTCCTTTGTCTGGGCAACCGCAGAAACAGAGATCTGAGCATTTCGCTGAAAATTTGGCTAATCTATTGGGAACCAGGTACCAACAGGAAAGCACTTTATATGATGTTTCCATTGCCGATACATTTATAGATGCAGAGCTAGTATTAGACCAAATGCTTGCCCAGGTTTCGTCATTAATTTTACCTTCTAAGTCTAATTCCCATTTAGCAGTATAAGAGGGTAATATAGTATTTGATTTAGTGATCAGTTGGAAATAAATTATTGAAATACGACCTTTGGCATGTGGATCTTTGAGACATATTCTTTCAAATTGGGTGATTATCACTAAGGTTAAGGGAATGGCCATAAAAGTTCTTGATTTGAAGGTATCTGAAAATTTCTGTAGTGGGGAGGCCGGATATCTCACATACAGTGCCTTGCGAAAGTATTCGGCCCCCTTGAACTTTGCAAACTTTTGCCACATTTCAGGCTTCAAACATAAAGATATAAAACTGTATTTTTTTGTGAAGAATCAACAAGTGGGACACAATCATGAAGTGGAACGAAATTTATTGGATATTTCAAACTTTGTTAAATAAAAAACTGAAAAATTGGGTGTGCAAAATTATTCAGCCCCTTTACTTTCAGTGCAGCAAACTCTCTCCAGAAGTTCAGTGAGGATCTCTAAATGATCCAGTGTTGACCTAAATGACTAATGATGATAAATAGAATCCACCTGTGTGTAATCAAGTCTCTGTATAAATGCACCTGCACTGTGATAGTCTCAGAGGTCCGTTTAAAGCGCAGAGAGCATCATGAAGAACAAGGAACACACCAGGCAGGTCCGAGATACTGTTGTGGGGGCTGATTAATTTTGCACGCCCAATTTTTCAGTTTTTTATTAAAGTTTGAACTATCCAAAAAAATTCCGTTCCACTTCATGATTGTGTCCCACTTGTTGATTCTTCACAAAAAAATACAGTTTTATATCTTTGAAGCCTGAAATGTGGCAAAAGGTCGCAAAGTTCAAGGGGGCCGAATACTTTCGCAAGGCACTGTAGGTCTGGGAAAGGTTGAATTGTAGTTGTTGATGCTATGTGATAGACACGTAATTCTAGCCCTGATCCAAGCCTTAAAAGTTCTTGGAAATACCCATGCTGGGCAAAAGGTCGGATTTTTATAAAAGGAAAGAAGCGGAATGTGTGGGGATTGCAATCCATGAGAGGTTTTGTACCTATCCCATAATGACAATGAGTGTTTAGATTTTTCAATTTTCTACAGTCTTGAGGGCTCAGCCAAAGGATATTGTTAGTGGGGAGAGGGTCAAAGTCTATTGCCTCAATAAGTACCCACAATGGGATTTCTGTGGTTGAGTGATACTTTGATAGTTGCGCCAATTGTGCTGCTCTGTAGTATGTTACAAAATCTGGAAATCCCAGCCCACCCATTAATTTGGGTAGAATTAATGTTTTTTTAGGCAATCTGGGTTTTTTCTTCCCCCACGTGAACTGTTACTCTATGCTGAATCAATCTAAGAAAATAAGCAGGAATGTGAATTGGAAGGGTTCGAAATAGATATAAAAACTTGGGGAGTATTGTCATTTTTATTATGTTGATTTTCCCAAACCAGGAAATCGGTAAAGACCAGTCGAATTACAATCTAGTGACACTTTTCAGTAAGGGAGGATAGTTGGTAGTGAATAATTCGGAGGCATTAGCCGTAAGGTGTATACCCAGATATGGTATACTACGGTCTGCCCATTTAAAGGGTAGCGAGGACTGTAAATTTTGTTTCACAGTGTCACTGAGTGAAATATTCAGTGCCAAGGATTTTTGGCTAATAACTGTGAGGCCGGAAATGTGGGAGAATTCGTGAAGTACCCGTATTAGATTTGGGGCCGATACCTGTGGTGAGGATAAAAATAGGAGTATATCATCCGCAAATAAACTTATTTTGTGATGACATCCACCGAACTCTATACCCGTGATCGTTGGTTCCATCCTTATCCTTTTTGCTAGAGGTTCAATAATTAAAGTGAATAATAGCGGCGATTGGATACTCCCGCAGTGCAGTTTCAATATTCTGTTTATATATTGGGTTTTTGAGCAAAAAGTCTTTAAGCAGCCATGTGGCGTCACACGCTTTCGGTATTGTAGATGCTATGGTATTGAAGACTGCACTATGGTCAGACCATGGGATGGGTAAAATTTTGGAGTTTAATATTTCCGGTGTCAACCTATGGGCATAAAAATGTGGTCTATTCTTGAGAATGACCGACAGGGATAGGAATAGTGCGTATATTGTCTTTTAGTTGGATTTACTTTGCGCCAGGAGTCCACAAGGTTTTACTTTGCGATTAGTTTTGAAAAGGATTGTTTACCAGCTTTTTGGGTTTGTGGGATTGGCGACTTGTCTAGAAAAGGGAAGATGGTCCGATTGGAGTCTCCACCCAATACCACAGTTCCTATTTTATGCGAATCGATGACCTGTAGCAGGTGAGATAGGAAAGAGGTAGGTTTTTTATTTGGTGCATAATATGACACAACGGTGATATCAGAGTCCAATAAATGCCCTGTTAGGATCAAGTATCTGCTTTCCGGAACCTTGATCTCTTTAGTAATTGAAAATGGGGTACTACTGTGAAATGCTATAAGCACACCCTATTTCTTTGTGGAGGCCGAGGCTGTATAAACTTGTGGGTAGGACCTACTAAAGAATTTGGGAGTGGATAATGGTGTGAAATACGTTTCTTGAAGACATATGACATGTGCTTTTTTGGAACCAAAGGTACGAAATGGTTTAGTGCGTTTTTGCGGGATATTTAAACCCTGGACATTAAGGTAAAGTATATTCAATGGGGCCATGATATTAAAAAAATTTCAGATCTAATGTTGCCCAGACATGGAATAACAAAGAAAGAGACCACCTTCGAGGCACAAGGGGAAATTGGGAGTGGGGGTGAAAAAAGAGAAAAGGACTTCGGGAAGAAGTACAATTTAGATATATTCCAAAAAAAAGCAGAATAAATATAAGTTCATGACATTTCCGTTGAGGGGAGAAAAAGTCTCCCTCCAAAGGCACATGTGCTACTGTCGACCGTCTACTAAGTCGCAGGCGGATGAGGGTAGCAAAGGGAGGCGCGCAGAACAGTCCCACGGAACCTGGGGAGCCAACTAATTAAATTACATTCTTAAGAAGCATTGAGTAAAATTAAAAACATAGGTAGTAGACCAAATAGTAATGAACACTAATTGGGGGTTAATGGAGTACATATCATACTCATGAAGCAGAAAATCAGGAAAAGGCGAGCCTGGAGGATTAGAGATGTCTGCTAGTCATCCTCTAAGTTTAATAGTAACCTATTACAACTGAAATTTAAAGATGGACCCGACCAAAACCTGGAAAAAAGATATTGGTTATTAACAGTATAATAATTACTATATATTCTATATTGCAAAGAATAACGGGTCAGGCCTGGTAAGAGGAGAGAAAAAAAAGGGAGGGGGGGGGGAAGAGGATAACTTGAAAAAAGTCACTGCAACAATAACTTATGCGTTACTGAAATGAAGAAGTTACCAGGCAGTCATATGGGGGCCAAAATAAGACCAAGACCTACAGGGTCAAGCAGATTCCCAGAGAAAGGGAGTAAAAGGAATAAGCACAGTTTGTGGCCCTATTCAGTCCATAGAGTCACAGGGATCGGGAACGGGTGACGACTTGCAGTCTTTTGTTGGGACTATGGTCCCCATTTTCTCTGAAGGCAGAACAAGGAATTATATTTGTCGGGATGCAAGGAGAACTTTCTGCGAGAGTCCAAAGTGTCATGGACGGCGTTCATCAGCCCTACATTTTGCAGAGTAGTTTGCAAATCCATTGCGCTACGGCAAGTATATTTGTGGTTTTGGTATTAAAATCTCACAGAAAAGGGGAAGCCACTGGTAAATGATGTTGTTGCGTTGCAGTATTTGGAGGAGTAGTTTCAGAGCCCTTCTTTTGTTGATGGTTAGCTGCGACAGATCAGCGAAAAATTGGTAATTATATGCTTGAAATTGCAACGTATTTTTTGTGCCTTGCTGCATTCATTAGTAGTTCTTTGGTCCGGTAAAAATGAAATTTTGCGATAATATCACGTGGCGGGCCATCTGTTTTTTTTGGAGCGAGGGCTCTGTGTACCCTATCCATTTCAAGTCGCTCCACCGGTATTCCCGGTTGCAGTTCCTGAAAAAGAGCAGTCATTGTGGCTTGTAGATCAACCACTGTTTCTGGGATTCCTCTAATGCAAATAATTGACCTTTTTGCGCAATTTTCGTAAACTTCCAATCTGATTTGTAGAGTTAAATTTTCCTCTTTAAGGTTATCGATTTCTGAAGAGAAATCAGCTGTACATTTTTCCAAAACATCAGTCCTTAATTCTAGTGCTAAAGTTCGCTGCCCCAGTTCCCTTATCTCCTTAGTAAGGCTTGTAGTGATATAATCTGAGGTAACCTTTAATGATTTTTGCAGAAGCAGCTCTATTTGTTCCAATGTTATTTGTGGTGGCAAGTCCTTCTGTAATGTTTTACCACAGTTCTTCATTTTATTCCCTGGAGGGTATTTATTATGTCTTTCTTCCTTTAATGGGGCTGAAGCTTCACTGTGTGACACAGCAGGAGGGGTTGTCTGCTGATTCAGCACCCTCCCTGCTATGTCTGCATAGGATGGCTTCAGTGCCATGATGGAAGAACTGAGGCCCTGTGAGGCAGCTCTCTCACGCTGATTTTCGGCACAAAATTCGACCCAAAACCCCCCGAAAAGGGTACCCTTGTGAGGTAGGTGGCTGTGGGGTCCCTTTGGGTAGCTTTTTGGGCAGATTTGGGGGTTACCTCTGGTCCGTGGTGTGTGGAGCTCTAGGCAGGCATTACCTCACCGCTGAGCTCCCAAGCTCCTCCCCCAGATCTCCTTTTCTATAGGACATACATATAGCCATAAGCTATGAGACATGATAAGAAAATCCTTCAATTCTTATTTATAAAATTAAATTAAAATGAAAAAATTATAATTGCTGAATGTGCAAGGAATATTTACCGCTAGAGGGTGTAACCAACTACTCTATACATTTGATGTAATATCACTATGCATGAGAGTTAGCTGCAGCAAAAATTCCTACATGCCCGTGTTCATGATTTAAAGGGGTTGTAAAGGTAACAACATTTTTTTCCTAAATAGCTTGGTGCAGTCCTCCTTCTCTTACCTCATCCTTTCGATTTTGCTTTTAAATATCCTTATTTCTTCTGAGAAATCTTCACTTCCTGTTCTTCTGTCTGTAACTCCACACAGTAATGTAATTTTCTTTGTTGGATATAGTCTTCTTTTAAAGGGGTTGTAAAGGTTCATTTTTTATTTTCTAAATAGGTTATATTAGGTTAGGTTATATTAAGCTAGTGCATTGTTGGTTCACTTACCGTTCCTTCGATTTCCCTTCTAAATGTTTTTTCTTTGTTTTCTTTGTCTGAATTTCTCACAATTGTCCTTGCTTGGGCAAGCATATTGAATTGCATTAAGGTTTTTAATTAAATATGATGGCAATTATATTTTTGGTCCTGCTCACCTCATATGTGCTATCACAATATGACACTGGACTAGTAAGATTACTCCTATTTTATAAGATATTTAGATTTGTGTTTTCTGCCACTGATTATATAATTTATTTGTATAATGTGAATGAGGAGCGTTGTGGCCTTCCTTATGGAGGTCTATGCAGGCAATTTTTTTTAGAAGGGGTTCGCTGGTAATGCTTGCTCATAGAAAAGTGAATAAGCAATGCTGGTTACAAGGGTCTGCTCATTTAGGTTGTGCATGCAGCAGTTATTCAGGATGGAGCAGGAAGCTCCCTCAGATGTGGCCATCCATGTCAGCAGTTAGCCTAACTCCTGCCCCAGAATTTTTTACGTATAGAGTTAGGTCCATATTTATTTGGACACAGGCAGAATATTCATACTTTTGGCTCTGTATGCCAGCAGAATAAAATTAAAACCAAACAATCCAAATCAATTTGAAGTGCAGACTTTCAGCTTTAATTTAAGGGGTTGAATATAAACATGAAGTGCATATTTTAGGAACAGCAACCATTTTTATACACAGTCCCCCCATTTTCAGGGGCTCAAATGTAATTGGACAAATGAATATAATCATAAATAAAATGTTAATTTTTAATATTTTGTTGGCAATGACTGCCTGAAGTCTGGACATTACCAAAGACTGGGTTTCCTCATTTCTGATGCTTTTCCAAGCTCTAACTGCAGCGGTCTTCAGTTCTTTGTGGGTCTTTCTGCCTTTAGTTTAGCCATCAGCAAGTAAAATGCATGATCAATTGTGTTGAGATCAGGTGATTGACTCGGCCATTGCAGAATATTCAACTTATTTTCCTTCAAAAGCTCCCGCGTTGCTTTTGTAGTGTGTTTTGGATCACTGCCCATCTGTACTGTGAAGTGCCGTCCAATCAACTTTGCTGCATTTGGCTGAACCTGGGTTGACAGTATATATCCAAATGCTGCAGAATTTATCACATCATCAATAAATACTAGGGTTGTCCCGATGCCTCTTTTTTAGGACCGAGTACAAGTACGGATACTTTTTTTCAAGTAGTCGCCGATACCAAATACCGATACTTTTTTTAAATGTGTCCCCAAATGCAGCCATGTCCCCCACATATTGCAGTCATGTCCCCCACATATGCAGTCATGTATGTCCCCCCACATATGCAGTCATGTATGTCCCCCCACATATGCAGTCATGTATGTCCCCCACATATGCAGTCATGTATGTCCCCCCCATATGCAGCCATGTATGTCCCCCACATATGCAGCCATGTATGTCCCCCACATATGCAGCCATGTATGTTCCCCACATATGCAGCCATGTATGTCCCCCACATATTCAGCCATGTATGTCCCCCACAAATGCAGCCATGTATGCCCCCCACATATGCAGCCATGTATGTCCCCCACATATGCAGCCATGTATGTCCCCCACATATGCAGCCATGTATGTCCCCCATATGCAGCCATGTATGTCCCCCATATGCAGCCATGTATGTCCCCCATATGCAGCCATGTATGTCCCCCATATGCAGCCATGTATGTCCCCCATATGCAGCCATGTATGTCCCCCATATGCAGCCATGTATGTCCCCCATATGCAGCCATGTATGTCCCCCATATGCAGCCATGTATGTCCCCCATATGCAGCGATGTATGTCCCCCATATGCAGTCATGTATGTCCCCCATATGCAGCGATGTGTCCCTCATACCTTTTAGATATGCTGATGCCGCCTCTGCCGCATACCACCGTATCCCCCTGCACAATCACGTAGCGCATTACAAGCTTTCATTCTAAAAACTTGTAAATGGCCGCGCTCCCTGTATTAAAACTCCCCTTCTCCGGATTGGAGGGATCCGTCCAATCCCACGCAAGGGGGAGTGTCTATACGCGGATTCGTGCATAGACACTCCCCCTTGCTCGGGATTGGAGGGATCCCTCCAATCCGGAGAAGGGGAGTGTCAATACACGGCCATTTACAAGTATTCAGAATGAATGCTTGTAATGTGTGCTATGCGATTGTGCAGGGGGATACGGCGGTATGCGGCAGCGGCAGAGGCGGCGTCAGCATATCTAAAAAGGTATGAGGGACGCATCGCTGCAATATGGGGGGGAAGTATTCTATTTCAGTATCGGGGGTATTTGCGGGAGTACAAGTACTCCCGCAAATACTCGGCATCGGTACCGATACTGATACTAGTATCGGTATCGGGACAACCCTAATAAATACCAATGAACCAATACCACTGCAAGCCATACATTCCCATGCCATCACACTGCCTCCACCATGTTTTACAGATGACGTTGTGTGCTTTGGATCATGAGCTGTTCCAAGTCTTCTCCACACTTTTTCCTTCCTGTCATTCTGGTACAGATTAATCTTAGTTTTATCCATCCAAATAATGATTTTCTAGAACTGGTCTGGCTTTTTTGGATGCTTTTCTATTCTTCAGACAGCTTATGACTGGTTTGCACCTTGTGGTGATCCCTCCTATATTTGCTCTAGTGAAGTCTTCTTTTGATTGGAGACTTTGACAAGGATATGCCCACCTCCTAGAGAGTGTCCTTCACTTGTCTGGATGTTGTGAATGTGTTTTTCTTTACCATAGAGAGGATCCTGCGATCATCCACCACTGTTGTCTTCCATGGACGTCCAGGCCTTTTTATGTCACTGAGCTCACCAGTGTTTTCTTCTTTCCTCAGAAACTGTTGATTTGGCCACTGCTATCCCTCTGATGGATTTGTTTCGTTTTTAAAGCCTTACAATGGCCTTTTTCACTTGTATGGACAGCTCCTTTGAACGCATGCCCTGTACACACAAGCGGGATTTCCAACGAAAAAAGTCAGACGGATAACAACAAGAACCTGCGAAATGCCCAGGGAATAACCAAGCCTACTTACCGACCAGCTAGCAGAACAACTGATTAACCTGTCTAACAATGTGCGTTAAAAACAGGGGTTTTGTCCGCACGCATTTGCAAACGCATGCGTGAGCCACAGAGCCGCGCCAAGGCACCCCATAATTCTGTGGTCCTAACACTAACAGTGAGTGTCCTCACAATGGAGGCACATGCATTTTAATGGATAGATAGGGGCAGGTGGACTGAAGGGGAGCCACCCCTCCTTAAAGGTACAGGAGCACACCAAGCACCCAGCATATAGCACAATGGCTGCAAAGGTGTTGGTGCACTGCTGGACCAATATAAACACCACAGGTGAAACAAAACGTATCCACCGCCCCCCGGAAGCTTTTCATCAGATATTTAATCCGTGTGTATGCCGCATCAAACTTTTTCCGTCGGAAATTCAGACGGAATTAGATAGAATTTTTTTTTATCGGAAAACATGTTCTCTATCAGAATTTCCATTCGCCTGGATGCAATTGCGACTGGCTAAAAACCATGCATGCTCAGAATCAAGTCGACACATGCTCGGAAGCATTGAACTTAATTTTTCTCGGCTCGTCGTAGTGTTTTATGTCACTGCGTTCTTGACAGTCGGAATTTGGTATGACCGTGTTTATGCAAGACAGCTTGATTGGAATTGGAGTTTATTCCGACGGGAAAAACGGTCGTGTGTACAGGGCATTAGAATTAACTCCAGAACTTTTACCTGCTTAATTGATGAAGAAATAATGGAGTAGCCCACAGTTGGCCATGAAACAGCTTTTGATTAAATTGTCCGATTACTTTTTGTCCCTTGAAAAGGGGGGGGGGGGGTAGCTATTCTTAAAACCTGTAATTCCTAAACCCTTCCTTCAAATTGGGTGATACATTCCCTCAAATTAAACATGAGAGTGTGCACTTTCAGCTTCTATACATTATATAACTAAAGCTGGAATATGTTTTGGTAAATATCTGAAAAAAAAATCTAAAATTGTGTCCAAATATATATATGGATCCAACTGTATGTTGTATAAAAGTGCACTAGCCACACCGTGACGAATAGGATTTCTGCTAAAAATGTATTATTTCCAGACATCATACAGCAGCTTTATGAACGGACATCAGCTCCTTTTAAAGAGATTTGTGTGAAGCCAATAGTCTATGTAGCCACATGGTGTCAGTGTTGTTTTGTTATTGAAGTATCTGCTGATACTGTAAACCCAAGGAAAAAAAAAAGATATATTGCAGGTTACCAGCCTTTTTTTTTTTAAATGAGTGCCTTTTTTTTTCCGAGGAATGTTTCAGTACACACCTCCTGTCCTAGGATGACAACAATTGCTAACTATAGTGTATCTTTGAATGAGCTGTGCTGTTACACTAGAATAGGGATGAGCTTCGTATTCGAGTCAAACTCATGTTCGACTCGAACATTGCATGTTCGATCGTTCGTCAAAATACGAACCAAACGGGTCGTTCGCGCCAAATTCGAATTAAGTTTCACAGAACATAATTCACTGTGGCATCGCTGGCTGATGATTGGCCAAGCACGCACTATGACCCGCATGCTTGGCCAATCACAGCTTGCAAAAAACAGAGTCATAATTGGCCAAAGCCAGGGTGGCTTTGGCCAATTATGGCTCAGGGGGTTTAAAACACGCCCCACACTATAAAAGGCCGCCTGCAGGTCGGCCTTGTGTAAAGTGTTGCGGTGGTGGTTAGAGAGAACAGAGAGAGTGTCATTTTTTGCAGGTAGATAGAGCAGGCAGGCAGGCTAGTCAGTTAATGTTACAGTGTGTAGAGGATATATATACATCCCAGGTGTTGTACATATATTTATATACTGTATAGTTTAGCTAGATCAGTTCTTCCTAATTTACTGGCAGGCAGGTGATTGTGCTATTTAAAGACGTTTTCACAGGCATACTATAGACACCCACCAGGTACAATATTTAAAGGGATTTTTCTTTTTCTTTTTTTGTATTTAACCACTTTAGCCCCGGACCATATTGCTGTCCAAAGACCAGAGCACTTTTTGTGATTCCGCACTGCGTCGCTTTAACTGACAATTGCGCGGTCGTGCGACGTGGCTCCCAAACAAAATTGGCGTCCTTTTTTTCCCACAAATAGAGCTTTTGGTGGTATTTGATCATCTCTGCGGTTTTTATTTTTTGCGCTATAAACAAAAATAGAGTGACTATTTTGAAAAAAATGCAATATTTTTTACATTTTGCTATAATAAATATCCCCAAAAAAAGATATAAAAAAACATTTTTTTTCCTCGGTTTAGGCCGATACGTATTCTTCTACATATTTTTCGCAATTAGAGTTTATTGATTGGTTAGCGCAAAATTTATAGCGTTTACAAAAAAGGGGGTAGTTTTATGGCATTTTTATTAATATTTTTTTTTACTAGTAATGGCGGCGATCAGCGTTTTTTTTTCGGTACTGCGATATTATGGCGGACACATTGGACACTTTTGACACATTTTTGGGACCATTGGCATTTTTATAGCGATCAATGCTATAAAAATGCATTGGATTACTATAAAAATGCCATTGGCAGTGAAGGGGTTAACACTAGGGGGCAGGGAAGGGGTTAAGTGTGTTCCTATTTATGTTCTAACTGTATGGGGGGGGTGGACTCACTAGGGGAAATCACTGATCTTCTGTTCATACATTGTATCCCCCGCTGACAGAAACGAGAGGTATGTGTTTACACACATACCTCCCGTTCCCCGCTCTGTAACGAGCAATCGCGGGTGCCTGGCGGCTATCGTACCCGCCGGGCACGCGTGTGGGACTCGGGGGCATGCGTGGAGCGCGCGCGCCGGCTGCCGGTGGTGCGCGCGCGCCCCCTAGTGGCCGAAAAGGAGAGGACGTAGAGCTACGTGCTCCCGTGAGACCGCGCCACCGTCCCACAGTAATATGACGGTGGGCGGTCGGGAACCAGTTAAGCATCATTAAAATCACTGCTCCTGAAAAAATGACCGCTTTTAAAACTTATTTTCCATTGATACATGTTCCCTGGGGCAAGGCCCGGGTTCTCAAAGACGTTTTACAACAATAACTTGCATATTAGGCTTTAAAATGAGCACTTTTGAATTCAAACGTTCGAGTCCCATAGACGTCAATGGGGTTCTAAATGTTTGTGCCAACGTTCGGTCCGTTCGAAGGTTCTGGTGCGAACCGAACAGGGGGTGTTCGGCTCATCCCTACACTAGAACAATAAAATGAAAGATTACATACTAATGAGTGGCTCTGTCCCCATTGAACTTAGCCCCGGTTGACACTGGTGCCACTTATCATGCCATTTTACAGTTTAAAGTCACATGACAATCCGCACCCTAACCGTTCAAATCAATACAACTCCAACTTGCTCCAATTTTGAAAAAGGTTCATGCACTATTTTTGACGATTTCATGTGCATGCAGTCACACAGATGTCAGCAAGCCACACATGAAAGTAGTGCGATTTTAAAGCCGCATTTAGTGTGAACCGGGGCTAAGTGGCGGTTCACACCAGCGCAATGTCAAACACAATTCATGCAATACGTACCGCACTGCTATTAGGGCCGCATTCCCAACAAGGCCACCGAGGCCAGGCCTCGGGGCGGCAGTGGGTGCAGGGGAGGCGCCGATTGTAACGCACAGCTGTAGACTGCTGTGTCAGGGAGCTCACTGTGAAAAGTTTAGGCATGCTGTGATAAAAGTCCCACCCTCCTCCTAGACCAGCTTGCGTGATAGAGGCAGTGTTCTGTCTATCACACGAGCTGGTCTAGGACTTTTATCACAGTGCGCCCAAACTTTTCACAGTGAGCTCCGTGACACAGCAGGAGCAAGAGATGCCCGGTGTGCACACTGACTGGTGAGGTTACATTGTTTGGCACAACGAGGCTGCAATGAGGGCACAGTAAGGCAGCAATGATGATGAGGGAGGCTGCAATTGAGGGCACAGTAAGGCTGCAATGATAGTGAGGCGGCAATGATGGGCACGGTTGGGGGACTTTCAGTTTTTTTTGGGTGGGGGGCGGCAAAAGGAGTAAATCCAGGCCTGACTGCTATGCAGATCACATACAATGTCTGTGCGATGTGATTTCAGCCGTACAGATTGTATGGCTGAATTTGTATGGCATTCGGAGCAAAATCGTGCAGGACCCTTTTTTTTGTCTGCACCAAAATCGGATCGTATGGCTGTCTCATTTTTTGAGACAGATAGGGCTTTGTTTTTACTTATTTTTTTTACTATATACATTTCTAAAAAACAAAAAAAAATGCCTTTTTTCTTAGATAATGTTATAAAACAAAAAATGTGTCTTTCATAATATCATAGTAGGTAAGGTCGAATAAAGACAATAATCCGTCCAGTTCAAACTGTAAGTTCACGTGTGTGTGTGTGTGTCTAAAAATTATTTCCCATATTCCTGTATATCGTCTGCTATAAGATGCACATCTAAAGACCCGTACACACGATCGGATTTTCCAACGGGAATTGTGTGATGGCAGGGTTTTGTCGGAAAATCCGACCGTTTGTATGCTCCATCGGACAATTGTTGTTGGATTTTCCGACAACAAATGTTGCATAGCATGCTTTAAAATTTTCCGACAACAAATGTGTGATGTCGGCTTATCCGATCGTGTGTACACAAGTCTGTCGGGAAAAAATCCAAAGTACAAACACGCATGATCAGAAGCAATGCTAACCATAGCACACAGCAGAAGTTGCCCAAAGGGTGGCGCTAAAGAGCTGAAAAAACACGTATGTATTTGTTGGCCGACAAAGTTTTACCGTCTGTTAGAGCCCTTTCACTCCACTGCACTACAGTAATACATGTCATTGTTAATAATAATATTTCTATGGCGTGTCTCTCCCCGGGGACTCAACGTGATTATCAAACTGGAGTTGGAATTGTTTAAAAGAAGGATTTGTCAGGTGTTGCATGTGTTGGTGTGCTGGTGTGCCATTGATTGTCAATGCACCTCAAAAAGTCACCTTGCGCACCGCAGCACGTGATGAAACTACCATGAAAAATCGAATCATGAACGATCAAGCACAGCTAAATCACAGCACAACTAAATACGACACAAAAGCTATATACAAATGATGTAACTGTTCCTTTTACGTTGCTGCTGTAAGGCTCCATGCACAAATAACGCTAAAATAATGTTATAAAAACACCAGTAGCTTTGCAGGGAGTCTTTCAACGTTTTTTTCACTTTTTTTTTTCAATGGATCAAAAACGCAAAAAAAAACGCTGGCCAGACATGTTTTTAGCATCTGTCGGTGTTTGGCGTTTTTCTAGGTAAAGAAACGGCACTTTGAACGTGAATTTCTGGCGTTCAGAAAAAAGCCCATAAACTCCACTGCTCATTAAAACTGAAAAAACCTAGGCTAACATAGAGTGGAGTTTATGGGCTTTTTAAAAAAAATGCCCAAACTCTAAAAAAACTACAGTTTATCAGCTCCAGTGTGCAATGGAGCCTTACACTGTAATCAAAAACGCAAAAAAAAAGGCGAGCCACATTTGTTTGCGTTTTTGATCCATAAAAAAAAAAAAAAACGCTAATAAATGCTATTGCAAAAATGTTAAAAAAACATTGAAAGACTCCAAGCAAAGCTACTATCTTTTTATAGCATTATTTTAGCGTCCAGTGTGCATGGAGCCTAAGGCGCTGGACGCTAAAATAATGTTATAAAAACGGCAGTAGCTTTGCAGGGAGTCTTTCAACGTTTAACGTTTTTGCAATATCGTCTATTATCGTTTTTTAGCGTTTTTTTCATCTTTTTTATGGATCAAAACGCAAAAAAATGTGGGCGAGCCACGTTTTTAAATGTTCAACTTTTTTCGCGTTTATCGGCGCTTGGCGTTTTTTTTAGGTAAAAAAACGGCACTTTGAACGTGATTTTTGAGCGTTCAGAAAAAAGCCAATAAACTCCACTGCTCATTAAAGCTGAAAAACATCCATGTGTATGTAGCACTACCCTCGAAGGAGCTGCTGGTTAGTTTTGGGTGGCATGTTACCTCTACTGCTCTGCCGTCTAGGGTGCTTGATAAGAGCTGAAAAAGAATCCATGTCCACATGTTGCATTCCTTTTTCTTTGCTTTTATTACCGAACGTGGTAAAAGAACGAACAATAGATTGAAGAGGTGAAATAGGGTATAGGTAGTGGGTTCAGGTGTAAAACTTAGTAGCACTCCTGCTTCCAGTCATAAACTTTCGTTGCCACTCTAGCCAGAGTGGGTATTGTGCCCCTGGATAGGTTTCTCTCACTAGTCCTAGCAGCCAGGGCGTCACACAGAACTTTGGTAAAGTCTCTGTCACCGACCTTCCCAAAGGTGAAGATACATTCGGTCCAGAATCCTCTCACTTTAGGATTAAGCACCCAGATCTCTTTTTGAAGTAATTACTGTATTTATCGGGGTATACCACACGCCGGTGTATAACGCGCACCCCATGCCTAGAAGGGAAGTGTAAGAAAAAAAAATACTTACATTTTGAATGCCCGTCATCGGTGTCCATCTGCTGTCTTGTTGGGCATCCATCTGCAGCCTTGGAGGTGTCCTCTTAGCTGTCTCTGAGCTCAGAGCGCGACATAGACCGAGCCGAGCTCGGCTCGGCTAGGAAGCGGGACAGGGTGTGACCGCGATCGGAGCCGAGCATGGCAGAGCCTAGCCGAGTGTGCAGCGCTCAGACAGTGCGGATCGGCGTATAACGCGCACCTACGATTTTTCCCCTGATTTTAAGGGGAAAAAAGTGTGCGTTATGCACCGATAAATACGGTACTTGTGAATTCAGGAAACTGACAGGCGACCACTGCCCAGCCTTTCAGTATTAGTGCATCCTTCAATGAAGTTCAGGCCTCCCCTAAGTGTACCAGCCTCGTGCTCGGTACTCTCCAGAACAGGTACTTAATTCGGTGGCTTCCTCCCTCTAGGACGGACAGCGCAGGACCACTCTGTTGATGTAGACCCAGTCTAACTACTGGGCCTACCTGGTAAATCATGACTCTGGATCAACGTGGTCCCGGAGCCAGGAACTCTTGGACACGCACCCCCGGCCAAGAGGGCCACACACAGGGGTGGTGGGACGACTGCCCAGGGCGGACTACGACGACTCAGAAACAGTGCAGTCTGTCCCTTAAATACTCTCCCCCCAGCATGCACAGCGAGGCGATAAACCCCCACTGATTGGCCGCTGAGAAAGAATACCCAACACACCTTGATCTGACTGCTGCCACCTTTGGCCTGGGGTGGAACCGACACCCCAGACAACAATAGTGGTCACCTGCAGTACAGCCATGGCTGGAACAGAGTCCCAGATTTGAAAAAAAATCAGTCAGAGATAACTAACCCTCTGACTACCCTCTAAATTTAAGCAAGGAAAGGCGATATCCGGGAGTGGGTATAACGCTGCACACCCCCAATGGTTATTCAAGAAGAAAAGGAAACTTACCCCGGGGGGCTTTGTGTTGCAGCAAAAAATAATGATAATGGTAAAAATTATTGAGATATTAAAAAGTTTTTATTAGTGTTTTATGTGTCTCATAGAGAACATGTATGTTATACTAAAACACAGAGAAAAAGTAAGTAAATGGTCACAGTAAAAACATGTATACATGAATGGACAGTATATTGAATTGGGCCGCAAGGGCAAACCAGCAAAAGCATGGCATGATCTTAATAATACAAACATAATGCACATGATAAATGATATAACCCCGACGCGTTTCGACCTTGTAGAGGGCGGTCATCTTCAGGGGCTGAAGGGGAGATGCTCTAAAACAGAAATATGTTGTATAGGTGAGGTTGTTAAAGAACAAAGACACTTTTAACAAAGAGACATCAACCGTATTGACAGTATTGTAATGCTAAATATAGTTACCCTTGAACGACTAAGGAACAAAGTACAAGAACTTTCCCATGTGCTGGGTCTGTAAACTGACCATGTGACCCACAGTTGCAGCCAAAGCACAGTTGAACCCACATGAGGACCTGTCCCTGGAGAGCCAGATGGAACCAAACTCGGCTGGGTGGAAGGACCAAAGGACTCCGGGCCTACGAGAGGCCGCACTAGTAGCCCGCATGCGAGAACTATATATACTATCTATCATGCCTTGTGATGCTCTTTGTGGTGCTTTAGCTGATAACTAAAGGAAACAACTTTGAATAGAGTGGTGAGGGATAATAAGGACACTTGCCAACTTTGTATTGCTGTCTGTTACATAGTGAAAAAGGGAGAGTATAGTCTCAATTATTCAATTAGAAAAATAAATTTATAATGTACCAGCATCCCGGAATGATTGGAAGAGGGGAGACCATATAGTTGGAGACAACAAAGCTGCTTGACAGTGTCTAGACTATATCGATCAGTTTTGGGTTTGGTTGGGATTTTCAAGGTACTGATAGATAGGCATATATCAGATAAAAAATAGATTTATTACAAATAGAACAATACAACAATAATAAAATGATGGGACAGGCCCCACAGTTCGGACACAGTAGAGGTATTTGTTGAGACAAAACAAAACAAAACCGTATGGGTCAGATGCGTGGAGCCGATCTGCGACCTCGACCGGTTTTGCGGTTAATACCGCTTCTTCAGGAGGATCTAGGACGGCAGATGGCCTGGGATGAGCAACCAACAGTCGCGCCCCCCCAAAAGAGAACACAAATGGCTTGCGCCGGGGAAGCTGACAAAAGCTCAAAAAAATTAAAGGTTAGTTAAATACACTGGGGGAGAAAGGGCGGCAACATCACAAAATGATAGGCGCAGGTAGCAGCCTAATGTAGTATAGGGAGAGCCAATAACGCTGGTAAGCAGACAGCTCGTCGTGATGGCCAATATGCATCCCCAGGGAGAGCTTGTCGTATCTCCTGTCTGTTACATAGTAAGTGAGTATCAGTCAGTAGAGCAGTGGACAGTGCTCGTAGGGCAATGGGCAGTGTGTGGTTGGTGTCAGTGGGGCAGTGGACGATGTGACGATGTAAGTCATTTTTTTTTTTTTTATAAAGGTATTTATTTTTACCAGCCCTGTTGGGAGGCATTGGTGAAATATCAGGGTGTAAAAAGACCCCTGATATCTCACTTTCCCCAGTTCCTTTCTCTGCAGCCTCAGTTGCACTGGACAGTGAATGAATAGGTAGTACTCTGTGCTGAATGGCTTCCTGTTTATTCACAAACTGAAGCATAGTAAACACGTTTACCATGCTTCAGGGATGGATTGACACCAGTGGCAGTTCATCCATAGAGGGCGCTGGAGCGCCACCCCTTGTGGCTCCAGCACACACCACTGAGTAATAACATTGATTCATGCATTGCATTGGATGAATCGATGTTATTGCCGCTGCTGGTCTATTCAGATGGCCGGACATGAGCGCTGGCCACCTGAATAATGGCAGCTGGTTGGGTGTACGGAAGTGCCTATCAGAGCCAGCGTCTCTGATAGGCTTTCCGAGTACAGCCCTCAGCCTTCCGGATGCCTATCCAGGGAACGTACCGGGGTGCGTTCCTTGGATAAGACTGACAGGCGTCTTAGCCAATCAGGTTGACCGTTTCTGGCTATCGATAACCTGATTGGCTGAAGCGTCATTGAGGGCGGGAGAAGACATCGAGGGACGTGGATGGCTGACTCCAGTAAAGGTAAGTGCCGTGGCACAGTGGTGACAATTGATGGCACAGTGGCTGCGTTTGATGGCATGGCACAGTGGCTGCGTTTGATGGCATGGCACAGTGGTGCGAATTGATGGCACAGTGGCTGCATTTAATGGGCACAGTGAGGCTGCCTTTTTTTTTTTTTCCGTTTCCGCCCCCCCAAAAATGTTGAGCACCAGCCACCACTGATTGACACAGTACTGATCACTTAGTGTTCAATCAAAAAGGAAGGGGCCAGGTGCCTCTGTCAGGCCAGTTACTGGAGCTTAGTGCTGGAACTCATTCTGGCACTGGGCTCCGTGATTCAGCAGAAATTTGCTGGGAATCTCGGGAAGGTCCCAGTGAAAACCTGGACAGGTGGCAAACCTAGCAGCGACCCCGCTATTAATATGATACACGGAGCACATGTCCCCCCTTACCTCCCAGTTCCGACCCTGACCAGGTGCCAATAAAATAAGGACAATCTATGCTTAGTGCTTAATCTCTGTGCCTATCTGGGCTGGGAGTGACACACCACCAAGGTGTTCTCTATAAGATCCTGTAGTGCCACCTCAATAATATATTTATTGATCACTGACCTTGTTTATTAAACCTGTATACATCATCTGCAGGACAGATGCATTACTCTATCTGTGGATAATATAACCGCCTATAGCCCTTTCTATGCCCCTACTGTATACATCACCTATATGTCTTTTGATTCGAATAGACTGGAGATCTGATACTCCCCTATAGCAATGTGACCAGACATCCCTGGATTCCAGGGACAGTCCCTGGATTGAGGACACTGTCCCCAGACCAAGTCTGTCCCCAGTTTTGTCCCCGGATTGGATTTGAACAGGGGCTGGGGCAATTTCAAAGACAGTGCAGAATTGAAAAAAAAAAATTAAATACACCCCCCTGCTCCGCCGCTCCTACTAGCTTGGGGGGGGGGGTGTATTTTTTTCCATTACCTGTGCCTCTTCCTGATGGTCATCTGCTAGTCAGAGTGGAGGGAATCAGGGCCGTCTTTAATATGGTTTGAGCCCTGGGCAAACATCTTTTTTGGGCCCCCCTCCAGCTTATTTTGGGCTTGGCTGGTTCACATGTATCTGTTTTGGCAGCCCTCATTTGTGCAGGGACAGCAGCCCATTGATTTGAATGGGCTGCCATGCCTTTGTTTCCTGCAGAAAAAAGGTGCATTCAGCTGGCGTTACTGAAGCAAGAGGGCAGAAGCAGCCTGGAAAAGAAGCTCTTCAGATGAGAACCTCTCGATCTACAAGGCAATAACCAGAAAATACTACAAGCAAATCTTCGAAGCCAAGAAAAACTATTTTTCTGAGGCTATCAACGGTGCCCTAAATCGCCCCCGCGAACTCTTCAAGCTGGTCACTCAGACCATGAATCCAGGATGTCTTGAAGCCCCCAACTTGGATACACAAGAATTTTGCGATGAGTTATCGGATTGCTTCATTAACAAAATTGAGGCAATCCGGCAAAGCATTCAGCAAAACAATTGCTCTCCCAGCCCCCCCCCCATAGTCATTTACACAGCACCGGCAGCAATTCACCACAGTTTGGTGAGTTCACGCTGGAACCCATCTCCATTCAGACCACTAAAAATATCATCGGCACTCTGCGCAACAGCACTGCGTCAAATGATATTATCCCCACCAAACTGCTGAAGGAATGCGCCGACATCCTGGCACCTCCTGTCACGCAGCTTATCAACCAATCCTTCAGTGAGGGCATAATGCCCTCCCAGCTGAAGGAGGGCTTCATTCAACCCATCTTGAAGAAAGCCACCCTGGATCCTAAGGATCCACTCAACTGGCGCCCCATAACAGGCCTAAATGTTCTCTCCAAGGTAATGGAGAAAGCAGTGGTACAGCAGCTGCAACAGCATCTAGATACCCACAACTTACGCGACCCATTTCAATCAGGATTCCGTCCCGGACACGTGACAGAATCAGCATTGCTTAAGATATGGGACGAATTTCTCGAGGCCGCAGACGAAGGAGAATCTTCTCTTCTGGTTCTGCTGGACCTAAGCGCAGCCTTTGATACAGTTGATCACAAGCTGTTATTGACTCGGCTGGCTAAAATAGCCAAAGTCGCAGAAAGCGATCTATCCTGGTTCTCCTCTTTTTTGGAAAACCGATCGCAAATAGTGAAGCTAGGACCCTTCACTTCTGAACAACGCACATTATTGTGCGGGGTCCCTCAAGGATCTCCCCTGTCGCCGATGTTATTCAACATCTATGTGCGTCCTCTTTTCGAAATCATCAGCAGCCAAAAACTGCTATATCACTCTTATGCAGACGACACGCAACTGTACTTCCGCATTTGCAATAAAAAGGATCACCACCTCAACCTAGAGACATGCCTCTCTTTGATAGAGGACTGGATGACAAAGAGTTATCTCAAACTCAACGGAGCGAAAACAGAACTTCTTCTGTTTCACGCCAAGCGTAGGAATCAATCGACAACAACCTGGATCCCCCCGCCCATTCTGGGCAAAATCATCACCCCTAGCGCCAAAGTCAAAAGTCTTGGGGTCATCTTTGACTCCGACATGACAATGAACGCACAAATAGGGGCAGTAGTCAGTGGATCTCACTATCTGCTGCGCCTACTACGCAGACTCACACCTTTTCTTCCCAAGAAAGACATAGCGGTCGTGGTGGGAGCGATTGTAACTCCAGACTGGACTATGCAAATGCCCTTTACCTCGGACTCCCCAAGTACCAAATCGCTCGTCTTCAAGTCGTTCAAAATACGGCCACCAGACTTGTGACTGGGAAAAAACCCTGGGAATAAATCTCACCTTCACTGAGATCCCTTCACTGGCTACCAGTTAAAGACAGAATCAACTTTAAAGCTCTCTGTCTAACGCATAGATGTATCCATGGGAATGCTCCCCATTATCTATGCGAAAAATTAAAAGTTCACAATCCCAATCGTACTCTACGATCCACCAATCAAAATCGGCTTCAGATACCGAAAGCCAGATACAAGTCCAAAGGAGACAGGAGATTCGCTGTCCAAGGTCCCAGACTATGGAACGCCTTACCAGCCAGCATTCGGCTGGAGGAGAACTACTTAGTCTTCAGGAGAAAGATTAAGACTCATCTCTTTTGATCTCAAAGGAGACAGGAACAACAAGCGCCCAGAGGCGATTTACTTCGCATGTGCTGCGCTATATAAGTTCTTCATTCATTCATTCATTCAGCATTTTAAAAATATAGTTGCCTTGAAATCCATTCTGCTTTTGCACCATGCTACTTACCTGCAGTTCTTGCACACACAAACGCACTGTGTTTTTAAAAGTGTGACCTAAACGTCTAAAAATGCAGCAAGTTTGACAGTGCAGGAACTGCAGATAAGTCACAGCAGACAGCAGAATGGACAGACAGTGCTGTATTTCATTGCTTGATGGGCATAGGTGTGCCGTATTACATGAGGCATGCGCTTTTCTTTGTAGGAAAGGCAGGCATTTAAATGGGCTGCTGTGCCTGCGCAAATGTGGACTGCCAAAACACATACATGTGAACCAGCCAGGCCCAAAATAAGCCCATCAAGCAGTTAAATACAGACAGTAGTGCCATTTGCTCTGAGGCCTTACTCAGCCTGGACTGCAGGTCTGGTCTGTGATTTAAAGAGTTCCTGTATTTTACACATGGCATGGCATGGGGTCCCATGGTGCTAAAGCAGAATGGACAGACGGTGCTGTGACCACATGCCATGCCATGTGTAAAATACAGGAACTTTTTAAAACACTGACCAGGCCTGCAGTGAATCATTACATATTATAAAGACTTTGGGCACACTCTACAGAAAACTTATATTTACAATATAGATTAGCAAACAGTGACATACCTTGGAGTGCATGACATGAAGAAGAAGTCAGCCTCAGGAAGAGCAAACTGGGGATGCTATAAAATCACATTCTAATTCACTTTTCTATACAAGCAGCACCCAGTGGTAGGAAGGGAGAAGTGCACGTATAAAGGGAAGCCAGGGGTGCTGTACATTTTAAAACACTGGGAAGGGAAGCAGCACTGCGTGCCGCTGATGATTTTCAGCGCTGATTTGTGGGCAGCACAGGGACTTAACGGGTGGCTCTGCTTTGGGCCCCCAACAGTGACAGGGCCCTGGGCAACTGCCCATGTTTGCCCTATGGTAAAGACGGCCCTGGAGGGAATATTTCTTCAGTTTCGGGTGCATGCCCATTCAGCTCCTCTCGCATGTTCTTCTGCCTTGGCTCAAGTCCCGTCCCGGGCAGCCGCCTGCCTGCTTTTCTCCTTGCCTACCCTGGAGGAGTGATCTTCCTCCGCTTCCCACCCAGTAGTAGCCGGGGCCTGGAGAGTGAGACTCAACAGGCTGTGAGGCGGGCGGCGATGGGCAGAGAGTCGCTGATTGCTGCCATTACTAGTAAAAAGAAATATGTCCCCGGATTTCATTTTAAAAATCTGGTCACCTTACCTATAGAACACTAGCCAGGCACACAGATCAGTAAGAAAATCACATTGCAGTAATTCCACACTGATCCCAGTTTAAGATTCATGATTCCTACAGAGCTGACGACCATCTGATGCCCCTTAGACTGTGGATCATTAGCACCAAATTACCAAAGAGCTGATCTTCCTGGGCAGCAGGATTCTCCCCTGGGTACTACTGGAGTCACCCCTTTTTCAAGGCTGATTCAGACTCCCTTTGGATCCTGGCTCACCTGCTATCAGACAGTGCAGGTTCACACCAAGCAGATGGGCTAGGCTGGATTCCCAGCTGGGGTCCATATATCGCGGCTCCCTGGTGCAATCAGCGGCAGATAGTGCGGGTTCACATTGAGCAGCAGGGCTAGGTCTGAATTCCTGGGCAGAGTCATGATCCCGCAACTCCCTCCTGCATGCAATCAGCAGCAGGAAGTGTGGGGTCACTGAGCAGCCAGGCTAGGCTGAATCCTCGGCTGGGGTCGGATCCCGCAGGTTCCCTCTGCGATCAGTGCAGGTTCACACTGAGTAGTTGGGCTAGGCTGGCACTCAATGCAATCAGGATTAGTGCAGGCTGACACTAAGCTGAGAGCAGAATTGTCGATCCCGGCGCAGTCCATTCTGAATAATGTGTCCGGGTCTCAGGCAGATGGAACCCCGGACACATGATTCAAAAACCAGACTGCCTGGGTGAAAACCTTACAGGTGGCAACCCTAGGCTGCATAGAGCTTCCAATCAGGTCCGCCTGAACAACTGACCAACAAACAAGTCAGACCTGAATGGAATGCCCATGTTAAAGGGGTCTTACTGTATCCTAGATAAAAAAAAAGAAGTTTTGCCTTTGGTTCTATTGTAACCACTTGAGCTCCGGAAGGTTTACCCCCTGTATGACAAGGAGATTTTTTGCTATTCAGCACTGTGCTACTTTAACCGGCAATGTCATGGTCATGCAATATTGTACACAAATGACATTTGTATGATTTTTTTTCCACACAGATAGAGCTTTCTTTTCAGCCAGCAATTCCCTCTAATGTAAAAGCCATCCTATCTGTTGATTAGCTGATGGATTGCTTTTAAAGGCAGCGGGAGGGGATGTCCCCCCGTCCCCGTCGGCACCTCTCTGGGCTTGCCAGTGTGATCGGAGAGCCAGTGATCCGATATGGGGGTGGGTTACCACAGAGCTGGCCCTGGCCACCTCTGTGATCCTGGGAGGTCGGAAGTGAGGTCATGTTGTCAGATGTAAACAACACCAGTTTGTTCCCCTGGAAAGCAGAGATCAATGTTTTATTTATTTTTTTATCTCACACTTTTCAGGGTAGAGATGATATCTGGGGTCTTATAGATCCCAGATGTTTCAATATAGAGAACCTGTCATGCCTTATTTCTATCACAAGGGATGTTTACATTTCTTGTGATAGGAAAAGTGCTAAAAAATTAAGGGACAGCGTAAAAAGAAAAAAAAGGAAAAGTGCCACCGTCCTCTTGTGGTCGCACGCAGAAGCAAACGCAAATGTAGGTCACTTCCGCATATATAAACTGTGTTTGCACCACACATGTGAGGTATTGCCGCAAACGTTATAACGAGAGCAATAATTTTATTGTTAGACCTCCGCTGTAACGGTAACCTGTAAACGGTTTTGAAGCATCGCCTATGGAGATTTTAAACTACCATAGTTTGGCGCCATTCCAGGAGGGTGAACAATTTTAAAGTGTGACATGTTGGGCATCTTTTTAACGGCGGAACATCATCTTTTAAATTTTACCAAAGAATTGGATAATATATTGTGTTTTTTTGCATTCAAATTCATGAAAAAAAAAATCCAAAGACATCGCGTTTGAAATATCGCCGCGCAAATACTGCGTAATGTTTTCTTAACCACTTCCCTCCCGGACCAATTTTGCCATTTGTCTCCTACATGTAATAATCAGTATTTTTTTGCTAAAAAAATACTCAGAACCAGTGTTGCCAAACGTTCAGATTTTTACGGACAGTTTGTAAAAACGGGCTCTTTTTTTCCTCCATTCGTAAATGTCCGTGGTTGCGGGAATGTGCCAGTAAAAAAAGCCGAGATCGGTTCGGCTTGGAACTGTGCATGGAGATTGGAGGCATGGGATGATGGTGGCTGCGGTGGCACTGCAGAGGGGGATGGAGGCAAGGGGAGATTGGAGGCAGGGGGTGATTGGAGGCAGGGGGTGTTGCGGCACCGCAGAGGGGGATGGTGGCACCGCAGAGGGTGGGGGATGGAGATAGGGGTTGTTGGTGGCACCGCAGAGGTGGATGGAGGCAGGGGGTGAATGGAGGCAGGGGGCCTGGGGGAGATTGTGGCACCGCAGAGGGGGGTGAAGGATGGGGGTGTTGGTGGCAGAGGGGGTGGAGGAAAGGGGTGATGTGACTAAATAGTTTGCCCTTATTATATCGAAAATAACAAAAACATGTTTTTTACCTTAACCACTTGACTACTGTGCACTTAAACCCACTTAATAACCAGACCAATTTTCAGCTTTCGGTGCTCTCACATTTTGAATGACAATAACTCAGTCATACAACACTGCAACCAAATGAAATTTTTGTCCTTTTTTTCCCACAAATAGAGCTTTCTTATGGTGGTATTTTATCACCTCTGCGCTTTTTATTTTTTTCACTATAAATGAAAAAAGAACGAAAATTTTGTAAAAAAATGAATTTTTCTTCATTTCTATTATAACATTTTGCAAAAAAGTAATTTTTCTTCATAAACTTGGCCTAAAATGTATACTGCTACATATCTTTGGTAACAAAACAAAAAAAAATTGATATTATTTAGTCTGGGTGAAAGTTATAGGGTCTACAAACTATGGTACCAATTACTGAAAATTGATCAATTTGATCACATCTGATGTACTGACAGCCTCTCTCATTTCTTGAGACCCTAACATGCCAGAAAAGTACAAATACCCCCCAAATGACCCCTTTTTGGAAAGAAGACATTCCAAGGTATTTAGAAAGAGGCATTGTGAGTTTTTTGAAGTTGTAATTTTTCCCACAATTCTTTGCAAAATCAAGATTTTTTTTCATTTTTATTTTCTTTCCACAAAATTTTCATATTAGCGGGTTATTTCTCACACACAGCATATGCATACCACAAATTACACCCCAAAACACATTCTGCTATTCCTCCCGAGTATGGCGATACCACATGTGTGGGACTTTTACACAGCGTGGCTACACACAGAGGCCCAACATGCAGGGAACGCGACCAGGCGTTCTGGAACACCCAGACCAATTCTGACATTTCTCTCCTACATGTAAAAATCAACACTTATTTGCTAGAAAATTACATAGAACCCCAAAACATTATATATGCTTTTTTTAGCAAAGACCCTAGAGAATACAATGGCGGTTGTTGCAACTTTTTATCGCGCATGGTATTTGCACAGCAATTTTTCGAACACATTTTTTTTGGAAATAAAACAGTTTTGTGCTTTTAAAAAAAAAAAAACATTAAATTTAGCCCAATGTTTTTGCATAATATGAAAGATGAAGTTACGCCGAGTAAATAGATACCCAACATGTCACCCTTCAATATTGCACACGCTCGTGGAATGGCGCCAAACTTTGCGACTTAAAAATCCCCATAGGTGACGCTTTAAATATTTTTACTGGTTACATCATTTTAGTTGGAGAAGAGGTCTAGGGCCAAAATGATTGCTCTCGCTCTAACGTTCGCAACGATACCTCACATGTGTGGTTTGAACTCCGTTTTCATATGTGGGCGGGACTTGCGTATGCGTTCGCTTCTGCATGCGAGCTCACGGGGACAGGGGCGATGTATGCCCAGAGTATTGCAGAGTATGCCCAGAGTATTGCAGAGTATGCCCAGAGTATTGCAGAATATGCCCAGAGTATTGCAGAATATGCCCAGAGTATTGCAGAGTATGCCCAGAGTATTGCAGAATATGCCCAGAGTATTGCAGAGTATGCCCAGAGTATTGCAGAGTATGCCCAGAGTATTGCAGAGTATTGCGGAGTATGCCCAGAGTATTGCAGAGTATGCCCAGAGTATTGCGGAGTATTGCAGAGTATGCCCAGAGTATTGCGGAGTATGCCCAGAGTTTTGCGGAGTATGCCCAGAGTATTGCGGAGTATGCCCAGAGTATTGCGGAGTATTGCAGAGTATGCCCAGAGTATTGCAGAGTATGCCCAGAGTATTGCGGAGTATTGCAGAGTATGCCCAGAGTATTGCGGAGTATGCCCAGAGTTTTGCGGAGTATGCCCAGAGTATTGCGGAGTATGCCCAGAGTATTGCGGAGTATTGCAGAGTATGCCCAGAGTATTGCAGAGTATGCCCAGAGTATTGCGGAGTATGCCCAGAGTATTGCGGAGTATGCCCAGAGTTTTGCGGAGTATGCCCAGAGTTTTGCGGAGTATGCCCAGAGTATTGCGGAGTATGCAGAGTATGCCAGAGTATTGCAGAGTATGCCCAGAGTTTGCGGAGTATGCCCAGAGTATTGCGGAGTATGCCCAGAGTATTGCGGAGTATGCCCAGAGTATTGCGGAGTATGCCCAGAGTATTGCAGGAGTATGCCCAGAGTATTGCGGAGTATGCCCAGAGTTTTGCAGAGTATGCCCAGAGTATTGCAGAGTATGCCCAGAGTATTGCAGAGTATGCCCAGAGTATTGCAGAGTATGCCCAGAGTATTGCGGAGTATTGCAGAGTATGCCCAGAGTATTGCAGAGTATGCCCAGAGTATTGCGGAGTATGCAGAGTATGCCCAGAGTTTTGCGGAGTATGCAGAGTATGCCAGAGTATTGCGGAGCCCAGAGTATGCGGAGTATGCCAGAGTATTGCGGAGTATGCCCAGAGTATTGCGGAGTATGCCCAGAGTATTGCGGAGTATGCCCAGAGTATTGCCAGAGTATTGCCATAGTATTGCCCCCCCCAGAGTATTGCCCCCCCCCCCCCAGAGTATTGCCCCCCCAGAGTATTGCCCCCACCCAGAGTATTGCCCAGAATTGCAGAGTATGTGCAGCAGGGATGGCTGAGCAGGGAGGGATGGATGGATGGATCTGTGACTACATTTGTCACAGATCCAGCCCGCAGCACTGGCGCTGCCATCCGCTCCCTCCCCTCTCCTCTCACACTGTACCGATCGGTACAGAGAGAGGAGGGAGGCACCGGCGTCATCAAATGACGCCGGTCTGTTTACATCTGATCGCGCCGTCATTGGACGGCGCGATCACGTGGTAAACCGCCGCTATCAGCGGCGATTTACCGTGATCCGTGACCCGCCAGGTCCTCTGGACCCGGCGGTCACGGACATTCCCGGGTGCGCGCCCCAGGGGGCGCGCGGGAGCGCGACTCTGGAATCACGTTATATAACGTGATCCCAGAGTTAAGCAACCACCTTGCCGCCGTTATTTTTCAGCAGGTGGTTGCTAAGTGGTTAATATCTACCTTAAACCACATTGCTATTTGCCCAGCGTACTTGTTTGTAGCCTAAATACTGAAATTTGCACCTAAAAATGTAATTTAGTAACTTTTGTGAAATGCCAGTAAAAACGTGGCTGCCCCAGTAAATTTCGGGTGTAGTGCCAGTAAATTTCAATCTGGTAGGTTGGCAACACTGTTCAGAACCTGCAAACATTATATATATTTTTTACATTCAGATAACTTTTCCATTGTATTTTATTGGTAGTTGTATATGCCATTTGAGCAGGCATCTCATTCCTGTAAAGTACGTATGGGATTTTTGTGTTACTATCATGTGTGTTATAATATTCATACAATGCACTCATATGTGTGAGTAGCCCGCGGCAGCAGAAGGGTTAATGCTGACTGCAATCTCACTCTTCACCCCGAGCACTCCCTCTGAGGTAAAAGAGTTCAGCGGCAATGTGCCCGGCCCAGGGATTCATTCCTATTGGTCGAGACTGATGAAAGGTATTTTCCTATTGGCTCCGTCGTGACAGTCCACTCCCGTTAGCTGCAGCTGTGTCTGGTGCCCTTGGTGGAAGCGGGAGCATGGAGGACGGAGATGGGCTGAGGCAGCGGAGGCCTATCCGGCCGCAGGTGATCACCGATGACAGCTACGTGCAGGAAGGCGAGAGGAAAAGGCGAGTATAATACCCCGGTGTGGGGAATGCTTGCGATGTCTGCTATTGGCCAATACCTAATATGGCGATTACCCTTGCCAGCTCTAGGACTGCGCATGCACCTCTGTCGCTGCACGCCAAATGCTGTGTGAGTGAGCCTGACACCAATAATTAGCTCTCATAAACCTGCTACTGTCTTCTTCACCAGGGACCGCAAGTGACCCATAGACAACCATTTACAACCAAGAACTAAAATAATGCATTTTTTTTTTGTATAATGGTAGTCACTTTATTTGTATGAAAGTGTATCATGGTGGCTTATCCTTTATTTACATGGGCTTACACTGTGGTTGGTTCTCGCCAGACTTTCTTTTCTTTGTACCTGGTGGTAAGCTTTGCAATTGTGACCCCCGCCAACCAGTGGCATCACTAGGGTTGGTGTGACCCGATGCAAAAAAAGGTGTCACCGCCCCCCCCCCCCCACTACGTAAAGACCCCCCTCTCACTAAGTACAGACACCCCCCAGTATTACAGACCCCTCCTCAGTGCAGACACCCCCCAGCAGTGCATACCCCCCCCCCCCAGCATTACAGGCCCCCTCAGGGCAGACACCCCCCAGTATTACAGACCCCTCAGTGCACACACCCCCCCAGCAGTGCATACCCCCCAGCATTACAGGCCCCCTCAGTGCAGACGCCCCCCAGCAGTGCATACCCCCCCCCAGCATTACAGACCCCTCCTCAGTGCAGAACCCCCCAGCAGTATAGATGCCCCCTTATATACCTCAGAACAGCTCTGACAGATACACACACTGTGTTAACCTCGAGCGCAGGCTCCTCTGTGGATGTAAACAGAGAGGAGGAGGTGGCTTCGGTCTGCGCCACTGACGTACATAGCGACGCGAGGGACAGATAATCGGGGCTGTGGGCGGTGTTAGAGGTTCTGCTACCCACAGGTGTCACCCCTCTGGCGGGTGTCATCTGGGTGTGGCCTGCACCCGCCCAGCAACGCCTCTGCCCCCAACAGAGTGTGTTTGCAGAAGCAGAATTTTTGGCACTGACTGGCACTGATAGGCTGCACTGACGGGTGCTTAGGGTGCTAATAGGCTGCACTGATGGGCGCCGATTGGCTGCACTGATGGGCACATATGATGGTAATGGGCTGCACTGATGGGTGCTGGTAGGCGCTATAACAGCTTCAACCTTTCTGGGAGGGCTGTCCACAAGGTTTAGAAGTGTGTCTAAAGGAATGTTTGACCATTCTTCCAGAAGTGCATTTGTGAGGTCATGCACTGATGTGGATGAGAAGGTCTGGCTCACAGTCACCACTCAAATTCATCCCAAAAGTGTTTTATCAGCTTGAGGTCAAGTTCCTCCACCCCAAATTCGCTCATCTATGTCTTTATGGACCTTGCCTTGTGCATTGGTGCACAGTCATGTTAGAACAGGAATGGGCCATCCCCAAACTGTTACCACAAAGCAGGGAGCATGAAATTGTCCAAAATGTCTTGTTATGCTGATGCCTTAAGGCCCCTTTCACACGGACGGATAGAATGGTGCTTTTACCTGTGGATTTTACCGCAGCTAGAAGCACACAATGCTTTCCTATGACATCATTCACACACTACGGTTAAAAATTTAAAAAAACACACTACATTGGGTTTTTAAAGTAATTTATTAGTCAGCTCCGGGGCCCCCCCCTCTGCTTTAGCTCTTTTACAAGGGGGGGCCTGCTTCTTCGATGTCTTCTGCAGGGGGGATGTGCCGGTCTTCACCGCCGTCTGGTTCTCTTCCGCCGGGGGGGGGGGGGGGGGGGGGGCGCTTTCTTCTTTAGCTCTTTTACAGCGGCCCTCCTCCAAGTTGCTCCGACTTTCTTGTACGACTTTGGGGGCGACTCAGGGCGATTTGCATTGACTTCTATACAGACTTTTGCATGTCGCCTCTGAAGTCGTCTTCAAGACGCCTTGCCGAGTCGCCCCCAAAGTCGTGCTGCCCCAGTGTGAACCGGCTCTTAGTTGCCTACAGCTTCTACTATACTCGAGTCACATCCCAGAAGGCCATGGGGTGCTCTACTGCAAAAGCACCACGTTGTGTCATTGCAGCAAGTCTCCCAGTGACATGGCATATGTGCGTCATTGTGAGGCCAGCTGCAGGAACCCCCGAAGATACAGGCAGCCCCCTGACGATGGCAAGAGAAGATGGTGGCATTGGGTTGGGTAGTAGAGGATCCCTTTAGAACACCGCTGGATCCCGATAGAGGTAAGAAGGGGCAAACAATTAGGAGGAGGAGTTCTGTTCCTCTTTTAAATGCATGTGACCCCCTGCTTTTTATCTTGTGACTTATGCTCTGGAGTTGCACGCTTTTGAAATTCCAGAAAGTTCCTTTGTGTACTCAGAGTGAAGTCAGAACGGTTGTGTGTAAATCCTGAGTCATTTCTAGGATGAAAGAGTGTGTGTATTTCTCAGAGGTCTTTTGAAATGTGGGTGTCATTATGGTTCCTCCTATAGCTGTCAGCAAACACTCATCACTGCAATTAACTGCCATGATTTGTGAGATGTAAATGAGTATTCTGACATATCCTTGTATGTCACGAACAAAGAGGGAAACCATTATAATCCTGTATTAATGGCATTACAAGCACAGCGACAGGTTCATCTCAACCTTAGTGTTGAAATCTTTAGGTGTATCCAATGTCAAAATTATAAAGCAACAAAAAACGTTTGGGTAGAGTTTGGAAAGTTAGCAGCCCTGTCAGATATTCATTTGTTGTCTGTGTCCCCGGTGGGGAGATTCACTCTTTTTATTGGTCCTGGTGACCACTGGCATTGAACGTGAGGGAAACTGATCATTTGCAGTATTTCTGTTCTGTGTTTCCCAATACACTTTAACCACTTGACGTCCGGGCTATAGCCGAATGACGGCTACAGCTTGGACCTGAATTTCTGAGAGGCCGTCAATAGACATCCTCCCCTTTGTCACGCCCTACAATGTGATCACTGAGTCACTGATACTCGGGTGATCACAGATCCGAAAAAGTGGCCGGTCCCAGGCCCCTTACCATGTAAAATGAAAGCAGATTATTGATGTAAACAAAGCTCGGTAAACGTTTTTTTTTGTAAGGGACATCGGTCCCCAGTGGAAGAGACACATCCACCTAATCAGTGCCTCTTGCGCCCACCAGTGCAATAAAGTGCCACCTATCAATGCCCACCAGTGGTGCCCATCACTGCCGCCTATCTGTGCCCATCACTGCCGCCTATCTGTGCCCATCACCACCAGTGCCGCTGCATTGCCATGAATTGAGATTTGCCATAGAATGAGATGGTCCGCCTCCATCCCATTCTATTGGCTCACTCATGTCACGTGACATATTTAAACGTCAAGTATTGACGCAAACATCAGTCACAGCTTGGCTATCATAGGGAGAGGATCTCCTCTCCCTGTGATAGCCCGATAGCGCTGTCAGCAGCGTGCCTCCCGCCAGCGCTAAGTACACCCCGCGCCCGCAGCTCTACTCCCCGCACCCCGCAGCTCTTCCCCGTCCTCCGCGCCGGCAGCTCTACTCCCCCGTTAAGAATCAGGGAACGGGGAGAGTCTACGCTATTAGCGTAGACCTAGCGTTGGCTACGTTAGTAGCGTAAACCTGCACATGCGCAGTATTTACAACACCAGCCCACATAACCTGGAGCAGCTGCAGCTGCAGCCCGTTCCCTGATTCTTAACGGGGGAGAAGAGCTGCGGGCGCGGGGTGCGGGGAGTAGAGCTGCGGGTGCGGGGTGTACTTAGCGCTGGCGGGAGGCACGCTGCTGACAGCGCTATCGGACTATCACAGGGAGAGGAGATCCTCTCCCTATGATAGCCTAGCTGTGACTGATGTTTGCGTCAATACTTGGCGTTTAAATATGTCACGTGACATGAGTGAGCCAATAGAATGGGATGGAGGCGGACCATCTCATTCTATGGCAAATCTCAATTCATAGCAATGCACCGCCTTATTGGTGCCCACCAGTGCCGCCTAATTGGTGCCCACCAGTGCCGCCTCATCAGCGTTCCTCAATAAAGGAGGAAAATTACCTGTTTGCAAAATTTTATAACCAAAAAATAAAAACCGCAGAGGTGATCAAATACCACCAAATAAAAGCTCTATTTGTGGGGAAAGAATTATAAAAATTTAATTTGGGTACAGTGTTGCAATTTCAGTTTAGTGTAGTGCTTTCAGGGCAGATGAGAAATCTGGGGTCTATTAGACTTCCCTATAAAGTGTACCTGTCATGCTTATTGCTATCTAAGGGATGTTCATTCACTAGCAATTGCAGCTTCCTTTATCTTATCCTGATATTTTTGATTCCTTTACTAATTCAAACCGTTTACCAACACTAACATAATTTAGATAACAATGCAACAGGAAGAACCCTTTCACAAAAAGGTTCTGATCAGGTCCAGTTTTTCAGGTGAACCTGATTGGACCTTTTTAAAGTTTTATGAAAATAGTTCATCTGCGCCCCCCCCCCCCCCCCCCAGCTTATAAACATTATTTTTAAAATGTTACCACTATATGGAATGAATAACACATACATGTGAGCTGTCGGAATGATCCCTGGATGGCTGCTAACATACAGACATACCTGCAAATATCCTCCACAAACACAGACGTCTGCAAAGTCTTGAACTACACTTTTTTCAAATTTTGTACATTGCCCATTGTGAGTCGTATCCATTACCTAAACGGCTTAAGGTGCTCTCTCACCCATCCCCCCTCCCTATTCCTCTGGGCAGTCCAACAGAGGGGTGATTTCTTGTAAGTTCTGTGGAGATGGGGATCGCCCTGAGGGGCAGGAGGACAGTGTGCGGATGCTTAAGGATCATCGAGGCTTGGTGCCCCTTTAACCACTTGCTGAGGGCCGCACGACTTTGTACGGCCGCAGCTCAGCCCTGAATCTCTAACAGGCCGCGTTTTTACAGCCGCCCCTTTCCTCGTTCTCCACGCTCCCGAGCGCGCAGCGGGGAACTCCTGTGCTGGCCGTGTCCCTTGGACACAGCCAAACACAGATCGCGGTAAATAGCCAATCACAGCGGCTATTTACAGCGCGATCTGTGCGGCCAATGAGAGATGATCTCATATGTAAACATATGAGATCATCTCTCATTGCCGACTCTCCCTCCTCACACAAACAGCGCGTGTGAGGAGGGAGAGCAAACGAAACTACAGTGATTTTGAAAAAAAAAAAGACCCCCCAGTACCACCGTGTGCCCAGTGCCCATCTGCCACCTCAGAGTACATCTGCAATCAGTGCCCACCTCATCAGTGCCCACCTGTGCCGCAGTCAATCAGTACCCATCTCAGTGCCATCTGTGCCGCCTCATTAGTGCCATCTGTGCCGCCTCATTAGTGCCCAGTTGCCCACCTGTGTCCACCAGTACACAGGCCTCATCGGAGCACATCAGTACCCGCCTCGGTGCCATCTGTGCCCGCCTCGGTGCCATCTGTGCCCGCCTCAGTGCCATCTGTGCCCGCCTCAGTGCCATCTGTGCCCGCCTCAGTGCCATCTGTGCCGCCTCAGTGCCATCTGTGCCGCCTCATCAGTGCCATCTGTGGGCATTTGTACTTTCCTGGCTTGTTAGGGTCTCAAGAAATGAGAGAGGCCTTCAGTACATCAGGTGTGATCAGATGTGATCATTTTTTATGATTTGCACTATAGCTTGTAGACTCTCACACTCTCTAAACTTTCACACAGACCAAATAATTTCCAAAAACTTTGGGTTATTTTTATCAAAGACATGTAGCAGTATAAATTATGGCCAAAATTTATGAAGAAACATTAATAATTTGCAAAATTTTATCACAGAAACTAAGAAAAAATCATTTTTTTCCCAAATTTTCGGTCTTTTTTCATTAATAGTGCAAAAAATAAAAAAACGCAGAGGTGATCAAATACCACCAAAAGAAAGCTCTATTTGTGGGAACAAAAAGGACAAAAAAATCATTTGGGTACAGTGTTGCATGACTGAGTAATTGTCATTCAAAGTGTGAGAGCGCTGAAAGCTGAAAATTGGTCTGGTCAGGAGGGTGTTTAAGTGCCCAGTATGGAAGTGGTTAAAAGAACAACAACTTCTCTGGCTGTAGAACATAGGTCTCCCATCAGAAATGATAAAAACTCCCCTGAAGAAGACAAATTAGGTCGAAACGTGTAGGTATATCATGTCAAACGCTACATGATATACCTACGCGAGTCAGTTTTTTACATCTGTCGGTCCATAGAGCATAAGCCATGTCCATAAGCAGAGTGGACACGGATCTGTCATCTGCCCACTCGGCTCGGATTAGCACGTGGTCAACAGACAGATGCCCTGCTGATCTAATGGAGTGGTCCCCCCTATGTGAAAGGGATCTTTAGTCGTCATTCATGGTGGGGTTGAAACATGTGAATCTAGCACATTTGCAGCTTTGCAGTATTCCAGGGGTGGCAAACTCAAATTCATCGGGGGCCGCACCAGCAGTTTGGTTGCCCTCAAAGGGCCAGTTGTATCTGCACTCCACCATAGTGTTCAGTCTGAGCAGTCTCCAAGTTTTCTTGCGCTGCATATGGACGCAGCACAGGGTTCAGGAGTGCGAAGCACATTATTTCTAATATTACATTGTAATATAAAATGAAATCATTCAACTCACCATAATGCAGAATCAGTGGAAGCCCGGAGTCTCTCCTTTACATAAGGCGTCCCCACCAGCCAAGTCCCCCCTTTACATCAGGAGTCCCCACCAGCCGAGTCCCCCCTTTACATCAGGAGTACATCAGGCGTCCCCACCAGCCGAGTCCCCCCTTTACATCAGGCGTCCACACCAGCCGAGTCCCCCCTTTACATCAGGCGTCCCCACCAGCCGAGTCCCCCCTTTACATCAGGCGTCCCCACCAGCCGAGTCCCCCCTTTACATCAGGCGTCCCCACCAGCCGAGTCCCCCCTTTACATCAGGCGTCCCCACCAGCCGAGTCCCCCCTTTACATCAGGCGTCCCCACCAGCCGAGTCCCCCCTTTACATCAGGCGTCCCCACCAGCCGAGTCCCCCCTTTACATCAGGCGTCCCCACCAGCCGAGTCCCCCCTTTACATCAGGCGTCCCCACCAGCCGAGTCCCCCCTTTACATCAGGCGTCCCCACCAGCCGAGTCCCCCCTTTACATCAGGCGTCCCCACCAGCCGAGTCCCCCCTTTACATCAGGCGTCCCCACCAGCCGAGTCCCCCCTTTACATCAGGCGTCCCCACCAGCCGAGCCCCCCTTTACATCAGGCGTCCCCACCAGCCGAGTCCCCCCTTTACATCAGGCGTCCCCACCAGCCGAGTCCCCCCTTTACATCAGGCGTCCCCACCAGCCGAGTCCCCCCTTTACATCAGGCGTCCCCACCAGCCGAGTCCCCCCTTTACATCAGGCGTCCCCACCAGCCGAGTCCCCCCTTTACATCAGGCGTCCCCACCAGCCGAGTCCCCCCTTTACATCAGGCGTCCCCACCAGCCGAGTCCCCCCTTTACATCAGGCGTCCCCACCAGCCGAGTCCCCCCTTTACATCAGGCGTCCCCACCAGCCGAGTCCCCCCTTTACATCAGGCGTCCCCACCAGCCGAGTCCCCCCTTTACATCAGGCGTCCCCACCAGCCGAGTCCCCCCTTTACATCAGGCGTCCCCACCAGCCGAGTCCCCCCTTTACATCAGGCGTCCCCACCAGCCGAGTCCCCCCTTTACATCAGGCGTCCCCACCAGCCGAGTCCCCCCTTTACATCAGGCGTCCCCACCAGCCGAGTCCCCCCTTTACATCAGGCGTCCCCACCAGCCGAGTCCCCCCTTTACATCAGGCGTCCCCACCAGCCGAGTCCCCCCTTTACATCAGGCGTCCCCACCAGCCGAGTCCCCCCTTTACATCAGGCGTCCCCACCAGCCGAGTCCCCCCTTTACATCAGGCGTCCCCACCAGCCGAGTCCCCCCTTTACATCAGGCGTCCCCACCAGCCGAGTCCCCCCTTTACATCAGGCGTCCCCACCAGCCGAGTCCCCCCTTTACATCAGGCGTCCCCACCAGCCGAGTCCCCCCTTTACATCAGGCGTCCCCACCAGCCGAGTCCCCCCTTTACATCAGGCGTCCCCACCAGCCGAGTCCCCCCTTTACATCAGGCGTCCCCACCAGCCGAGTCCCCCCTTTACATCAGGCGTCCCCACCAGCCGAGTCCCCCCTTTACATCAGGCGTCCCCACCAGCCGAGTCCCCCCTTTACATCAGGCGTCCCCACCAGCCGAGTCCCCCCTTTACATCAGGCGTCCCCACCAGCCGAGTCCCCCCTTTACATCAGGCGTCCCCACCAGCCGAGTCCCCCCTTTACATCAGGCGTCCCCACCAGCCGAGTCCCCCCTTTACATCAGGCGTCCCCACCAGCCGAGTCCCCCCTTTACATCAGGCGTCCCCACCAGCCGAGTCCCCCCTTTACATCAGGCGTCCCCACCAGCCGAGTCCCCCCTTTACATCAGGCGTCCCCACCAGCCGAGTCCCCCCTTTACATCAGGCGTCCCCACCAGCCGAGTCCCCCCTTTACATCAGGCGTCCCCACCAGCCGAGTCCCCCCTTTACATCAGGCGTCCCCACCAGCCGAGTCCCCCCTTTACACCAGCCGAGTCCCCCCTTTACATCAGGCGTCCCCACCAGCCGAGTCCCCCCTTTACATCAGGCGTCCCCACCAGCCGAGTCCCCCCTTTACATCAGGCGTCCCCACCAGCCGAGTCCCCCCTTTACATCAGGCGTCCCCACCAGCCGAGTCCCCCCTTTACATCAGGCGTCCCCACCAGCCGAGTCCCCCCTTTACATCAGGCGTCCCCACCAGCCGAGTCCCCCCTTTACATCAGGCGTCCCCACCAGCCGAGTCCCCCCTTTACATCAGGCGTCCCCACCAGCCGAGTCCCCCCTTTACATCAGGCGTCCCCACCAGCCGAGTCCCCCCTTTACATCAGGCGTCCCCACCAGCCGAGTCCCCCCTTTACATCAGGCGTCCCCACCAGCCGAGTCCCCCCTTTACATCAGGCGTCCCCACCAGCCGAGTCCCCCCTTTACATCAGGCGTCCCCACCAGCCGAGTCCCCCCTTTACATCAGGCGTCCCCACCAGCCGAGTCCCCCCTTTACATCAGGCGTCCCCACCAGCCGAGTCCCCCCTTTACATCAGGCGTCCCCACCAGCCGAGTCCCCCCTTTACATCAGGCGTCCCCACCAGCCGAGTCCCCCCTTTACATCAGGCGTCCCCACCAGCCGAGTCCCCCCTTTACATCAGGCGTCCCCACCAGCCGAGTCCCCCCTTTACATCAGGCGTCCCCACCAGCCGAGTCCCCCCTTTACATCAGGCGTCCCCACCAGCCGAGTCCCCCCTTTACATCAGGCGTCCCCACCAGCCGAGTCCCCCCTTTACATCAGGCGTCCCCACCAGCCGAGTCCCCCCTTTACATCAGGCGTCCCCACCAGCCGAGTCCCCCCTTTACATCAGGCGTCCCCACCAGCCGAGTCCCCCCTTTACATCAGGCGTCCCCACCAGCCGAGTCCCCCCTTTACATCAGGCGTCCCCACCAGCCGAGTCCCCCCTTTACATCAGGCGTCCCCACCAGCCGAGTCCCCCCTTTACATCAGGCGTCCCCACCAGCCGAGTCCCCCCTTTACATCAGGCGTCCCCACCAGCCGAGTCCCCCCTTTACATCAGGCGTCCCCACCAGCCGAGTCCCCCCTTTACATCAGGCGTCCCCACCAGCCGAGTCCCCCCTTTACATCAGGCGTCCCCACCAGCCGAGTCCCCCCCTTTACATCAGCGTCCCCACCAGCCGAGTCCCCCCTTTACATCAGGCGTCCCCACCAGCCGAGTCCCCCCCCCCTCCCCCCTTACATCAGCCGAGTCCCCCCCCCCTTTACATCAGCCGAGTCCCCCCCCCCTTTACATCAGCCGAGTCCCCCCCCCCTTTACATCAGCCGAGTCCCCCCCCCCTTTACATCAGCCGAGTCCCCCCCCCCTTTACATCAGCCGAGTCCCCCCCCCCTTTACATCAGCCGAGTCCCCCCCCCCCTTTACATCAGCCGAGTCCCCCCCCCCCTTTACATCAGCCGAGTCCCCCCCCCCCTTTACATCAGCCGAGTCCCCCCCCCCCTTTACATCAGCCGAGTCCCCCCCCCCCCCCCCCCCCCCCTTTACATCAGCCGAGTCCCCCCCCCCTTTTACATCAGCCGAGTCCCCCCCCCCTTTTACATCAGCCGAGTCCCCCCCCTTTTACCCCGAGTCCCCCCCCCCCCCCCCTTTACATCAGCCGAGTCCCCCCCCCCCTTTACATCAGCCGAGTCCCCCCCCCCCCCCCCCCCCCCCCCCCCCCCCTTACATCAGCCGAGTCCCGTCCCCCCCCCCCCTTACATCAGCCGAGTCCCCCCCCCCCCCCCCCCCTTACATCAGCCGAGTCCCGTCCCCCCCCCCCCCTTACATCAGCCGAGTCCCGTCCCCCCCCCCCCTTACATCAGCCGAGTCCCGTCCCCCCCCCCCCCCCCCTTACATCAGCCGAGTCCCGCCCCCCCCCCCCCCCTTACATCAGCCGAGTCCCGTCCCCCCCCCTTTACATCAGCCGAGTCCCCCCCCCCCCCCCCTTACATCAGCCGAGTCGTCCCCCCCCTTACATCAGCCGCGTCCCCCCTTTACACCAGCCGAGTCCCCCCCTTACATCAGGCTTCCCCCACCAGCAGAGACTCTCTCCGGTCTTCAAGAAAATGGCGGCCGGCGGAGACATTGTCTCTGCCTGGCCGTGGACATCTAGCGGTGGATACCAGCAATGTAAAAAAATAAAAATCGGATGAGAGAGATCCCCCTGCTGACGGGGGCCGCTGTGCGGGCCACATCACAAGGCCTGGCGGGCCGGATTCGGCCCGCGGGCCTTGTGTTTGCCACCCCTGCAGTATTCTATCCAGTTCTCCAGAGTTGGACAGAGTAATATTACTTTAACCACTTGCATACTGGGCACTTACACCCCCCTCCTGCCCAGGTAAAATTTCAGCTTCCGGCACTGCGTCGCTTTAACTGACAATTGCGCGGTCGTGCGACGTGGCTCCCAAACAAAATTTACGTCCTTTTTTCCCCACAAGTAGAGCTTTCTTTTGGTGGTATTTGATCGCCTGTGCGGTTTTTATTTTTTGCGCTATAAACAAAACAGAGCGACAATTTTGAAGAAAAATACAATATGTTTTACTTGTTGCTATAATAAATATCCCAATAAAAAAAAAAAAAAAAAAAATGTTCTCAGTTTAGGGCGATACGTATTCTTCTACATATTTTTGGTAAAAAAAAAAAAAAAATCGCAATAAGCGACTGGTTTGCGCAAAAATTCTAGCGCTTACAAAATAGGGGAGAGAATTATTATTTTTTATTATTTTTATTTTTTTTACTAGAAATGGCGGCGATCTGCGATTTTTTATTGGTACTGCGACGTTATGGCGGACACATCGGACACTTTTGACACATTTTTGGCGCCATTCACATTTATACTGCGATCAGTGCTATAAATATGCACTAATTACAGTATAAATGTGACTGGCATTGAAGGGGTTAACACTAGGGGATGAGGAAGGTGTTAAATGTGTATCCTAGGTGTGTTCTAACTGTGGGGGGAGGGGGGGGTTGTCCGATCTGTGTCCCTATGTAGGAAGGAACACAGATCGGGCTCCTCCCCTCCAGAGACAGGACGCTGTCTCTGTGTAAAACGGCAATGAGAGATGATCTATGAGATCATCTCTCATTCGCCCACAGATTGCATCGCATAGGCCACTCTGATTGGCCGTTCACCGCGATCTGTGATTGGCCGTGTCCAAGGGACACGGACAACACAGGGCTTCCCCGCAGCGCGCTCTACAGCGCGCGCTGGGAACGCCTAAAGGACATGCCGTCAAATGACGGCATGTTGGATATTCAGGCCCACGCTGTTGCCGTCATCCGACGGTAGCGCGGGCCTGAAGTGGTTAATAAAGCATCAGGAAGGCAATGATCATTTTGATGTGCTGCAGCATAACATAAGAGATGCTTTGTAGCCGCTGGTATGTACAGGACCATTCATGACCAAACTCCCACTTTTTAACCACTTGAGGACTGAGGCACAACGATATACATTGACAAAATGGCATGGCTGGGCACAAGGGCGCACACAAACGCGCCACCGGCTGCACGCTCTGTGACCGTCCCCACTGGAACAGCGGGCCTGATCGCTGCCGGTGTCTCGCGATCGTGTCACAGAGAGGAAAAAGTGTAAACAAACCTCTCCCCGTGCATTCTAGTGAGCCTGTCACTGATCGTCTGTTCCCTGTCATAGGGAACGACGATCAGTGACATCACACGCACAGCCACGCCCCCCACAGTAAGAATCACTTCCTAGGGAACACTGAACCCCTACTGCGCCCCCTCCTGGTTAACCCCTTCACTGACAGTGTAATTTTTATAGTAACCAGTGCATTTTTATAGCACTGTTCGCTGTAAAAATAACAATGGTCCCAAAATAGTGTCAGAGGTGTCCACCATAATGTCGCAGTCACAATAAAAATCGCTGATTACATCCATTACTAGAGAAAAAAAAATATTAATAAAAATGCAATAAAACTATTCCTTATTTGGTAGATGCTATAACTTTTGCGCAAACCAATCAATAAACGCTTCTTGCGATTTATTTTTTTTGCCAAAAGTCTGTAGAAGAATGCGTATCGGCCTAAACTGAGGGAATTTTTTTTTTTTTTTTTTTTATATCTAAATTTTGTTTGGGATCCTCGTCGCACAACTGCGCAATTGTCCGTTAAAGCGACGCAGTGCTGAATCGGAAAAAGGGGCCAGGTCCTTTAGCTGCATAATGTTACGGGGCTTAAGTGGTTAAAGCTCAGATAAATTGGAAAAATGTTCGTAGGGACTATGAGATAAGACTTGGGTTGGTAGGGACAGACAGACATGTAATGTGGGACATTGGTGTCAATTCACTATACCATAAGAGCCGTTTCGCACAGGCGCGACTCTTCAGGCGACTTAGCAGCCAGACAAGTTGCACACCGTTCTAATAGGAGCGACTCAAGACGCTCCGACTTGGAAAAAAGTTCCTGTACTACTTTGGGACGACTTGAGGGCGACTTGCATTGACTTCTATATACAGTCGTGACCAAAAGTTTTGAGAATGACACAAATATTAATTTTCACAAAGTGCGCAGCTTCAGTGTTTATGATGGCAATTTACATATACTCCAGAATATTATGAAGAGTGATCAGATGAATTGCGATTAATTGCAAAGTCCCTCTTTGCAATTAATTTTATATATATTGTAAACAAACCTATTGCCAAAGTTAAATATTAATCCAAAACGAGATACGCAAGAAATCTACTTTTTTTTGTCTAGCGTAATTTCGTTAGACAGGCGCATCCGTCCGCGCAAAACTGCGCTAGACACACCATTGATTTGCTATTCAAATATGCTAATGAGGGAGTTACGGGGATCCACAAAAGAACGTTGGTGCAGCGCAGGCTACTCGCTGTGCGCAACAGCTGCACGGCCTGTCTAAAATTAGACCATATAAAAGGTGGTATAAAATTAGACAATCCGTCTACATGTCAGAGAAAGCAACACTGTTAGTGAGGAGCTGAGCAGTCACACGTGTTGCACAACAATCTGTATGCCAACATGCCGGTGGCATCCATGCTCATAGCTATACTACTGACTTTAGATGAGCAAAGAAGGAGGAGGGCACGGGAGAGGTGTTTTTTTTTTTTTTTTTTTTTTTTTTTTTTTTTTTTACAAAAAAAAATTCTTTGCTTTTAAGAAACATTTTTACAAAAAATATACATATATACATAACAACATACATACAAATTACAAACACGGTCTCACTATCTTTCAATAGCCCTTTAAAACCTTGATGGATATAATAATCTAATCTGATACTCTTCACTTGATATATCACACACGCATAGACATCTTTGGCATGAGTGATTCTGAGGTGTCTGGCATCTTCAGATTCACCCCTCATATGCCATCCTGGAATTAACCACAACCCTGCAGGAGGAAATCACCAGCCCAACACATGACACTACCCATGACACCCATGACAGCTACATATACAATCATAGCCCCATCCCCACAGATTTCGAACAGAACATGTATGGGGACAGCTGGCTGGTTGGTGAGTGACATGGGTGGCAGGCATGACTGTCCCCCCCCATGATGCTGAAATCACAAGGGGCACATGCACTACTAACATCCTCCTGTCTTATCCCTTCAGGGTGACTCTGCATATGCACTGGGACCCCATCTCATGACTCCTATACGGAACCCCCCTAACCAAGGCTACCCCGTCTTCTGAGGGAAGAGCAGCCAGGAGCCAGCTCACATTAGGCATCTTTGCACGTTAAACACACACATTAATCGTGGCACAATGAGAATGCATGCATGCACACCACTGTGGTCCCTAGCACAGACACATCACATCCTCATCACATTGGATTGGCACAAGCCCACCATGCAGGACTTGTGAGCAGCAACGCCATGCCACGGCTCCAATTATGTCACTGTACATTCATACACCATTCACAAGGACCTGGGGATCACTTCTCCACCACAAATGAGGGTGACACCCCTTTTCCGGCAGGAATGTCACCCCCACATTCCCAAATCATACACAAACAGAACCAAAAAAAAAAAAATTGACCAGCAAAAATATAATTTAAACAAAATAACAACAAAGAAAACACATAAAAGACAAAAATCACTCTGCAAAACAGTCCCCAAATATCTCAGACACGTCACAAACAAACGCTAATAAACAACAGAACAAAAGCACCTTGCTGTATAGGGAGGGATACAAAGGGATGTACTTTTGCAAAGGAAGTGCGTTTGTCTCTGTCTATTTATGCTGTTTGCGTAGTTCACTAAGTTGCCCGGGTCCACTTCCAATTTCACTGATTGCGCCGTTCCCGAGTTGTGAGCATGCGCACAGAGGTGCTGACCATGGTCTGCTTCAAGCGCGCATGCGCGAGCCGGCCGGCCCTTCATTTGCATGGGGTCACGGCTCATTTCAATGTAACACACCCACGTCCTTCCCAATTTGTATTACTCTGCCTTGCGCCTCTGAAATAACGTTGCGCAGGCGCAAATTTCTGCGTATAACCGACGAGAATAGGGTGATTGCGCCGCTACATTGCGCCAGTCTAACGTAAAGGCGGTGCGCTACGCCGGTCCAATAATGCGCAGATGTACGTGAATCTGGCCCGTTATTTGTGCCATTCTTAAAACTTTTGGCCACAGCTGTAGAAGTCATTTCGCAAGTCGCCTCTGAAATCGTGGGCAGATCGCCTTACACATGGTATTTTTTATTTCTGTGTTATTTGCTTATTTAAATACAGGGCTGTGGAACTCCCTTTCCTCGATTGTAGGAAATGTGCCCGGACAAGTGGGGAAATGTCTTCACAGTTCACTGTCTGATGTACTCTGCTGCTCCTCCCCCAATTCCTACGATTATACACTGCTTTAGAAAAACAGCAGCATGATATATTTTGTAGCACTCGCACATGCTACTGTCTTGGCAGTCCAACCTTTCAAAGATCATGTTGTGGAGTTTGCAGTGTGTGTTGTAACAATGTCCTACAGAGTGATTGATGTTTTCTGGGAACTGAGAGAGGAGCAATGGGTTACAGGGAGAGAATGAGGAAACCAACCTTGAAGCCATGCACCAATCAGCTTCACCATTCTCCAGCCAATGGGTGAGGACTCGGGGGCTATGTAGGGGGTGGGGGCGATCCACAAAAGGTTGTCCTGGCTTGCTGGGTCCGACAAGTAGGAAGGTACTGGCTGTGTCACTGCTGCGATGAGGTAAGGTTGTTTTGCCTTGTGTATTTGGTGGTTTCTTTTGCAAAAGACATATAAAGGTTCAGTGGGCTAGATAAACTGATTGGCGGTTGTAGAGGAATGCACAGTATTGCATTCCTTCTGCATTGTGGCGCATTGCATTTCAAAGAAAATATTATGTTAACGCATGTAAAGTTAGGCTCAGAAACCATGATCCTGATTGTTTTGCGCTCCATCATCCTCTTGACGCAGTACTGCACACCTACATTGTATGAGATATTGACGGACTGTTTCCCGTCAAATTATTTACTCTGTGCAAATCGCGCAACATTTGTGTGACAAGTTGCACTTTAGGATTTTTTTATTTTTCATCATACTAGATACTACGCATCTTTCTGTTCAAACCCTTCAACTTGAACAATTATTTGGTGCATTCTATAAATCAGTGTTCCGTGTACCAAATATTTCGTACAATCAGCAGTTTATCGGGCCCAGTATGCAGCTGGCACCTGCTGCCTTTTAAGACCTTAAACTGATGAAAAACCGCTGATAGTCAGTTCTCAATCATCAGTGAGCAGGGGGACGGTGACTGTCAGTTACTGCTTTCTACTCTGCCACTCCAGCGCTCACTGGAGCACCAGGCTGTGGAGGGGGCAGGAGCAGTTGCTTCAGGCTGAGCCAGCTGCAGGTTAAATAACTGTACAGATCCTAACATTAAAGTTGGGATCTCTCCAGAGTCTGGAGCGCCTGAATGACCTCAGACATCAGCCGACTTTAGCTCGCTGTCAGCTGAATAAAGCGAAGTGCACTCCTGCAACCCACAGGAGAACTAGGGCCAAAAGAGCTTTGTAGATTCACATTAAATGTTTTTAAAGGCTAATTTCCACTGGCGTTATTACAGCCACTTTTCTGGGTGTTTTTTGCAGCTTAAAAATGCCTGTCCATGTTAGTCTATGGCCTCATGCCCACCATGACGTTTTTGAGCTGTAGATGGCTGAGACGTTTTTAAGCTGCAAAAAAAACGTGGGACCAGTGCGTTCTGAAGCTCCAGCAATAGAGCTGTAAAAACGTGGCGCAGCGTTTTTAAAGCTCCAGCTCCAGCTCCAAAAAATATTTTTATTTTTTTTCTAAAATAAACATGGACAGGCGTTTTTAAGCTGTAAAAAACGCTCAGAAAAGTGGCTGTAAAAACGCCAGTGGAAATGAAGCCTTAGTAGGACCTTCTTCTAATTGTTGGTTGTTTTGCTGTCTCTGATTTTGTACTTTGTGTCACTTATCTACAGCGAGCTTGCAGATTGGGAAAATCAGAACCTTTTGACTTGCAAACTTGTTTCATGATCAGTGATGCATAAAGTACTGAAACCGTTATTCCAGCCTTTTCATGTATGATCTATGATGGGATCCAGTCATGAATAATGAATAAGCACTGATCCAGTGCGAAACGCGTCGGCTGTTCCTTGTTTCCACTGCTGTGACCTTATTTTTGTACATGCTGTCTATTGAATAAAAGACCACCCATCAGGTTTTGGAGTGCGGCTATCCATTTTTCTTTGTCTTCATTTTGCTTAGTGCACCGCCAGCACCCTCGGTATCCTGCACCACCTGTAACCATTTAGTGATCCCACCTGGAGCGGTGACTCCTTTCTTTCTATCTGCACAGAGAAGGTGGTTGTCAAGTCCCCCCTGAAATGCGTTTGCCTACATGGTACAAAAGTACCATGTGATCCGGTTGCAGTGCGTTCCCAAAAGTTGTGAATGCGCTACTTTTGTTTCAATTGAGTGTGATTTTAGCCCATTTAAAATGAATAGGCTCATGTTGCACCGCACTGAATCGCATGTGAATTGCACAGAAATGCTCTGTGTAATTCATAGGGTGAACCAGGCCTAAACAAAGCTAAATTAAATGCAGGCAAACACAGTGTGAATTATACCATGCATCTACTGTATATACATTTAGAATTGTCTCATAAATGCATGTATTATGTCATTGCCATTGTGAATGGGGCCTAACAACTCTAAATTAGTAATGACTTGCGTATAACAAAACATGATTGCCATTTGGCTGAGTTTATTGTAAACAAAGCTGTGTTGCTGGTTAAACAATCTTGATGCTAAAGGCTGCATTCACATCTGAGCGGCAAGTAACGCCGCATACGCGGCTTTACTTGCCGCGCTTCGATTTATTTATTTATTTTTTTTTTTTTTTTTACAAATCTTCCCATTCATGTCTATGGGCGAACGCCAATGTCGCTTGAAAAAAAGGGTCCGGGACTTTTTTTCAGGCGACAGGCGTTCGGCGTCTCAGAGATGTGAACCATCTCTATAGACATGAATGGGAAATTTCCCCTCCAGCGGCACGAGCGTCGCGCGACAGGCGTTTTGCCGCTCAGGTGTGAATGCAGCCTAAGGCTGCTTTCACACTCATTTGCAACAAAAGCGCAGTAAAAACGCATATGCATTTTACAACGCTTTTGCTGTGATTTTTATCGTGCTTGCGATGCGTCTTTCACAGGCCATGTGACTCAAAAACTGCATCAAAAGCACAACACGGGTGCGTTTTTTATGCGTTATTGTCACAATTTCAATGGGGAAATATAAGAACACAAATCTGTTGTGCTGGGAACATATGATGAGAGAAAATTGAGCAGCTTGCACAATATACTGAGGCCGCGTACACACGACCAAATAAATCTGTTCAAATCGGTCTGACAGACCGATTTGATCAGATTTGTCTGCTGGGCTGTTTTGGTTTGATCGCTGTACACACGATCAAACCAAAATCCCCGCCGGCAGACAGCGCGGTGACGTGGCGATGACGTTGACGCCGCCACGTCACCGCACCAGGAAGTAAAACGCTTCCGCGCATGCGTCGAATCCATTCGATGCATGTGCGGGCAGATATGTCTGCTGGTTAGTGTACTAACCAGCAGACATGTCGGACGGACGGATTCCCAGCAAACAGATTTTAAAGCATGCTTTGAAATCTGTCTGCTGGCAAAATCTGTCTGTCCACCCGTACACACGATCGAATCTGTCTGCTGAAACGGTCTGTCAGATTTGATCGTGTGTACGCGGCCTTAGATAAACGCAAACAGATATATGGAGAAAAGGTACAGCGCTAAGTTGGAGTTGGAATCAGACGTCATAGATATGAAGAGACTGCCACCATCACCCAAGGGCTTACCCTAAGGGCTCTTTCACACTGACGTTCCGTATGTCCGTTTTTCATACATCCGTTGTCGGATGAAAAACGGACATACATGTATCCCTATGGGATCGCGGATGTCAGCGGAGACATGTCCGCTGACATCCGACCTGCTCCGAACCGCCAAAGTATGCCGGAGGAAAAAACGTTTTTTTTCATGCAGAAAAATGATCGTGTGTACGCGGCTCTTTCACACGGGGTAGATCAGTAATGATCCGCCCCGTAAACCTCCGTTTGCTCAGCGGGGATCGCTCCGTTGATCTCCGCTGAGCTGCTGGATGACAGGGCGGTCCCCGCACACTGTGCAGGGACCGCCCTGTCTTTTCTCCGCTCTCCCCTATGGGGGGATCGGATGAATACGGACCGTCTGTCCGTGTTCATCCGATCCGCCAGACGGAAGGAAAAGTAGGTTTTTCAGCATATCCAAAAAACAACGGATTCCCAACTTCATCATTAAAAACGATGTTGCCCACACACCATCATTTTAAAAAAATGATCTAGCAAAGCGCGGTGACGTACAACGGCACTATAAAGGGGAAGTTCCATTCGCCTTTGGGCTGCTTTAGCTGATTCAGTGTTGGTAAAAGACGATTTGCGCTTTTCTGTCTGTTACAGCGTGATGAATGTGCTTAATCCATTATGAACGGTAGTTTTACCAGAACGAGCGCTCCCATCTCATAACTCATAATGTTCGATTTTATTTTTTACATTTGTCAGAACCTCAAAAATTATGTGTAGCCCACACACGATCATTTTAAATGACGTTTTTGAAAAAACAACTTTTTTTTTCATGCTGAAAAATGATCGTGTGTGTATGCGGCATAAGGGTAAGAGGCAGTGTGTTTGAGTGATGGTGGCGGTCTCTATGATGTCTGATTCCAACCCCAGCAATTATTCATTTTGGCCAATATGGACTATGACTATGGATCTCTTAATTATGCAGTTAGCGCCTGCACCTTTTCCCTATATTAAAAAAAAAAAAAAATTCTGCACCAAAAATCATGCAGAAAGAAGGATTTTTTTTTTTACACCCAAGAGAAGTGTGAACACGTATACAGAAATTTAAAGGGAACCTTCCTTCCTTTTTAATATTTTTTTGGGGCTTTTTTTTTTTTTGCAAAAGCGCTTCAAAATCTCCTCCTGTGTGAAACCAGCCTTAAAGGGATTGTAAAGGTAAATGTTTTTTCACCTTAATGCATCCTATGCATTAAGGTGAAAAAAAACATCCAAAAGTAAAAATTGTATTATCTTATATAGTCTTGCAATATCAAAATGCCTTTAAGTCTCTCCTACTTTTATTCCTGTTTGGTAAATATTGATATTTTTTGATCCACAGCACATACAGCGGCAAAGTGTTCCGTGCCACCTTAACATGCTTGGCCTTGGCACTGATCATTCCTTCGCTGGCAGCCATCTGTCTTCTAGAGAGCCCCATAGAGCCCCATGTGTTAAGGTAAGGCAACACAATATCATGGCTTTTCCTTTGCTTCTGTCTTTATTCTAAAGGGCAGAATTTTAAAGTGCTTGGCTGCAGCAGACATTTTACTGTTGGGTTGAATTGTTGCACTCATTTCAAAATGAGACATGTACAGTAAACAGACTACCTACTGAGCAGTTCAGTTTTTCATAAAATTTACTGGAGCACACTAGCTCACCCTTCTCCCTTTTGTCTGGATTTTGGAATGCAGAGCTGCTGATGATCCTAGAAAACCTTATGTAAAAAATGTTCAAACCTGTCTTGGAAATGTGAATACAAAGGCTGATGCAGGAAGCAGTTAGAGGGGAAGTTATACAGAACAGGCTTTGGGAAGTACACTCTTGGGCTCCGCTCTCACTAGTGCGACTGCAAAGGCATGCGTTTTCCAGTGTGACTTGACGATGCAGTTTTCTTGCGACTTATTACATTTTATGGCATTGAAGCTGCACAGAAAATTTTGGTTGGCTGCACGTCTGGGTAAAATCAACTTTAGAGGCCTTTCACACTGAGGCGTTATGAGCATTGGCGCTTTTAACCCCCTGTAGAGGCCAAGAAAAGGTTAAAATGCTGGCAAAGCGGCGCTGCCCATTGATTCCAATGGGCAAGGGCGCTTTAGGAGCATTGTATACACCGCTAATGCAGCGCCTCAAAGATGCTGCTTGCAGAACTTTTTTTTTTACGTCCTGCCAGCGCACCTTGGCTTTCACATTGGAAAGGTGCTTTACAGGGCTATTTTAAGCGCTATAGCGCCTATAAAGCGCCTCAGTGTGAAAGGAGTCTTATTATAACATGTTCATAAAAGCAACTACAAGATACAAATGTAGGGGAACGGCATCACCAGCTAACTTGTTTTAACCACTTGCTTACTGGGCACATAAAAATCGCAATAAGCGACTGGTTTGCACAAAAGTTATAGCGCCTACAAAATGGGGAACAGAATTGTGATTTTTTTTTTTTTTTTTTACTAGTAATGGCGGCGATCTGCGATTTTTACTGGCACTGCGATATTGCGGCGGACATATCGGACACTTTTGACACACATTTGGGACCATTCACATTTATACAGAGATCAGTGCTATAAAAATGCACTAATTACTGTATAAATGTGACTGGCAGGGAAGGGGTTAACACTAAGGGGTGAGGAAGGGGTTAAATGTGTATCCTGGGTGTGTTCTAACTGTGAGGGGGGTGACTGGGGGAGGTGACCGATGCTGTGTCCCTATGTACAAGAGACACAGATCGGTCTCCTCTCCTCTGACAACACGTGGAGCTCTGTGTTTACACACAGAGCTCCACGTCCCTGCTGTCATCTGCTCATGTTCCCGCCGATCGCATGTACCCGAAGGACATCGCGGCCGCCAGGTACATGCATCGGATCCTCAGCGATGCCGCGGGACAGTGTTTACCCGCGGCGCGCCACTGGGTAATGCACTTCAAATCACGTCCAAAGACGTCTAGTTGGCGCCTCAGGTCCGCGCTGTTGACGTATTTTGTCAATAGCGCGGGTCTGAAGTGGCTAACAAAGCTGTGATCTCTGATTAAGCGCCAAGTAAGCGTAAAACGTGCTAGCTGGTGATGCTTATTCCCCACATTTGTATCTCGGAGTTGCTTTTAATGAACATGTTGTTATAATAAAGGTGATTTTAACCAGATGTGCAGCCAACCAGAATTTTCTTTGCAGGAAGTTTTATTTGGGATCGCTGCGACTTGAGTTGCAGCAATTAGAACAGTGACCATTGAAATACATGTTTTTTTGACTTGTCATGCGACCTCACATGTCGCAAGTCACATGACAAGTTGCACTAGTGAGAATGAAGACTTACTCAGACTTTGAGAAGCTTTGTGCTTCTTGAGAAGGGTATTATACAGAACCCAAGTTAAATGATTATATTTAAATGTAGCACTGTTGTTGTGTTTAAAAAAATTAACAGATTTATTATTCGCTCATAGAATCCTTTCACTCGGTTCGCCTTATTCTATGTTTTGTGTAATTCTCTGCACAATAAGCACACAGCTCCATGTATGGTCGGTAGGAGGGGAATAGGAGTGTACTTCCCGGGGCCTAGGCCACATGCTTCTTTCATCAGCAACTACATTCAGACTTCTGGGCAGGTATGAATTTTAAATGGTGGCTGTGAGAAACTGCATAACACTGCCACTTTTTGTTACACCGGGATTTGTATATGTTGGAAGCAAAATTTTAATACATTTTTACTTGATATAAGAGTAGCATCATGTCACAGCTGAGTATAAAATAAAAGAGAGGTGCCTCTAAGGCCTCGTACACACGAGCGGACAGATTTGTTCAAATCTGTCCGTCCGACTGATTTGAACAAATCTGTCTGCTGGGATTTTGGTTTGCTCGCGTGTCACACGAGCAAACCAAAATCCCCGCCAGCAGACGGCGCACTGACGTGTCGGTGAGGTGGCGTTGACGCCGCCACGTCACCGCACCAGGAAGTAAAACACTTCCATGCATGCGCCGAATCCATTCGGCGGCAGTGCGGCGGCGGTGCGGGACGACATGTCTGCTGGTAAGTGTACTAACCAGCAGACATGTCGGGCGGACACATTCCCACCCGATAGATTTCAAAGCATGCTTTGAAATCTGTCGGGTGGACAAATCTGTCCGCTAGCCCATACACACGATCGGAGATGTCTGCTGAAACGATCCATCGGACCGTTTTCAGCGGACAAATTCGATCGTGTGTACACGGCCTAAGTGTTGCATTTTTAATATAAAGTTATTTTAACGTCCAGTGTGCATGAGGCCCTAGAGTTGTCACAGAGACAGAAGGTGAAGGTAAATCTTCTAATGGGGACACCTGTTCAATGATGACCTCTATCTTTACTTTGGAGTGATTACCTCTCACTTACTGTTGTGTTCCTGGGACAGAAGGTGAACACAAATCTCCCAGACAGGAAAAACACAGCGTAAAAAAAAATGCACCTGACAGCGGTGTTAACCAATTATGTACTGTGCCCAAAACTAAAGGGGGGGGGGAGTTGTTTTGGCTTTACTCAGACTTTAAAGTGGTTGGAAAGTCAGAAGGTTTTTAAATCCTAATGCATTCCTTGCATTAAAATAAAAAGCCTTATATGTGCAGTAGCCCGCTCCATCACCCCCTAATACTTACCTGAGCCCCATCTGTATCAAGCAATATCCACGAGTCCCTCGGCCATCCGGAACTCCCCTCCTGATTGGCTGAGACACCGCAGCAGCACCATTGGCTCCCGCTGCTAATCGGGAAAGAGAGGGAGCAAGGCATGTGTCCATACAGACACAGCTGCAGCTCGGCTTGGGTTCCCCCGTAGCAAGCTGCTTGCTGTGGGGGCACTCAACGGGCGGGAGGGGCCAGAAGCCCTGCTGAGCGACCCGAGAAGAGGATCATCCCGGTGCTCTGTGCAAAACCACTGCAACGGGGCAGGTAAGTTTAACCACCTCCCGCCCAGCCTATAGCAGATTGATGGCCAGGCGGTAGTTCATTTGACATCCAGCAGGATAATATGCTGGCGCTCGTGCCTGTGGGGACGTGCAGCAATCTGAAGTGCTGTGTGTCAGTCTGACACACTGCATCTCAGATCGTGGTAAGCAGCTGTGACCAATCACAGCTGATCATGGCGTGAACCAGGAAGTGTCGGTAAACGTCATTCTTTGGTTCGTGCTGACAGGGAGAACCGATCGGCAGCTCTCCCTGTCAGGAGGGGGGGTCTGTGCTTATGATCGGCACATTGATTTTCAGCACAGCCCCATCAGATGTGCCATCATGGCTGCCAATTAGTGCCCATCAGCTGCCAGTCCGTGCCCCATCAGAAAAACGGATGTCAGTGCCCAGTAGTAACACCTGTCAGTGTCCATTACAGCTGCCTGTCATCAGTGCCACCTTATCGGTGCCAACTCATCAGGGTCCATCAGTGCTGCCTCATCAGTGCCCTTTGGTGAAGGAGAAAACAACATTTTATAACCGAAACAAAGAAAAACTTAAAAAACTAAATCTGTCTTTTTTTAGTTTGTTTAGCAAAGAATAAAAACCTCAGTGGTGATCAAATACCACGAAAAGAAATCTCTATTTGTGGGAAGAAAATTTATAAAAATGTATTTTGGGTGCAGTGTTGCATGACCGCATATCATTCAAAATGCGACAGCGCCGAAAGCTGAAAATTGTCCTGGGCAGGAAGGGGTGAAAGTGCCTGGTATTGAAGTGGTTAACAATGTTTGTTATTAAAAAAAATAACGAGACTCTACAACCACTTTGATACCGGTTTCCTCCTGATAAATCCTAATACAGCCATTCTGCTTCCCATTATTAGCCCAGTGACCAGTGAGTGGACTGTTAAATGGTTGTAAGGACTTGAGTTTGAAGACTAGGATCTGCTGTGCAGGGTCTTTCCCAGGCATACAGAAATAAAAAACATAAATCTAAGGGGCTTATAAATATACAGGTGTTGGCAGACATACAGATTGGCATAAATAATAGAGAAGTGTATCATTTCAAAATAACAAACCATCATACTCGCCTAGGTGAATGCAGCATTGGTCCGATGCTGCACCTGCATCTAAGACCAGAAGTCTTTGATCATGAGTTCTCGATCACTGAGTTCTCGGTCTTCATTAAGCAGGGAGATTGGTGACTGTCAGTCTCCAGCTCTTTGCTTTGCCCCTCAAATGCTCACTGGAGCGCTGGGCTGTGGAGGAGGTGGGAGCAGCTGGCTGACTCTCAGCAGCATGCTGGAAAGCTGAATAAGCTTCCGGTCAGGCATCTGGGTGGATCCCAGCAATAAAGTCGGGATCCCTCCAGAGTCTGGACTGGCTTGGTGACGTCAGCTTACAGTGGACTTTAGCCCTCTGTTGGCTAAATGGGGATCACAGGTTCAGAACTATGTGCACTACTGTGACCTACAGGTGAAGTGGGTCCAGAAGAGCTTTGGCCCCATTTCTCCTCACATCATCTATCCCAGTGCAGTAGCTTGCCTAATAGCGTAAATGTTTTTCTAATAAGTGCTTATCAATTTCACATAACACAAACTGTATTCTAGAAGTCGCGAAGCTGTAAGCTTGCTGTTTACCTTGCTCAGAACAAGTAAGCATGCTGTAACTTGCTCTTTACCTTGCTCAGAACAGCCAGTTTTGTCTTGTTAGCCATCTTAATTATGTCTACAGTAAAGATTCTCAGGTAGTCCTTGGAGCTTGACAGCTGTCTATGTGTTGTCTGTCAGTATCATTCGTTTTCTATCATGTCAGGTATATATTCATTCAATAATTCAATACACCACCAGCATTGCACTTTCCAAAATTTTCCTTTTGAATTTAAACCTATATGTTGTACTTTCAACAACATCTGTCCACCTGCATTTCCATTCAGCCCAACTAATCTAATCAGTGTCTAATTTGCATATGAATGCCTGGCATGCTGTCTAGCCAGCAGACAACCCCAAGACATGTGTTTTTCCTGACCTTTGTCCACAAGCCACCTCCCAAAATCTTCATTTTTGGTTAGAAGTTGAAGAGGTGACATCTCCAAAAATGACTTCTGATGTTACTTTAAAAAAAGACTTATTGGAAAATTCGAATTTTGAAAATTCGAAATGTTAAAAATTCGAATTTTAAAAATTCGAATTTTTAAAAATTCGAAATTTTGAAAAATTCGAAATTTTCAAAATTCGAATTTAGAAAAATTCGAAATTTTCAAAATTCGAATTTTCAAAAATTCGAATTTTCGAAAATTCGAATTTTCAAAAATTCGAATTTTCAAAAATTCGAATTTTGAAATTTCGAATTTTCGAAAATTCGAATTTTGAAATTTCGAATTTTCGAAAATTCGAATTTTGAAATTTCGAATTTTCGAAAATTCGAATTTTGAAATTTCGAATTTTCGAAAATTCGAATTTTCACATTTCGAATTTTCGAAAATTCGAATTTTGAAATTTCGAATTTTCGAAAATTCGAAATTTCAAAATTCGAATTTTCGAAAATTCGAAATTTCAAAATTCGAATTTTCGAAAATTCGAAATTTCAAAATTCGAATTTTCGAAAATTCGAAATATTGAAAAATTCGAAAACTAGTTAAAATGTCTGACATATTCTTATTTTTCCTTGTACAGTGAAAGATTTTCAGAAGAGATGGAAGTCTGTATCAGAGTCAAAAAATACTTATTGGAAAATTCGAATTTTGAAATTTCGAATTTTGAAATTTCGAATTTTCGAAAATTCGAAATTTGAAAATTCGAATTTTCGAAAATTCGAAATATTGAAAAATTCGAATTTTGAAAGTTCGAAATTTTGAAAATTCGAATTTTGAAAATTTCGAATTTTGAAAATTTCGAATTTTTCAAAAATTCGAATTTTGAAAATTCGAATTTTCAACATTTCGAATTTTCAAAATTCGAATTTTCAAAATTCGAATTTTCAAAATTCGAATTTTTCAATATTTCGAATTTTCAAAATTCGAATTTTTCAATATTTTGAATTTTCGAAAATTCGAATTTTTCAAAAATCGAATTTTCCAAAATTTCGAATTTTTCTAAATTTCGAATTTTTAAAAATTCGAATTTTGAAAATTCGAATTTTTAACATTTCGAATTTTCAAAATTCGAATTTTCGAAAATTCGAATTTTTCTAAATTCGAAATTTTGAAAATTCGAAATTTGGAAAATTCGAATTTTGAAAATTCGAAATTTTGAAAATTCGAAATGTAAAATACCCAACTGAAAATCTCTGTGCCATCAACGGATGGGTCCAATAGCGACGACGAGCTCTGCGAACGGGTCGTCCAAGTAGTTTGCGACGGCGTTGAAGCCTCATCAAGTGCAAAGTAAGAACAATTTCTTGGCATATATTCATTATGGGATCCATTTCACAAAGGAGAATAATGAATGTATGCAAGTGCTCTCTGCTGCTGCTGCTCTCTCTGTTGAAAATTTCAGAAATGGTTAAATATATAAGCTTTGGGAGGGTCTACAATTCGGTGGTTCTGAACGCTGATAGCCGCAATCGCGGTAAAACGCCGCTAAACGCGGCAAAACGCCGCGAAATTCGCGGCAAAAACGGGCGTTTTGAACGCCGGTTTTTGCGTTTGAAAACTTGAGTTTAGAAGTGTTTGCTTTTGCTTCTCGTGTGCATGGGGCCTTAGCCATCTTAATTATGTCTACAGTAAAGATTCTCAGGTAGTCCTTGGAGCTTGACAGCTGTCTATGTGTTGTCTGTCAGTTATTCTTTTCCTGTCAGGTGCAATAAATCTTCCTGTCTTCTGGGTTATGTAAAGAATTCTGCTGTGTTAAGTTTTATGTGGAATTTTGAAGACATGGGAGTGGAGATTTAATGGTTATAGACAGTATACATAGGAGGATAAACTCCGGCAACTTAAAAAAAAAAAAAAATGTAAGGTAAAGGTCGATTTCCCTTAATGCAAATCTAAACCCAGAAACAAAAATGTAATCTATCGAGGCTTAGCAGTGCTTAGATGTGTTGGCTGAATTTGTTTTCTTTTTCAGGCTTTTTACCTTATAGTCCTGCAAATAAAACCCTTTCTGTCCCTGGATGGCTATGCTCACTCCTCAACTGTATCCATGCAGAGAACCATGTCTGTCACACAGGCTGGACTTCAAATGCATCTTTCCTTGTGCTCATCTCCATTACATAGAGGGTTGGGGAGACTTACGAATAAAATATTGCTTCCTCAGGATCCACCTTCTTGTATGATCTTAGGATATGGTGAATGGTAGAAAGTCTACAATGAGCAAGATTATTGAAACACAGGGTGTGTCCAGAATATAATGAAGTTCCTGCGCTCGAGAAGGGCTCTGTGAAGGGAGAAGCTGGCCAAGGTCACTTGGGGTGCAGGCATATGTTGGAACACTGATCAGTTGCATTCAAACCCCATCAGAGTCAAGGCCTTCTTTTTTGTGACACAATGTTCAAATGCCTCGTATTGCGAAAAATGCAAGCGCATTTGGAATAGCGGTACGGGTTAAAATTTTGTGTAAAATTTTGGTAAAAGTCAGAAATGGTGAGGAAAGCTTATGAATAAGCTGAAAAAGTGTACCAATGTCACAAGCCTTTCAAGCAAGGAAGGAAGGTGTTGAAGACGAACAATGATCAGGACGGCCCTCTTCGTCAAAAACAGAACAGAATATGAATGCAGTGAGGTCTGTTTTCAAAAATACAAAAAAGAAAGTGAAGCGCAAACCACCATATGATAAACCAGATGTCATAAAAACAACGCATGTAAATATTATACTGATAGACTGTGTATCAATATAATTGATCAATTGTTACTGTCTATCAGTATATTATTATTATTTACATGCGTTTTTGTGACATTCGGTTTTTCATATGGTGGTTGGCGCTGCACTTTCTTTTTTTGTATTTTTGGTTGGTTTGTGGTGAATACACAATCAGTGCTAGCAGCAAGCAGCCTGCATCTTTCCTTTTTTAAAGGAGGTCTCCTTTTTGCTTTGTGAGGTCTGTTCAACTGTGACGGATTAGCTTGTGTGTGTCCTGAGATCGGCTCAACTTGGATCTTTCATCCCAACAACACAGTCCCAGTGCTTTTGGCTGTGAGAGTTTTTAACCAAAAAACACATCGCTGTGCTTCCCCATCCACCCCACAGCCCTGACTTGGCTCCTTGTGACTTTCTATATTCCCAAAGATGAAGAAGGGTCTTTGAAAGGACACAATTTTGGTAGTGTGGATAACTTCCAAAGAGCCACTACACAGGATCTGAACACCATGCCAGTTGAAGACTTCCAGGGATGCTATGAAGAATGGGAAAGGTGCATACTTTTGAAGGAGACAATGTTCAATTGTAAACCTTTTCAATAAAATATTTTTTTAAATATCATTCTAATTACTTTCTGGACACACCTCATACAATCCAATAAGTCCACCCCAAAATGATGTCTCAGGGAAGGAAAGAGGGAAAAAACAAAACTGGGAAGACGAAAGGGAGGAGAGGGAAAAAAACCCCACAAAAACCATGTCCCCAGGATAAGCCACAATTCCACCCTCTGGAGACAAATATTGACTAGAGGAAGGCCATGACCCATTTCTTACCTATGTAACGCAGAAATAATTTCCAAGGTGGATAGTACCAAAAAGGGAATATAAAATTACGTAATGTAGAAATGCTAAACAGTATCTAATAATGATACCTAAACACACTAAATCAACCTTATAATGTAGATAACATAACCCACTCAAGAAAATTATGAACACACACAAACCTTAATTGGACATATCAAAGCAGGGCTGTCTTAATAGCATCATGGGCCCCTGGGCAAAGTAATGCTCTGGGGCCCCTACAATGGAGGCAGCGCAGGTAAACAGACAACAAGTAGGTAAGAGGCAGACAAGTGGAGCTTCCCCTTTTGAACAATCATTTTGTACAGCAAAAAAACAGGAAGAAAATACTACATATATAAAGTAACAAAGCTGTCCTGTGCATATAATATATCTGCTAGGTTCATGCGTCCTCAGCACTCTGACCCCTCTACACCCTAGATATTCCCCCCAGCACTGTTTACCATATACCATAAGATACCCCTGGTATTATAACCCCACTACATCCCTTATGCCCCCTACACTGTGACCTCTCTACATCCCTGATACCTCTGGCACTATAGCCACCCAAGATACCCAGAGCATTGCTGCCCCCTATACACCCCAGATCCCCCCTCAGCATTGTTTTTCCCCATGCACCCTTGATACCCCCCCAGCACCATTATTCCATCCATGCATACCCACCTCCAGCACTGGACTCCCCTATACCAATCAAGCAGGCAGAAGGAGGGGTGGAGAAGGAAGCATCCCTCTGGGCATTTCGAGCCCTTCGGTACAAACAATGCTGGACAGCTGGGCTCACCATGACACCATCCACAATGCTAATTCCGCAGGTGGGCTCTCGGTGCTGCCGATTCAGCAGCTCCAACTCCAGGTCCTACCCCGCAGCATTCGAGTCCCAAGCATTCAAGCTGCATAGGGCAGGGTCAGAGCATCACTGGTGCTCCGCCTGCCCACTCCTGCTGGCTGTGAAATGGATATCGTTCTGCACAGTGCACCGCTGCCAGCCTGCCTCCCCTGTGTATCTATCACTCTGTGCCATCATGGGGCCCCCAATTTACAGGGTAGATTTGGCTCAAGGACCGGTTGCTTTGGGGAAAGTGCAGGGCCCCCCGTGCATCTGGGCAGTGCCCAGGTGTGCCCACTCATTAAGACAGCCCTGTTTCAAAGTACGGGAGAGTACAAAGAAAAACATAGAAGCAACTGTGAGGAGGAGAACAAAGAGAATTTTATCTTCTATAACACACAAATACATAAATATGCCATAAATGCATAGGGGATCTGGCTCCTCAAATAAACCCTCCCAGATATCACACAAACTACACTTATCCTGAAAAAACAGGGGACCAAAGTAATTTCCAATATGTATATTTAAAAGTATAAATGTATACTGATGTGGAAAAAACTAGATTAAATAATTAAGTGCAATAAAGTGAATATTACATTAATAAGCTGCACCATAAACACAGTGAACTGAATTGGAAATTGGATAAAGTATGAGGGGCGCTGAACAAATAATGAATAGAACTAAATACAACTTGTGCCAATAATAAATTATAACTAAAGCCAATATAACATTAACAACTAATATATATGTGACATTAGTGAACCGATGATCCAAGTGCTAAAAAATATATCACAAATGAAGTGAAAGGAAAAGTCCAATAATTAATGTATTTTCTTGTTCAGGAAATATGTTCAAAACAACGGTGTCCGTCTTCACCAATTTAAGGATTCACCCCAAACGTGCACCACAATAGGATGGCTACTTACCACAAGGTGTTGACCTATTTACTTAAAAATAGGTCAAATACAGCTTGGTCACAAAACCAGTAATCCAAAATCGACTCTATGTTCCCTTTAAATCCAGCTCCACATCACAATACCGTTTCAGAGAAAGTAGAGGGAACCACCATAGCGTAATGACGTTTTAATAAGAACAATAAAATACATACATTGCCAAATGGCCTCTTACTTGTATAAGTGCCTGAGTCCCGGCACTGAGGCTTGCGGACGTAGCAAAGTATGTGAAGAGATTCCACGCTGGGGAAAGCTGGCGTGCGTTCCACCTCTCAGCTCTGGGAAGACCAGCGGGACCGGAAGTGCGTAGATGTACGTAACCAAGCGCCTCGACGTACGTTTCTTGTTGCCACGTCGTCAGGAAGCGTGCCTGGTTACGTACTGGCCCAATAAAATAAGGCCGTCGATCAAATGGGAGGGACCTAGCTTAACCAAGCCTCAGTCCCGGGTCAAACAGCTAAACACATCCTCATATAATTGGTCAGCACACTGGAGCAACAATAACTGCAGTGCCAAACTTCAAAATACATACGAATATTATAGCATAAATGATTTAACCCCTAGTACAATAATACTTCCATGTATATACCAGCAAATATGCTTGCATCATTGAATAAAAAACTTGTTACTCCAATGGTATTAAATTATATAAAAAATATAAAAATGTATACATTTGAAATTTAAAACTATATCCATCATGATATGAAATACATTAAATTGTACACTATACAGGGAAGAATGAATTTTAAACACATTACACCATATAGATCAACCAATTTTTTATATATATATATATATAACATGTAAAATTAAATAAAATCAAACCAAAAGGTATATTTATTCATTTGGTTAAAAAACAATTAAGATCTAGCTCAATGTTTAACCCCAGTGGCTGCATCGTTCTTAAACGATGTATCCACTGCGTTTCATTTTGAGAGACAGATTTTTTGAGGTCTGTACCCCTCCAATGGCTAGTAACCCTGTCTATGCCATAGAAAATTAACTGTCGTGGGTCTCTGTTATGGCATTTATCAAAATGTCTTGAAACGCTATGGTTGGGGAAGCCCTTGATACTGTTGGCCACATGTTCGTTTATCCTAATTTTTAATTCTCTGGTAGTTTTGGTCCCACATATTGTAACTTGCAAGGACATTCTAAAACGTACGTTACATTTTTAGAATGGCAAATAAGAGGCTTAATAGCAAATTCCTGTCCAGTGACATGAGAACAGAATTTACTTTTTTCCTACCTTGTCTATTAGAGATCTTGCATGCTCTACAACGAGTGCAGTAGTGAAAGGCTGATCCGTCTAGAAAGGTAAGCGTTTTTTCTGGTGGGTCCGGAACATTAGTTGCTATCATATTTCGCAGGCCTGGGGCCCTCCTGTATTTGAAAGTCGGTTTGGATGGTAATATTTTAGCCAAATCCGTGTCCTTTAATAAAATGGGCCAAAAATGTTTAATGATTTTTTTCCCCACACTTTTGTATTGTCTATGAAATCCAGAGAGAAATGGGGCCTGGTCACACCTAGAGGGACCCCTCCTGGATTCCAGCAAGTCCTAGCGGTCCATATTGGAGACCTCTTGTTTAGTGTCCTGAAGCCCAGGTACAGGATAACCTTTCTCCACAAATCTCTGTTCACATGTTGGCTTGTTCTTCAAAACCTCAAAAAAAATCTGTCTCTCAAAATGAAACGCAGTGGATACATCGTTTAAGAACGATGCAGCCGCTGGGGTTAAACATTGAGCTAGATCTTAATTGTTTTTTAACCAATGAATAAATATACCTTTTTTGGTTTGATTTTATTTAATTGTACATGTTTATATATAAATTGGTTGATCTATATGGTGTAATGTGTTTAAAATTCATTCTTCCCTGTATAGTGTACAATTTAATTTATTTCATATCATGATTGATATAAAAAATGTATACATTTGAAATTTTAAAACTATATTTTTTTATATATTTTATTTAATACCATTGGAGTAACCAGCGGAGTAACAAGTTTATTATTCAATGATGTAAGCATATTTGCTGGTATATACATGGAAGTATTATTGTACTAGGGGTTAAATCATTTATGCTATAACATTCGTATGTATTTTGAAGTCTGGCACTGCAGTTATTGTTGCTCCAGTGTGCTGACCAATTATATGAGGATGTGTTCAGCTGTTTGACCCGGGACTGAGGCTTGGTTAATCTGGGTCCCCCCCATTTGATTGATGGCCTTATTTTATGGGGCCAGTACGTAACCAGGCACGCTTCTGACGACGTGGCAACACAAAACTTACATCTACGCACTTCCGGTCCCGCTGGTCTCTCCGGAGCTGAGAGGTGGAACGCACGCCAGCTTTCCCCAGCCTGGAATCTCTTCACATACTTTGCTACGTCCGCAAGCCTCAGTGCCGGGACTCGGGCACTTATACAAGTAAGAGGCTGTAACGGGAATGACCCGTGACAACCAGAGACTTTGGAAGGATGGGGGATACTCCTGTGTCAGTGTCACTGATAACTCTTGGGGTCTGAGTCCACCCTGTGCCCCTTTGGGCATGGGGTGGCTAGTGAATCATACTTCATGTATGTGTGTTGTAGTTGGCAGTCTCCTGTCGGGTGTATTGAATTAGCATGTCAATTATGTTAAGGGGAACTTTTCAAGCCAGGCTATCTAGATAATGTCATTCTGTTACAATTAGTAAATAGCTCATGTTAATTATAGCCCGGTGACGAAATGTTTGGATACTAATTAGTAATTGGCCCCAGTGTGAAGAGGGGGGTGGAGATTTCACTGTCCCTTTGATTACTGTCACATGCTTGTAACTGTATAAAAAGCTGAGAAGATACCATTTAAAGTGTTCATACATTTGACTCAGAACACAGAGCTGTCAGTCTCGTGATACTGGGGAATGGATCGTGTATGCAGGATTGTCGGATAAGCTTGTTGTGGGTGGATGGAAGGTCGTAAACGGTGGGGACTGTTACAATTGGTGGCAGCAGTGGGATGATTCCATCTTCGGAAGGACGGCTACAAGGGCACAGGACAATGGAGACACAGAATGAACGGCTGAAGCTCTCTACCCTCAAGGACTTACTGGAGGGCCGGGGCAGACCGGCCAGCAACCGCAAGAAAAGGGACATTATCGCAGAACTTGTCGAAATGGATAGAGCTGAGAGGCCCAGCGTAACAGACAGGACACCCAAGGAAGATTTTTTTGATCGGGCTGTTAAACGTGGACTGGCACAATATGGTCCACCAGAGATCATAGACCGGGTTATAGCGGCTGTGGATGCCACCTTGCTACAGCGAATAAGTGCTGCAGCAGCTAAAGTCACAGCATCACCAACTGAAGAGAGAGGAGAGGCGCAGATACCAGTCTCCATGGAAGAGGAATTCAGGAGGAGGTTACAAGAGATGCGGATACAGCACAGAGGACCAGTATCAGAGGAAGCCCTGCTGGGATGGTCGGATGTGATTCTTTGCCAACTCTGGAAGGAAGCGCTGGCTCTGGAGCAGCAACACCAAGGAAAGTTCCTGCTCTCCATCTATGTAAGGTACTGGCCGCAGTATGACGTACGAATGCCGTTGTTGGGGGAACAACCGAAGCAGGAGTGGATAGCGGAGTTAAGCAGGCTGATCCGGGCAGAGATGCAGCTGGAGGAGAGCTACAGAGCCCTCCAGTGGTTTGTAGCCCAAGAGTGCCTGTGGTCAGCGGATGACAGCCCCATGGAAGGCTATGACTATGATGGCCTGGGATTGTTGTATTGGAGGATGTCCAGTGATCCAGACTTCGGGGATGATCAGGAGTGGCGCTTGGAGGACATAACGGAGCACAGAGAGGAAAAATTGAATATCTCGGAAGGGCACTGGTTACAGGAAGATTTGGAATTTCTGGCCATTCAGGAATGGGAGCTGGAAATCGCCTACAGACAGCTGCTAGACTCGGCTCAGCAGCAGGGTGGGGCTCCTGTTGCCTGGGACTATGAGGAAATTTCAGATGATAACTATGAATCCTGGCTGATGAATCGGCAGTGGAAAATCTGAAGATTGCCATCCCTAAAGCCGAAGCGGATGATGTGAAGTTACAGGGAGTCGGGGCAGTTGGCCCCTCTCTCCAGCAACAAGCTGAGGTGGTAAAGCTTTTACTCCCAGCTGAATCACTGGCAACAGAGCAGAGTTCCCCAGGCCTCTGCTCCCAACTAGCAGGAGAGGGAGTTCCTGTGATAGTGGATGGGACTGTGGTCTCCACTCGCGGCAACCCACAGCAACCCAGCGGAAGAGCTGGCAACAGAGCAGAGTGCCCCGGGCCTCTGCTCTCCACTAACGGAAGAGGGGGTTCCTGGGGTAGTGGATGGGACTTCAGTCTCCACTGACACAACCCCAGAAAATGGTGCGGCACTGGGACAGGAGGATGTCGGCTTTGCTTTGCAAGCACCGGGGGATTTTCACTTAGGCACCAGTGGGTGGGACTTCAATCTCCACTGGTATACCCCAGGAATGGGGGGCAGTTGGCCCAGATCCCCAGCAGCATGATGTACTGAGCCTAGCCACCCTGTCTTCCCTCCAGCGGCTGAAAGGACTCCAGGGAGAAGGGCCAGTCCAGGCCTCTCCCCAGCGGCAGGCGTGTTCTCCGAGAGAGGCAGAGGTTGGCGGGGTGAGTAATGCTCAGTTTGGAGCCATTTATTTGGGGTACAGTACGGATACCAGCATTGGAGGACTGGAACTGCTGACTAACTTCGGAGTCAACCCGTTTGGGGGTCCCTCGTGTGTCAGTCTCCCACCGAAAGTGGAGAGATGTAACGGAATAACCCGTGACAACCAGAGACTTTGGAAGGATGGGGGATACTCCTGTGTCTGCGTCACTGATAACTCTTGGGGTCTGAGTCCACCCTGTGTCCCTTTGGGCATGGGGTGGCTAGTGAATCATACTTCATGTATTGCAGAAGATGGGACATTACTGACAGTTCATTGCAGGAGATACTGGACATATTACAAGTGGTTTATTTTGTCCTGACTGGGTCAACAGGACAATGACCCTTCAATGCTTAGCTCAGGCTATTGAAACGCTAAGTGGAGTCGGCTTGTGAAATACCTTTTTATTATGTTCTGCAGGTGAATAGCTGTGGTCAGAGACGGGACGTCTCTGGGAGATAATTACCCCAACTAAATGTCTTTTAGAATGTGATTGAAGTTCAATGTATGTGTGTTGTAGTTGGCAGTCTCCTGTCAGGTGTATTCAATTAGCATGTCAATTATTATGTTAAGGGGAACTTGTCAAGCCAGGCTATCTGGATAATGTCATTCTGTTACAATTAGTAATTAGCTCATGTTAATTATAGCCTGTGACAAAATGTCTGGATACTAATTAGTAATTAGCCCCAGTGTGTGAAGAGGGGGGTTGAGATTTCAATGTCCCTTGATTACTGTCACATGCTTGTAACTGTATAAAAAGCCGAGAAGATATCTTTAAAGTGTTCATACATTTGACTCAGAACACAGAGCTGTCAGTCTCGTGATTCTGGGGAATGGATGGTGTATGCAGGATTGTCGGAGTGTGTCGGATAAGCTTGTCGTGGGTGGATGGAAGGTCGTAAACGGTGGTGACCGTTACAGAGGCCATTTGGCAATGTATGTATTTTATTGTTCTTATTAAAACGTCATTACGCTATGGTGGTTCCCTCTCCTTTCTCTGAAACGATATTGTGATGTGGAGCTGGATTTAAAGGGAACATAGAGTCGATTTTGGATTGCTGGTTTTGTGACCAAGCTGTATTTGACCTCTTTTTAAGTAAATAGGTCAACACCTTGTGGTAAGTAGCCATCCTTTTTGTGTGCACGTTTGTGGTGAATCCTTAAATTGGTGAAGGCAGACACCGTTGTTTTGAACACATTTTCTGAATAAGAAAATACATTTATTATTGGACTTTTCCTCTCACTTCATTTGTGATCATCGGTTCACTAATGTCACATATATATTAATTGTTAATCAATGTTATATTGGCTTTAGATGTAATTTATTATTGGCACAAGTTGTATTTTTAGTTCTATTCATTATTTTTTCAGCGCCCCTTATACTTTATCCTATAAATGTATACTCCCACTTGATGTTAATTTTGGCAGCAAATTTCAATATAGTTTTAGTCTTGGTCTTAGGACTAAAATTGCATTTTAGTTTTAGTTCCGTTTTAGTCTTCTGCAATTGTTTTATATAAAAGAATGTTGCCTCATTAAGCTGAAACTTTTGCAGGTTGTATTTGCTCATGTAATGTCAGGAATGCCACTCCAGATATTCCAGCCCTTTTTTTTTTTAAACAAATTGAATCCAGTCAGGCGTCATACACCTCTGTGTGGTACATGATTGTTATAAAATTTCCTCTTGCCAATTTATTTTGTTTGTGTTTTTTCTTTCAGTTTCCCAACGCCTCCTCTCATGGTGGGTGCCCTAGAGGCAAACCTTAAGCTGAGACAAGCTGAGCGCCTGTACGAAGACCAGTTGGTAGGCCCAGAATCTATTGCAAATATTGGTGGTGAGTTATTTTAGTTTTTTTTGATCTTCATTCTTAGGATCAACAACATCAGACAGGCATATCTTGAAAATGGGGGGGGGGGGGGGGGGGAGCATGTTCAGAGGATACATAAAATGCTTAGTCCCGGGATTTTGCAAAATATTTTTTTGGTATAAAAAAAAAAAGCAAAAAATTCAAAATTGTATTTGCAATTGTTTGCTTAACCACTTAAGACCCGGACCAAAATGTAGGTAAAGGACCTTGCCCCTTTTTGCGATTCGGCACTGCTTCGTTTTAACTGACAATTGCGCGGTCGTGCGACGTGGCTCCCAAACAAAATTGGCGTCCTTTTTTTCCCACAAATAGAGCTTTCTTTTGGTGGTATTTGATCACCTCTGCGGTTTTTATTTTTTGCGCTATTAACAAAAATAGAGCGACAATTTAAAAAAAAATGCAATATTTTTTACTTTTTGCTATAATAAATATCCCCCAAAAATATATAAAAAAACATTTTTTTTCCCTCAGTTTAGGCCGATACGTATTCTTCTACATATTTTTGGTAAAAAAAATCGCAATAAGCGTTTATCGGTCGGTTTTCGCAAAATCTATAGCGTTTACAAAATAAGGGATAGTTTTATTGCATTTTTATAAAAAAAATTTTTTTTACTACTAATAGCGGCGATCAGCGATTTTTTTTTTCGTGACTGCGACAATATGGCGGACACTTCGGACAATTTTTGACACATTTTTGGGACAATTGTCATTTTCACAGCAAAAAATGCATTTAAATTGCATTGTTTACTGTGGAAATGACAGCTGCAGTTTGGGAGTTAACCACAGGTGGCGCTGTAGGGGATGTGTGACCTAGAGTGTTTGTTTACAACTGTATGGGGGGGGGGGCTGTAGGTATGACGTCATCGATCGCGTCCCCCTATTACAGGGATGACGCGATCGATGCTGCGGACACAGAGAAGCACGGGGAAGCCGTGTGTACACACGGCTCTCCCTGTTCTTCCGCTCCAGGGACGGATCGCCGCACTCCAGCGGCGATCGGGTCCGCGAATCCCGCGGTCCCGGAGCTTCGGACCGGGTCGCGGCCGTGCGCCCGCGACCGGGTACTAAAATCAACGTATATATACGTTGATGTGCCCAGCCGTGCCATTCTGCCGACGTAAATGTGCAATAGGCGGTCCTTAAGTGGTTAATGAGGTTGGACAATGAAGATCGCAGGATGTCCTGTGGTTTAGTTAAATATTAGCTGGTGACAAGTGTTTAGTTTAAATTGGCAGTAAAATCCTTAAAGAACAAAAAAAAAATACACCTGCACCGCATATTGGCACATTATGGCATAGTTCCTTTAAAACAATATGCCGTCCCTTCAAATTGCAGGCGCCGGTGATTTCACCAGCTGCATCCCGTGTGAATATCTCCTAAACCGTGCGGGTCTAGGAGATATTTACTGTAGCTAAAGGTATGCCTTATTATAGGCTTACCTGTAGGTACAAGTTTAAGTGGACTTTACTACCACTTTAAATCCCATATCTGGGCACTTAAAATGTCCCTTTAATAGTGGGGTCCCCAACCAAAACCTTCCTTTAGCCTCAGACTAGAGAATGGTTAGAACCTCTATGATTTTTATTGTCTGTTTTGCCATTTGGGAGATTCATCCTCACTTTATGTCCTGTGATTGAAACAGGAGTGAAAGTGAAATCTGCCATTGGAGATGCCTGTTCTGTTGACAGCTCTTAAAGGTCATACTTTTTCTTTTTCTTATTATTGCCGATCGTCCTCTTCTGGGGAAATTTCTCCTTAATTCCTGTTGTTTTTTTTGTAGCCTATGAGGGGAAATTTCCCCAGTAGAGGACGATCGGCAATAATAGCCCAACAGATGGTCTAACAGTGATCAAGAAAGTACTTCCTTTTCTTTATTTTTTATACAGACTTTATTGAGATGTCACGCAGAAATCTCATAAATTAATTGCCTTCCATTAAGTGTGAGGCAGTTGATTGTCTCGCACTGTGCTTTTATAAAAAGTAATGCATACAGTTTTCAGTGCACCATGCCCGCACACCCCATATGGCGCAGTGGGGTGAACCGGGTACATGGGAGACGAGGTGTTTTTCCTTGTCCGTGCAGTGGGACAGTGCTAGAATAGCTGACCAAAACCGTCCCATGGCATCTGAATACTTTATTAATCCCAAAGGAAATAAGGTTTTCAAATGGAATAACCTTATAACTTCCCAGCATCCTCAAAGTTGAAATAAATGTGTGGACCGATCCTTTTTACTAGAAATATATATGTTTTTGTTTTGTTTTGTTTTTCTAGCAAATTTAATTCTAAATGATTAGAAGTTCAGAACTGCTGTGATAAGCTAGAGTTGTTTGAAGAGGCAAACAGTCACAAAGCTTCTTCTAAAAATGTATATAGTAGTGCATATGTTTAGAGATTTCTGTCTGCTTTCAACATTTAGTCATTTTTGTGAGTAAATTTCTGGAAAATTGAGGATATAATTTTTATCTGCCACCGCAGATTATTATTATTTCCTAGCGATGTGTTAGTTACAGTATGTTAGTCATATACCTGAAATCCATTCAGATCCATCAACGCCTTTCGCTGTAAATCACTTGCTTTAGTGTTCCTTAGTAAATTACATTTAAATGCATTCGTGAATGCATATGTTACTATGAGCGCAATTCTTGGAACTCTCAGGAATTGTAAAGATTGTTTTGACTTTACCTGTAGTCTTGTATCTCTAAAACATTTCTTTAGATGTCCTGTATACCGGTACTGCTGATGGGCAGATTGTAAAAATTGAAGATGGCAAAATCCACACCATAGCAAGACTGGGCACACCTCCCTGTGGTAGGTTCTTCAATAAATTTTCTGTAATTATGTTCAAAACTAGAAAGTATATATATATAATATATTTTAGGTAAATAAGAAATCTTTCATTGGAATATTGTGTATTTTTCTTTTCATCTGGCGGTAGGGGCTCTAAGTTCCCTTTCACATACTTTCTAGGCTATCCTTATCTTCCTTGCCAAAAACAAAACTGTTAAAATTTACAGACTCAACAGAATGAGCCAGAGAAGTGGTTCAGTTTCCTCACTCCCAGCCTGTGGGGCTCTACAGAGTTTTAAGCCTGGTACAAACCACTAGTTTCTTTTCATTCAAGCCTGTAGGTTGAATATAAAAAAAATAGGGCTGTGACTGATTAAAATTTTTGTGTTCGATTAATCGTTTTTTTTTTTTAATCGATTAATCGACTAATTTCGATTAATTAACGCACATACAGATACAACTACTTTTAGCTGATCTCCTTGCATTGCAACTCTGCATTAGTCAGTGGTAAATGTGGTGGGGGCAGCATGGGGGCAGATGTGTATATTCTTGCAGTATGGGGGTAGATGTGTATATTACAGCATCTACCCCCATGCTGTAAAATACACACACACACATCTGCCCCCATGCTGTAATATACACACACATCTGCTGTAATATACACACACATCTGCTGTAATATACACATTTGCCCACATGCTTTAATATATACATTTGCCCACATGCTTTAATATACACATCTGCCCCCATGTGTACATTACAGCATGAGGGCAGATGTGTATATTCTTGCAGTATGGGGGCAGATGTGTATATTAAAGCATCTGCCCCCATGCTTTAATATACACATATATACATATAGTTCAACAGTGCCATTATTCCAGTCAATTTAGGGTAGCTGAAATCTCCCATTATTACCACTGTCCCAGCATTTTTTTTTTAGCTCTTTCTACGGTATTTGCTCAAACATTGAGCCATAGAGATATTGCTGTGAAGAGTCCATGTTTGTGCAGCTTTCAGGCTGGGTTCACACTGGTCCGACAAATGCTCCGACTTTGGGAGCTCATGTCGCATGACGTGTGAAAATCAATGTTTCCCAATGACAGCCGTCTTAACTGGTCCGACATTGAAAATGCTCCCTGTACGTCTTTGGTCCGACTTTGATCCTACTTCAGCCCATTGAATATCATTGAAGTCGGATCAAAGTAGGATCCTTCTCCTAACCATCCGACTTTGGACATCCGACATGGTGATTACAGCAGCAGTAAAAGGAATTTATCACACTCTGGGTATGTTTTGATTAGTCAAAGGACAAGTCAGCCTATCACAAAGTTGGATCAAAGTAGTATCCTGTTCATGAAAGTCAAATGGATGTAGGACTGATGTCGCAGAGCAAAGTAGGATGAGAGTTGTATGACTGTCGTGTCGTATCAGTGTGATCCCAGCCTCATTGTCCGTTTTCTGACTCTGTTTTGCATTATTGAGTCTAACTTTGCACCTGTTTAGTGAACTACAACAGTTGCGCTGTGTCTGTCTGATCATTCGGTTGAAGTGCTTTTCTAGCATGTTTTAACAAGACATGGCCCGAGGGTATTATGCTGTAATATCAGCTAACATTCTGCTTTTGGTGCAGTAAAGTTGTGCTGCTGAATGACTGACATTTAGTTAGTCTATTGTAGAAAATGCTTAACTTTTGCAAAGTGCTTTAATTTGTTAAAATGATCCTACTGATGTAATAGGCACTTAAGGTTTACACCTTGTAAAGCTGCCATTTATAATACCAGGGAATAGCAACGTTTAACAGTGAGGATTACAATGTAAATATAATGATTTTAACATTGTGATGCCCAGCAAGATGTTAGAGACTTGCCTTGATTTTGTAAATAAATGTAAATAAAAATAATGTATGTTAAGAGCCGGATTCACACAGGGGCCGCACAACTTTGGGGGCAACTCGGCAAGGCGAGTTGACAAATCTCAAGACGACTTGCAAAATGACTTCTGTATTGAAGTCAATGCAAGTCGCCCCCAAAGTCATATAAGAACCTTTTTCTAAGTGGGAGTGACTTGGGTCGCTCCTATTAGAACAATTCCATTGAATTGAGCGGAGAGCGACTTGTCAGGCGGCTGAGTCGTCTGACGAGTCGCCCCAGTGTGAACCGGCTCTAAAGCAGAACTTGTATATCTTCTTCTTTTTTTTTTTTTTTTTTTTTTTATACCTATCTTCAGAAAATGGAAGTTTAAAAACTGTCCACTCATGCATTATCCATATTTATTGTTATCCATATTCCATCTTGCAGAGTATGTTTACTGTAATTAGTGGAAGGTACAAAAGGGGTGCATTCCCTGTCAGGAATTTCTGCGTAGGCATCTTTTTTTGCCAGGAACTAAGCATGCAATAGGGCAGTTCTATTTCCATCCTGATCCTCCATCTCCCTTGGCCCTGTACAGCGACATGAACAAAGTGTTATTTTTGTACACTTCAAATAAAGTTTTTATAAATGGGGAGCAGTGTGTGATGAGCTGTATTGTGCACAACATTGCCCCTACTGCAGTTGGGAATGGACAGCTGCCGGAGAGGTAAAGCACTCAAAGTCAAGTAAAGGGAAATTCATTATATATCAGTTATTTCCTTGGCTAAATTACATTAAAATACTTCTACCTAGGTTCTGTGGTTTCTTGTTAATATTATACTCCATTCTTTTAGAATTATTTAATAAAACTTATATTTTTTTCTTTTACAGGAACAAGAGAAAATGAACCGAACTGCGGAAGACCTTTGGGGCTTAGAGTTGGCCCTAATGGAACTCTTTTTGTTGCAGATGCCTATCAGGGAATATTCAAAGTGAATCCTGTTACAGGTATTCTGTAAATATATATTTGATGTTGAGGTATATTATAAAGTGTTGATTTCACAGGACACAGCTACTGATTCTTTTATCTGTTTGCACAGGTGAAGTGGAGAGACTGGTTTCTTCCAGGACCCCAGTTCAAGGGAAGAAAATGTCCTTTGTTAATGACCTCGCTGTGACCAGTGATGGCAGAAAGATCTACTTTTCTGATTCCAGCAGTAAATGGCAGAGAAGGGAATACCCCCTCCTAGTTATGGAAGGCACAGACGATGGCCGGCAAGTATTTTTGTATAGTTCAAAAAAATCCACAGTGCTTTACACCATGCATAGGCCAACTGCTTCTGTCCTTACTCTAAATGAGCTTACAATGTAATGGACTTATCATAGTCCTACACAAACATCCAATAGGGCCAAATTAGGTAGAAGCTTATTTTATTACCATTATGTTTTTTGATTAGTCGGTCGGGTGTATGTATGAAATCATTCATTACTGGGGGCAGTATGTGTATTGGGGTGTGTGTGTTTTTTTTTTTTGGACTATCAAGCATTAACTCTATTTGTATACTCCACATATTTTACTGAAGAAACAATTGCTTTAAATAATAAATGCAAGCGTCCTGTACTCTAAGCCCTTGTTTAGAAACACGTTTAGATGGCGGCAAAAATGAGCGGTTGGGCCACATTCTTGCCACTCACCAACCGCCCCCCCCCCCCCCTTTAGGCTGCACTTAGCAGTGGACAGGGGTGTTTACATGTCGCAGCCGCGATTCTTTGCTTTTCAACTCTGGCAATGTTAGACCCCTTTCACACTGGAGCGTATTGCAGGCGCTATGGCGTTAAAAAATATCGCCTGCAATCCGCCCTCAAACAGCTGCATCATTGTCTCCAATGTGAAAGGGCTTTCACGCTGCAGCGTTACACTAGCAGGATGGTAAAAAAAAGTCCTGCTAGCCTCATCTTTGGAGTGGTGACGGAAATGTGTGTGTATACCGCTCCTTCACCGCTGCTGTCCATTGAAATCAATGGGACAGCACCGCTATACCACTGCAGCAGCGCATTGCGAGCGGTTTTAACCCTTTCTCTGTAAAACCTCCCCGCTAGCCGCCGAAATGTGCCGCAAATCCACCGATAGTGGCGGCGGTAAAAATAGCAGAGTTTTATCGCCAACGCTTTGAGCGGCTCAGTGTGAAAGGGGTCTTTAACTTAACTAGTAGCAATCCGCTATACATTTAAGTCAATGTTGAATCGCTGCAAACCCCCCCCCCCCCCCCTACAACTGGTGCAGTCAATGCAGTTGCAGCTCATTTGTTGGCAAAAATTAGGTCAAAACAGGCGATGAGGAGGCGTGGCATTGCTTCCTCACCACCTGTCAGTAGCCTCTGGGAAGAAGCATACTTCTAAATCTACCCTAAAATTTTGCTTGCAACAAAATTCTTCTAGGATATTTCAAGGGGAGTCCAAAGAGCCCCTTGAAAATTAAGCCCCTTGAACACATCAGTGTGTTAAGGATCCATTTTATATTTCTTTGCTGAAAGGTGTGCAGATAATATTCAGGAGAAGGTGGTATAAGATACAAGTGCAGACATGTATCATTCTGCATGTAGTCACATCTGAGGCGGCGTACACACGAGGGGATATGTCCGCTGAAAACGGTCCGATGGACCGTTTCAGCAGACATCTCCGCTCGTGTGTATGGGCTAGCGGACAGATTTCTCCACCCGACAGATTTCAAAGCAAGCTTTGAAATCTATCCGGTGGAATCTGTCCGCCCGACATGTCTGCTGGTTAGTACACTTACCAGCAGACATGTCGGCCCCCACCGCCGCCGCGCCGCTGCCGAATGGATTCGGCGCATGCGCGGAAGTGTTTTACTTCCTGGTGCGGTGACGTGGCGGTGACGCGGCGGCGTCAACGTCACCACCGCGCCGTCCGGCGGCGGGGAATTTGATCCGATGGTGTGTACACGCCATCGGATCAAACTCCCGATCGGACATATCCGATGGAAATGGTCCGCGGACCGTTTTCATCGGATATGTCCGATCGTCTGTACGCCGCCTGAGTGGTACAGCATTTAAGTCCCCTGGCTATTGTGCACCTGTTATAGAAAAATAAATCTTTGTTCGTTATGATGAGAACGGTTTTTATTTAGAAGTAGACCTATCCCAAATGCTACCCCACTTAATATGTGGTAATTAAAATGATTGTAAAGTCTCTGTGGTATTTTTAACTAAACAATAAAAGTTACTTATCTGATCTGTGAAATAGTTTTACACAGCGCAGCAGCTCAGTTCCTCCTCTTCTCAGGTCCCTCTTTGCTGCTTCTGGTCCCTCCCTCCTGTTGAGTGCTCCCACAGCAAGCAGCTTGCTATGGGGGCACCTGAAGTAAAGAGAAGTGTACCGCTCCATAAAACAAATGATCCCCGTTGCTTCCGTCCCAATCAAACCAAGAGGGTGCTGGCTGTGCACAATTAGCATGGGATGAAGGAAAAAATCTACGAGTAAGCATCACATGATGCGAAACATGTCAGCCCTTTTCTCCTTGTCCACTCACCGTTTTTGACTGCATGCATTTTGGCTGTTTTTTTCTATTGAAATTTAGTTTGCTTATGCTTAAATAAAGACATCGTTTTCCGAGGAGTGCGGCGATCCAGGATTTTTTCCTTCATCCTATGGGGGCACCTGAGCTGGGCTTTAGCTCCTTGTGTCCATTCAGACGCTGAGCCACGGCCTGGCCCTGTCCCCTTTCTATCCTTATTGGCTGAATGACTTTGACAGAAGCGGGAGCCAATGGTGACACGCTTCTGTCTCAGCCAATGAGGAGTCCCAGGCAGCTGAGACAATTCTACAACATCGCTGGATCTAGATGGGGCTCAGGTAAGTATTAGGGGGGCTGCTTCACACAGAAGGCTTTGTATCTTGATGCATAGATCTATTTAAGATAAAAAAATCTTCTGCTTTTTAAAATCACTTTAAAGTGGGTGTAAACCCAACATTTCATATTCCTGATATGTGCTTGCTGTACCATGTACTTGTATGTAAAAAGTATCCTGTTCTTGTATTGCTTCCTTTGTGTGAAATCCCTGGTGTTCCTGCCTGTACCTCCGCTTTCCTATTAAAAAAACAAACTAGGCAGGAGAACACACTGTGGTCTGTTTTCTAGTTGTGCTGGGAACTCGGCCTGCTCTCCTCTAATAATCAGACTTGTGCTGACAAACCCTCCCTGCACAGCCATTCCCTGGGCAAATCGGTGTCTTGCTCCAGTTGAGAACAGATGGTACTGTATGTGATAATTTTTTTTTTTTTTTAGGAGGAGCTCCAGTCTGGGGGGGGGGGGTGGGAATTAAGTCGGCAGCTACAAATACTGTAGCTGTTGACTTTTAATATAAGGACACTTTCCTGACCAGAGATCCTGCAATGTTGGCACCCTGAGCCAATTTGTCAATTGGCTAGGGGTGTAGACACCGGCATTGTAAGTAAGGGAAAGTGGCTGTGAAGCCATCAGGTTTCACATTCGGTTTCCTTCTCTGCATGCGCGAGTCTCATTGCGCTCTCTGAATGATCCTGACGTCTTCTAGGACCTGTATGTGTCCCAGAAGGGAGTGGAGGGAAGGGATAGGGGCCAGAAATTCTTGTAGATGGATCTTACCTAGAATTAAGAGTGGGTACCTGTGAAAGCCAGGTATGTGCCCCCCCCCCCCCAAAAAAAAAGGGCCAAATGTGGCTGTGAAGGGGGGAGGGTGCACCTATATCTTATGGCAAACTCAAGTGCTGCTACTTGTTAACACTTTACGAACTATGAACTTCCCTAACTATTGGGACATCTAAGGTGGTCAGAAGTTGAATAGTTGTTAGCTGCAGTGGCAATAAAAAACATTTAACCACTTAAGGACCGCCTCCTGCAAATAAACGTTGGCAGAATGGCACCGCTGGGCACAAGCACGTACCTGTACGTCCTCTTTAAGTGCCCAGCCGTGGGTAATGGACGCACGCCTGCGACCCGGTCCGAAGCTCCGTGACCGCGGGACCCGTGGACCCGATCGACGCTGGCGTCCCACGATCGGTACCCGGAGCTGAAAAACGAGGAGAGCTGTGTGTAAATACAGCTTCCCCGTTCTTCACTGTGGCGCTGTCATTGATCGTGTTCCCTGATATAGAAACATAATCAATGATGTCACACGTCCAGCCCCACCCCCTACAGTTAGAAACACATGAGGTCACACTTAACCCCTTCAGCGCCTCCTAGTGGTTAACTCCCAAACTGCAATTGTTATTTTTACAGTAAACATTTTTTGCTGTGAAAATGACAATTGCCCCAAAAATGCGTCAAAATTTGTCCGAAGTGTCCGCCATAATGTCCCAGTCACGAAAAAAAAATCGCTGATCGCTGCCATTAGTAGTAAAAAAAAAATATTTACAAAATAGGGGATAGTTTTTATTGCATTTTTATTAACAATATAAATTTTGCGCAAACCAATCGATAAACGCTTATTTTTTTATTTTATTTTTACCAAAAATAGGTAGAATATGTATCGGCCTAAACTGAGGAAAAAAAAAGTTTTTATTAATATTTTTGGGGGATATTTATTATAGCAAAAAGGAAAAAATATTGATTTTTTTTCAAAATAGTCGCTCTATTTTTGTTTTATAGCGCAAAAAATAAAAACCGCAGAGGTGATCAAATACCACCAAAAGAAAGCTCTATTTGTGGGGGGAAAAGGACGCCAATTTTGTTTGGGAGCCACATCGCACGACCGCACAATTGTCCGTTAAAGCAAAGCAGTGCCGAATTGCAAAAACTGGCCAGTTCCTTTACCTGCATTTTGGTCAGGGTCTTAAGTGGTTAAGGGAACTTTCACATTGTGCTTTGGAGTTTCCAAGTGCAGGAACCCAGAGATGTCAGCAAAGCCTTATAGAAAGTTTTAATTTATTTATCATATCTGTGATCCTATTGTCATTGCATGTTGCACCTTATTGAGTTAATTTGGGTATTGTACCTTTTTTAAATGCTATGCAATTGTTAAAAATGTCATATAGCTTTAAAATACATTATGACCAATTGTGTTTGCTAAAATAAAGGCTGTTAAAATGGGTGTTATTTTGACAGCGATGAAGCCTTGTCCATTCATGTACATGACAGCGTGGAGATTAGTATAATCCTATAATTACTTGTCATTTGCAGCTTGCTGGAGTATGACACCCTGACAAAGGAAATAAAGGTTTTAATGGGTGGATTGCGTTTTCCCAATGGCGTTCAGCTTTCTCCTGCAGAGGATTTTGTACTTGTTGTAGAAACCACAATGGCACGCGTGAAGAGGTATGTTGTTTTGAGAACATAATGCCGTCTATTCTCTTGCCAAAAACCTGGACTAGAAGCAAAACAAGACTGTTTATGTGGTTAGCGTGAAAGTCCTATGAGAACAAAGCATGTTTCTTACTGTAACATAGGCTAAACATATTAATAGTAATGAGCAGAGGAAGTAGAAACATGTTTTATATTGTGTTTGTACTTTACTGTTTAACATGACTAAAAGTGATTGTAAAGTCTAGTTTTTTTCCCCCTATAAAAATAACAAACATGTCACACTTGCCTGCTCTGTGCAGTGGATTTACACAGGGCAGCCCAGATCCTCCTCTTCTCCAGTCTCTCTTCTGTGTTCCTGGCACCTCCCTCCTGTTCAGTGCCCCCAAACCAAGCAGCTTGTTATGGGGCACCAGAGCCGAGTAACGGCTCCCTGTGTCCATTTAGACACAAAGCCCTGTCCCGACCCCACCCCCTCTCTCCCCTGATTGGCTAGCAAACTTTGGCTGCAGCCAGTGATGCCACTGCTGTGTCTCAGCCAATCAGGAGGGAGAAACTCGTGGACATCGCTGGACAGAGAGGGACCTCAGGTAGATGTTAGTCGGGCTGGGGCTGGTGCTGCATACAGAAGGCTTTTTAGAATGCATTAAAGGATCACTAAAGGATTATTATTTTTTTTTTTAGCTAAATAGCTTCCTTTACCTTACTGCAGTACTGGTTTCATGTCCTTATTGTTCGTTTTTGCTTTGAAGTTGCTGTAATCCTGCTCTGATCTCCACACTTCCTGCTTGTCTGTTTCCTTATAACCACAGTGCTGGGAGCTTTCTCACGATGGTTTAAGCTGTCATTACTGTGTGTCTAAAACTTCCCAGAACCTCAGATTCATTTTAAAAACAAAACACTGCCCTGGATTTGTTTGTTTTTGTTCTGTGTGTCTATTTCTACTTTACAGAAACATGAAGCCAGTTCAAAAGTGAAACTAACCTGCAGGCACATTATATGATTGATTTTTATCTATTTTTAATCATTTTGAAAAGGAATCAGTTAACTTTTATGTCTCTATACCATGTAAACAGTCATTTCAGCAAAAAATTTTTTTTTCTTTAGTGACCCTTTAAGATAAACAACTTCTGCCTTTACAACCACTTTAAACTTTGGTGGAAATCATAATCGTGTTTGTGTTTCACTTGTGAAGAGACTGTAATGTATTTTCAGTGCTTATAAATTTTGACTCGCTATTGTTATAGACATTTTTTTTTAATGTGACTTTCACATTTTACATCTACAGGTATTTAATTAGAGTGGGCTGCCAGTGCACCCATGGACAAAAATATGGACAATCATGCTTCTGTCATACAATATTTGCTGGAGTGTCATTCGTTGTGAATGGCAATTTAATGCATTGTACTGGAGAGCACAAAGTACCGCAGTGCACATGCTGTGTGTTGTAGTGGACTGCCTTGCTAAAGAAGGGTTATGTACATGTTTTGATCCATGGTGATGCATTAGGAGCCTATTCATAATGACAGCGCTGCCTTAAAGCGGAGCTCCACCCAAAAGGCGGAAGTTCAGCACCCCCCCCCTCCACCGCTGCTGGGCCTTTTCGGAAAGCACAGTGTGCTCTGCGCAGGCGCATTTAAGTGGCAGTTTCCCTTAGGTCCCTTTCACACTGGGGCGTTTTCACGCGGTACAGTGCTAAAAATAGCACTGCTATACCACTTGAAGGCTTTCACACTGAAGCGGTGCGCTAGCAGGACCGCTCCAAAAGTCCTGCTAGCCGCATCTTTACAGCGATATAGGAGCGGTGTGAAATCAATGGGAAACCGCGGTATTAACCCTTTTTCGGCCGCTAGCGGGGGTTAAAACCGCACCGCTAACGGCCGAATACCGCGGTATAGCAGCGCTGAAAAACGCGCTGCTATACCGCCACCGCGGCTCACGCCTCCATGTAAAAGCAGCCTTAGGAATGGCAGGGGCAGCACCTGGAAGCCGATTGAAAAATTGTCTGGGGTGCCGACATCGCTAGATCTATGGACAAGCAAGTGTCCTAATATTAAAAGTCAACAGCTCTGCACGTTCGGCTTTTGCAGGCGCCGTATTGAGCAGTCTCACAGCTCTGCACGTTCGGCTTTTTTTCGGGAACGTCGTGACTCCTGCGCGCCTACGCAATACAGGGGGCGGGCCTTATCCGCCGGGGGGAACGGACGTCAATCATCTGGGCATCCTCCCAGATGACATTTCTCCTCGGCAGAGAAACGCCTACACCCGCGTTGAGAAGCACCTGGAAGCCGGGTTGGAAAGATAGATTACAAGGTACGTACAGCCTAAAAAAAAATAAAAAATTGCGGACTGTACTTGTTACAAGTATAAGGAAGGAAGTTGGTCTGACATAAATGTTATTAGGGTGAACCTCCACTTTAAGTGTGAATCCAGCATTAATGCTAGTTTCAAGGGTCAAATGCAAATTGCTTTCAGCTGCATTCAGCTTGCATTTGATGTCAGTTTAAAGCCTCGTACACACGATCAGATTTTCGGACGAACGTTTGTCTGTTTTTGTTGTATACTAGTCTCATATCGAAAGTGAAGAGGTTACTCGCCATACAAAAATTTTCGTACGACAGAATTCAACTTCAGAAGTGACATAATGTGTTGAATGTATTCCTTTGTTTCTGAGCATGCGTAGTCTTGCTCTTACGATTTGTTTCAGATTAAAGCCGTACTAATTAAATGAAAATCGGACGTTGTGTTCACATCCATCAAAAATGTATTAGTCTGCACTTTCAGCTTTTGTCATATAAAAAATTGGAATCAACTGTCGAAGGCACGGTACTAACGATCTGCAAATCGGCAGATTGTTCGTTCTGACAAAATGTTACTTCTGAATTTGATATCGTATCGCCTTTAGACATTGGCTTTTATAGGGAGAGAATCTATTCTGATGTGCTCATCAATGCAGGCCCTTACAATATCTTCACTGCTAATGGAACATTAATAATAATATTTACATAAACAATATTAAAGTGGTTCTAAATGCTGAAAGAATTTTTTTTTTTTTACCTTCATGCATTCTATGTATGAAGGTAAAGAACCTTCAGTATACATCTCTACCTACAGCCCCCCCAATACTTGCCCAAGCCCAATCGTGATCCAAGGATGTGCATGTGAGCGTCTGCTCTCCTGGGTCTCTGCCTCCTGATTGGCTGAGAGACAGCAGTGGGAGGTGTGTTAAGCCCCATTCTGTGTGTCTTATGGGCACACAGAGCAATGCTTGGAAGTGAGCATGCACAAGTGCCCCCATAGCAAGCGGCTCAGAGAAGAAGTGTGGTCAGAAGCGCCGTGGTGAGTGGGGGGGGGGGGTCAAGAAGGAGGATCGCGGCTGCCTTGTCAAAACCATTGCACAGAGCAGGTAAGTTTAACATGTTTATTATTTTTTTTAAATAAAATAAAAAAAACACCTATAATATCTCTTGAACATAAACCACAACAATACTTGGACTTCACTAGACAAGTTTTCACACGGGTCTGTCCATGTGCGGGCTCTGCTTTGCTCACCGGGGATTGTTCCGTCGACCCCCCCTGAGCAGGGTCTGTCTCTGCACATTGTGCAGGGACCGACCTGTCAGAGCGCCACTCTCCCCTATGGGAGATTGGATGACAACGGACCGTAGAGTCCGTTGTCACTCGATCCGATCTGCCGATCTGACATCCGTGGCTCCATAGAGGAGCACGGAGCGCCCGTTCAGGTCTGCCTAAAAAACTGGCAGGCGGACCTGAACAGTCCGCCTGTGTGCAAGTGCCCTTAGAGTAACTTGGACTTTTATTACCATAGTTTTGCACAATTTTATTATGTTGTTTATAGTAATATTGTTATATTTAGTGCTGTACTTTTGTGGATTGATATATCAATCCTAACCGCCAGCTTCTGAAATCTAGTTTGGTAAATGTTATCAATGTGGACTGCCTTTGTTCTTTATATTTAATTGTATTACTGTGCAGCTCTAGTTTATTATCTACCATAATTATGTTTGTGTAGGTATTATGTTTCTGGCCTTACCAAAGGTGGTGTGGATACGTTTGTGGACAACATGCCTGGATTTCCAGATAATATTCGCCTTAGTAGCACAGGAGGGTACTGGGTGGCCATGTCTGCAGTGAGACTAAACCCTGGATTTTCCATGATGGATTTCTTAGCTGACAAACCTTGGATCAAAAAGATAATTTTCAAGGTATGTAAAAATATAACCGCTGTAACTTAACCTGATAACAGTTGAGGTTAATATATGGAACTGAAAAAGGGTGATACAGATTTGTCTGTACTAAAATTCTCTTCTTTGTTATTTTAATATATAATCCTTACTTTTGAAGCTGCTTCTACTGCGGGCTCTACTGTGAGCTCCCCCTCTCAATCTAGCCTAGATGGCAGGACGAGCCAACTATTGCATGCGTGGACTCAACACCTTACAAACGCTCACAACTTGGCTCGTAATTTTTATATAGATACAATTAGTAAACTATAATTCATGCTAATTTGTCTTTACATTTTCACATTTTATAAGGGTTTGAATGCATGTAGTGTACATATTAAAGAGGAGTTTCGCCCAAAAATGGAACTTCCACTTTTTGGAACCTTCCGGTGTCACATTTGGCACCTTTTCAGGGGGGAGCAGATACCTGTCTAATACAGATATTTGCTCCCACTTCCTGGCATAGATCATCTTGGTGATCTATGCCACTTCCGTCGCCTACTCTGCACCCCCCTGCTGTCTTCTGGGAGACGCACAGCTCCCAGAACACAGTGGGGACCAGTGAAGGTGCACGGCGTGCATGCACAGTAGGGAACCAGGAAGTGAAGCCGCAACGCTTCATTTCCTGATTCCCTCACAGAGGATGGCGCCGGGGCAGCCGAGAGCCGAGCGGTTGCTCGGCTTCGTCTGCCGACATCGCGGGCACTATGGACAGGCAAGTGTCCATATATTAAAAGTCAGCATTTGTTGTATTTGTAGCTGATGGCTTTTAATATTTTTAAAGCGAGACCTCTGCTTTAAATACAATTTCTTAGTCATGCAGTACAGGATTTTAGTCTCGGGCTATATGCAGCTACACTACTGTGAGGGAGAATTTCTGTTTATCCCCTTCTTTTGGATAAATACATAAAGGAGATCATAGGTGTAGGAATACTCCACTCCCCCAGAAAAAAAAGCTTGATCTTCTGCAGGTAGGCCCGCTACTTTTGAGTCCTGGAAATGTTCCTTCCATTCCTCTTAGAACTGCAAGTCTAATGCCGTGTACACGCGATAATTTTTCGGCATGAAAAAAATTTGAAAAACGTCATTTAAAATGATCGTGTGTGGGCTACACATCATTTTTCAGGTTCTGAAAAACAACAAAAAAAAAAATCGAACATGCTGCATTGTCAGCATTACCGATTTGTCACCCTTTTTTATTGGCCTATCTGCAGCCCAATAGGTTTTCACCAAAGTGACTGTCCCGGTCTTAGTTCATGCTGTGTGTTACCTATACAATATCTTGTTCAAGGATGAGGCCTGCCTGTCCCTGTCCGTGCAGACTTTGCAAAGATTTGGTTGGAATGGAACCTTTGGAAATAGTCTCTGCAAACAACTCACAGATTGGGGGCCAGGACATTCCTGTCCTGTGACAAATTTTTGTCCCTTTTGCTTTCATAACCTCACACACTAAATCCCAGGGTTGATCTTTGATCTGTGCATGCATGCATATGGCTCTTGAGCCTGATGGCAGCCTTTTTTTGAGGCAGTACTATATGTCCAGGTTTACACCAGGCTCTCCCCTAGTGTTTTGGATTTCCAACCCAGCGCTGAAGTCAAAAGAAAAGCCGTTCGCTCCATAGAGATTAAATGTTTGCATGATAGATGGGCTGGAATGAGACTTGGATGTCCTCTTGGCGCAGAGAACTTGGCTGTCAGAGGAACCCCATCTTCCCATCAACATCCTGGAACTTGGGGCAGTTCAGTTGGTATGGTGCATAACACCGTGCTGCTAATCAAAGTATTTTAAAGCAGCTGACACGGCTGTGAAATAAAGCAAAAAATGGAACAAGTGTATATAAAGTGTCGCGCTAAACAAACATAGAAGCTGCATATATTGACATAAAAATGCAACACAAAATAAGCAATACAGGAGTGAAAATTATATACTAATTAGTGCACCAAGTGTAAAAGTCCACACAGTGAGTGAAAAAATACAAGTCCAATGGAATACTAGATATAAGTATAGTTCCAAATAGAAAATGTTGATAATCTCGGGTCAAAAGTTGTTAAAAACTCCAGAGTGAAAACCCTCCACCGATAATGATGTAGGCTTACCAGAATTATCAGACTCAGGCAAACATATGTTTCATGAGTCAGAAAGGCTTCTAGTAAAGACGGGTGTCGTTAGAATCTCTCCAGGAACAAAGAAGGCAGCCACTGATATCCAGACCATCACATGTACCATGGACAACTTGAAGGCATACAGCTGATTCTCAACAGTACTCATGGTCACACATACAGAAAGGAAGAAGAAAGAGCAACATAGTGTAATACTGTAAACAAACTTACATTTTAATGGGCAGATGCACTTACATATGAAGCGGTACACACCTCAAACGGGTCATACCACCTCAAACGGGTCATACCACCTCAAACGGGTTATAGCCCTTCTCTCCTTATGTCCTGCTGTGAACTAGCCCAGTGAAGTTTCTTTTCATTGTCTTAAAGGGGTTGTAAAGGTAAAAAAAAATCCCCTAAATAGCTTCCTTTACCTTAGTGCAGTCATCGTTCACTTACCTCATCCTTCCATTTTGCTTTTAAATGTCCTTATTTCTTCTGAGAAATCCTCACTTCCTGTTCTTCTGTCTGTAACTCCACACAGTAATGCAAGGCTTTCTCCCTGGTGTGGAGTGTCATGCTTGCCCCCTCCCTTGAGGGGGGAGGGGGCGAGCAGGAGAGTCAGGACGCCCACTAACACACAGCTCCTTTTTCTATCTGCAACGTAGAGGGCGTCCTGACTCTCCTGCTCGCCCCCTCCCCCCTCAAGGGACAAAGCCTTGCATTACTCTGTGGAGTTAGACAGAAGAACAGGAAGTGAGGATTTCTCAGAAGAAATAAGAACATTTAAAAGAAAAATGGAAGGATGAGGTAAGTAAAGGAGGACTTCACTAAGGTAAAGGAAGCTATTAAGGGGAAAGAAATTTTACCTTTACTACCCCTTTAAGGCAGTGCGCACTATAATGCCTTGTACACACGTATGAGTTTCCTGGCAGACTTTTTACCACAGGGAAAGCCGAGAACCTGCTCGCCCGCTTTTTTCCTGGGGTTCAAAAGTTTACACAAACTTTTGGTCTGTTCGCAGGTTCTGGTGCGCACCGAACGAGGGGGGGGGGGGTGTTCGGCTCATCCTTATACAGGAGTAGAGTAATCCCTTTTCACAACTCTGCAGTTTCTGAGGTTTAGTTTGCAGGTAACCAGAGGACCAGATAAGACAGAAAAACTATAGTATGTCTCTTTCTGTTTTGCATTTTACTATTGTCACTGTCAGGGACCCAGGATTTGCAACTGAATTTTTGCACCTAGAGGATGCCGTGGAAAACGATCAATCCATTGATGCCAGTACTATAGCACTACAGGAGCGCTGCTATGCCTGCATGAACTAATGAAAATACAGAGTTTCTTGGAACTTGGCCAGTGTCAAGAGAGAGATCTCGGATATTGCACACATTAACTTGAGTTTCCATTTCACTTTTAATTTAAAGTGAAACATTTTTTTAACATTTCACATACACAGTAAACAATACGTATTAAAACTAGACACACACATATATATATATATATATATATATATATATATATATATATATATATATATATATATATATATATATATATATATATATATATATATAAAAAATATATATAAATAGCAATTATTCTAAAAGAAAGCTACATTTTTGCATATATTTTTCTAATCCAAAGCAGGACTTCTTAAACTAATTTTTTTCCCGTTGTTATTAAATACTCACAGAACATGTTGAGTTGCTTTTTAATAACATGTTTTTGCTCATTCAGATTTTAAGTCCGGATACTGTGATGAAGTTTGTTCCAAGATACAGTCTGGTTATAGAGCTCGGCGAGAAAGGATCCTACAAAAGAAGTTTTCATGATCCCAACGGAGAGGTGGCAACCTATATCAGTGAGGCTCATGAACATGATGGTTATTTATACCTGGGATCCTTCCGGTCACCTTTTATCTGTAGACTGAACCTTAATGATGTCTGAAGTGGCTCATCAGACCCTTTTGTAGCTGAAGGACCAGGATTGGACTGAAAGAGAGCAAAAACCGTGCCAGCTGCTATGGGCATCTCCTGTGTTGTAGAAGCTCACTCTGATTTTGTTAAATACTTTTTGTTCAAAGTAAAGCAGTTTTATTATTTTTTTTTTTATAAGATATGAACTTAATTAAATTCTCAATAGTTTAGACATTTAGACAGTCAGATATTCAGTGCAGGCTGTGTACAGTTGGCTTGCCATGCATTACTTGAATTGTTGAAAGGTTTTCCATTTTCAGATGTGCTTCCATATTAATTCTTTAGTGGAATGTAGTTCAGTATTTTCTTCTTGTATCTTCCATTACAGACTTCCTTTAAAGGTAATGCACAGTCTTCACTGAAAATAAATTGTGCTTTCTCTTTAAAGTGGTAGTAACATTATGAAGTACCTACCTTAGAACAAAGCCTTCCAGCGGTGCGCTGTCACAGCTGACAGGGCTTCCATATTCCCCAGTCTTCTTTCCCGATTCCCTGGCTCTGGTCCTGTGACTGGCTGAGCCATGATGATGTAAATCCTGTGCATGCGCATTGAAGTCACAGTTTGCGGCACAGAGCTCTGAAGGGAAAGGTACATGTATGCCATCCCTTGAGGGCACATGCACCAGTAATGTCACCAGCTGCATTCAGTCTCTTAAAAACCACAAGTTTAGGAGATAACTATAGTACCTACAGGTAAGCCTTATTTTAGGATTTTCATGTAGGTACAATTTTAAAAGCGCAGTTTACTGTGGGTGTACTGGGGCAGGTCTTGGTTCCCCTGTCAAGTCTTCCATAGGAGCTCACTGGGACATATCCTTCCACCCGGATGCGGCTGGAACATTAATTGGGTCCAGCTTATCTGTGGCTTCAACTTTCTCTAGTGTTTTTCTCTAAGGCCGCGTGCACACGGTCAAATCTGTCTGCTAGAAACGGTCTGCCCGTGTGTACGGGCGGACAGACCGATTTGGCCAGCCGACAGATTTTAAAGCATGCTTTAAAATCTGTCTGCTGGGAATCCGTCCGCCCGACATGTCTGCTGGTTAGTACGCTAATCAGCAGACATATCTGCTCGCACATGCGTCGAATGGATTCAACGCATGCGCGGATTGTGTACACGATCAAACCAATACATCCCAGCAGACAGATCTGTTCAAATCGGTCTGTCCGACCGATTTGAACAGATGTATTTGCTCGTGTGTACGGGGCCTAAGAGTAATAAAGGGCACAGCTAGAGACCTATATTTAGTTTACATTGGTATGTGAGTGCACCACTGCATGCATTATATCCTGCTGATAAATGCAGAGACCTTGATCTGGGGCTAAAACAAGTGCAAGGCACAACATCCTGCTGAATTTGAGGGCTTTTTTATTTTGAGTGCAGCAGAAGATAGCAGTTCAGAGCACAGAACACACATTTTTAAGGAGTGTTGGCTATGCTATAAACCAGGGGTCTCCAAACTTTCTAAACAAAGGGCCAGTTTACTGTCCTTCAGACTGTAGGGGGGGGGGGGGGGCGGACCATCGGTACAAAATGTCCCTGCATAAGTGGGAGTAAACAACTCCCCATAATTAGTCTCAGTGGGAGGAATCGTAGCACTTTACTGGTGTCATTTAGAGGGCGTGTGTGCCATTGTTGCTGTCTTTGGGAGGAAATGTGCCCCATCATTGGTGTGATTGGGAGAAATTGAGCCTCATCATTGGGAGGAATTGTGCCCCATAATTGGTGTCATTGGGAGAAATTGAGCCTCATCATTGGGAGAAATTGAGCCTCATCATTGGGAGGAATTGTGCCCCATCATTGGTGTCATTGGGAGGAATTAAGCCCCATCATTGGTGTGATTGGGAGAAATTGAGCCACATCATTGGGAGGAATTGTGCCACATCATTGGTGTCATTGGGAGGAATTAAGCCCCATCATTGGTGTCATTGGGAGAAATTGAGCCTCATCATTGGGAGGAATTGTGCAATATTATTGGTGTCATTGGTAGGAATTAAGCCCCATCATTGGTGTGATTGGTAGGAATAAAGCCTCATCATTGGTGTGATTGGTAGGAATAAAGCCCCATCATTGGTGTCATTGTGAGGAATAAAGCCCCATCATTGGTGTCATTAGGAGAAATTGAGCCCCATCATTGGTAGGACCTGTGCCCCATCATTGATGTAATTGGTGTTAGTGAATAAAATAGTGCCCCAAGGGCCGGATAGAAGCCAGCAAAGGGCCACATCTGGCCCCAGGGCCGCAGTTTGGAGACCACTGCTATAGACCAGTGATGGTGGACCTTGGCACCCCAGATGTCTTGGAGCTACATTTCCCATGATGCTCAACTAGACTGCAGCGTCCATTAGCATCATGGGAAATGTAGTTCCAAAACATCTGGGGTGCCAAGGTTTGCCTTCACTGCTATAGACACTTCTGAAGCACAGTTCTGCACACTTTCCAATTGGCAGAATGTGCACAAAATGAGATCTTAAGCCTGATAGCCAGTGGACTACTTTAATCTCAGTGCACTGAAACAGACAGAAATTCGCTGTCATTTGATGTTAAGTAGGGTTTACAAGTCCTCTTCAGTGGGAATAATCTGCCCCTTCCTTATCAAAGCTGCTACACCTGACACATCATCCCCCTCAACGCCAGCAAAACGGAACACCAGTCTATGAGCTGTGAAATTTGTATTATTTTCCCATTTTAGTACATGTCTGTGAGCATTAGGGAGCATTTTCATGTTAACCATGTTCATGTTGCTTGATTATTAACTTTGCATTGCCTGATCGTTACAAGCAGGGCCTGAGCTGATCTTAATGTTTGCTGTATGTTTTAATATGAGGTCTTGTTGGGTGGCCAAAAACTCCCCAAAAAAAGGTCCTGATTTAGGAAAGCGATATTGAGGATCAAAATCCCTAACAGGGTTTCTCTTAAAGTAGAATTGAACTAAAAAAAAAAAAAAAAGTCAGCAGTAATGGAAATTGAGCCGCACATTTGCAGCTCAGTGTACATTTCCGGCTCCTTTGTGCCATGATAATGTGACTCCGGGCAATGTCAAAGTTGCCCAGCCATTTAAGCGGCTCAACAAACCAAATGTGTAAGGAAACCTGGGAGAAGATGAAAGCTTCTTCTTTTAATTCCCTTTTAGGTACAATAAATTTGCCACTTGTATATAGTGTGTTTGGGAAGTGATGAATAGTGATAATCTGCTATATAATTAGTATCTATAACGAGAAAAGTCAGATATACCCAGTGTTCCGTGCAGATCTTTCTTTCCTTTTTTTAAAGGAGGTGTTTCATGTGAAGGAAAATATTCTGCTGCAATGTTTAATTTAGAGCTAGGAAAAAGTGATTTGTTTAAGTTTCTGTGGGTTGAGTTTAGGCATTTAAACATTCTGCTTCATAAACATTTATGATGGCCAGTAAGGCAACCTGTCACAGGCATGGACCCATAGAAATACTTGGAGGTAAGGAGAGTGTAGGCAGGGTTTTTGCCATAGGGGCAGGGACTGCAGAGACAATCACTTTAATAACAAGTGTTCAGGAAGGGTTAATGAAAGTTTGTGTTAAGGCTAAGTTCTGAGAGGAAATAAAGATTTAAAGCAGAAGTCCAGCCTGAGCTTTTTAGGCTGGGCTTCTTCCCTGGGTCACAGAAGTCCAATTCGTTTTCAGCAGAGAGCGATCTGATGTCCACTCTCCGCTGACGTCCCTGCCATCAGTCGGGGCAGCGCGTCATCACAACTTCCAAGTCAGGATCCGCCAGCTGCCCTGATTGATGGCTGTCTCGGCAAGCTGCTGAGACAGCTGCTCCTCAACCATTCACTGCTAAGCGCTTTAGTGAGCACTGACAAGTAGAGCAGAAGCGATGCTGACAGACAGCATCGCTCTGCTCGGGGTGGAGTGAGAACCGAGCCATCGGCAGTGTTCGGTGGGTTGCTTCTCAGTTCAGAGACGCCGGGGGGACAGATGCAACATCAGTCTAATGCTGCATTCAGCGAGGTAAGTATGATTACTTTTACTAGTCTTTTTAAAAGGTTTTTAAGGCTCAAGGTTTTTTACCTTCATGCATAGAATAAAAAAACCTTCCGTTTGCAGGAGCCCCCCCAGACACCCGTCATTGATACTCATCTGAGCACCTTCTTGATCCAGCGACATGCACGACAGCTGAGCTTCTCCTGGGTCTCTCATTCCACATTGGCTCCTGCTACTGTCAATCACAGAGAGAGTGCGGCTGTGTTTGTCATATGGACACACAGCAGGGCTCGGGAGCGAGCATGCACCATTACCTCTGGAGCAAGTGGCTTGCTATTGGGGGCACTGGCTGAAGAGGAGAAGCCAGGAGCGCCAGCAGTGGACCCAAAAAGAGGAGGAATGGAGCTGCTCTGTGCCATGCCTCTGCACAGAGCAGGTGTGTATAACATGTTTATTATATATTTAAAAAAAATGTAACCTTTTAAAAATTCACTTTAAGCGATAGCTCAGTGTTTAAGGAAATTTAGGAGGTAAAACCACAGATTTTTTGGAAAAAAAAAAACGGATTATGATTCCCAGTTTCAGTTTTTTAATGCAGGTTGTCAAGTGCAAGAAAACTTCTACTGACTTTCTATAGGTGTTTTATATACTTTTTTTTCTTTCTTTGTAACCCTTGTCGTTCATACCTTTACCACAATATAAAGAATGTTGCTCAATGGAGTATATATTGTGTTGCAACAGACATATGTAGCCATGCATTACTACACAAGACTGTTAATTTTGTAAGACGACTTCCTGATAGAAGGCACCACCAACTTACTTCATTCAGTGGCAGTCCTGCTTTACATTGTGGTCAGTTGCACTAGATAATAATTTTATATTCATCTACATGCCAGAGACAGGTGCTTGTTTTCTAACCTGGTGCAGAGAGCAGTGGTGTGCAGCAACCAATCACAACTCTTCTTTCATTTGTCTGGCTTGTGTTAGGTGAGTTACTCACACCACTATTCTGTGTACTTGGTTATTAAATAATCTTAAAGCGGAGGTTCACCCTAAATATAAGATCTCCCATGCGATCCAGCATACTGGCGTCAGCGCCAGTATGCTGTTTTTTTTTTTTTTTTAATAGCACACTTACTGTATTATTGTGGATTTCCTTTTTTGTCCCCCGCGGTGGACGGCGGTAGTATAGCGCGTCACATCTTCCTAAAATACCCGATATGGACTGGGTAATCTCGGCGATGCGGCGCCTGCGCACAGACCTAGGAGCTGCTGCGCAGGCGCCGTATTTCTCCGAGTCCTATTTCGGAGGGTGTGACGCGCCATAGCCGTAGGACTCGGAGAAATACGGCGCCTGCGCAGTCAGTCCTAGGTTGTGCGCAGGCGCCGCATTTTCGCCGAGATTACCCGATCCATTCGGGTTTTAGGAAGATGTGACGCGCTATACTGGCGCCGTCCACCACGGGGGACAGAAAAGGAATTCCACTATAATACAGTAGGTGTGCGATAAAAAAAAAAAAAAACAGCATACTGGCGCTGACGCCAGTATGCTGGATCGCATGGGAGATCTTATGTTTAGGGTGAAATACCGCTTTAACATTGTTTTCTGTATAATAAATATTTATGTTGTAGCTGTCATGCGCATCTACATAATGTTAACCGATTTTTGTATATTTGTTGATCCATTTTTTTTTGTTCATACAATTTTGTCAATTCCTGAATTATTGTTGGAATATCTATTTAAAGTGCTATTGGAATGATTTGCAAACTGTTTAATAAAGTGAAACTACACTGGAGTTTTGACCTTCTTTCAGACTGTGTATAGTGTTTTTGGTTTAGTACCCGCGTTATTTCCATTTCTTAAAGTACAACTCCTATGAAAATAGTGGGGCTGCCCCCAAACTGCAAGGGTCTAGGACAGGGGTCTCCAAACACTCTAAACAAAGGGCCGGTTTATTGTCCGTCAGACTCTTGGAGGGCCAGACTTTGGCCAGCGGGAGTGACAATTTTCCTGGCATCAGTGGAAGTAAACATCCGGTATTAGGGGGAGGAATAGTGCTCCATTGCTGGTATCATAGGGAGGAATAGTGCCCCATTAGTGGTGTCAGTGGGAGAAATGGTGCTCCATTGTCGGTGTCAGATGGCAGAATAGTGTCTCATATCATTGGGAGGGATAGTGCTCCAAGGGCCAGATAAAGGCAAGCAAAGGGCCGCATCTGGCCCCCGGGCTGCAGTTTGGAGACCACTGGTCTAGGAGACTGGGAAACAAGTTTTAATTACTTGATCCACCACTTCCACAGCAGCCAGTGCTCCCCAATGCTCCAGCGTTGTACCGTTACTCAGCATCCACATGTCCAATGCATAACCCTGCATTGAATTTGATGACACAAGAAGACCTGCGACCACTGGAGCATAGGGAAGAAGCAGCTGCAGACCAGTCTTGCAGTGTGGAAGAAGCCTGCATAACCCAAGGATCACGTAAGTAAAACTGCTTTTCTTGTTCCCCTAGACCAGGCATGTCCAAAGTCTGGCCCGGGGGCCAAATGCAGCCCGCGTTTTGGTTTAATGCTGGTAATTTGCACATATATATTTTTTGGCCCCCAATGAATCCCAGAGCACCGCGTGGCACTCTGGGATTTGTTGGGGGCCACAAAAGATATATATCGTATTTATCGTTCTAAAAAAGGAAAAATTCAGCGCTGGAAGAATAATCATACACAATATACAAATTAAACAAATTATTGCAAGCCAGCACTGAAGGATCAATTCAAATAAAATGTCCCAAAATAACTTCAATAACAAAAAGTGCAGCGCAATAAACACAAACATCAAGTGACATCTATAGTTACACAAGTGAAATAAGCAAAGAAAGTCCATATAAAAGTGCACTAGTGAGTAGAGTAATCTGAAAATGCTCCAATCCAAACGTGACTAAGTGCAAAAAATCCAAGATCAGTGACCGACAGGACAGATCCTCCACCAGATAGTTAAAGATGGCCTCTCACCTGAGTTAATCGACCCAGGGCTAGGTCACACAGCATAAACACAAGCACATCCAGATCTTTTAAGATAGGGATACCAAAACAGCAGGCAGCTCAGCAGTTCCCGGGTCCACAGATAGGTTATGCAAATAAAAGAAGGGAAAGACTAGTGCTCTCTGTAGCAAACTGATTTATTAAAATAAAGGTATAAAACTCACATAGCTAACACTCGCGGCAGAGTGTATGGTAAAATGCAGTGTGCCCTGGATCTCCAGGTTTCCAAAAGGACAGACGGCAAACACGTGTGAGACGGCGATCGCGGGTGACGTCACGTGACTCCTCCCCCTCGTACGCGTTACGTCCCAGTGGGCGGGACTTCATCAGCGTGGGTGACTTTCCTACATTTAAAATACTGTGTTGTACTGAAAATGCTTCAATAAATAGAATATATCAAACTTAAGCTTCAAGTTTGGCTTTTTTTTACGTTTGCATTGTCTACACATGGGCTTAATTTGTCGAGCTGACATTTTGAGCTCCATCGAATGCACTAGCTCCTGCTCCTAATTGTGTTTATCAGTTGTGTGCGAAGGCAAAAGGGGTAATAAGGAGCACCTCAGACAGTCAATGGTGTTAGCTGAAACAGTCATTTTAAATGGGCTCAAGTTGCTCTGCACCATGCAATTCAGTAGCGTTTGGGGTGTTCGCAGGTGAAAAAAATGTGCATTTACTTTTTACCTTTTTTACTTTTTTTTTTTTTTTTTTTTAAGGTGCCTGAAAAGCATTGCACCAGTGATCAGCATGTTTCTGGTGCCATACAGGTCTCCTGCAGACTGTCAGTGTGAGCTGTCTGCCCATACATCGTAGAATGTACAGTGCTGTGGTAGTATATTGAGAACTACATGCCGACAGCCACAAAGGATGTCCATACTTGTAGGGCTCTTTTACACGGAGCGGATACATATTTATCCGCTCCGTTAGCCCGCTTGCTCAGCGGTGATTCCTCCGTAAAATCCCCGCTGAGCCGTTGGCTCTCCCCTATGGGAAATCGGATGAATACGCACCGTATGTCTGTATTCATCTGATCCGATCCGCCAGACGGAAGAAAAATTGAACTTTCTTCCGTCTGAAAAACCGGATCTTGACGGAGGCGGATGTTTGCGAACGTTAGGCAGATGCTCATCCGCTAACGTCCGCGATCCCATAGGGAAGCATTGTGAGTCCGTAAACGGACTTATGAAAAGCGGACCGTTCGTCCGCTCGTGTGAAAAGGGCCCTTAGTTCATTCAGTCACAGAACTCTGTGAAAGAATGACAAGGCTGTGGAGGCGGAGTTCTTTCAAAGACTGACAGCTGGTACAGGGAACTTCTCCCCGTACTGCTGTCACACAGAAGACGTGGATAGCCGAGCTGCTGCAGGAGCATGTTGCATGTTCCACCCTAAAAATGTGTTTCCGAAGGCAAACTTTTAAAAGAAGTAATGTACGTTTTATAACTTCCAAACAAGTTATTTTTTAGAGTTGTTGCTGTAAGATGAAATCACAAGTGCATAGAAGGGGCACGACTTGGAACAGTCTGCTGCTTTTATTTGAAAGGAAGTGGTAGATTCCATCAGCACAGAAAGCTTATTGCACCAAAAGCTGGGTATAAATGCACCAAAATTTGGCAGGTTCAGCAGGAACTGGCCAAATTTCATTGTATGTATTGCTCTCTCTGTTGGGGAGAGCCCCCCACTCTCAGAATACAATAGCGCAGCAGGGGAGATCCTTGCATTTACATCACTTGCATGGATCTGTCAGCCTTTTTTGGTTCAACCCTCTGGCTGTTAAAAAAAAAAGCTGTGCGTGTATACCATGCTTCACTTTAGTTTCTTGTCCTCATAAGTGTGAAGGTGTGAAAGCTTCAGTTACGGTTTTGAAACATTCAAGACAAGGCAGGAAATGTTAAATAAACCACAGCAGTCCGGTTACTCCTTTTATTTAAAGAGGGAAGCATTACCATTTAGTCTGTTATTTCTTATTTCACAATCATTTCATTGATTTCTAAATTAAAAATAATAAAAGTATACACTTATTACATAGCAATGTGGGGGTATACAGTTTTTCTCGAGTGAGTAACTTTAGGGTTGCTAGTTAACAAATGCTACCTAGATGTTTTGCAAGCATTTCGTTTGTTTTGTTGCGTCTACGATCAAAGTAATAGTTTGCCCATTGTAGATGTTTTCCTGCCTGTTCTATAGGACAGAGATCAGATCAGTTTAAGATTTGTGCTCAAGTACATGTGTGTGTGCTATGTGCGACAGCCAAACAATGCATTCTTAGAGGATGGCAGCAATGGCTGTGTTCATATTTATCCTAGTACAGGTATCCCCTAAAGGAGAAGTATGGGAAAAGCTTTTTTACCCCTACTTCTCCTCCTGTGCGGTTTCTGCAGGGCTTTAGCCCGCCGTCGGCTGATGTCACTCAGCCGATGCAAGTGTTGAATCGATCCACCCAGATGACTGTGTATGGAAGCAGAAAAAAGTCCACTGTGAAGAGTTCCACTGCAGGCAGTTCCAGCTGCACAGATGTATGCAGTTTCTATTGCTTCTGAAATAAGTTACCTTTTTATTTTATTTATTTTTAATATGTTGACCCATCAAATTTGAAATTTAGAGCAGGAGGAATGAAATTGAATTCATCTGATGGCAGACAAACAGAGAAGTTTGGTCAGAGAAAGTCTTTGGTGCAGAGCTTGCTACGAGGAACAGCCTAATGCGGATGCAGGATCCACACACAGGTTCCCAGGCTCAGCAAGATAAGCGAATAGATGGAGATATGACTACAGCTCTCGCCGAAACGCGTACATTTTAATTTAATTATTTGATTTTGTATAGTCAATAAACTTAAAATACAGATTACTGGGTTGCCGACTCCATCTATTCCCAAACATAGAAGGTTGTACAGCCAATTATATAGCGCCAACAGTTTTTGTTTAGTTATTTTCCCATAAAATGATAAATGGAACATGAGTGGCTGTTGTTGCTACACTCTACCAGTCATCTGCTTTTATATATATATATAATCGTCCTTTATGTTTAAGGGGGATTCCTTCTGATTCACAGTTTTTTTCCCTACAGTCTAAAAACCTTATGGGTTTATTTGCTTCTACTTCGAATTGACCTTCGATTGTGTACATGTGTTAGGTTGCCCATGCACAGCTTGATATTTGAAACAAAAGTCTAAATCTTAAAGCAGAACTCCAGGATTTTAAAAAAAAATCTCCCATTAGTACACCCCCCACACCAAACGCTTATTACATTTGTGAAATTTCTTACTGTTCAGGAGATATGTCTGATTTAATTTTCAGGAAGTCAGCTTTGTGATAAAAAAAAAATGCTAAATCTTTTCTGACGCGGAGCATCTCTTAGAACAGGGATTGCATCATATGCTCGTCTCTGTCTAAGGGCTCTTTCACACGGGGCGGATCAGTAATGATCCGCCCCGTGCACCTCCGTTTGCTCAGTGGGGATCGCTCTGTTGATCTCCGCTGAGCTCCCGGATGACTGGGCGGTCCCCACACACTGTGCAGGGACCGCCCTGTCTTTTCTCCGCTCTCCACCATGGGGGGATCGGATGAACACGGACCGTCTGTCCGTGTTCATCCGATCCGATCCGCCAGACGGAAGGAAAAGTAGGTTTTTCCTCCGTCATACTTTGGTGGATCGGAGCAGGTCAGATGTCAGCGGACATGTCTCCACTGACATCCGCGGCTCCATAGAGGAGCACGGAGCATCCGTTCAGGTCCGCAAAAAAAACTGGCAGGCGGATCTGAACGGATTCTTCGTGTGAAAGAGCCCTTACAGTTATCAGCCTACATTTCCCATGAATCCTTGGGATGGGAGTGAATGTGGGAGGTACACTACGCTTGTACATGTAACTATGAACTCCCCCACTTCAACATAAATCACACCCCTCATTCTGCAGCCAGCAAGCCATACATAACACATGGTATGATAGGTTACAGCCTTATAAATGCAAAACGTTTTAATATTAATATAATATTAATTTAATAAATAAATTGAAATAAAATGAATACCTTTAATGAATTTAATATAAATGCAAACCAGTACAACTTATCAGTGTCCACCAGTGCCGCATGTCAGAGACTACCGTGTCAGGGACCACCAGTGCCGCATGTCAGGGTCCACCAGTGTAAAGCCAGGATTATTATCAGAAATAACTTGTATGACACAGCGGGGATCTCCCACTTTGTCAGGTATTGTATTTGAGAACACTGATCTCTGATTCCCAGCCTCCTGTCATTGTTATGATTGACAGCCCACTGTTCCTATACAGGTAGAAGGCAATCAGCAATCAGTGTTCTGATATACAATGACTGACACAGCGGGAGATTACTGTTGCTAATCCTTGCTCTGCGGGAAGATAGCGGGAATGGACTGGAGGGGCAGTTGACTGGCAGGAGCAGAGGAGAGAGGAAAAGGAGGACACCTCTTCCATGGGCGGCACAGACCCCTTCCGCCCACAACATGTCTGCTTCCTCCCTGCTCGCTTTCAGAGGACTACAACGGGGCGTGCCAAACTGCTGGCTGAGCTTAAGGGAGGGATAGCAGCCAGTGGTCTTACAAACAGAAAGTCACCAGGCAATGACGGTTTTTCAGCAAGTTCAGCAGCTTATTACTGAGGAACTACAGAGTATAGAAGAACATGGATGGCAAAGTTGGTGAAGGTAGGGGATCAAGCAATAAGGACATCGAAAAAAATATTTGTCCGGAGTTCTGCTTTAAAAGTAATGCCTAAAGCCCCGTACACATGGTCGGACTTTTGCCCAACCAACGTCAAAATCCGACACTTTTCGCATTTGTCCGACCGTGTGTACGTTCCATCGGACCAACTTTTTTGTCTTTCATCGGACAAAAAGTTGGGTCTGCGAACGGACCAACTTTCAGGCAACAAAAGTCTGATGGTGCAAAGTCCGATCGTGTGTACAGAAGAACCAGAATGTTAAAATCAACCAACAATAGCAGAAGTTAACCAAAGGGTTGCAGAAAAGAGCAGAAAAACCACGTGATGATAGAAAAGTTTTAGAAAAGTTTGCAGAAAATCGGACAAATCAATTAGGACAAAAATCCAAGGGAAATTTTGTTGGATGTCCGACCGTGTGTACTGGGCTTAAGAATTGCAATTGCACATTATCACTTGCATATATTTTGTAAATTGTCACATTACATTTTCAAACCAATTTCAGCCTGCTTTTACATAGAGAATATCAAAGTCACCATCTGTCATGATTCTTTAGAATGCTAATATGTATTGCAACACTATACAGTTACTCCTCCTGTGTGTAGGTTTGTGGGGCAAATGCATGCTCAGAGGATACCTTTTAGTGTCCGTTCAGACTTTAGCGATTGATTGCGTTAGTTATAACACATACACTATATTGTCAAAAGTATTGGGACACCTGCCTTTACACGCACATGAACTTTAATGGCATTCCAGTCTTAGTCTGTAGGGTTCAATATTGAGTTGGCCTACCCATTGCAGCTATAACAGCTTCAACTCTTCGGGGGAACAAGGTTGTCCACAAAGTTTAGGAGTGTGTCTATGGGAATGTTTGGCCATTCTTCCAGAAGCGCATTTGTGTTGTCAGGAACTGATGTTAAACGAGCAGGCCTGGCTCGCAGTCTCCGCTCTAATTCATCCCAAAGGTGTTCTATGGGGTTGAGGTCTGGGCTCTGTGCAGGCCAGTCATGTTCCTCCCCCCAAACTCGCTCATCCATGTCTTTATGGACCTTGGTTGTTCATTGGTACACTGTCATGTTGGAAAAGAAAGGGGCCATCCCCAAACTGTTCTTACAAAGTTGGGAACATGAAACTGTCCAAAATGTCTTGGTATGCTGACACCTTAATAGTTCTCTTCACTGGAACAAATGGACCAAACCCAACCCCTGAAAAACAAACCTACACCATATAACCCCCCTTCACCAAATGATTTGGACCAGTGTACAAAGCAAGGTCCATAAACACATGGATGAGCGAGTTTGGTGTGAGGGAACTTGACTGGCCTTCAGAGAAGCTGCTTTAGCTGCAAAGGGTGGGCCAACTCAATATTGAACCATACCAACTAAGACTGGGATGCCATTAAAGTTCATGTGCATGTAAAGGTAGGTGTCCCAATACTTTTGGTAATAGAGTGTATTTTTTATGCACATGACCCTATTTTAGCAACTGTATGTGCCCTGCAGTGTGCCATGTGTTGTCCACTACTGTACAGTGCATTAGGGTGCCATACACTGTAAATGGCATTACAACACGCCACACATAGGTTGTGTAATGATGTTATTGTATGATGATTGCTGCTACATTCTAATGTCGTGGGAATCTTCACTGCCATTTGGTGATCTTTCTGAAAACAAGGCACACATACAGACCTTTTAATACATTTTCACAGGATTTATTTGGGAAAAAACAAAATGTCAGAATAACCTTGTTAGCTGAAGCAGTTCAGTCATCGAGTTCACAGATACTGTACATACCTATGTTAGCCAACATTGCATTTAGGAAGGTTAGTAAATAACAGAAAATGTATTGTTTTACCAAAAAGACAGCTGGGAATATTCCAGTTTTGGCTCAGAGTCTACAGCTAATCAAGCAATAGGATATGCTGCATGTTGTTGGAAGCCTGGAGTAAAGATAAGGGAAGATATGTGTATGTAGAGGAGGGGCGCAGACTGGGGTTCTGAAATGCCATTGTTGTTGCCCACATGTTGTAATGAATTGTCATCTACATCAAGTAAGTCACCATTAGCCTTGTCTCCTGGGCTCCAATTTCAACCCACCATCCCAGGAGTCTAAAGCTGTATACACACTATACAATTTTCTGTCAATTTTTTCCTTCAGATTTACCAAAACCGTATAATATGAAGTCAAACCTTAGGAGTTTCAATTTGTATGCAATCAGGCAGGCCCTTGCACTACATGGTTTTAGTAAATCTAAAGGAAATCAGACAGCAAAAGTTGTACAGTGTGTATGGGGTCTTAGGCTGGGTTAACACTAGTGCGATGCGGCAACCTTGCGAATCCACTGCCGGTTACCGTGTCGCACCCGACTAACACTGCCATATGCAAACTCCTGGGGAGTGCCATACAACATTAACGACACCCCCATTTCAGCTTGCATATTGCACTGCGAACTAACAGTTTGGACATGAATCGGATCACATGGGTGTTCACACCCATGCGATCCTATTCTGGTGCGGACCAAAAAAAGGGTCCAATGTGTGTTTGGCCCGAATACGGCGCAATATCAGCCATACTATCTGTATGGCTGAAATCACATTGCACGCACATCGCATGTGATTTTCACTGCATTGCGGTGCGAATCGAATGCGATATTGCACAGCACACTAGTGTGAACCCAGCCTTAGGCTCATTGACTTTTCCCAATCAGGCCTGTAAAGTACGACAAATGAATATGTGCAAAATACTGTTATATAAAGCAATAGAAGGCGATTTATCTTGGTTCTCCTCTTTTCTGGAAAACCGATCGCAAACAGTGAAGTTAGGACCTTTTACGTCTGAGAAACGCACAGTATCATGCAGAGTTCCTAAAGGATCGCCTCTGTCACCGGTGCTGTTTAACATCTATCTTCGTCCTCTTTTTGAGATTATCAGCAGCCAAAAACTGCTTTACCACTCATATGCAGACGACACGCAACTGTATTTCCGCATCTGCAACAGAAAGGATCACCACCTCAATCTAGAGACATGTCTCTCTTTGATAGAGGACTGGATGACAAAGAGTTATCTTAAACTCAACAGAGCGAAAACAGAACTTCTCCTGTTTCACGCCAAGCGCAGGAATCAACCTTCAACAGCATGGACACCCCTGCCTATTCTGGGCAAAATCATGACCCCTAGCGCCAAAGTCAAAAGTCTAGGGGTCATTTTTGACTCCTTTATGACAATGGACGGCACAAATAGGGTCAGTAGTCAGCGGGTCTCACCATCTGCTGCGCCTACTACGCAGACTTACTCCGTTCATCCCCAAAGAAGATTTAGCGGTCGTGGTGGGAGCAATTGTTAACTCCAGACTGGACTATGCAAATGCCCTCTACCTCGGACTCCCCAAGTACCAAATCGCTCGTCTGCAAGTCGTTCAGAATACAGCCGCCAGACTTGTGACTGGGAAAAAACCCTGGGAATCAATCTCACCTTCGCTGAGAACCCTTCACTGGCTGCCAGTTAAAGACAGAATTGCTTTCAAAGCTCTCTGTCTTACGCATAGATGTGTCCATGGGAATGCCCCCCTTTATTTATGCGAAAAAATAAAAGCTCATAATCCACCAATCAAAACCTGCTCCAGGTTCCAAAAGCCAACTACAAGTCCAAAGGAGAAAGAAGATTCGCGATCCAAGGTCCCAGACTATGGAACGCTTTACCAACCAGCATTCGGTTGGAGGAGAACCACCTAGCATTCAGGAAAAAGGTCAAGACTCTTTTGATATCAAAGGAGACAGGAACAACAAGCGCCCAGAGGCGATTCAGTTTGCATGTGCATCGCTATATAAGTTTTCCATTCATTCATTCATTCATTCATTCATAACTAATTAAAACAAATCCTTGTCCAAAAAGCAAGTGTCTGGTTGCTTTTGGTGTGTATCGTATGTAAGGCCGACCATAGATAGAGCAAGTTTCTTTCCTGCATGCTGCAGGAAAGAAGATAGCTCGAATCCCTCCCGTGGAACCATTGCGTTCTCCTGGAAGGGGAAGTCTCCCTGTCGGGGGAACACAGTGATTATTGCTAGTGGCTATAACAGCCGCTAACAATAATCACATGTAAAATCCGACAGGCTGGTTGTATCCAAGTTAAAGTGGATGTCACAATGTAGAGTATAAGATTTCCTATCATCTGTGCACAGTCTTGCCACAAAGAGTTAATCCAGATCTGAGCAATCCTCTTTTATTGTTCAGTGAAATAAAACGGACTTACAGAGAAAAACCTAGATCCGTTCCGCCCCCTTGCTGTGAATGACAGGTTATTTACATATCTCATGCACTAGCCTGGAGACCGGCAGTATTTTTTAATTTCCACCCGCACTCCTTTTTTGAAGGCATGTGGTTACTTTTCTGGATTTTGACTGGATGTAGTGATCATAGCAGAATTTAGTGTAAGGAATACATGGGAAAAAATGCATGTTGACAAGGGGAGTGTACAGGTGGGCGGGGAGTCTACTGAAATCACGACTCCACCCACAGAGCTCCAGACAACAGATCCACCCACAGAATCTGCAGTTTTTCAGTTCTTATAACAGACAGAGGAGAGACATTTGACAGGTAAGGATACATGCAGGAGGCATGTATATCCTTATAGATCAGCACTATGGCAGTAGTTTATAAAGGATGAGAGTGGGTTTACATACACTTTAATCAATCAACTTGGGTACATACAGGCTGCCCATACATGGTTTGAATCTCGGCCGGTTCCTGCTAAACCGATCAGATTCAAACCATCTATGGCCGACTTTACTTTTTGCTATGCTCACATATGTGTGTACAGTATATATACAAAAGATTTGGTGTATTTGATTCTACGAATAACATGCATTTGGCACCAGGCCTGTGTGACGCACTAGGTACAAGATTGTTAGGAACATTAATAAAAATGCAAAAGATATCGTATGCTCTTTGAACTGTCTTGTGCCACCTCCATTGACTGACTCTTTAGCATCCTAATAACACCAAGATTTGCGCTGAATGCTCCTGGACCTCTGCGAAAAACAATGTGCTCAAGTTCTTAGCCCAGCAATTGATTTGTAGGGAACACAGGCTTTACCGTGTCGATTTGTATGTGTATATATATAAATATGTTGTTTACATAACCAATAGAACGCTCTCTTATCTTAAACCCATTCATGAAATTTTAGTACATGTACAGTAAACATTACATTGCTGTCCTTGGGTCTTATATGACAACAGATAGAAAAACTCTAGAGAAAAGGTCTGTAGTTTGGAGGTCTGTGAGAAGATGCATCTTCCGAACATTTCAGGACGGATACTTTTTCAATGTGCTGCCAGCTGATCTTCCACACTTCTGAGTAGCATGTGAAGATCTAAATAGAGAAGGAAACATTAATGAAGCAATAGTGTATTATTTCTACGCAAAACTTTTAATTTATATTTTTGAATGTGGTAGGCATAGCTCCCAACTGTCCCTGATTTGGAGCAATGTCCCTCTTTTCTCCCCATGTGTCCCTCATTTTGGTCTGATCCATATAGTTGTATATAAAATGCACTTTTTATCTTTCAAAAAGTGTTTCCCAGTGCTAAACCTTTCATCCAATTTCTAAATTGCTGCATTTGTAATTTTGTAAAGCCAATATAAAGGAATAGTAGTGGTGAAAACATTTCTCTTGTGGATTTAATTAACCTTTTTTGGGGTTAATTCTCCTTTAAGGAGGTGTGGCAGGGGGCGTGTCCTATGCCTACATACATTTGCTACTAGGTGTCCCTCATTCCCTTTTCAAAATGTTGGGAGGTATGGGTAGGGAAGCAACCTTTCCTAGGCTTTTACTGCTGTGTACTTGCTTTGGAGATCCCTATTGGACTGATAATCACTGAAACAAAAGGTGATAGGAATGGTAACAGATTTTTCCCTTTTAAGAGATTTCCACTTACTTTCTGTTGTGTATTTGGCAAAGGAAGTGATGAAAAATCTCCCCTTCAGTGCAGACAGAAAAAAAAAATATATTTTGGTTGTAGATTATTTTAGGTAAACCCATAATGACCCAAAAGATATGTACTGTGTAATCCATTTAGCATCTTTTGCTTAATGAGGATGACATTTGTTATTACATACTTTTTCATGTTGTTTTTGGGGGTTCAATCTAATTTTATTGGATTAAATAATAATTTTAAAAAGTATACATGTATAGTATGTACAAGTATACTGCCCTCAATCAGATAGATAGAACACCTTTGGGATGAATTAGACCTGAGACTGTGAGCCAGGCCTTCTCGTCCACATGGGTGCCTGACATCACAAATGCACTTCTAGAAGAATGGTCAAACATTCCCATAGACACTCCTAAACCTTGTGGACAGCCTTCCCAGAAGAGTTGAAGCTGTTAAAGCTGGAATGGGTGGGCCAACTCAATATTGAACTGTACAGACTTTTGCTTCGCACATACGATCAGATTGTTGGCAGGGGATTGTCTGTTGACAGACTGTTGGCCTATAATCTGACCATTAGTACGCTCCTTCAGACAATTATTGTACAATTTTCTGCCAACAAATGTTGGATAACACGCTAGTAAATTTTTCGTGGACAACAGTCGGTTGTCAGATTTTCTGATGGCCAGTACACAAGTCTACCACACAAAAGTTGAAAGTACAAAAGCATTCTCGGAATCAATGCTCACCAAACAGGAAATTAGCAGAAGGAGCCCAAAGGGTGGTGCTCAAGAGCTGAAATTCCTCGTAGTACGTCACTACATTTGTGTTTGTTGGCCGAAAATTGTGTATGCAAGACAAGATCCTGGCACACACCCTGAAGACAAAAATCAGATGCTCGGTTGGCCAACACTCTGGTTGTGTGTACCAGGCTTTAGACTGGGATGCCATTAAAGTTGATGTGCGTGTAAAAGCAGGTGTCCCAATACTTTTAAAAATATAGTGTATACTGTATACGTTTGTTTTGGATACACTATTAAGATTTTCTTTTCTGCTACCATGAGGAGGATTCAGGTGCCATTCCGGAAATTCTTTTTGGCAATACGCATCCCACGATTTTGTTTGCATGATTTTGCTGCGATTTGTCGTGCGGCAATCGTGGCAAAATCTCTGCGCGATTGGGGTGGCGTTAGAAGTAATGGCATCGCAAAAACGTCCTGTGTTGTGCAGCAATTTAAAATAGCGGGACGCAATCGCGCTGATTCCGACCATGATTATATGTGAATGAAGCCTAATGCCACGTACACACGATCGGTTCGTCTGATGAAAACGGTCTGATGGATCGTTTTCTTCTTTTCTGTGTGGGCCCCATCGGTTTTTTATCCATCGGTGAAAAAACTAGGAACTTGTTTTAAAATGATCTGATGGTTAGAAAACCAATAGAAAAAAACGATCGTCTGTGGGCACGTCCATCGGTTAAAAATCAACGCATGCTCAGAATCAAGTCGCCGTATGCTCGAAAGCATTGAACTTTTTCTCAGCACGTTGTCGTGTTTTACGTCACCGCGTTCTGACACAATCGGTTTTTTAACTGATGGTGTGTAGGCAAGACTGATGAAAGTCAGCTTCATCGGATATCTGATGAAAGAATCCATCAACCCGTTTTCATCGGATGAAGCGATCGTGTGTACAGGGCATTAGGCTGGAAAACATTACTATATTTGAAATGAGATAAAAAAAAAAAAATGTGTGCACATTAGTATAATTTATAATTATATTTATAATTATATTGAAGGTATAACACTATACAAGTTTTTTTTTTTTTTTAAACATACCAAACAAACATACAAATAAGAATATTAAATAAAGGAGACACAGAAGTTGTTTGGACCCATTTTCTTATGTTTTGGTCATCTGATTGGAATTTTTGTCGAAATTAAATTGGATATTCAAAGCGCTGGACATTCTGGATTGATAATTTTTTTTTTTATAACCTTTAACATGTTAATGTAATTCAAAAAGTAATTTTCCGACTTTTTTAACATTTGCACCTTTTTTTTAGAATATTACCTGAAGTTCAAGTTAGAAAAACATGCATACATTGTACCTCCTATATCTCCCAACTGTCCCTCATTTAGAACCAAATCCCTCTGTTCCTCTTTCCTTCTCAGTTGTCATTTATTTTGGACAGATGTGTAGGTCTCTGTAGTAAATGCAATACCTAAAGCGTAACTTCACAGCATCTAAGCACCTCAAATCAAAAATACTATTTCTAATAGTCAAAGCAAACTTCCCAATCCATCCATATCCCAATGGTTTATTTTGTTGAGAAATCACTTTGAGAAAAAACTAGCTGCGGTCATCCTGAGTAAGGGCAGATGATTCATGTAGCATTTACTTACGGATAGCCATCTGCCCTTAGCTCAGGCATGAAGACAGGAGGACGTGCTTAACTGAGAAAGCCCAGCCTTGCCGCCTGAAGACTCCTGGGATGTATGACATCAATTGCCTAGGCATGGAAACCTGAAAGTAACTAAAGAAATTAAAGGCTTACTACATTTTTTTTTTTCTTTAAAATAACAAACATGTCATACTTACTTCCACTGTGCAGTTCGTTTTGCACAGAGTGGCCCCGATCCACGTCTTCTGGGGTCCCTCGGTGGCTGTCTCTGGTCCTCCTTGCAATTACTCACCACAGTCATGCGAGAGAGCTTGCATGGTGGTCAGTAATTGCGGGCGCGCTCCCGTGATACAGCGAGCAGCCGTAGCCGCTCACTCTATAACTCGGCCTCACCCCTCGGCGCGCCGCGTCACTGGATGTGATTGACAGCAGGGCTAGCCAATGGCTGCGCTGCTCTCAATCCATCCGCTCTAGCCAATCAGCGGCCAGGCTGAGCGGTGGGACTTTCGAGGGGTCAGGTAAGTATAAGAGGGGCTCGTACATCGAAATAAACTCAGAACGTTTTTTCTTTCAAATAGTTTTTATTGAGCATATTTCGAGTACTGTAGTATTTTGAACAGTAGGTAAAAAGCTATAAACAATACAGGATATATCCACAAATTGTGCGTACGTACAGAGAATAAGTGCACACTATAGGAAATAAACAGTCAAAATATGAACAGTTCAAACTATAAAGTTTTAACAGGATGTATCCATACTAACAGGAGGGGTGGGAAGAAGGGGCATAAGCAAGGGGGAGAGGAGATGAGAGCAGCACAGGAGCATCAGCGTGTGAGTATGGCAAACTGGGAGCGTTAAAAAAGCAGCCAGTATGATCAGAAAGGGGGTCATTTAGCCCATTTGTGAGTGTACCAAAGTCGCCATGGGTTCCAAAGGTTCAGCGTGGTGGTGTACGTATGTTTACCCCGAGCGAGGATGGTCTCGTAGGAGTAGTGGGTTTGCACCAGATTCACTATTTCAGCTATTGTGGGGGTGTCTACAGACTTCCAGCGCCTAGCAATTAGGAGTCTAGTTGCCAGTAGAATGTGTGAGGTCACCATACGTAGGGGAGGTGGTATGCCGTCAATGGTCAGATTGAGAATAGCTAGCTGAGGAGTCAGCAAGATAGGGAGACCAAGAACCTCTTGAAGCATCGATTCCACTGTCGACCACATATTCCGCAGCCCTGGACAGGACCAGAAGATGTGGAGGAGAGTGCCTGTGGCATCACAAGTTCTCCAGCACTTAGGGGATGCGTGAGGTTGGAACCTAGCTATTCTAGAAGGCGTTAAGTACAATCTCATCAGAAGCTTCTGTGAGAGTTCCCAAAGAGAGGTACAGGAAGTACATTTGTAAGTGGACTTAATCGCTGCTAGCCATTGTTGGTCGGAGAATTGGGTAAGTAAGTCAGATTCCCAGTCAGTAAAAGGTTTGGATTTTTTGAAGGAAGTCTTTTCCTGCAGTGTAGTGTAGATTAATGAGGTGCCTTTGGCGGATGGGTTCTTACCAAAGAAAAACTGCCATAGGTTTGTAGGCAAGGAGCCTTCAAGAGAAGAACTTGCCATAAGGCAATGTTGAAGTCTATAGTATGTAAAATAGTCAGAGTCAGGGGCGTGAAAGGTCTTCTGGATATGAGAAAAGGATGAGCCAGCCACTAAGGGGCGTAGTTCATGAACGTGGGTGACATTATCGGATAGCCAGTTGGGTATATGTAGGTCAGGAGTTAGTAGTTTCAGCGTCTCTATAGGGATAGGTGTAGGTCTGGTCGGGAGAGTCTGCCATGTAGAGGACTGCAGTGTTTTCCAGATCCTAACAGAGGCTTGAATGGTAGGGGAAAACAGGCACAAGTGTGGATCCCTAACGGTCACAAGTGTGGATCCCGGGACCATGGCGGATTCTATAGCGCCCCAGAGCGTGTTAGGGGTTGTTGACATCCATTCCGAGTCTGAGAGAGAATGGTGGCCATATAATAGTCTTTTATATCAATATAGCTAATGCCTCCAACAGACCTGTGTTGGATAGTCTTGGCCTGGCTGCATCTGGGTCTTTTACCCTGCCAGACATAATGCCCCAGGATGGATTGTAAGGATTTGAGATAAGAGTGTGGGAGAGGTATAGGGAGGGCTTTAAAGATGTACAATAATTTGGGCAATATCATCATCTTGAAGGCCGCAAGTCTGCCAGACCAGGAAAATTCATACCTGGAAATTCTCGACGTTTCCCGAATAAGCATTTGTTTAGCTTCAGTGTAGTTACGGGGGAACAGGCTTTTTGTGGATTTGGTCAAAGTAATTCCCAAATATATTATCCCTGAATCCGCCCAGGGGTACGGAAATTTATTTCTGAGTAGATTGCTGGTGATGGCGTCTAAGCCTAAGTCTAGGATGTACGATTTCTGTTTATTCACTTTGTAATAAGACACGTCGCTGAATCTTTGCAATAACGATTGCATCGAAGTCAGGGAGGAGAGGGGGTCTGTCAGCATGATTATCACGTCATCTGCAAAGAGGTTAATTTTGTGTTCCAATGAGGCAATCTTAAACCCGGTTATTTTATTGTGGGTCCTGACGTGTTCAGCTAGGGGTTCCATTATGAGGTTGAAGATTAGTGGAGATAGGGGGCAACCTTGGCGAGTGCCATTGGTAATCTGAAAGGGCTTTGAAAGGATTTCCGAAGTGTAAACTTGGGCTGAGGGGGAGGAATACAGTGCCATAATGGCGGACAAAATGTGTCCCCGGAATCCACATTTTATGAGGATAGCGTGCATATAACCCCAATGGACTCGGTCGAACGCCTTCTCTGCGTCCAGCGATAGGAGCAGAGAAGGCGGAATTCCGTTCAAGCTGTCTTGCATACACATGGACATGCCAAATTCCGACCGTCAAAAATGCTGTGACGTACAACACTACGAAGAGCCTAGAAAAATAAAGTTCAATGCTTGTGTCAAATTGTTTCCGAGCGTGCATGTTTTTCTCTCCGTCGGAATTCCATACAGACGATCGGATAGAATTTTTTTACGTCGGAAAAAAAGAGAACATGTTCTCTTTCTAAGTCCGTCGGAATTTCCGACTGAAAAAGTACGATGGGGCATACACACGGTCGGAATATCCGATGAAAAAATCGTCTGACTTTTTCCAAGTAACTCTGCAAATGTTATTTTAGGAAATCTCCCCATTTTATCTAACACAGCCTTTTTCGAACCCCTTTTACCAGGGAGAAACCATTTCAGGTCTCAGGAAATAATTAATATATTACTATATCTTTCTTATATATTACTATATTTGGCAAACCCTTTGGGCCAGATCCACATACAATTCCCCCGGCGTAGTGTATCAGAGATACACTACGCCGCCGTATTTTACCTGGCTCTAAGTCGAATCCAGGAAGATTTTGGCCCGTAAGGTACGGCGGCGTAGTGTATTTCTCGCGGCGGAATTGAATAACGCGGGTAGGGGGCGTAAATCATTTAAATGAAGCGCATCCCCGCAGCGATCGAACTGCGCATGCTCCGTTCAGAAATTTCCCTCCGTGCAGTGCGCGAAATTACGTCGAAACTTCGTTTTTTTTTTTGTAGCGTAAATTACGTACATTCCTATTCACGGACGACTTACGCAAAAAAAAAAAATTGAAATTTCGATGCGGGAACGACGGCCATACTTAACATGGCAAGTCTAATTATAGACCGGATAATAGCAGCTTTAACTATACGCCGGAAAAAGCCGACTAGCGACGACATAAGAGAATGCGACGGCCAGTCGTAACTTCGTGGATTGCCGTAAAAAGCTCATTTGCATACCCGACTCGGAAAACGACGCAAAATCCACCCAGCGGGCGCAGAAATATTGCAGCTTAGATCCGAAGGCGTACGAAGACGTAAGCCTGTCGGATCGAAGCCCGAAGCCGTCGTATCATGATTTGAGGATTCAAACTAATGATACGACGCGGGTAATTTGAAAGTACGCCGGTGTATCAGGAGATACACCGGGGTACTAGCTCTGTGGATCTGGCCCTTTATGACTAAATTCATTTTCAGCAGTAACTATGAAATTAAATTGAAAATTTGTCTAGAAAAAAAACCTCAGACAATTGTATTGTTTCCTTGATGGTCATTAGGAAAATTCCCCCTTACATTAATGGTCAGTGAAAAAGTGCCCCTTGCATTGGTGATCAGTGGAAATGGGACCCTTATATGAATGGTCAGTGGAAAATCTCCCCTTGCATTGGTGATCAGTGGAAATGGGACCCTTACATGAATGGTCAGTGGAAAAGTGCCCCTTGCATTGGTGATCAGTGGAAATTGGACCCTTACATGAATGGTCAGTGGAAAATAGATCTTTGCATTGGTAGGTAGTGAAGTATTCCCTTACATTGATGGTCTGTAGAAAAGGAACCCTGCGAATTACTGGTCAGTGGGAGAAGGACCACCATACATTGGTGGTCAGTGGGAGAAGGACCACCATACATTGGTGGTCAGTGGGAGAAGAGCCCATTTACACTTATTCTCAGTGAAAGAAAGGGCCCCATTACAGTGATAGTCAGTGAATGAAGCACAGGGATGGACTGGCCATTGGCACTACAGGGAGTTTCCCGGTGGGCCGATGGCTCAGTAGGCTGGTTTCCGTGACAACGGACTGCCGCCCCCCTCCGCTCCCCTGTCTCTCCCTTCCCGCAGCGATCACCTCCTCTCCCTCCCCGCAGCGCTCACCTGGGGGGAAAAAAGAAGCAGGGGGAGGACCAGAGGAGCAGGGGGGACGACAGAGGAGCATGGGGGGAGGGGACAGACAGCTGGCTCAACAGCTATGGCCTGGGAGTTTCTCCCTTCTGCCTAATCTTGTCCCATAAGGGGGGGAGGGGGGCACCAAACTGATTCTTTCCCCCGGGTGAAATAATGTCTAGCTTCCCCACTAGTACTGCCTATAAGAGTACCAGTACCAGCCGTTCTACTGTAATAAAGTAGAACAGCTAGTGGCTAGTAAAGGGGGAGAGGGGGCTTGGGTGGCCGGGGGGGGGGGCAGGAGTTGTCCGGCCACCATGGAAGAGACCTGTCAAAGTAGGCCAGTCTGGATGAAGTCCAGGGCCAAATTTCTGTCCCAGTCCAGCCCTGATGAAGCATTACAATGGTGGTCAATTAGAAGAATGCTCCTTACAATGGTGATCAATGGGAAGAATGCTCCTTACATTGGTGGTTACTGGAAGAAGGCCCCCTTACAGATAAGTAACCTATGTAGGAACCCTTGGGTTCCATAAAACACTATCTGAGAAAGACTGGTTTAACATCTTGTCTTTTTCTGACTGTAATTGATATGATAATCATTACTGTAATAAGCCATTTCACCTCTCTGATTTGTTTACCTGTCTAAAGGTTATAGCATACCTGCTTCAGTGGTTTTGTTGGTTGGAAGTCACACTCGTCCAAAACATCCTTCATGCTCTTGTAACAAACTGTCCTTGCTAGTTTAGTTCTCAGCATGTATTTTATACCTTTCACAACCTATAGAAGAAAAACAGATACTGACTTTGTGCTCTGATGACATTTTTATTGAGTTTTATAACTGATTGAAATAGCAGTCCAATAATAGCAACCCGAACATATACTATAGGGTTTACAGAGAAACGTGTACATACCTACTGTCTAATCATGACAAGCCGAAAGGGTTGTCATGGTTTTACAATATGCTCCAATATAAAGGTGATGTTCAAAAGTCTTCCAACATGCAAAACTGGGAAAAGGAATTTGAGTCCTACACACAGAAGCGATTCAGTCTCACTATCGCTACTCCCACTGTATGGGGGCTAATGTTAAAGATACTATATAGAACCCATTTAACTCCAGTTAGACTAGCCCTGATTTACCCGGCATCCTCTCCCACTCTCCCAGAGATTGCGGGGAAAAAGGAGGCATTTTGCCCATACTTTACTTAACATAGGTATACACTCTGTACCCGCACAGTTCAGACCCAGGGGCGGACTGACCATTCAGGCACTGCCCAAGGGCCCCATGCCACTAGGGGGCCCCATCAGGATTGCCAGGCTCAGTAAAACCAGTATGTAAAAATCTGTGTTTTTTTTTACATCTGTCCCTGATATGTCTGATACCGTCATGCTTTTGATGTGAAAATCCTGAAATTTTAGCTGCCCCGCCTCTGCACTGCCTCCTGATGTGGTGGCCATCTGTAAGTTGACATGAGTTGTCAGTCCGCCCCTGTTCAGACCCCTGATTACGCATATTCTTATAGCGGCAAAGTTAACTATCACATCCAAATAGAAGTCCACAAAAGCCCCTGAGGTACAGAGTACAGTTACAATGCACTTATGAAAAATATTTCGCTAGGAAGTCCCTACCTAAATTAGCTTTTTGTTGGAATACATGGGTAGCATGTCATCCGGTTGATGACTAAATGATTCTTGAAAGGAACGAAGCACTATTTTTCTGATCATTCACATATCAATATGGTACAAGTCATTATATATTTTTTTCTGTCATGTTATACTAGCAGTATTAATAAGTAGTCTCTTAGAGCTTCCTATATTCTAGAGCAGGGGTCTCCAAACTTTCTAAGCAAAGGGCCGGTTAACTGTCCTTCAGATTTTAGGGGGGGGGGGCGGACTTCGGCCATTGGGAGTAGAAAAGGTCCCAACAATAGTGCCCCATCATTGGTATCAGTGGGAGGAATTGTGCCCCATCATTGGTATCAGTGCGAGAAATTGTGCCCCATCCTTGGTATCAGTGGGAGGGATTGTGCAATATTGCTGGACTCACTTAGAAGAATTGGTGTCCTAGTGTCATTGGAAGAAATTGTTTCCCATCGTTTGTGTCATTGAGGGAATTGTGCCCCATTATTGGTGTCATTGGACCCCATTATTGGTGTCATTGGAAGGAATTGTGCCCCATCATTGGTGTCAGTGGGAGAAACTGTACCCCATCATTAGTGCCAGTGGGAGGAATTGTGCCCCATTGTTGGAATAACTTGGAGGAATTGTCCCCTTTCATTGGTGTCATTGGACCCCATTATTGTGTCATTGGGAGAAATTGTGCCCCATCATTGGGGGGGGAATAGTGCCCCATCTTTGGTGAAATTGAGAGGAATTGTGTCCTTTTATTCGTGTGAGTAGGAGGGGGATTATGTCCCATTGTTGGTATCTGTGGATAAGACATTCTCCAGAGGGCCGCATAAAAGCAAGCAAAGGGCCGCATCTGGCCCCCGGGCCGTAGTTTGGAGACCCCTGTTCTAGAGGTATTAAAGCTATTTTTTTAAAGTAGTCATGTGATCATGCTTTTACGCAGAAAGAGGGGGCGTATCCCATGGCACAGTTACTTCCCAACAGGGCTGCCGGGGAGGTGGGTACAACGACTTCGACCAGGAGAAGCACAAGGCCCAAGCTTTCATTTGACTCAATTAATAAATAACTATCCTATGTTATACAACTGCTTAATTGTAATACCTCTCTATTCATTAACATTCTTCATTGTCTATTACAGGCATGTCCAAAGTCCGGCCCAGGGGCCAAATGTGGCCCCCCTGTTGATTTAATATGGACCCCTGGGGATTTGGATATATATATTGTTTGTGGCCCCCAGGGCCACAAAAGATATATACTGTATTTATTGGTGCTGCCTTGGAGGGGACAGGGAGGGGACGGGACGAGCGCAGTCAGATTACATGAAGAGAATCTCCTATTTACTCAGCAGCGTCTCTATTGGAAGTCCTGTCTCCTGGGATGTCATTGGACGACTCATAGGAGACGGGACTTTGTATTAAAGAGGCCACAGGGTAAATAAGAGATTCTCCTGTTTGTAATCTGTCAGCACTCGTCCCGCCACCCTCCCTCTGCCCTTTGAGGCTGCAGATGGGCAATGTTCGGGCTGCACTGATGGCACATGTGAGGCTGCATTTATGGCACATGTGAGGCTGCATTTATGGCACATGTGAAGCTGCATTTATGGCACATGTGAGGCTGCATTTATGGCACATGTGAGGCTGCATTGGTTCCAATGGTAGGGCTGCATTCATGGCATTGGTAAGGCTGCATTCATGGCAATGGTGAGGCTGCATTCATGGCAATGGTAAGGCTGCATTTATGTAGATACAAAAAATTATAGGTACAGCGCTAAAATCATCATGACATATATAATAATGAAAGATAATAATAATTGAATATAGGATATCTTATGAATAAGGTGACAAAAAAGGCTGGTGTGATTATAGGAAATAAGATTCAAAAGTGATCCAATAAATATAGTCCATAATCTGTGAAGCTAAACATAAAATCTTCTTCCACCAAACGACACCCAGTGAATAAGGTTGGCTCCTTACCACAAAGATTGACCGTATATACACCGGTCAGATGAGCCTAGGGATAATTAAAGTCTTCCCAGACAGACTTCTCCAGAGCAACAGACAGAACATGTGATGGTTCCACGGCGTTGTTGAACAAAGTATAGGGATGTTTTCAAAGGCTCATGGGAGAGAAAACAAAAAAACCCATGGTGTAGTACGTAAAGAAAATGGGTTTATTTGACAAGAGAAATGAATGGAAATGCACTCACACTTTAGTTGTAGGTACAGCGCGAATAGTAATGCAAGATTGCGGCGTCTCCTCTGCTTCGTGCTAGTGTATTAGGGCTCCGTGCTGTGTAATCCGTATCTGGTGGACGTGATGACGCACCACTGCTTAGGCCACACCTACGCGTTTCGTCATCAAAAGACGTCGTCGGAGATTGGCTGGCTGATCGCGTCATCACGATGCCCTTAAATAATAAACCTGCGCCATCTTTGATAAAGGCGGAAGTCCGGGCTCAAAGGAAAACACATAACGTCGGCGTCAACCGCGTACAACGTTATCTACACTTACGGAGCAAAAAGAATTAAAAAAAGAGAGACTGCCATCTTGTGGAAAAAAAGGAGAACACAGACGGGCCCACAATAAAGCAAAAAAAAAACTTGGAAAGGAGGTGCCGCAGCCTTTAACAAATGCCAATACATAAAATATCTGACATAATTAAAAAGAACAATAAGAAATACGCACAATATACCTATTAATAAAAATAAGTGAACAATAAAATTAAAATTAAATTCATAACGTGAATATGCATTAAAATTAATAAAATTAGTAGAATGTATCTAAAAATTAAATAAAAAATATATAAAAATATTTTTATTTATTAAAAAATGCGTATATAATGTCATCGTAAGGGACATATATGTCACATAATAAAAACTTAGGTATTGTTCAGAAAAGAATTAATGTCCCAATCCACGTTCAACCCAAATGGAATGTAAGATCTCATCTCGAATATCCATTTAGTTTCAATCCTGGATATTGACCTAACTTTGTTGGTACCCCTCCAGTTGGGACACAACTTCTCAATGGGAACGAAAAGGGTTCCTTTGATTGATTTATTGTGATGTTTAGCATAGTGTTTCGAGAGGTTATGTTTGGGGAACCCACTTCCTACTTTCCCCACATGTTCTTCTAACCTAACATGCACCGCTCTTTTTGTGCGCCCTATGTATTGTTTAGAACATGGGCATTGAATAAGATATATGACACATTCACTTGAACAGGTAATGAATGTGTCAATATTGTAGGTCCTATTTGTTTGGGTTGACTGAAAAGTCTCTAGCTTTCGTCCCTGGAAGGCATTGATTTTGCAAATCTTGCACTTCCGACACGGAAAGAACCCCTTCATGTTATGAAAAAATTGGAGTGTTTTAGGAGGATTAATCACATTAGGGGCGACTTTAAACCGCAAAGAGGGTGCTCCCCTAAAAATGACCAATGGGCGGTCCGGGATAATTGGGCCTAATATCCTATCGTTTTTAAGGACATTCCAGTGTTTATTTAATATTTTTTTAACCGAGAAGTGTTGATTAGAATGAATAAGCACTGATCCAGTGCGAAACGCGTCGGCTGTTCCTTGTTTCCACTGCTGTGACCCTATTTTTGTACATGCTGTCTATTGAATAAAAGACCACCCATCAGGTTTTGGAGTGCGGCTATCCATTTTTCTTTGTCTTCATGTTGATTAGAATAGCTGGTAATCATAGAAAACCCAAAATGAGTTACACTATTCCGGTTGGCCTTCACAGTACCATTCAACATCTGGTTCCTATCCATATTGCTCACTAAGTTAATAGATTCATCAATTTTCACTTAATCATACCCTTTTTCTAGAAATCTAGATTTCAACACAAGGGCTTGATGATAATAATCTGCCGAAGTGGTGCAATTCCTCCGAATTCTTTGAAACTGGCCCTTAGGTACAGCATTAAGCCATTGAGGATGATGGCAACTAGATAGAGGTATGTACGCGTTGCGATCAGTATCTTTAAAAAAAGTGGTGGTTTGCACCAAGCCATCAAAAACCTTGATATTGAGGTCCAAAAAGTGGATCTGTGATTCACTCATCTCATATTTAAGAGAGATGCCCTTATTATTCTTATTAAGGCTGGAAAAGAATATATCCAGGGAGGGGAGGTCACCTTCCCACACCACCAGTATGTCATCTATATATCTTTTCCAAAGCCTCAACTGGCTGGAGGGATTGGCGTCAATTACTTCCCTCTCCCAGAATGCCATAAAAAGGTTAGCTAAACTCGGAGCGAATTTAGCTCCCATGGCAACTCCACAATTTTGAATATAAAAATTACCATCAAACCAAAAATAATTGTGGCTTGTGGCAAAAATTAACAAATTAATAATAAAGTCCTTCTGTATCACTGATAAAGTTTTGTCCTGTTCCAAATAAAAACGCACCGCTTCCAACCCATGAGCATGTGAAATGACCGTGTATAAGGAATTGACGTCAGCCGTGGCTAGAATATACCCCTCCTTCCAATCAACCTCTGCCAAAAGGTTAATCACCTGCGTAGTATTTTGCAGGTAGGAAGGAGTACTGGTGACCAAAGGCTGTAAAAACTCGTCAATATATTTTCCTATTCGGGCAGTCACGGAGTCTATGCCGCTGATAATTGGGCGGCCAGGTGGTTTATCTATGTTTTTATGTACCTTAGAAAGGTAATAAATCACCGGGATTCTCGGTGCAGAAGGTACAAGATAGGCCTTTTCCTTTTTATTTAAAAGACCCAAAGAGAAACCCTCATTGACCAAAACTTTGAGCTCTTTTTTAAATTTAACTGTAGGGTTAATGGCTAATTGACTGTAGGTGTCCACATCCAATAGAAGCCTGTTCATTTCCTCCATATAGTCACATTTATTAAGAATTACTACGCCACCACCCTTGTCTGCTGGGCGTATGACTATGTCGTTACGTGCACAGATCTGCTTCAAATTTGATTGGAAGTCATGGTTATTTCTAAATCTAGGGATTTTAAGGTCTATAATGTCCTTCAAAACCAGTTCCTTGAAGGTCTGGATAGAAGGAGCAGTAAACCCAGGTGGGTTAAACAAAGAAGCATTTGATAGCTTAGTATGTCTAGTAGGAACAGTATCCGTGGTGTCAATTGAAGTCATATAAACAGCTGATTGGGTAGTCGGAGCTGTTAGAATCTGACTCCGATTGCCAATGGGATTTAAAATAAAATGCCTCTTAATGTTCATTTTCCGAATAAATTTGTGTGCGTCAATGAAAGTTTCAAATTTATTCAGAGAGCGAGGAGGTGCGTATTTTAGGCCTTGGCTGAGAACAGATTGCTCACCTATTGAAAGCTGAGCACTGCTCAAATTGAACACGCCACTAATATTTATCGTTTCCTTTTTTTTGGCCCTGATCCTCCTCCCCCCTCTTGTCCCTCTCTTTCATCGTGACCCCTTTTGGGTCTGGTGTTGGCTATAGAAAAAAAACGAAGTGGAGTCTCATTCCTTCTGAGGTTGGAAGGGGAATCCAGCTTGTGTCTGTACCTTGTGGAGTGATCAATAAAGTCACCTGGATGTCTAGAAACAACAGGCTCATCCTCAAATCTGTCACCTTGCTGGTGCAAGAGAGGGGTGAACCTGTTGTATGTAGGGATCCAATTACCTCTAGGGGTATGTCCAGATGACTGATGGTAGTAGTCTCTCGGATCATTCCTAGTGTTAGCCTGCATATAATGATTAACATAAGGGGAACGATATTGGCCTCTGGGGTCAATAGGTCCATAGTGAGTCTGATCATTAGCATAGCCAGAAGGGTCACGTGTGGTTTTACCCCTTTGTGAGTAATTATTGGTCTGATGTGTATAATGAGTATCGAAACGACCCGGTTGAGGTCCCTGTGTTTTTTTAGGTTTCCCTCTAGTATTCTTAGGTTTGACCGAAGTATAACCAGGAGGGACATATGGTGGAGGATTGTGGTTTCCCTGTCCTCCTCTCCCAGTGTTCCTCTGAATAGTTGAAGCTGGAGGTGGGTGAGTGGATAATATGGGGGGGGTTGGTGCCCTCCAACGAAGGTACAGGGGCAGAAGAAACCTCCATGTCCTCCTCAACTTTAACTTGCCATTTAAAGACCATTCTATCCGAATAATCCATAACGTCTCGGTTATACTTTTTCTTTTTTTTGGCTTTTTGATCAAGCTCTTCCTTCTCAAGAAAAGTTTTGAGGAAGTCAGATTTGATTTTGTAGACTTCTTGGTCTTTAAAAGGAATTAGTTTCTCTCTAAGAAGAGTCTAATTTCCTCATTAAGGGATTTCAGCTTGTTCCGTTTTTTAATGATTAAAAATTGTAAGAAGTTAACCCCTGTATCGTTAAAGTATGAATACCAACCGTCAAGTTCAGTCTCCCCCTTCTGAGGGCTGACTTCCCATCTGAGGCTACAGGGGAACCATTTTCTGACTCACATATTGTTCAAGATATGCAATATCCCAGTTAGTATGTAACTCGGAAACAAGGAGATTTTTTAATCTCAAAAAGACCCCTCCTATTTCGTCATTGAGATCAATATTTCCATCAAAAACACCCTCTATATTGATGTTATGCTGGGAGCGGAACTCAAAAATGTCCATGATAGACTGAAAGCTGCAATGTTGTGGTTAAAGAGACAACAAAAAAACATAAAAATCCCCCCTAGGGGAGAAAAACACTGCGCTAACGTGAATAAGTGAAAATATGTTAAAAATAAATTAATATAAAAAAGCTGCCGGTACCAATTACTTGAACCAAAGTAATCCACGGAAATACAAAAAATTATAGGTACAGCGCTAAAATCATCATGACATATATAATAATGAAAGATAATAATAATTGAATATAGGATATCTTATGAATAAGGTGACAAAAAAGGCACCTTTGTCACCTTATTCATAAGATATCCTATATTCAATTATTATTATCTTTCATTATTATATATGTCATGATGATTTTAGCACTGTACCTATAATTTTTTGTATTTCCGTGGATTACTTTAGTTCAAGTAATTGGTACCGGCAGCTTTTTTATATTAATTTATTTTCAACATATTTTCACTTATTCACGTTAGCGCAGTGTTTTTCTCCCCTAGGGGGGATTTTTATGTTTTTTGTTGCATTTATGTAGAGCAGAGCAATCCGCGCTATTCCCACACCTGTCTCAGGTGAATGGTTGGGTGTGAATGAAAATGATGAAACTAACAAATGAGTACAAATGAATAATAGTGCTGCACCAAAAAAAGGAGGATTTGCATATATTGAGTAATATGTATATTAGGGCTGCGCATCTTCACCGGTCTCACGATTCGATGCGATTACAATTATCAAGTCCACGATTCGATTCGATTCGATTCCTCGATGCATCACGATGCATCACGATTGCAGTGCAAGTGCGCATGGCTCGCCCCCCAAAATACTAAAGGAGATGATCAGAGACTGTGGGCATAGTACAGGAGATGATCAGACTGTGGGTATAGTACAGGAGATGATCAGAGACTGCAGACATAATACAGGAGATGATCAGAGACTGCAGACATAATACAGGAGATGATCAGAGACTGCAGACATAATACAGGAGATGATCAGAGACTGTGGGCATAGTACAGGAGATAATCAGACTGTGGGCATAGTACAGGAGATGATCAGAGACTGCAGACGTGGTACAGGAGATGATCAGGGACTGCGGGCATAGTACAGATGATCAGAGACTACAGACGTGGTACAGGAGATGATCAGAGACTGTGGGCATAGTACAGGAGATGATGGTAAAGGAGATGATCAGAGACTGTGGGCATAGTACTGCAGACGTGGTACAGGAGATGATCAGAGACTGTGGGCATAGTACAGGAGATGATTAGAGACTGTGGGCATAGTACAGGAGATGATCAGAGACTGCGGGCATAGTACAGGAGTGGATTTCGCTGTAGCGATGATCAAGATATCACCCTTACAATCCAGCAATGTACCAGTACGTCGCTGGACAGAAAGTGGTTGGGGGGCACATGTTTACTGCCCCCCCCCCCCAAATGCAAGTGTAAAGCATCATCTCACTGTATCTTCACCAGCATTATGAAAATCACACAGGCAGCACAGACAGCATGTGTTCTGTCATGGATCTGATGCCCCCAGTATGTGTGATTGGTGGAGGAGACCCATGTGTAGGACAGGTGGGATGTGGTGAAGGGTCAGTAGATGATGAAGCCCCCCAGTATGTATGATTGGTGGGTGGGATCCATGTATAGGACAGGTCAGTAGTTGATGATGATGCCCCCCCCAGTATGTGATTGGTGGGTGGGATCCATGTATAGGACAGGTCAGTAGATGTCAGCCTTGTGTACAGTATGCTGTCCTCCACAGATCAGTACTTCCCTAGTGTCACACTTCCTGCTCCCAGCCCAGTGTGAGAAGCCCTGACCCCCTCGTACACATACAAAGCTGCTCCCTTCAGCACCGTGTCCGGCTACCCTGGAGTGCCCCGAGCCCTCCATGGCACCGCCGGACTACTTTCAGCTTCAGAAACCCCCCCACGTTACAGGACCAGCCCTGACTTTACCTGAACCGGGGCTTGTCTTTCAGACACTCCTCAAAGTCCACCTTCATGTCCCTGGTACCGTGAGAACTATGAGAGCACAGAGGGGGCACGGTCACACACAGCCGGACAGGAAAAAGCTAACCGAGGCCGTGGCGCTGTACATGTCCAAGCTCCCCTCTCCCTAAACCCTGACACAGCCAGCTTCCCAGTCACCAACCATGCCAAACCCCGATCCGAAACACACATATGCCAGGGCAAGCCACTGAGACAGCTGTGACAACCAGGAGGGCGGGGCTGACGCCAGGAGGGACGTGAGACGTAAAACGAGAGAGACGGGCTGGGCAGTTACATGAGCGCGCCTTATACACACACACAAGGCAACGTCTGAACGACGGACCGCTCTCCGGGGACGGGGCGGGGGCCAAACATCGATTAATACGATCGCATGCATCGAAATCGCATCGGGGGCACCCGAATCGCGATGCCCCGATTAAATTTGACAGCCCTAATGTATATATATTTTTTATATTTTTCACATTCCTTTGCTGCCAATGTAGATTTTTTATGCTAATCCTATATGTTGTTTGTTCCTATTGCTGAACCAGCACAATGTGCCCTTTGATGCACGGCGCAGGTCTTAGTAATAGTTTGTTTTGTGTAGACTTGCCGAGTGACTACATCGGATGCTTTTTTCAAAAGCCTTCCTGTGTTTCCTGTCCGGTACGGTGTACATAAGAGCGAGGTGCGTGACGTCCGATACTACGCCTCCTTTCCCAGCAGAAGCCCGTTAGGATGAAATGCAGCGTTGGGTGGAGCGAGTATCTTTGGACGTCACCACGCTCTCAGCTGATCGGCTCAGCAGTCGCAAGATTCGATCCGACAGCGGAACACCTAGCATCTGTTTCGAAAGTCTTTGCTACATGATAAACAGTGCCGAGTTTGTTTTTACCATACTAGCGCCCTGCTGTGGCCATAGTATATATATTTCTTTATGATGTCAGTAAGATTGGAATAAAATCCCCTTGTTTTAACAAACTACTGCACGATGGAATCCTTCTCTTCTTAAATCCACATACTGTTGGTCTTCCTGCTTTGGACACACCATCCCACCTTGGAGCATTCGGGTGCTGTTTTCTTCCTCAGTGAGAGATCCTGCCTGAAGTGCCAGACATCCTGCATCCATGTAGAGAGGATCACCTTGGATCATCCAACCAGGAGAGACACCTGTGTGTTTGTCTGGTAAGCGGCCACCTGTTTGTATAATTATTTGATCAGCTTCACCTCCAGACAAGTATAAATACCCAAGTGACATGGATGTATGAATTTAGATTTGAACCATCATTTGGATAATTTCCCCTTTTTTAATTGGGACTTTATTTGATTTCATCCCATCCAATGTATATTTATTTTGAACTTTATTGCAATTTTTTGCTGTTTATATGTAGCGCACCTTTTTTCTGTCATACACAAGGCTGCATTCATGGCAATGGTGAGGCTGCATTCATGGTAACCGTAAACCCGCACGTGTTATACGTTGATAAATACGGTATATCCAAATAACACGCCCAAGCTCATCCTTAGTCCTGAGCAGCGCTCTGGGATTCGTTGGGGCCACAAAAGAAATATATACAGTATATCCAAATAACACGCCCGAGCTCATCTCTTCACCACACACAGCCACAAAGGCAAGAGAATTCTTGTTGGGCCGTGTATTAAAGCTCGGATAAACACACTTAGACCGAATTTTAATGGTTCAAAGAATGTCAGGCAAAATGGTCGGCCCTCTCGCATGTTCACTTCATTAAATCTGGCCCTCTTTGAAAAAAGTTTGGACACCCCTGGTTTATTATGTCTATGTTATGAAACCTTTTGTTATTACTATGGAAAACTCAATAAAAATATTTTAAAAGAAATAACAGTCCAGTATTCTTACCTGTATCATAGCTTTCTCTATCTCCAGATCTTTAAATAGGAAAGCATCATTGGACATGTTGTTGTATGCATACACAGTTATCCTTACTGCTTTTTTGACTTCTGGGTCATTTGTGCTGGCATTTTTGGGAAAGCCAGGGTCCGTTGTAGTGGAGTGAATGTCTACAACAAAAAATAATATACTGGGTGGTTAAAAAGCAGTAATACATGTAACCACATAAAAAACAAAACAAAATAAAGTTGCGCTGCTAAAAATATGGAGTAAAGCTGCCAGCACTAACAGTGAAACAGTATAAACAATAAAGAGTGCAGCGCTTGTAACGTGAAATTGCCATCACAAATCCCATCAAATGGTGAGATAAGATGGGTGATCCAAAAACACAATACAAAAATGTACAGAAAAGATAGTGAGACCCTTTGAAATGCAAACAGTGAAGTATAAAATATAAAATATGGAGGAAGTCCTTCAAAAAACAAAGTATAAATACAGGTAGGTCTTCATATGAAACACTCCTGTAGAACACTCCTGTGTTACTGGAGATTCGGAGATTCACGTTTACAAGCGCTGCACTCATGTAACCACATAGGCAGTGGTTGTGATTTTAAGTGGGTTGTAAATGCTGTCAAAATCAATATTTTCAGTTTGTTGGAGAAAGATAACAAACCATTGCATGTAAATTCGTACGTGACCATTGGATCATTATTTAAGATCTGCATAACTGAAGTATCACTACCTATAGACTCAGAACTGGCCAAAGACAGCGTGCAGCGTGAAATGCCCAAAAAAAGAATGTCCATCAAATATTTGGCTAGGTTCACATCAATGTGTGTGCGGGAGTCAGTTCATATAAATTGCACACGTTCGCACACCCGCATAAAATAAACATGCTGCTTTAAGAAAATACGTGGGGGTGCCATTAACTCTTAGGCCGCGTACACACGATCAAATCTGTCTGCTGGAAACGGTCGGCCCGACCGTCCCAGCGGACCGATTCGATCGTGTGTACGGGCGAGCCAACGGATTTGGCCAGCAGACAGATTTGAAAGCATGCTTTCAAATCTGTGGGCTGGGAACCCGTCCGCCCGACATGTCTGCTGGTTAGTACGCTAACCAGCAGACATGTCTTCTCGCACACGCGTCGAATGGATGCGACGCATGCGCGGAAGTGATTTACTTCCTGGTGCGGTGATGTGGCGGCGTCAACGTCACCGCCACGCCACTGTGCCGGCGGGGATTTTGGTTTGATCGCGTGTACACGATCAAACCAATATGTCCCCAGCAGACAGATTTGTTCAAATCTGTCTGCCCGACCGATTTGAACAAATGTGTCTGCTCGTGTGTATGGGGCCTTAATGGCACCCCCATGCTCCATGTGTCCATGCAGCCTCATGTCCCAGAAGATATGAATGGGATGCTGGAATGGGGATGCGCACAACACCTATGTACCCGTGCTGATAAAAGACAGCCCTGCACATTCTTTGCACCTCTTGTGAATGTGCATGTACTAAAACTAGAATCTGAAATAACAGTTGTCTCCACAGCTATATCAGTGATATAAAGCCTGTGTTACCTGTTAGTAAGTTAGTAAGTTAGTGCCAGCCTTAGCAGCATAGACTGAAGAGAGAGCACCACTCAGCTTGGCTGTAGGGCTGGAGAGGAGGGGTCTGAGGGAAAGGGCACAGGAGGAGGTCTCACTACACAGACATGGAATGGGCTCTGAGATCATCCAGAGCAGGGAGAGGGAAAAATAAGGAGGCTAGGGGGTGGGCCTGGTCATGTCACGTGGGCATCGGGACATTGAAAGAGATGAAGGGAGAGGGGAGGGAGAGGGCAAGCAGAGGAGCAGGAAAGTTGTGTGCATCTATATTGGAATCACTCAACAAAGCACTTATAGCCGATGCCTTCCGAACCTCATGTGCTGCACCTTTTCCACTCTACTCTTGCTGAGGGACCTAGTAGTGCAGTACACGGTGCAGGCAGGGCGCAACAATCTAGCCTACATAGAAATAAAGGAAAAACTGTGCTAATATTGGTAAAGGAAAAAGCTGCCACATACAAACAAAGTCAACAAAATATAGAAACGAAAAATGTAGCGCTAATATGAAAATCACATTTGTATACGGTAAGTATATAAGAGCCACTAGCACTGAACATGGAGTGGCCCAAATGAAGTGCTCAAAGTAAATAGAGTTCCAAAGTCTATATGTAGACGGGTGGGTGATCATCCAATAAGGAGAAGACAAGCGAATTTCTATAGGTCACAATCTCATCGTGATCAGAGGAAAACGTAAATGCGCTTACCAGATGGGTTGGACTCAGATACTGTACAGTAGTGAGTCAGACAGGCACTGTGGTATTTAGGAACCGGGACCACTGGAAACCGGAAGGCAGGATCACAACAGATGACTGGAATTAAAGCTGGGAATCCACATCAGAACCAGGTGTACCTTGAATGGTGTGGAACGTCAGGTTGTAGATTCCAGGTGGGATCCTTGAGCCAAAAATCAAAGGTAGGAGGCCTAGAATATGGCTGGGGCTCACCAAAGCCGCAAGGTGGATGATATGTGGAAAGAGGAAGAACAGGAAGCTCCAATAGTGCAGATGAGTACAACCAATCAAGGTTTATTGATAAAAGTCATAAAAACAAAAATATGACATATATTAAAAAGTGATCACAAATTGGCAATATGGGGTGCTAGATAGCGGTAACCCGATAGATATGGGGTGCTAGATAGCGGAGCTCCAGCCGCGATTTTTTTAAAAGTCAGCAGCTACTAACAGTGTAGCTGCTGACTTTAAATAAGGACACTTACCTTGTCCTACTTGCCCGCGCTGATGGGCCCCCCGATGCCGGTCCCACGATCGCTCCGGGTCCCGCGCCGCCATTCACACTATGGGAAACAGGCAGTGAAGCCGTACGGCTTCACTGCCCATTTCCTACTGCGCCTGCGTGAGTCTCACGCTGGCTTGTGAATGGGCGCACTGCTCTCTGAGAACACACACAGTTCCCAGAAAGCAGCGCGCCTCATTCACAAGGAGAAGGACAAGAAGAAAAGGCACCGCGGAGTGGAAGAGGCAGATTACGGACTTCGGCATAGCAACAGGTATTTCTGGTGAGTATTTTTTTTTTTTCAGGTTTTTTTTAGTTTAATTTTTTTAAACAACATGGGAAAATGTTGTTTTCCTGGGTAGAGCTCCGCTTTAAGGAGGTTCAGAGGCCCTCTCTGGATCATCAGGATTTTTCATGGTGGAAGGTGTCTCCTCCAGTCCTGGCAGACCCCAGTACAAAGGGTGCAAATGTACGCTTAAGAGAACGCACACAGCTTCTCCTCTGAGGGCTCAGCGCCCTATGCCTGGAAAGCTACTTTGCAGCGACTGCTTCAGGCAGCTTGCCAGAGACCAGGAGTTTGGGAGTCAGCAGGTGTCAACCTTGCTCAGCAAAAATAGTCCCCAACCCCCTGGCTGAATTTTCCAGTCATCTCGGGCAGCCAGGGACAGAAGTGGACAGACAGTATATGCACTACACCAGGTCTAAACCAAGCCATTCAACCCTCTCTAATTCGAGGGGTACCAGGCACTTCAGGGGTGTCTCCAGCCCAGCAGATTAAGCAGGCTAGTTCCCCAAACCCAGTATTATAGCCAACCTTTCAGGCAGAGGGAGATGATATTGCCTCCTCCTCAACAGAAGATTGAGGCTTTGTTTTAAGCGAATATCCTTATTCGTTATGGCAGTAAAGCTGCACTGAAATGGGTGGATCCGGAACCTACTCCAAAGAAGGAGAAAGCCTGTTATTACACACCGTACAATCTGATTTTAAAATTGTGTGACAATCGCTGTACAATATGCATTAGGTACCGTTATTCTTTCAGGGCACCCCAAATGCCATGCGATTCTGCTGTGATAGGTCACGTTGGAGAACGCACCTTTCAAAACATTGTGCAAAGCTGGTTGCCCTCAAATAGGAGCAGGGGTTTCTATTTGCGCACATAGGGCAACCAAGTGAATGGGCCACACCCATGCGAGTTGCAACATTGTGTACAAATTGCTCTTTGAAAATCACATTGCATATACATTGGTCTACTCTAAGTGACAATATCAAATACCTCTGAAAGGTGACCTAAGCACAGATTGCTTTTCAGTGCAATGGCAGATCCTGCTGCAAGTGTAAACAAGCCTTTGGGGTCCATAGGAGGAATCTAAAGAAGCAGGTATGCTACCCTTTTCTCTTATGACAGAAATAGGAAGCCTGTTTTAGGAGGAATAAGAAAAGGGAGAGAGAAAATCTTCCTCAACCAATAGGTTGCAGAAGTTTTATCCACTAACGGAGAAGGATGCGACTCCTTTATCTACCCACCAACGGTGGATATGGCAGTCACCAGACTGACCAAGAATGTGACACTTCCGATGGAAGGCTCTTCCTCCTTTCACAAGATCCTTGTGAGACGCATTGCTTTAACATCCGTAGCAAGTACTATGTGAGTGTGTGGGCGCAGAACTTGGAGTATGCGATTAAAAGCAGCTGCCAAAGAGAAGAGTCATCAAGGCTCTTGATGAGATAACTTTCAGCGGACTTTACAGGTGAGGCAGCTATAGACATCATTCGATGGTCATCCAGAGCCATGCTCGGCTCAGTCACAGCCAAAGGTGCACTGGGGAAAAAATCCTGGACGGCTGGCCCATCCTCAAAGCAGAGTTGCTGTAAACTGCCTTTTGATGGAAAGGCGCTGTTTTGCCAAAAATACTGGAAACCATCTTCTCCAGGGTTATAGGTGGGAAATAAGATCTTCTGCCCCAAGATCGAAGAGCCAGAGGGGGCAACCATTCAGAGGAGCGCCAAACAGGTACTGCGATTTTGGAGGCTTTCGCCCATCCAAGGGCGTCAGAAGGCGTTGGAGGGGTACACATTCAACCTTTGTAAGATCGCAGGAGGCCAAGACCCATGCGGCTCCCCAAGATACTCAAAAGCTCTTTTAAGGCCAGGCCTGCCCAGGAGGCAGTTGGAGCCAAGTGGCTCAAAGTGACCCAGTTCCGGTAAGACCACTGCCAAAGAATGGTGGTTTCAGCCCTCAGTGGTGCAAGGCCATGTAAGAAAGAAATGGCTGCGCATCCAGGAATTTCGATTTTCCTTTTTATTGTTCAAAGTGATGACACCAAAGACACCAACACAAGGTCACATAGACGCATTTCACACATTCATTTGTGCTTAATCGTTACCAATGGCAAGGCCGTTATTGGTTGTTCAATCGGCAGCCTCCAGAACTACGTCAAGAGGCTGAATCAATTTATACGGATAGACTCAAGATGGAGTCTCTCCATACCATAAATCCAGGTCATTCAACAAGGTTACTGGAGGATTTCAGTGGACCTGCAGTATACCTATCGGCATGTCCCGATCCTTCAGTCATACCAACCGTTTTGAGGGCCAAGCATTGCCAAAACTAGCTGGCGCCTATGCCGAATATGCTCTACCTAGGGGCCAGATGTAATACTCAAGCAGCCTCAGTTTCTTTGCCACCTCAAACTCCCCAAAGTCAGGGAGATGTTCCAACAGGCGTTGGCTGCACCAGTGATGTCAGCATCCCAGTGCATGAGTCCTCTCGGGACAATGGCTTTTTGTATTGCGATGATCCTCTGGGCTCACTGGAAACTCAGTTTTCCAACAAGGCTTCCCGATGCAATGGAAGCGTTTGTCTAGCCGGAGGCACCAGAGGTATGGCGATTAAAAAACAAAACAAAAAAAAAACAAAAAACTACTAAATGGCTTAGTCTATTAGGGCTGCAGCCATGGATCATTGTTGCTACAGGTACCAGCACAGCAGGGTGGGGCTCCACCTGTGAGCATCTTAGGATCCAGGGCAGGTGGGAATTTCCCACTTAGGGCCTAGTTTCCAATATTCTGGAACTCCTACCAGCATTGACATTGACATTGAACACTTTACTGCCACACATATAGGGTCTGCCAGTCCTACTCCGTCTGGACCACATGGCAGCAGCCCTATATACAGCGACAAGGTGACATGCACAGCCAATCCCTCCTGAGAGAGGTGGAACCAATCATGACTTTGGCCCAGCAATATCTCCCAGATTTGAGGGCCATATATCTTCCAGCCTATCAGAATTTGGAAGCTGATTGTCTATCTGGGCAATTCAAGGATCCCAACGAATGGTCCCTTCACCCCGAAGTGTTCCAAGGGACCATCCATGAGTGGTGGTTACCACAACCGGATCTGTTTCACCTCATCGGCCTACTACAAGGGGAACCGGTTCCTCTCGCGCTACACTCAACCATTAGTGGAGGGGACAGATGCCTTTGCCAATCCTTGGGTTGGGCAACTGGCCTATATCTTCCCTCAAGGAGATTTAGGATTAAAGAAATTGATGAGATTTGACAGTCATCACAGCTTTTCCTTACTGGCTTCACAGACCATGGGTCTCTCTGGCTGTGGGTATCAGCGTGTGCACACCAATCACTCTGCCACTGACTCCTCATCTCCTCTTATCTGAGGGAGATGCACTACATCTACAACCATCACGACTAACTTTAGCAGCCTGAAAATTTTAAGGCAGAGGTTACAAAAGTTTCCCAGATGATTTCCAGAGGGGATTAGAACTTTGCAGAGTTCTTTGAAAGGGTCAATATAATGCCATCTACTCCAGAATATGGATTAGGTTCACAAGCTTTGCAGCTGGGCATCAGTTTGACCCTCGTGACCCTAATTTATCTCAAATCCTGTCTTTTTTCTATTGGATTTGGAGCTCAGTTTGCTTAAGGTGAACATTTTTGTCATCTTGGCTTTTACCCAAAAGAAATGGGCAGCAGACCTGCTGATGGATCACTTCATGGGAGGTACTTGGACTGCGCCCTCGCAAAAGAAATAGGTTCCCTTAATGGGACCTGGCAGTAGTCCTCAATTTTCTAGCAAACCCTCATTGTACTCTTGACAGAACACTGTTCTTTATAGGAGAGCTCCTTAAAATCGGCTTTTCTTTTAGCCATGATTTCGGGGAGAAAGTGCGTTGACTCCAAACTTTGGGGCGGCAGAGCCTTATTCCATGTTCTTCCCAGACCTGGTTGGGCTAAAATCATTTTTGTTCCAAAGCGTGACATCCATGTTTTGTCTTTCCAGTGAATGGGTGCTTCCAGCCTTCCCAGCGCAATCGGATGCCGATCTGCACAAGTTGCACATTCTAAAGTCCTCAAAGCCTATCTCGGGCTACTTCTACATTTAGAATGTTTAAGATTTAAAGAGTAAGTGGCTTCGGCCCGAACCATCTTGGCCTGAATTGTGAAAATATTCACTGGGCATGTGGAGCCGGTAAGGATCCTCCAGAGGTGGTTAGAACTTATCGCACAACCAGGGTGATGTCATCTTCTTGGACGGCACAGGCAGAGTTGTCTCTGTAGACAGTCTGCAAAGAGGCTAGCTGGTCATCACATTATATGTTCTTAATACACCACTGGGTGGATCTAGCAGCTCTTACTACAGTAGAGTTTGGGAGGAAGTTTATCCAAGCTTCTTTGTCTTTAAAGCGGATGGTTCACAAAAAAGAAAATATTAAAAGCCAGCAGCAACAAATACTGCAGCTGCTGACTTTTAATATTAGGACACTTACCTGTCCTGGAGTCCAGCGCCGTCCGCAGCAGAGGATGAGCGATCGCTTGTCTCTCTGCTGTTCCCCGCTCCATCCACGGTGAGGGAACCAGGAAGTGAAGCGCTGCGGCTTCACTGCCCGGTTCCCTACGGCGCATGCGCGAGTCGCGCTGCGCCCGCCGATTGGCTCCAGCTGTGTGCTGGGAGCCGAGTGTTCCCAGCACACAACGGGGGACGGACGGGATGTGATGCAATGCCCGTCTTTTGCCCGTGAATGCTGGGCCGGAAGTGGGTGCAGATACCTGTCTATCTGCACCCCCCTCCCCCCTGAAAGGTGTCAATTGTGACACCGGAGGGGGGGAGTCTTCGGATCAGCGGATCTTCACTTTAGGGTGGAGATCCGCTTTAAGTTTACAGCATTAAACCCTCCCTCTAGAAAGCTCTTTGTGTATCATATGTATGCTGCCTTGTCTGGCGTCAGTAAAATGTAAAATTGTATCTAATACTTACCGTAATTTTCCTTTCCTGATGCCAAGACATGGCAGCATATGAACCCTCCCTCTGATCTTTGTACTTTATATGGAGAATGGGGGAGGTAGCTCTCAGTCAGAGTTTTATAGAGAGTTAAACGTGTCCTGTGGGTGGATATAGGGGCGGGGCTATATCATATGTATGCTGCCATGTCTTGGCATCAGGAAAGGAAAATTACGGTAAGTATTTGATACAATTTTCCATTTTTTTCCCCCTGAAATGACTATTTACAGGGTATAGAGACATAGGGCCAGATTCAGGAACAGTTACGCTGGCGGATCGAGTGATCCGCCAGCCTAACTGTGACTTTTTTCTGTTTTCTGTAAAAAAACAAGAAACGCCGGGTGAAGTTAAAAATAGTTTCGCCATCGCATCGTTACTTCAACTTAAAAATGGCGCCGGGGGCGTTCCGCCGATTTACGCTCAAAAAATATGTTAATGAGCGGAAATCGGCAATTCACGATCGAAATCCGGCGCGACGCAATGACGATACGACGTTTCCGGACGGGATACGCGGCGCATAGATTACCTACATGGGGTTGGAGTATCCTATTTAGGTATAGCGTCGTCATCGCGTCGGGAAAAAAAAAAAAAACGTCGCTTGCGTAAAACGGTCATGAATGGGAATGTGACGTCATTGACGTTCATTCACAGATTTTGGAGCATGACGGGGATGTTTTGAGTAACGTTGGCGGCGGGAGAGTTACATACTACACGCCCCGTACCCGCTAAATTTGAATTCCGCCGGCTCATTTGTGATGCGCTGCCGCAACTTTAGGAGCAAGTGCTTCGTGAATGACAGCACTTGCTCCTAAAATTTCGGCAGCGCAACGCAAATGAGAAGCGTTACTCCAGAGCAAAGATGCTCTGGACTACCTGAATCTGGCCCATAATAGTTAACTGATTCCTTTTAAAAATGATTAAAAATAGATAAAAATAGATAAAAAATCAATCATATAATGTGCCTGCAGTTTAGTTTCATTTTTAAACTGGTTTCATGTTTCTGTGAAGTAAAGAGACACACAGAAAAAAAAAATACAGGGCAGTGTTTTGTTTTTAAAATAAATCTGATGGAGTTTTAGACACACAGTAATGACAGCTTGGACCACAGTGAAAAGCTGCCATGAGATTTTTCATAAGGAGCCAGACGAGTAGGAAGTGTGGAGATCAGAGCAGAATTACGTTAGCCTTAAATCGCATATATGAATCGGCCAGGGCGCATCTACGTTCGTGAATTGGCGTATCTTCCTCATTTGCATATTTAAAATGGGATCCCCGAATGCGTCCAGCGTAACTATGCGCCCACGATACGGCGGCATAGGCAAGTTACGTCGGGCGGCTGAAGCCTTGCTTTTCCACATATCTAGCTTTGTGAATCGGTGCAGAGATGCGACGGTGCACACTTGTACTTACGACGGCGTATCTTTTGATACGCCAACGTAAATCCGGGCCTTAATTTTTAGAATAATATATAACAACAGTTACAGTACATCTGATGTTGACAAAAAAACAAATACAATAATGTGATACAGATCAATTCAAATATAATTATTGTAGTATATTTGCTGTCCATGTGGAAGAACTCAATATATAATAGGTTAACACCATAGAAATAAGAGAGAAGAGGGCGAATAGTACACCATGTAATATTGAGAGATAGTATAACCATCAAACTTATATATAATTAATAGTTGAAAAGTTTGGTTCTTCTAAAAACGAAGGATAAGATGGGTCAATTGATTTGAAGACTATCCAGACCAAAACCCTATAGTAAAAACATATACTGTAATATATAAAAAGAGTGAGTTAAGATAGGTAGGAGTTCTTGAAAAAATGATAGGATAAAATAAATAGATAAATAAAAAGGGGAGTGGGGACTAATGGAAGGAGAGGGGAGGACCGCAGCGCTCCGAAGGTAGATTTCATGTACCGGTATGTTATTTTCTTTGTATCCATGAAATAGCATCAACACCATGACGAGAGAACTCATGTATCAAAATTATCTGGAGAATAATATATGATCCATGGTTTCCATATGTTGTCAAATTTCTTCAACTTGTTTTTATCTAGTGCATCCATTTTAGCGTGTATGAAAGATTGATTCATTCTCTTTTCGGCTTCCGACAGATGCACTACAGGTGATTTCCATGCGCTAGCTATTGTCTGCTTTGCGGCTATCATGAATGAAAGGAATAATTTATATTGATTCTGAGAAAGGGTTACTGGTTTAATATTGAGAAGGGCTGTCATTTGATCTGGTAAAATAATACAGTCAAATAATTTAGAGGCAATCTGGAAAATCTTTTCCCAGAATCTGCGCACAAGTGGACACTGCCACCTGATGTGCATATAGTTTGTCTGGGCAACCGCAAAAACAGAGATCTGAGCTGTTTGCTGTAAATTTGGCTAACCTGGCAGGAACCAAATACCAAGGAGAGTACTTAATATGATGCCTACATTGCTAATACATTTGTAGAAGAAGAGCTAGTGTTAGACCAAATATTTATCCAAGTTTTATTATCAATTTTACAGTCGAGATCTGATTCCCACTTGACAACATAAGAGGGGTAAGGCCGCGTACACACGATCGGTCCAAACCGATGAAAACGGCCCGAAGTTCAGTTTCATCGGTCCAAACCGACCGTGTGTATGGCCCATCGGTCTTTTGTCCTTTGGACCAAAATTTTAAAACTTGCTTTAAAATCGACCCGATGGCCCACTGAACGATCGGTCAAAACTGATGGTTAGTACACAAAAGCATCGGTTCAAAACCTGCGCATGCTCAGAATCAAGTCGACGCATGCTTGGAAGCATTGAACTTCGTTTTTTTCAGCACGTCGTGTTTTACGTCACCGCGTTCTGACACGATCGGTTTTCGAACTGATGGTGTGTATGCACATCAGACCATCAGGCCACTTCAGTGGTGACCCGATGAAAACGGTCCATCGGCCCATTCTCATCGGATGGACCGATCATGTGTACGCGGCCTAAGATTGTATTTGATTTAGTGGGAATAAATTATCGAGATGCGACCTTTAGCATGTGGTTCTTTTAGGCATATTCTTTCAAATTGGGTAATATTGTGTAGATAATCACTAGATTTGAGGAGAGGATTGTAAAAAATTTGATTTGCAAATATCAGAAAATGTCTGATTTGGGGGAGTCCATAAGTCTCGCATAGTTCAGGAAAAGGTTGTACTGTGGTTGTTGATGTTAAGTTATATAGACACGTAATGCAAACCTTGAACCAAGCTTTAAAAGTTCTTGGAAATACCCAATCTGGATAAAAGGCACAGTCCGTAGATGCCTTGCAGTGGGATCCTAGTGACTGTTTGCTGTTTAACCCCTTTGTGTGACTTCTTCAGTGTTGATATGCCCTGCTGGGAGTCCCAGAAGTGTTTGTGTTTCTATTCCCTGCCAAGAAGAGGGACCAGTTTCAGCGGACATATTCGATCGTGTGTACGGCCTATCGGACCATTTTCCAGCGGACAAAAGTTTCAAAACATGCTTAGAAACCTGTCCGCTGGAAACCTGTCCGTCGAACATGTTCGATGGTTAGTACACTAAATCATCGGACCAAAATCCTGCGCATGCTCAGAATCAAGTCGACGCATGCTTGGAAGCATTGAACTTCATTTTTTCATCACATCGTTGTGTTCTACATCACCGCATTCTGGCCCGAGGGGATTTTGGTCCGATGGTGTGTACGCACATCAGACCAACAGACCACTTCAGCCTGGTCTGATGAAAACAGTCCGTCGGACATGTTTCATCGGACATGTCTGATCGTGTGTACGCAGCCATCCAAATACTATGTGCACTAAATTCTGGAGTATCCCAAAGCTTCCCAGCACCCATCCAAGTTTTTAACCAGCAATAAAGCCTAAAAATACATGCACTGCCTGTCTATTGTGAGACAGACTGTTCAAGTGTTGTATGCCTGGGGACACAGATGGGAAGAGAACTTGGGAAAAAATCAGCAAGGCCAATCAAGGGTCTGTGCATTACACATGTAACAGAATGCCTGATTGAGATCATGATTCTTATAAATTCTAGATTGTGTAACACACTGCTACCCTTTGACTAAAGGCCATATGTAATCAAATGGAGAGCTTGAAAAAGGAAATTAAAATTATTTCACAGGCGATGTTGGTATGTAATGCAGTGTTTTCTTGCAGAAGAGGAAAATCATTGATCCTTGCCCACAATTACTGGGCACTCTACTGCTTCTTTTGCTGACGGTAGTAATACAAATTAAAATGGCTTGAGGAGAAATTAAAAGTCTACAGGTCAGTAACCACTGTCTGTCTTGAACAAGTGAGTGAAACACCAAGTCCAATTTCTTCAGTCATTGCATTCTGTAGTAATCACGTAATTTTCTTTAAATTAGTTTGATATTGTTGATTTATCCCAGATAAATCTAGAATTATAGGGCTTTGCAGTCACCACAGTGTAAAGTGGAAGCTTACTTTAATGTCATACACATAAGAGAGCATTAAAAAAAAAAAAAAGAAGAAAAACAGCCTTTTGACCACCACTTTTCCTCCTCGGCATTTTATCTATTAATGAATTGTGAGGGGTGAAGGGGGGAACAGACAAAACATAGGCCCAGATTCACAGAGCAATTACGCCTGTCTAACTGGTGTTAGACAGGAGTAATTTCAAATTTCGCGCGCCGTATCACTAGTTTGAATCCTCAAACCATGATACGGCGGCTTCGGGCTTCGATCCGAGAGGCTTACGTCTTCGTAAGCCTTCGGATCTACGCTGCGATATTTTTGCGGCCACTGGGAGGAGTCCGCGTCGTTTTCAGCGTCGGGATATGCAAATGACTTTTTACGGCGATCCACGAAGATACGAGTGGTCTTCGCAATCGCTTACGTCATTTTTTTGCTACGTACTGTTAGACCAGCTATTTGCTGGTCTAACGGTGCGTAGCCCATGTTAAGTATGCCCGTCGTTCCCGCGTCAAATTAAATTGTTTTTTTTTTGCGTAACTCGTTCGGGAATAGGAATGTCCGTAAACGACGCTACTCAAACAACGAATGACGTAACAACGTGATTTCGCGCAATGCACGGCGGGAAATTTCTGAACGGAGCATGCGCAGTTCGATTGCCGTGGGAACGCGCCTATTTTAAATGCTTCACGCCCCCTACTCGCGTAGATGGCTTGCGCCGGGAGAAATACACTACGCCGCCGTAGTTTACAGGACAAAATCTACCGGGATTCCACGTAGAGCCAGGTAAAATACGGCGGCGTAGTGTATTTCTGATACTCTACGCAAATCTAATTGTATGTGAATCTGGCCCATGCTTTCCATGTGAGGGCAGAGACAACAAATTATTTTGGTTTTTATTTTATTTTATTTATATATATATATATATATATATATATATATATATATATATATTAAAAAGAATACAAAAGCAATTGAGATCTGGATAGACTACGGTAAAAGTGTAATTATCAAACAGTTTTTGTATAAAATATAACTTTTAATACCTGCATTAAAATCACAAATAGCGTCAAAGTTTCCCTTAAAGTGCAACTCTGAGAAATCTAAAAATGCTCCATTGCAGCGCGCCACACTTACGAAAATTGCGTTTATGGGGGCATGCCGAAACAACTGAAAAAATTGCAGATAATAACCCACCTACAGGGCCGGACTTAGTTACCGTCCGTATGGCTCACATCCTGTTTCCCCTGCCCGTTTGCTCTGCCACTGCCAGTGTCGACGTCACGGCGTCGCAACCAGTCACTGGCGCGTGCAAGTCCGATCATCCGGCTGTCCATGTGTGTCCCCTCAGACTCAGTCAAGTCTGCATGTTATGGGGGGGGCTGGGCGCCATCCAACCCCGCGTGACTCAGAGCGTGACTCCGAGCAAGCTGCTCTTCACCCGACGACAGGACTCGCTTACACCAGCAGTTAAGGTAAGGTCTGTGACTGACTGTACTAGTGCAGTGCAACTTTATGATTAAAGTGCCCCTTGCCTCGGCCCTCATTAAATGCAAGGTGCTGACTAGGTCTGTGTCACGCACCATTTTTTAAAAGCCTCGTTATCCTCCTCAGTCCTCCTACCTCACCTAGTGCAGTAAACACAGACATCTAAGATCTTATATTATATGATATAATTATATAAAGATGTCTGTGTTTCGGCAATACACAGACATCTTTAATAATATATGATAAAAGATGTCTCTGTCTCTGTATTGCACTAGGCGAGGTATGAGGCAGTCGAATTAAAAGGGACAAATAATAAACAATGTCACACATATATTATTACATTAGTAATAATATCTTAGTACAGATGAGGCACTGAATCTGTATATGAAGATGAAGATGAGTGAGGTATAATATAAATTATCAGTTCGGTGCAGAATGCCTCAGTCAGTGCAATGGCCAACTTTATATTATCAGCCTTCCTAGGTCAGTTGAAGTGCCTTTGCGTCCCACTCAGTGCAATCTGCATCTTTAAGATCAGTACCTCATACCTCACTCAGTACATTTTCATATACTGATTCAGTGCCTCATGCATAAAAAAAAGAAAAGTCTTTTTTTTTTCGGTTTCGGTTTCGGACTGAATTTCTTTTTTATTTCGGTTTCATTTCGGTTCTGAAATTTCCATTTCGGTGCACCACTACTTACAACACAAACGTGTGTTTTATTATTTCATGGAGTATAAGCATATAAGAATCCATATTGTTGGAGTATAAGCATATAAGAATCCATATTGTTGGAGTATAAGCATATAAGAATCCATATTGTTGGAGTATAAGCATATAAGAATCCATATTGTTGGAGTATAAGCATATAAGAATCCATATTGTTGGAGTATAAGCATATAAAAATCCATATTGTTGGAGTATAAGCATATAAGAATCCATATTGTTGGAGTATAAGCATATAAGAATCCATATTGTTGGAGTATAAGCATATAAAAATCCATATTGTTGGAGTATAAGTATATACGAATCCATAATGTTTGCATAAAGTATCAAGTGTACATTTACTGTATATAAATAAGTAAAAAAAAAATGCAGTACACCCCTCACATTTTTGTAAATAGTTTATTCTATCTTTTCATGTGACAACACTAAAGAAATTACACTTTGCTACAATGTAAAGTAGGGAGTGTATAACTTGTATAACAGTGTAAATTTGCTGTTCCCTCAAAATAACTCAACACACAGCCATTAATGTCTAAACCGCTGACAACAAAAGTGAGTACACCCCTAAGTGAAAATGTCCAAATTGGGCCCAAAGTGTCAATATTTTGTGTGGCCACCATTATTATATCCAGCACTTCCTTAAACCTCCTGGGCAGTGGGTATGGAGTTCACCAGAGCGTTACAGATTGCCACTGGAGTCCTCTTTCACTCCTCCATGATGACATCATGGAGCTGGTGGATGTTAGAGACCTTGCGGTCCTCCACCTTCCGTTTGAGGATGCCCCACAGATGCTCAATAGGATTTAAGTCTGGAGATATGCTTAACCAGTCCATTCGTTTTACCCTTAGCTTCTTTAGCAGTGCAGTGGTCGTCTTGGAGGTGTGTTTGGGGTTGTTATCATGTTGAAATACTGTACAGTTTCCGAAGGAAGGTGATCATGCTCTGCTTCAGTATGTTGCAGTATGTGTTGGTATTCATTGGTTCCCTCAATAAACTTCTTTAGCAGGGCAGTGGTCGTCTTGGAGGTGTTTTTGGGTTGTTATCATGTTGAAATACTGCCCTGCGGCCCGGTCTCTGAAGGGAGGAGTTCATGCTCTGCTTCAGTATGTCGCAGTACATGTTGGCATTCATGGTTCCCTCAATGAACCGTAGCTCCCCAGTGTCGGCAGCACTCATGCAATCCTTGACCCTGACACTCCCACCACCATGCTTGAATGTAGACAAGACACACTTATCTTTGTACTTTTCACCTGGTTGCCGTCACAAGCTTGAGACAATCTAGACCAAATACGTTTATTTTAGTCTCATCAGACCACAGGACATGGTTCCAGTAACCCATGATCTTAGTTTGCTTATCTTCAGCCAACTGCAGGCTTTCTTGTCCATGCACACCAATTTGATGCAGTGTGCGGCTTATGGTCTGAGCACCGACAGGCTGACCCCCCACCTCTTAACCTCTGCAGCAATGCTGGCAGCACTCATTTATCTATTTCTTAGAGAGAACCTCTGGATATGACGCTGTGCATGTCCACTCAACTTCTTAGGTCGACCATGGAGAGGCCTGTTCTGAGTGGAACCTGTCCTGTTAAACCGCTGTATGCTGAACTTTCAGTGATCAGTATGAGAGAGTGAGAGCGATAACACCAAATTTAACACACCTGCTCCCCATTCACACCTGAGACCTTGTAACACTAACGAGTCACATGACATCGGGGAGGGAAAATGGCTAATTGGGCTACTTTGGACATTTTCACTTAGGTTTCTTTCACACTTATATGACTTGTCCCATGATTTTGACTGCAAAATCGCATGACAAGTGATTCTCCATGATTTTTAATGACTACCATTCATATTAACATGACTTTAAAATGGAGTTTCCATCCCAAATTAATTTTTTTCTAAATTGTGCTCATTAGACCTAAAAAAATAAAAAAAAATATAGATTTTTTTTTTTTTTTTTTACTTATCTGGAAATGCCCGTTGCTATGCGGTCCCACGAAATCTGCCTTTGAAATCACCTAGGATCCTGACATCTCCCTCTAATGCTTCTGGGAAATCTGTGTCATACAGTATTTTCCCAGGATGCAGTACGCTGTCCAATTTTCACTCCCCATCCAAGACCCCATCCAAGACTTCCAGGAAGTAAGTGCTGGTAGGCTTCACAATGCCCACAAGCAAAATGACAACGATGTAGACATAGTTTTATAAACTATCTATTTTGAATAACTATGTGGAGCGGCGGCGCCTTGTAAAATAGTAAGTAACCGGATTTATATTATAAAAACGCAGGATGAAAGGACATACATTGAAAAAATTCTAAGTCATGCCGACTTCAAAGTAGTTCCTGTGCTACTTTTTTTCTATAGTCATATCAAAGTTGGATCTCATATTAAAGGATTCGACTTTGGCATGCGACTTGTGCATTAAGGGGAAATCCATGCCTATTTATTTATTTTAAAATTGGCATGGGTTCCCCCTTCATAAGCATACCAGGCCCTTTGATCTGGTATGGATTTTAAGTGGAACCCACGGCATGGGGGTCCCCCCAAAATCCATACCAGACCCTTATCTGAGCACGCAGCCCGGCAGATCAGGAAAGGGGGTGGGGACGAGTGAGCACCCCCTCCTGAATGTACCAAGCAGCATGCCCTCAACATGGGGGCTGGGTGCTTTGGGATTTTGGCACCCCCCACCCCAAAGCACCTTGTCCCCATGTTGAGGACAAGGGCCCCTTCCCAACAACCCTGGTTGTTAGTTGTTGGGGTCGGCGGAATCTGGGAGCCCGCTTTAATAAGGGGGCCCAAGATTCTGGCCCCCACCCTATGTGAATGAGTATGGGGTACATTGGGGTACATTGTACCCCTACCCATTCACCTGGGAAAAAAAAGTCCAGGCGTCTCTTCTGCCTTCTCCCCTCACTGGCCTCTTCTCCATGCTCTCCGTTTCTTCTCCTGCTGTCCAGTGTCTTCTGCCGGGTCCCCTCAGCTTTCTTCTGCTCTTTTGCCCTCTCTTTTGCAAGCTCTTGCCCAGTCTTCTCTGTTGTCTTCTTCCTTCAGCTCTTCTTCCGATGTTGACTCGACGCTCTCTCTGTCCACCGGTGTCCCGCAATCGGGTCACAGAGCTGCAGAACGGGGAGAGGCAAGTGTAAACAAGCACCTCCGCGTTCTGCCTAGTGACACTGTCACTGATTGTATGTTCCCTCTCATCGGGAGCAGCGATCAGTGACGTGTCACTCGTAGCCACGCCCCCTAGGGCACACTTAACCCCTTCAGAACCACCTAGGGGTTAACTCCTTCACTGCCAGTGTCATTTTCACAGTAATCAGTGCATATTTATAGCACTGATCGCTATAAAAATGACATTGGTCCTAAAATGTGTCAAAAGTATCCGATGTGCCCACCATAAAGTCGCAGTCACATTAAAAATCGCAGATCGCCACCATTACTAGTAAAAAATAAATAAAATAAAAATTATAAAAATGCCATTAAACCCTCCCATATTTTGTAGACGCTATGGGCCAGATTCACAGAGCCATTACTCTGGTCTATCTCCTGTTAGACCGGAGTAATTTCAAATTACCCGCGTTGTATCATTAGTTTGAATCCTCAAACCATGATATGACGGCTTCGGGCTTCGATCCGACAGGCTTACGTCTTTGTACGCCGTCGTATCTACGCTGCAATCTTTTTCCGCCCGCTGGGTGGAGTTTGCGTCGTTTTCAGCATTGGGGTATGCAAATTAGCTTTTTCCGGCGATCCACGAAGTTACGATCGTCCGTCGCATTCTCTTACGGCATCTGTAGTCATCTTTTTGCTGCGTAAAGTTAGGGAAGCAAAAATCTTGTCTAACGTTAGACAGCCCATGTTAAGTATGGCCGTCGTTCCTGCGTCAAATTTCAAATTTTTTTTTTTGTGCTTGCGTAAGTCGTCCGGGAATAGGAATGTACGTAAACGATGCTACTCAAAAAAAAACTGACGTAACGACATTATTTCGCGCAATGCACGGCAGGAAATTTCTGAACGGAGCATGCGCAGTTCGATCGCCGTGGGGACGCGCCTAATTTAAATGCTTCACGCCCCCTAATCGCGTATTTCAATTCCGCCGCGAGAAATACACTACGCCGCCGTTCCCTTTACGGGCCAAAAATGTACCTGAATTAGTCTTAGAGCCAGGTAAAATACGGCGGCGTAGTGTATCTCTGATACTCTGCGCCAGGGCAATTGTACCTGAATCTGGTCCTATAACTTTTGCGCAAACAAATAAATATACCAAAAATATGTAGAAGAATACAAATCAGCCTAAACTGATTTTTTTTTTTATAGATTTTTTGGGGATATTTATTATAGCAAAAAAGTAAAAAATATTTCATTTTTTTCAAAATTGTCATCAATTATGTTTGGGAGCTACGTCGCACGACCGCGCAATTGTCAGTTAAAATGACGCATTGCTGAATTGCAAAAAGTGCCAGCTAAATGGTGCGGGGCTTAGGTGGTTAAGCGGCATCACAATATGGGTACTATTTTCTTTCTCATATGTTAATACTGGAGGATCGTAACTAACAAATCACAGATCGAATTTCCAGAGTGCTACACAGTGGCATATACTGTAAATGCGCAGCACCCCCTGGTGGGGTAAGGTTATCTGGTGAGTAGATTCCTAATAAGAACACAGATAAGATCACCAACACAAATATCACTCCAGTAAGAGGGCAATAAAAGATTTTCTCCGAAGAGCACTGGTCACTTCTGAAGAGCACAAGTCACTTTGTTTGCTAGTATTAACAAGGACTGTTTTTCACCATACAAATTTATATTTATTTTGTATGTGTTTTTTTTCCATAACTTGTATCAAGTTTGTAATAACTTTTATTTAAGTTGTGGATTGCTGTACACATAGGTATATGCAACAACTTTTGCACTATTCGCAGGGGGTTAACCCCACACAGGGCTTTTTTTCAGGGGGAACTCGTGGGAACTCAGTTCCACCACCTCTAGCTCAGACCCTTTGGTGCCCGCTCACCACAATCACTTGTAAACACAGAAGTCTGGTTTCTGTGTTTACAAGTGACAGCTCTGTACTCTGTGTGTAACCCCCTGAACTCTGCACTCTGTATGTAATGCAATTCTGGTATTAAATGCCCCTTTAAGACCCTACTACTGTTTGTGAAATCTGAACGGGTCGTGTTTGAGTTCCTACACCTATTTTCTGAGAAAAAAAGCTCCGACCCCACACAAATCAAGAGCACCTGTCACTTTCCAAGAAATATAGAGGCATACAGAGGGTACAACCCATATCCATTATCAGCACGTGTCACTATTACCCATTGTGTGCTGCACACTTTATTAACCACTTCCATACCAGGCACTTACGCACCTTCCCGCCCAAGCCAATTTTCAGCTTTCAGCACTGTCGCAATTTGAATGACAATTGCGCGGTCATGCTACACTGCACCCAAACAAAATTGGCGTCCTTTTTTCCCCACAAATAGAGCTTTCTTTTGGTGGTATTTGATCACCTCTGCGTTTTTTTTTTTTTGTGCAACAACTAAAAATAGAGCGAAGATTTTGAAAAAAAAATAAAGTTTTTATTTTTTTCTGTTAATTTTTTTGTAAATGAGTATGTTTTCTCTTTCAATTATGGGCACTGATATGGTGGCACTGATGGGCACCGATGAGGTGGCACTGATGGGCACCGATGAGGTAGTTCTGATGGGCACTGATTAGGTAGCACTGATGGGCACTGATAGGCGGCGCTGGTATTGGGCACTGATGGGCACTCATGGGCGGCACTGATGGGCACTCATGGGCGGCACTGATGGGCACTCATAGGCAGCACTGGGCACTCATAGGCAGCACAGATGGGCACTCATAGGCGGCACAGGTGGGCACTGATAGGCGGCACAGGTGGGCACTCATAGGCGGCACAGGTGGGCACTGATAGGCGGCACAGGTGGGCACTGATAGGCGGCACAGGTGGGCACTGATAGGTGGCACAGGTGGGCACTGGTAGGTGGGCACTGGGCATGGATTGGCACTGTGGGGTGGCACTGACAGACACTGGGGTGGCACTGATGATCACTGAGGGGTGGCACTGATGTATCAATGTTGCCAATCAGTGCCCATGTGTGGGCACTGATTGGCATCATTTTTTTTTACTGCCCCCCCCTTTTTTTTTTGTCATTTTTTTTATTTTTTTTGTCATTTTTTTTGGTATTTTCTTTTGTGTTTTTTTTATTTCCCTGGTGGTCCGTGTGGCGATCCGAGGGGGGGCTGCGCTGATAAACAATCAGCGCGAACCCCCCCTGTCAGGAGAGCCGCTGATCGGCTCTCCTCTACATGCGTCTGTCAGACGCGAGTGAGGAAGAGCCGTCGGCGGCTCTTCCTGTTTACATCGTGATCAGCCGTGATTGGACACGGCTGATCACGTGGTAACGAGGCTCCGCCGGAGACTCGTTACCGAGATCGGAGGTGCAGGGTGTCAGACTGACACCCCGCATCACCGATCGCCGCGCTGCGCGCCCCCACGGGCGCGCGCGGCATTGAAATCGTGCTAGACGTTTGAGAACGTCTAGTCACGATTTCATAACCACTTCCCTGCCGTAAATCGGCTATTGGCCGGGCGGGAAGTGGTTAAAGGCAAATCCACTTTGCACTACAAGTGCACTTGGAAGTGCAGTCACTGTCGATCAGAGGGGAACATGCAACTAAAATATAAAACAGCATTTTTGCTTGTACATGATTGGATAATAAAATCAGCAGAGCTTCCCCTCATTTCAGATCTTCCCCTTAGATTTACAGCGGTTGCACTTTCAAGTGCACTTGTATATGCAGAGTGAATTTGCCTTTAGTAAATCAACCCCATAAACTCCAATCACCTTAAGTTATACTTTATGTCAAGATATTGACGTACATATGTATGTAGTTTAAAATTGTGTACCACATAGGACTGGTTTATTTTTAGCACTGTCACTTTACACAACACCCTTAAGCACTTATGATTTTATAATTTTTAGAGGAACAGCGCCACACCTATATCTTTTCCAATTAATTACTTGTACTCCACTCAGGTGGATGTATCTGTAGAGGCAGCAGTTTGTTTTCTTATTATTATCTACCTCATTTTGTCTATTCCATTGCACTGATTCACTTACAACCCTTAGGCCTCGTACACACGAGGGGATATGTCCGCTGAAAACGGTCCGATGGACCGTTTCAGCAGACATCTCCGCTCGTGTGTATGGGCTAGCGGACAGATTTCTCCAACCCGACAGATTTCAAAGCATGCTTTGAAATCTATCCGGTGGGAATCTGTCCGCCCGACATGTCTGCTGGTTAGTACACTTACCAGCAGACATGTCGCCCCCCACCGCCGCCGCGCCGCCGCCGAATGGATTCGGCGCATGCGCGGAAGTGTTTAACTTCCTGGTGTGGTGACGTGGCGGTGATGTGGCGGTGACGTGGCGGCGTCAACGTCACCGCCGCGTCACCGCCACGTCACTACGCCGTCCGGCGGCGGGGAATTTGATCCGATGGTGTGTACACGCCATCGGATCAAACTCCCGATCGGACATATCCGATGGAAATGGTCCGCGGACCGTTTTCATCGGATATGTCCGATCGTGTGTACGAGGCCTTAGGCCTCGTACACACGAGCAGACAGATTTGTTCAAATCTGTCTGTCCGACAGATTTGAACAAACCAAAATTCCCGCCAGCAGACAGCGCGCTGACGTGTCGGTGACGTGGCGGTGACGTTGACGCCGCCACGTCACCGCACCAGGAAGTAAAACACTTCCGCGCATGCGTCGAAACCATTCGGCACGTGTGCGAGAAGACATGTCTGCTGGTTAGCATACTAACCAGCAGACATGTCGGGCGGACGGGTTCCCAGCCGACAGATTTCAAAGCATGCTTTGAAATCTGTCGGGTGGCCAAATCCGTCTGTTAGCCCGTACACACAATCGAATCTGTCTGCTGAAACGGTCTAGCAGACCGTTTCCAGCAGACAGATTTGATCGTGTGTACGAGGCCTAACGTGTCTAAAACTTGACCCAAGTACTCCAGCCTTTTTACAGGTCGTAAGGACGATTTTTCTAAGTTGAGAATCCAACCCAGACATTCCAGATACCTGACCGTGCTGACCACATTTTGGTCTAACCGTGGTATGGACTGATCTATCAGCAGCAGGTCATCTAGGTTTCGCCATTACCGATATATCCTCTGCTCTTAGTCTTGCCAGGAGCAGAGCCAGAACTTTTGTGAACACTCGCGGTGTGGTAGCAAACCCGAAGGGTAAGACCACAAACTGAAAGTGGCATTGTTCTACTGCGAACCGCAGGAACCTCTGGTGATCGGGAAAATTTGGAACATGTAGATATGCTTCCTTGATGTCTATTGACGCTAGAAGTTCTCCTCCCCTCAGGGTGGACACTACTGTCCTGAGTGATTCCATGCGAAAACCGATTCATACCCTTGAGATCTAGAATGGCATCTCCATTTGGCTTTGGCACCATGAAGAGATTTGAATAAAATCCCATACCCTGCTGTTCTGACGGGGTGATTACACCCTGAGACATGAATCGGTATAGCGCCTGAAACAAAAACCCTTTTTTCACTGGGTCTTTGGGAACATTCAATCTTAGAAACAGAATGGTGGAAACTCTCGAAAACTCTAGTTTGTATCCTAGAGCTACTGTAGAGATGACCCATCTGTCCTGGATCTCTTGTTGCCAGGCTCCTGCGAATTGCAGAAGCCTTCCCCCCACTCAATCAAACGGGGGCGCCCCATCATAATGAGGCCTTGGGACTCTGCTTTGCAGACCTTTGCCCCCAAGGCTTTTTATGGCCCTGAGCTTGGTCTACCTCAAGGCGGAGGCCGTCGCCCCTGAAAAATGGAGAAGCAGCCCGTTTAAATTAAGGCCTTCTACTCCTTCTCTTAACTGGAAGAAGGGTACTCTTACCACCTGAGATCTTTTGGATGTACTTATCAAAATCATCCCCAAACCAACGCTCCCCATGAAAGGGAAAACCAGCCAATAGCTCCTCACATGGCAACTTCACATATGTACTAACAGGAGAGTAAGGCATGACACCTGATGAATAGAATCTTTAATAGCGTCCACCACACAACATAAGGCTTTAGGTAGCTCAGCTAGATCCAGGACCTCCTCCCCTTTGACAACCTGTTTAACTTTGTCTTTAAGATATTGACAAATGCCGATCGCTGCTACTACAGGCTGTGCTACTGCAAAGATTCCAGCCTTTTATCAGCTGGATCCTTAAACACCTGGACATTGTTCACTGGACAAGTGAAACTCTTATTCAGAGAAAAAATAGCAGCATCTACTGCTGGCACACTCCATTTCTTAGTAAAAATGTTCTCCATGGGATAAAGAAGGCAAAACCTCTTGGGAGGACCCCAGTCAGCCTATATAAGCTTTTCGAGCAATGGGTGCATAGGGAAAGCATGTGAACCCTGAGGAGGATTTAGAGACCCCAAAGAGGAAAAGGGGGCTTCAGCCATCTCTGCTAGAGGTAACTTATATCCAGAATGGACTGACTTCGTAAGGGATTGAAATAACAATCTTTGAGATTGCGAGGCAGGGAAGGGCTCTTCTGAGGCTGAATCCCCAAAAGGGAGCCATCTTCCTGCCCTTTTGCTGGGTCCCCTAAGGATAAATCTGCATCCCCTGCCCACTCCTGATCCCCTGATGATAGGCCCTGGACAGGGGAAAGGAGTCTATCACACTTCCTCCCAGAGGAGGATGCAAACAAATCAGCTATCTTCCCTTCCAAACCAGCTAGTGCTGTAGCCAAATCGTCTTTAGTGACGTATGCAGAGCCTGGAATGTTGTAGGTAGCAAAAAAACAATGCCTGACAAGCTCAATGGCTCAGCTTGGCCAGCCGCTTCAGGTCTTTCTGGAGACTATTATACCGTGGAAGTGAGACTAGGATCCTCAGACACTGACCGCAGCGTTTTTGTGCTCCACCTCACAGTTTTTTTCCCTCTTTCGGGAATACATAGTGCTAAGCTCAAAGCAGAGGTACTCACACCATGCATCTACTGCTGAGCCTAGTCCAACAATGAGTTAATTTGCCGCTGTGAGTGCTAAGCCTGATGCTGAGTTGATGCGTCTGAGAATGCCTGTACCCAACACCCATACAGTGCTTACGTGCCCTGGACATGTCTCTGTGTCCTTTCATCAGCCATTAGTTCACTACAGCCTGAAAACTCGGCCAGCCTGCACCATGAGAACTGTGCATGCTGAACACATGTGCATGCTGGACACAAGTGCAAGCTGTCGACGCTAAGCCCCGCCCCCCAGTGACGTCCTCTCTCACATTTACAGAGCAGGGTAACTACTGTGTACACGCACGTGCGGTGGTCCCGTTTGCAAGGAATCTCGGAGGGCGGGCGGTGGAAAAAGGCCTGCAGCAGGGGGGCTCCCAGTGCCCTTAATACAGTGGGGGGGAGTCCCTTAACCCCCCAAATAGTCTGACAATCTGAAAATGCTGTCCACAAGCGCTGCTGACACAGTACTATCTGGGTAAGCATGGTAATGTTGACACCAGGTATGTTACACTATACACCCTCTAGTGGTCAAAACAGGCAATACATCATACACTCAGAAAAAAAAGAAGTCCACAAGATTACTTAAGATCTTGTTTAACTTACCTTTCCTGGTGCAGGATACTGCTTTAAATCAGAGCAGACCCAATCTTCACCCATCACGGCGGGTTTGTGTCATGACAGACCTTCAAGGACCAGATTCCCTTTTCATATATGGTCCACTCCCTTGGACCTGTACAGCACCCTGCCAGATCAACCTGTGGTATGGAATGTGACCAAGGTGATGGATCACAGGGTCCAGCGCTCAAAGTAAACCCAAGAAAGATTATAGAACACATTCCTGATAATATAACTTCAGCTGAATGGTTTAAAAGTTGTGCAATTAGGAAACTTATGGATCTGTATGTTAAATTCACCACACTCCATTGGATAAATAAGGAATTGGATGTATTGGAATATTCTTTAGCCTTATATCCATTATGTATTACTTCATTGTTCATATAGTATAATGGTATTTTTATTATTTTTATTGGCCCTATAGAATTTTACATAACATTCTTGACATAATAATATTTTACTATTTTATGTTTGTCAACTTGTTGTTTTTTTTTTTTTTTTGTGGCAGTTTTTGAAAAACGGTCGTCTGTAGGCTTTAATGACGTGAAAAACGTGCATGCTCAGAAGCAAGTTATGAGATGGGAGCGCTCATTCTGGTAAAACTAGCATTCGTAATGGAGATAGCACATTCGTCACGCTGTAACAGACTGAAAAGCACGAAGACTGAAACGCGCGAATTGTCTCTCACCAAACTTTTACTAACACAAAATCAGCAAAAGCAGCCCCAAGGGTGGCTCCGTCCGAAAAGAACTTCCCCTTTATAGTGCCGTCGTATGTGTTGTACGTCATCGCTCTTTGCTCGAGCTTTTTTTTTCACAATCGTGTGTATGCAAGGCAGGGTTAACAGGAATCGGGTTGAAAAAAACATTGTTTTTTCTAGACCATTAAAAATGGTCGTGTGCGTGGCATAAGATGTTTCTTGTGCATGCACTAAAGAGGGAAGGTTCCTGGGTGGGAAAGTTCATAGCAATGGCTACAGTAAAATGAAAGTGCATTTTTTTTTTTTTTGGGGATAAAAAATACATGGGAATGCAAAGCTGTTAATGTGAAAGTCACTAAAATAAAAATCACTTTAGGTAAACACTACAATAATACCACAATCTAAGGCCTCCCTGAAAAAAAACACCATGCTTCCTCTAAAGTAAAATTGGTTACATAAAAAACCTCAATGTACAAAGCTCACCCATAAGGCTAATTCAATGTTTTTATAACATTGCTGTTGGTAATATTTATAAAAATTACTACTATGTTCCCCTCAAGAAATATCCAGTAAACCAAGAATACAAGAACAAAGTCTGTGTATCTCTGGCTTGTCTGCAAATAAAACCAACTGACCTACAAATAGCATAAACTGTAGCAATAGAAGACCCCTCACCGCAAAGGGAAACCACATTGTTCTACACCATAGAATTACTAATAACTAAAACTACAGTAGGTGTAAAAAAAAACAGTGGCTTTTGCAACTGAGGCACAGTACAGGGGGAACACAGGCAAAAAAATGGAGAAGTGCCAGGGCTAGAGGGGGAGGTGTGGTACGACACAGGGAGAACACAGGGGGGAGTTGGGGAATGGTACAGAGGGAACACTTAAGCCGCGTACACGATCGGTCAAACCGATGAGAACGGTCTGAAGGACAGTCGCCTTAGGTTAACCGATAAAACTGACTGATGGTCTGACGTAAAACACAACAACGTGCTGAAAAAAATTTAAGTTCAATGCTTTCAAGTATGCGTCGACTTTATTCTGAGCATGTGTGGGTTTTTAACTGATGGTTTTGCATACTAAGGCCTCGTACACAGGATAGGATAGCCAGAGGACAACGAAGAAAAGTTCTGGGGGGGCACATGAGGTATTGTATAGGGTGGTGCTGGATGCGGAAAAGAAGAAAAGTGCTGTGGGGGGGGGGGGGGTCACTAAAAGGGCACATGAGGTACGGTATAGGGTTGTGCTGGACGCAAAGAAGAAGAAAGAAAAGTGCTGGGGGGGGGGTGTCACTAAAGGGGCACATGAGGTACGGTATAGGGTGGTGCTGGACGAAGAAGAGAAGAGAAGTCCTGGGGAAAGGACACTGAAGAGGGATGTGGGGTATGGTACAGGATGGTGCTAGCAGCAGTGAAAGAAGTACTTGGGGGGGGGGGGGGGGTGTTGAAGGGGAATGTGAGGTAGAAGGTAGAAGAGAGGTAAAGTGATGGGGTGGGAGGGGTGTTACTAATGAGGCACCTGAGGTACAGTACAGAATGGTGCTTGAGGCAGAAGAGATGTGCTGGGGGAGGGATACAGATGGTGAAGGTAAGGTATGGTACAAGTTGAAAAGTGGCTGGGAGGACAATGGGAGGGGAGGTACAATACGAGGGGGCACTGGAGGATGAGAAGAGGAGCAGATCTGGGGGAATATTGGATAACCGAGGTATGATTCAGAGAGGTCCTGGAGGCAAGGGCAAGTAGAAGTGATAGGTGAACATTAGAAGCTCATGTGCGTAGCACTACCCCTAGAGGAGCTGCTGGATTTTTAGGGCGGCACATTACCTCATGGCTCCTCCAAATTCCTAGGAGTGAATGATGCGTATTGCATATAGTAAAAGTAAAGGAATGTCCACGGCAGGTGCTCTTTGCTGTGATCTTTATTACCCAGCTGGGTAAAAACAATAAACTTATGGTGAGGAAAGTAAAGCTAAAGAAAAATGGAGAACAGCAGATTCAGGCGTGAGGATAGGAAACAGTCCTGCTCCCAAACGTAACACTTCTATGCGCCACTCCAGCCGGAGTGGGTATAGCGTACCCGGACAGGCCTTTCTCACTGACCTGGCAGCCAGAGTATCACTCGCACAATTGTAGGATAAAGTCTCTGCCACAGACCCTCCTTGGTGAACTTGAATTTGAGGAAAAGTCTCTGCCACAGACCCTTCTCGGTGAGCCTCAGAAAGATACCTCTGCCACAGGCCCTCATTGGATTGAATTCTTGAAGATATCCCTTATCCCTCAGATGAGTTACGCCTGGATCTCCTTCAACTTGTCGCCCAGGTACCAACTGATAGGTGATCAATCTCTCAGTGTCCGGCTACCTTGATCCCTGGTGGTTTGTCCAGGCCCTTTTGGACCGCCAGCCTCTCAATGGCGCGCCTCAGACTGACTCCCCACCGAAAAGCAGTACAGCTTCGGATCCTCAAAGGTGGGAACCCAGTCACTCACTGGGTCCCCATCGCTGTTTAGATGCTCCAGGCCAGCATGGCTCCAGAACCAGGAACACCGCGTGGCACGCACGCCCCGGCCAAGTAGGCCATAACGCCGGGGTGTCGTGATGTGGCCACCCTAAAGGTGGGTGCCACGCTGCCTCGTAAATACCCCTCCCCAGCATGCACAGCGAGGTCAAACCCTCCTGATTGGCTGCTGGGAAAGAGCACCCAAACCTTGACTCCTCTGCTGCCACCTACAGCACCGGGGCTGGAAGAACACCCCAGTACAACAGAATGAACCCGCAGCACAGCCAATCTGAGGCAGAGACCCTATTTTGCACCTAACAATATGGATCAGAGTCTAACTACACTCTGATCTGATTCTTAAATTTGACTAGCACCGGTATCGTAAAGTACACAGGCGCTACATGTGAAATACAGGAAATCACTGGATCAGAGCAGCAGTACATATTGGAGTCCCAACATGCTTCAGTTATTCCAAATATATAGGTATAGAATCATATCTATAATCAACCCACTTCCTCCGATTCCAGGCTGTTATGAGTAAGCCGCCAAGCTTTGACTGGAAAGTTTAAGTCATTGTAAAGGCTGAAGGTTTTTACCTTAAAGGGGCTGTAAAAGCTTGTGTTTTTTCACCCTAATGCAGCCTATGCATTAAGGTGAAAAAACACCTGGCCCCCCAGCCTCCCTGGTTTACTTACCTGAGCCCCTTCATCTCCTCGAAAACCTCCTCACCATCCTTCTCTCCACGTAGTCCCAGCTTTGATTGGATAGATTGATAGCAGCGCAGCCATTGGCTCCCGCTGCTGTCATTCAAATCCAATGACGCGGGGGCTGGGCCTATTCATACACTCGGCGTCTATGGATGCCGAATAAATGACTCAGGAGTGTGCCCGCAAGGTAACCCCTTCGGGAGAGCGCTTCTCTTAAGGGGTTATCTAATGCGGGTAGGAGCCGCGAGAGCCGCACAGTGGAGGCATGACATGTTTGTTATATTTTTTTAAAACAAAGCTTCAGTATCACTTTAATGCATTCTATACATGAAGGTAAAACAACGTATGCATGCAGCTTCCCTCACAGATCCCCCTATTATTTACTCAAGCCCCATCTTGATCCAGCAATGTACATGAGAGCAGCAGCTCTCTCGGGTCTTTGCCTCCTCACTGGTTCCCGCTGCTGTCAATCACAGCCAGTGAGGAGAGAGCGGGGATCAGGGCCGAGCCACGTTCTGTGTCTTATGGACACACAGAGGCGGTTCGGGAGCAAGTACACACGAGTGCCCCATAGCAAGGGGTTTGCTATGGGGGCACTCAGCAGGGGGGTGGGCAGGAGCACTGACAGGGGACCCAAGAAGAGGAGAATTAGGGCTGCTCTGTGCAAAACCACTGCACAGAGCAGGTGAGTATAACATGTTTTTTTTTTTTAACCGCTTCACAACTGCCGACCGCATATTTACTGTGGCAGGGCAGCCGCTCTGCACCAGATCTCGTACCTAGTACATGCCCTGACACTTCCCGGTCTGAGGAGCGTGCTGCTGAAGACCCGCTCCCGCTGTGATCACACACAGTGGGAGCCCAGCGGCGAGTACTGCAGACTCAATGTTTGCCAATTGTTTAGTAGACAGGCAGAATGGTGATCTGCCTATGTAAACAAACCGTTCTGTCAGTAGGAAAGACATTGATCCTACATTTCTGCTTAGCAGGAACACAGATCTATGCTTTCCCTTAGTAGAAGCACCTCCCACTAAGGTAGTAAGCACTTGCTAGGAACACATTTATACCTTTGATGGCCCCTGCTGTAAACCAGTGTTATTAGTACAGTGGCAGTGCACATTTTTTAGCACTAATCTCTGTATTTTAGTGTCAATGGTCGCCAAAAGGTGTCAAACCTGTCAGTTAAGTGTCCGACTTGTCTGCCTCAATATCGCAATCCCACTATAAGTTGCTGATTGCCACCATCACTAGTAAAAAAATAATAAATAAAACAATCCCATAATTTGTAGATACTGAGGCCCAGATTCATAGAGCAATTACGCCTGTCTAACTGGTGTTAGACAGGAGTAATTTCAAATTTTCGCGCGCCGTATCACTAGTTTGAATCCTCAAACCATGATACGGCGGCTTCGGGCTTCGATCCGAGAGGCTTACGTCTTCGTAAGCCTTCGGATCTACGCTGCGATATTTTTGCGGCCGCTGGGAGGAGTTTGCGTCGTTTTGATGCGTCGGGATATGCAAATGAGTTTTTACGGCGATCCACGAAGATACGAGCGGTCTTCGCAATCGCTTACGTCTATTTTTTTTTACGTACTGTTAGACCAGCTTTTTGCTGGTCTAACGGTGCGTAGCCCATGTTAAGTATGGCCGTCGTTCCCACGTCGAATTTTATTTATTTTTTTTTTTTTTACGTAAGTCGTTCGGGAATAGAAATGTCCGTAAACGACGCTACTCAAACAACGAATGACGTAACGACGTGATTTCGCGCAATGCACGGCGGGAAATTTGCGAACGGAGCATGCGCAGTTCGATCGCCGTGGGAACGCGCCTATTTTAAATGCTTCACGCCCCCTACTCGCGTAGATGGATTGCGACGGGAGAAATACACTACGCCGCCGTCGTTTACTGGACAAAATCTACCTGGATTCCACGTAGAGCCAGGTAAAAAACGGTGGCGTAGTGTATTTCTGATACTCTACGATAATCTAATTCTCTCTGAATCTGGCCCTATAACTTTTGTGCAAACCAGTCAATATACGCTTATTGGGATTTTTTACCAAAAATATGTAGTATACATATTGGTCTAAATTGATGTAGAAATTGTATTTTTTTATTGGATATGTTTTATAGCAGAAAATATAAAATATAGATTTTTTTTTTTTTCAAAAATGACTGCGTTTTTTTTTTCTAGCGCAAAAATAAAAACTACGGTGATCAAATACCACCAAAAGTAAGGTCTATTTTTGGGCAAAAAAAAGAACATACATTTTATTTGTGTACAGCTTCAGTTAAAGTAGTGCAGTGCCGTATTACAAAAAATGGCCTGGTCACGAATGAGGGGGGGGGGGTAAATCTTCTGGAGCTGAAGTGGTTAAAGCATGAACCTTTACTATCACTTTAAGACCCCTTTCACACAGCGGTTTTCAGGCACTTTAGTGCTGGAAATAGCCTCTGCTTAGCGCCTGAAAACTGCCTCCCATTCATTCAAATGTGTGACTTTTCACACTGGGGCGCTTGCGGGACGCTTCCAAAAAGTCCTGCATCTTTGGGACGGGTTGGGAGTGCTGTAATTGGCACTCCCAAAACGCCCTGACCATTGGAAGGAATGGGCAGTGTTTCAGAAGCGCCTGAAAAGCGATTCTAAAGCGTTGCAACATGTGAGTTTTAAACCCCTCTTTGGGGTTAAAACTGCCCCACTAGCAGCTGAAAAGTGCCACTTAGACCCCTTTAACACTGAAGCGTATTTACAGAGTTTTAGCATTAAAAATAGCGATATTAAAACGCTCATAAACCGCTTTCCATGCATCTCAATGGACCCTTTCACACTCCTGATGTGAGCAGCATCTTTGGAGCAGCTTTTGGGCACTGAAAAAAAACGCTCCAAAAACGCCCCTCTCCATTGAAGTGAATTGAAATCTCTGTAAAAACGCCTTACGCTTTCACACTGAGGCACTGTAAAAACACCCTAAAATGTAAGACCCCTTTCACATTGAGGAGTTTTTCAGGTGGTACAGCGCTAAAAATAGGGCTGTTATACCGCCTGAAAAACTCCTTCACTGCATCCTCAATGTGAAAGCCCGAGGGCTTTTACACTGAGGCGATGTGCTGGCGGGAGAGAAAAAATCTCCTGTCAGCAGCTTCTTTGGAGCGGTGAGAGGAGCGGCATGTATACCGCTCCTTCACCGATCCTTCCCATTCAAAAGAATAGGAAACCGTGGCAATACCGCCCGCAATGCGCCTCTATAGAGGCATTGCGGGCGGTATTAACCCTTTCACTGCTGCTAGCGGAGGTTAATACCGCACCACTAGCGGCCGCAACTCGCGGCAATTCCGGCGGTATAGTGCCGGTATTTTTATCGGCGCTATACCGCCAGTGCGGCTCCCGCCGCTATGTGAAAGGGGCCTTAGGGTCTTAGCGGTGCTTTACCAGCACATTGGGATTGCAGATGAGGCTTCGCTCGAATAACACTCGTAAAAAACAATTGAAAAACACTTGAAAAGCGCTTGAATAACGTTTGAAAAACGCCCCAGTGTGAAAGGGGCCTAAAAGTGGTAGTAAACTCTGTACTACCACTTTTACCTACAGGTAAGCCTATCATAATTCATAAGGCTTACCTGTAGGGTATAAAGAATATCTCCTAAATCTGTACGGTTTAGGAGATATTCCCCTTGCAATGAGCCGCTGACTGCAGCGGCACATGCTCACCGGGGATCCCCAGCTTAAGGCCCGCCAGCCACCGGACCTTGCCAGAAAGAAGTCTCCCGCGCGAATACTTGGGAGTGACGACATTGCCGCTCCAGCCAATCAAAGCGCTGGAGCGGCGATACCCGGAAGACACACCAAGGCAAGGTGACATCTCCCTTGGCGTAGACCAGGTAAGTTTCCCCGACCTCGTTCCAAGGTAAGTATTTCATAATGAGCTAGTATGCAGTGCATACTAGCTCATTATGCCTTTTGCCTTTCAGGTATGTAAAAAAAAAAAAGCTGCTGTGGGTTTACTACCGCTTTAAACGGCACTAAAATAAGCGGGGCTTTAGGGCTAACGTGGTCGCAGCCCCAGTGTGAAAGGGGTCTCAAGATAAACTGCGTCACTCTGCTTTCTGCACTCTGCTCCTATCAGCGTGCTCACATGAACTGAGAAAACTTGTTCTGCTTCTCTCTCTTTTCCAATCTTTGCTTTTCTGTACAAAAACAATGCAAAAGGGCTGATACCATTACATTCAGGTACTTCCAGTGTTTGCATCAAAAGCATTAATTAAAAAATCTGCAACCTATGAACACAGAGCTGCATTCATTTGTGTATTTATATCGGCCTAGATATCAGCTTTAAAGAAAAACAGTAAGAAAGCAGAGATAACACAGATATATATCATGCAGTATTAATCAGGATTCTGTCTCTGCACATGCTGTATCCCTTTAAATATATGTATATATACTCTGTTTATCCTCCATTAAATGTCATCCATGTAAATTAAATGGCACTAATGTCAAATCCAGAAGAAACGACTGCTATGTAAATAAAATAAGTGAGAAACTGTGAATTCACCCCCAGAATGACATTTCCCAGCATGAGAAGCATTTTATGCAAATAATGTTAGAGAAAACAAAGATATGCAGAAATTATTTATATGCTTACCAACGTCGGTCCCAGCTTGAGTCCTTGCTCCTAAAATAAACAAGATGACCAAACCCAGCAGAGCGGACATGTCGTCGTGTTCACAGAGAAGATAATGGTGAAAATTTTGCAGCGATCAGACCTGATAAAAATTTGTACAGGAAGAAGAGCTATCTGTGAGTGCGAACTTGGTTACTGAAGTGTTTCTTTTTATTGCACTCTTCCTGTTACTGCATTACTAACAAAGACCACAATTTCACACAATCACAGAATGTTTATTACTCATCAATACACTTACATTAACCACTTCCATACCAGGCACTTACGCACCTTCCCGCCCAAGCCAATTTTCAGCTTTCAGCACTGTCGCAATTTGAATGACAATTGCGCGGTCATGCTACACTGCACCCAAACAAAATTGGCGTCCTTTTTTCCCCACAAATAGAGCTTTCTTTTGGTGGTATTTGATCACCTCTGCGATTTTTTTTTTTTGCGCAACAACTAAAAATAGAGCAAAGATTTTGAAAAAAAAAAAGGGATTTTTAAATACAGCTTACCTGTAAAATCCTTTTCTTGGAGTACATCACGGGACACAGAGCGGCATATTCATTACTATATGGGTTATATGGAGTACCTTCAGGTGTGGACACTGCCAATCTCAAACAAACAGGAAGTCCCTCCCTATATAACCCCCTCCCCTAGAGGGAGTCCCTCAGTTTTGTAGCAAGCAGTATGCCTCCCAAAATGTTCCCAAAAAGAGGGGTGGGAGCTCTGTGTCCCGTGATGTACTCCAAGAAAAGGATTTTACAGGTAAGCTGTATTTAAAAATCCCTTTTTCTTTCTCGTACATCACGGGACACAGAGCGGCATATTCATTACTATATGGGATGTCCGAAAGCAATGCTTTAATGAGGGGAGGGAGACATCTTCCAAAGAAGGATTTAATTTAGAGGTATACTCAAATACTAGTAAATCCAACTTAAACGAGAAATGTAAATCTCAAATCAAATCAAGGGAGCCCCCTCAGATCCTGAGGAGCTTGAATCGCGGCCTGTAGTACTGACTGCCCAAAGGCTGTATCCGCATTCCTTCTTACGTCCATTTGATAAAATTTTGTAAACATGTGGACTGACGACCACGTTGCTGCCTTGCATATTCGAGCCATAGAGATCTGATGATGATGTGCTGCCCAGGAGGTGCCCATGGCCCTGGTTTAATCCATCTTGCGATGGTGGATCAAGCAGCTGCCTGACCCATCTTGGGCCCTTCCGGTAAAACGAACACCACATCTGTTTTCCGAACCTTCTCTGTAGCTTTAAGATAGGCCTTTATGGCCCTGAAAATATCCAACGTATGCAGCAACCCCTCCTTTCTAGAGGTGGGTTTTGGAAGAAGGATGGAAGTACCACATCCTGGTTCAGGTGGAAACTGGATATAACCTTTGGTAGAAAGGAAGAATGAGGACGGAACCCCGCCCTATCCTTATGTAAAATGAGATATGGTTCCTTACAAGATAAGGCTGCCAATTCCGATACTCTCCTGGCCGAAACTATGGTGATCAGAAATACCGACTTTCTAGTCAGTAAAACCAAGGTACCTTAGCCAACGGCTCAAGGGGTTGTTTCTGTAGAGTTGACAGAACAAGATTTAAGTCCCATGGACAAAGTGGTGATTTGACCGGAGGATTAACACGTAAGACTCCCTGTACGAAGATCTTAACCAGCGAGTGGGCGGCCAGCGGCCTCTGAAATCACACTGATAAGGCTGAAATCTGTCCCTAGATCGTGCTTAATGCCAGGACTTTATCCACTCCTAGCTGGAGGAAACGTAATACTCTATCAATGGTATACTTGCGGGAAAACCATCTCTTAGACTCACACCAGCCTACGTAGGCCCTCCAAACCTGTAACAAATTACCCTGGAGGCCGGCTTTCTAGCCTCAATGAGGGTAGGGATTACCTGCCTAGACAGACCTCTACCCCTGAGAATCAGGGATTCAGCCCAGCAGGCACGTCAAATTTGTAGACGCCGTAATGCCTACGTAGGTGGGAGGAGCCTCGAGGGTAGGGATTACCTTAGTGAGAATCAGGGATTCAGCCGTCTGACGCCCTGGAGGATCGGAAGTAGGTCCAAGTCCAAGGGCCTTCCGCTGCCAATTTCAGGACTAGTGAGTACCATGCCCTCCGGTACCAAGCTGGGGCTACCAGGATAACCAGCCTGTGGTATGATCCTGCGCCGCAGGCGGGGTAGTAACTGCAGTGGGGGAAATGCATATAGAAGTTATGATTGATGCCAAGGGCAAACCAACACATCGGTTCCGCAGGCCATAGGGTCCCTCGTTCGAGACATGAACCTGTCTAGCTTTTTGTTGAATCCTGATGCCATGACCTCCACGTCTGGCACTCCCCACTTCTGGCAGATTGTCTGAAAAAAACTTGTGGATGCAGAGACCACTCCCCCGGCGACAGGGTTTGGCGACTTAGGAAGTACGCCTGCAGGTTGTCCACCTCGGGAATGAATGTCGCCGATATGCAGGGTACATAAACCTCTGCCCACCGAAAAACCAAGCTCCTCTCACTCTGAGTGGCTTGACTCTTGGTTCCCCCTTGGTGGTTCACCTATATGCCACCGCTGTGGCCTTGTCTGAATGACTTCTCACCGAGGACCCCTGTAATCTGGATGTCTATGCCAGGAGGGCTAGCTGAGCCGCTCAGAACTCCCAGACCTTGATGGGCAGCTGCCTCTCCGCCTCTGCCCAAGTTCCTTGGCGAGTGAACTTGTTCAAGACCGCTCTCCAGCCTTCCAGACCACTGGGCAGAACCAAGCTGCTAGAATTGCTGCCTGTAGGACACGAGCGTGGAAGCGTGTGGTATTGCCTCGAACATGGCCATCGCATACATAGGCGAATAGTTGGCTCTTTTTTGCTTAGAACCAACTGAATCAATCTCTTGATAGCCTCGACCTTTACCAGGGGCAGGAACATCCATCTTCTGTTCTGTGTCTAATCTCGTGCCGAGATATTCCAACTGCTTTGTAGGTTGAAATGCTGATCTTTCCCCGGTTTAGGACTCAGCCGAACCTCTCGAGGTACTGAACCATGAGGGCTACTACGCATTCCACTAAGGAAGCGAGTGATCTTATGATTAAGTGGTCGTCCAGGTATGCTAGGACCGAGATCCCTTGGATCCTTTGGACTGACTAGAATAGGAGCTAGGACCTTCGTGAATACCCGGGGGCCGTAGCCAGCCCGAAGGGGGGCGCCACAAATTGGAAGTGACGCTGTATCACTGCGAAGCGTAAAAAACAAAAATATTTGATGTGGCTGAAAGACCTGGTACATGAAGGTAACCCTCCTTTATGTCTATAGAAGCCCGATCCTTCTGGAGTGTGGCGGCTGCTGGCCAAACGGATTCTATCCGGAAAGAGCGAACCCTTAGGTAAGCATTTAAACCTTTTAGGTCCAAAATTGGTCTGACATTGCCGATGAGCCTTGGTATGACAAACAGATTGGAATAGAAACCTAGCCCCTGTTCTTGGGCTGGTACCTCTACCATTATGCCCTGGTAAAGCAGGTGATCCAATGCTGCCCGCATTGAGGCCTTCCTTGTGGAGGAAATTTTAGAAATTCTAATCTGTAGCCTGCGGCCACAGATGATCGGACCCCCTCTGTCGGGGACCGATCCCCAGAGGCCTGTCCTTGCGATCCATTGTTAAAAGTTTGATCGCGCAGGAGGACCGTACTGCCTGAAATTTGAGGGCCCTGGAACCGGGGGGAGCTGCCCTTTTAAACGCAGGACCCCGGAACTTCCTTTGACTGGTAAAAGGGTACTTTTGCCACTTGAAACAGTCTGAATGTATTTATCCAGATCTTTCCATGGAAGGGCAAACCTGCCAGCAGTCTTTTACATGGGGCTCGGCCGCCCAGTTCTTCAACCAAAAGAGCCTTCTCATATGCACTAAAAATAGTGACAACGAGACGCCTGCTGGATGGAGTCTTTTTATAGCCTCTACCGCAAAGCACAGAGCTCTGGGAATATCCAATAACTCCTCTGCCTATCGGGCAGGGATGTCTAAGCATCTGTTTTGTCTGGTTCCTTAATGCCTGAAAAAAACTCCAATTGTAGCCACTGCTGGCTGTAGCCAGGGATGCTGGAAAAAATGTCTCTAAACGTTTATCGACCGGGACTGATTTATTCACCCATGAGATGGCTGCGTCCACCGTTGGGAGCGCCCCCTTTCTTTAGAAAAATGTCTTTTCCATAGGGTAAATAACAGAAAACCTTCCAGGTGGTCTCCCATCCAGGCACTAACCAGGCCCTACCCTGCTTAGCCTCCGAGATCAGACGAGATCGGGCGCTTTCCGGGAGATGCGGCCTCAAGGACCTCACGGGTAGTTGAAAAGCAGTGCCCGAACCGGGACCTGAACCCTGGACCCTCAGATCAAAAGTCCGATGCTCTACCAACTGAGCCATCCGGGCCCCTTTTAAAGAGCACTTGGTCAGGGGAAAGAGTGCCTGCAAGCACAAATATTTCCTGGCAGACGTGCATAAAGACTACCCTCTCGTCAGCTTTAGGCGGCAGAAAAAATTCTGTCCGGTCGTCCCAATCCTGGAAAAAACAATTCCTCTAACAGAGGATGGGCCAGAAAAGCTGCGTTGCTTAAAGGCGCTTTTAAAAGAACCCAAAGAGGATACCGCAGGAACCTGAGGCTCTGGAAATGGCAAATTGAATGCCAAGCGGACCATGTCTGTCAAAGACTGGACCCACAGACTCTCCGCCTGGGAGGCTGAAAACGATTCTACAGTGGTAGATCCTCTAGGTTCTGTCCCTTTTGGCGATGGGGATCTAGTCCGCTTCTTGCCAGAAAAAGGAGCCAGCGATCATAGCTGTTAACCTCTTTTCTCTAGCCCCCCTAGGGTGACGGCTAGCATCTCCTCTGTGATAACACAGGGTTGGGCCGACCTGGGCCAGCCTCAGCACCAGATCCCCTTAATGGCTTATCCAGGGTGACCCCTATAGGAATAACCTGTGGGGAAAGTATTGGCATATTATCAGAACCAGAGGAGGAACCCCTTTGTCTTTGCCTTTTCTCTTTATTTTTTTTTTTTTTTTGTGTTTTGATCCTGAACCCTTGGAAGCCATAATACAAAACCGAAGGACTCCGCTTACAACAACAGACTGTTATAGCCAGGAGTACAAAAAAATAAGGTTTAGGGGACAATAGGATCACTAATGCCCCAAAACCGGTGGGGCTCAGTATGTTTTCTTTTATATATTATTCACCACATACAGCCCCACCCCCAACATGTTTGCCAGCATTCAACCTGTTGCCAAGGGGATTTTGGCTTAACAAAAAGTATTGGAGCTGACTCCAGCATGTAGTACCCCTTCTCGCCACCGGGAGTCACTGTGCTGCCAGCTCTACGTCCTCTCTCTCTCCAGCTCAGCTCTGAAATGAGCTAAGAACGCGCTCTGCTGAACCAACTGTCAATCTCTTGATAGCCTCGACCTACCAGCAATTAAAGGCACGCCCACTCTACACTGCAGTCACACTCCCCGCCCCCCCCCCCCCTCCCGAACGGCGCAAAAATTTTCTATATGCATGCGCGCGTGCACCGCGCGCGCGACTGTCGGGGGAGGAGAGCCCAGGAGGAGACGCACTCTGGAGCCCAGGAATGCAGGTTGGAGGAACGCATCAGGCGGCAGATTTGAATCCCGGCAAGGTAAGGCTAACACAGGCCCCTAAGGAAGTCCCTTTAGCCTAGAGACAGATCTTTTTTTTTTTTTTTTTTAAAGATCTTCAACCAGCGAGCAGCAGGTAGCTAGCAAACATACATAGATAGGTAGGGGGATCAAGTTATGGGGGGAAACATTTCAGGGCATCCTGTCTATCAGACATAGTGACCATGGTGCCAATGCAGAGCATACTCAGGCTACCCCCCTTAAGATCTCCCCTGGAGAGCCTGCTGTCGAACCAAGTCCCGCAGGCTCCCCTCTTACCTGCTCCATGCCGCAGGACGTTTTGCAAAACGGTCCAATCTTCTCCCATCTCCGTGGGTAGCGTAGTAGACCTTCAGGCCCTGGGGTCCTATGAAGGTACCCACTGTCCTGGACCTATATAGCACCCTGGCAAACAGGAACTTATGGTCTTTACAAACTCCAAGTCCTGGGCCCAGGGTCCAGCCCTCCAAAGAGGAGCATTATAGGCAAAACACCACGGTTTGGGGCCCGGGTACTGTCCACTTTGGCACTGAGGCTCCTTGGACAGATCCGGTTAGCCCGCCCTTAATCCCAAGGATGTGGAGCAAAGCTATTCCGTGACCAACACCTAAGACACTGGCGAAAAAACTGAGGGACTCCCTCTAGGGGAGGGGGTTATATAGGGAGGGACTTCCTGTTTGTTTGAGATTGCCAGTGTCCACACCTGAAGGTACTCCATATAACCCATATAGTAATGAATATGCCGCTCTGTATCCCGTGATGTACGAGAAAGAAATAAAGTTTTTATTTTTTTCTGTTCATTTTTTTGTAAATGAGTATTCTCTTTCAATTACGGGCACTGATATGGTGGCACTGATGGGCACCGATGAGGTAGTTCTGATGGGCACCGATTAGGTAGCACTGATGGGCACTGATAGGCAGCGCTGGTATGGGGCACTGATGGGCACTCATGGGTGGCACTGATGGGCACTCATGGGCGGCACTGATGGGCACTCATAGGCAGCACTGGGCACTCATAGGCGGCACAGGTGGGCACTCATAGGCGGCACAGGTGGGCACTCATAGGCAGCACAGGTTGGCACTGATAGGTGGCACAGGTGGGCACTGATAGGTGGCACATGTGGGCACTGATAGGTGGGCACTGGGCATGGATTGGCACTGTGGGGTGGCACTGACAGACACTGGGGTGGCACTGATGATCACTGAGGGGTGGCACTGATGGATCAATGTTGCCAATCAGTGCCCATGTGTGGGCACTGATTGGCATCTTTTTTTACTGCCCCTTTTTTTTTTTTCTTGCTGATTTTTTTTTTTTTGTCATTTTTTTTTTTTGTCTTTTTATTTTTATTTTTTTATGTTCCCTGGTGGTCTAGTGTGGGCACTCCCTGGTGGTCCGTGTGGCGATCCGAGGGGGGGCTGCGCTGATAAACAATCAGCGCGAACCCCCCCTGTCAGGAGAGCCGCTGATCGGCTCTCCTGTACTCGCGTCTGTCAGACGCGAGTGAGGAAGAGCCGTCGGCGGCTCTTCCTGTTTACATCGTAATCAGCCGTGATTGGACACGGCTCATCACGTGGTAACGAGGCTCCGCCGGAGACTCGTTACCGAGATCGGAGGTGCAGGGTGTCAGACTGACACCCCGCATCACCGATCGCCGCGCTGCGCGCCCGCACGGGCGCGCGCGGCATGAAATCGTGCTAGACGTTTGAGAACGTCTAGTCACGATTTCATAACCACTTCCCGGCCGTAAATCGGCTATTGGCCGGGCGGGGAGTGGTTAAAGAGGAAAAAATAGCCTAAATCAAACTATTCTTAAACATGCCTAATATGTATAAAAATAATCTATATATATACTTACCTATTTTTAGGGCTGTGGAAATTAAAGATTAATTCCTCGATTAATCGTAAAAAATTTTGATCGATCAAAATTCTTTTGATCGATATTAGAGGTGTAATGGATCGTAAATGACCCGTGATCCGAACGGGACCACCATATGCGGATTGGCACACCATGTGATCCGCGGAAATCTGCTGCTGCCTCGGCCATAGGAAAGGCTGCAGCATCGGTCTAGCTCCTGGAGCGGCGGCCATTAGGTGAGCCTAGAGTGGTGCGCTGACGTCATCACCTGGCCTCAACTGCTCGTGTTCGGCCACCTTCTATGGTAAGACTAAGCAAGCACTAATCTTCCCATACAGTGGGGAAGATGTGGACCATATTACAGTGGGGAGATATCTGTGGATATTACAGTGGGGGAGATGTGGACCATATTACAGTGGGAGATATCTGTGGATATTACAGTGGGGGAGATGTCTGTGGATATTACAGTGGGGGAGATGTCTGTGGATATTACAGTGGGGGAGATGTCTGTGGATATTACAGTGGGGCAGATGTGGACCATATTACAGTGGGGAGATATCTGTGGATATTACAGTGGGGGAGATGTCTGTGGATATTACAGTGGGGGAGATGTCTGTGGATATTACAGTGGGGGGATGTCTGTGGATATTACAGTGGGGCAGATGTGGACCATATTACAGTGGGGAGATATCTGTGGATATTACAGTGGGGGAGATGTCTGTGGATATTACAGTGGGGGAGATGTCTGTGGATATTACAGTGGGGGAGATGTCTGTGGATATTACAGTGGGGGGATGTCTGTGGATATTACAGTGGGGAGATGTCTGTGGATATTACAGTGGGGAGATGTCTGTGTATATTACAGTGGGGGAGATGTCTGTGTATATTACAGTGGGGGAGATGTCTGTGGATATTACAGTGGGGGAGATGTCTGTGGATATTACAGTGGGGGAGATGTCTGTGGACCATATTACAGTGGGGAGATGTCTGTGGATATTACAGTGGGGGAGATGTGGACCATATTACAGTGGGGAGATGTCTGTGGATATTACAGTGGGGGAGATGTGGACCATATTACAGTGGGGAGATGTCTGTGGATATTACAGTGGGGGAAGATGTCTGTGAATATTACAGTGGGGGAGATGTCTGTGGATATTACAGTGGGGGAGATGTCTGTGGATATTACAGTGGGGAGATGTCTGTGGATATTACAGTGAGGGGATGTCTGTGGATATTACAGTGGGGAGATGTCTGTGGATATTACAGTGGGGGAGATGTCTGTGGATATTACAGTGTGTCTGTGGATATTACAGTGGGGAGATGTCTGTGCATATTACAGTGGGGAGATGTCTGTGTATATTACAGTGGGGGAGATGTCTGTGGATATTACAGTGGGGGAGATGTCTGTGGATATTACAGTGGGGGAGATGTCTGTGGATATTACAGTGGGGAGATGTCTGTGGATATTACAGTGGGGGAGATGTGGACCATATTACAGTGGGGAGATGTCTGTGGATATTACAGTGGGGGAGATGTGGACCATATTACAGTGGATGTCTGTGGATATTACAGTGGGGGAAGATGTCTGTGAATATTACAGTGGGGGAGATGTCTGTGGATATTACAGTGGGGGAGATGTCTGTGGATATTACAGTGGGGAGATGTCTGTGGATATTACAGTGAGGGGATGTCTGTGGATATTACAGTGGGGAGATGTCTGTGGATATTACAGTGGGGGAGATGTCTGTGGATATTACAGTGGGGGAGATGTCTGTGGATATTACAGTGGGGGAGATGTCTGGATATTACAGTTGGGGAGATGTCTGTGGATATTACAGTGGGGAGATGTCTATGGATATTACAGTGGGGGAGGTGATTGTGGATATTACAGTGGGGGAGATGTCTGTGAATATAACAGTGGGGGAGATGTCTGTGGATATTACAGTGGGGGAGATGTCTGTGGATATTACAGTGGGGAGATGTCTGTGGATATTACAGTGGGGAGATGTTTGTGGATATTACAGTGGGGGGATGTGGGCCATATTACTGAGGGGGAGATGTCTGTGGATATTACAGTGGGGGGAGAAGTCTGTGGATAGTACAGTGGGGGAGATGTCTGTGGATATTACAGTGGGGATATGTATGTGGATATTACAGTGGGGGAGATGTCTGTGGATATTACAGTGGGGGAGATGTTTGTGGATATTACAGTGGGGGGAGATGTCTGTGGATATTACAGCAGGGGAGATGTCTGTGGATATTACAGTGGGGAGACGTCTGAGGAAATTACAGTGGGGGAGATGTCTGTGGATATTACAGAGAGGTGTTCTCACAAAAGTGAGAACACCTCTCATATTTTTGTAAATATTTTATTATATCTTTTAATGTGACAACACTGAAGAAATTACACTTTGCTACAATATAAAGTAGTAAGTGTATAGCTTGTATAACAGTGTACATTTTCTGTCCCCTCAAAATAACTCGACACACAGCCATTAATGTCTAAACATTAGACATTAATGGCTGTGTGTTCCCCAGCATTGCTTTTTCTCATCTTTCTCCAACAAAAGTGAGTACACCCCATAGGTGAAAATGTCCAAATTGGGCCCAATTAACCATTTTCCCTCCCTGGTGTCATGTAACTCGTAAGTGTTACAAGGTCTCAGGTGTGAATGGGGAGCAGGTGTGTTAAATTTGGTGTTATCGCTCTAAATGAGTGAATGAGTAACTTATATAGCGCTAACAAATGCAAACTGAGTCGCTCTCACTCCCTCATACTGGTCACTGTAAGTTCATGGCACCTCATGGCAAAAAAAAACTCTGAGGATCTGAAAAAAGAATTGTTGCTCTACATAAAGGTGGCCTAGGCTATAAGAAGATTACCAAGACCCTGAAACTGAGCTGCAGCATGGTGGTCAAGACCATACAGTGGTTTAACAGGACAGGTTCTACTCAGAACAGGACTCGCCATGGTCGACCAAAGAAGTTGAGTGCACATGCTCAGCATCGTATCCAGAAGCTGTCTTTGGGAAATAGACATATAAGTGCTACCAGAAATGCTGCAGAGGTTAAAGTGGTGGGGGGTCAGCCTGTCAGTGCTCAGACCATACTCTACACACTGCACCAAATTGTTCTGCATGGCTGTCATCCCAGAAGGAAGCCTCTTCTAAAGATGATGCACAAGAAAGCTTGCAAACAGTTTGCTGAAGACAAGCAGACTAAAGACAAACCATGGAACCATGTCCTGTGGTCTGATGAGACCAAGATAAGCGTATTTGGTTCAGATAGCGTCAAGCGTGTGTGGCGGCAAACAGGTGAGGAGTACAAAGACAAGTGTGTCTTGCCTACAGTCAAGCATTGTGGTGGGAGTGTCATGGTCTGGGGCTGCATGAGTTCTGCCAGCACTGGGGAGCTACAGTTCATTGAGGGAATTATGAATGCCAACATGTACTTTGACATACTGAAGCAGAGCATGATGCCATCCCTTCGGAAGACTGGGCTGCAGGGCAGTATTCAAACATGATAACGGCCCCAAACACACCTCCAAGACAACCACTGTCTTGCTAAAGAAGCTGAGGGTAAAGGTGATGGACTGGTCAAGCATGTATCCAGACCAAACCCTATTGAGCATCTGTGGGGCATCTTCAAACGGAAGGTGGAGGAGCGCAAGGCCTCTAACATCCACCAGCTTCGTGATGTCATTGTGGAGGAGTGGAAGAGGACTTCAGTGGTAACCTGTGAAGCTCTGGTGGCCAAGAGGCTTAAAGGGTCACTAAAGGAAAAAAATTGTTTGCTGAAATGACTGTTTACAGGGTATAGAGACATAAATGTTAACTGATTCCTTTTCAAAATGATTAAAAATAGATAAAAATCAATCATTTAATGTGCCTGCAGGTTAGTTTCACTTTTGAACTGGCTTCATGTTTCTGCAAAGTAGAAATAGACACAGAACAAAAACAAACAAATCCAGGGCAGTGTTTTGTTTTTAAAATGAATCTGATTGGTTCTGGGAAGTTTTAGACACACAGTAATGACAGCTTAGACCACCGTGAGAAAGCGCCCAGCACTGTGGTTATCAGGAAACAGACAAGCAGGAAGTGTGGAGAACAGAGCAGGATTACAGCAACTTCAAAGCAAAAACAAACAATAAGGACATGAAACCAGTACTGCACTAAGGTAAAGGAAGCTATTTACATAAAAATAAATCCTTTAGTGATCCTTTAAGGTAGTGCTGGAAAATAATGGTGGCCACATCAAATATTGACACTTTGGGCCCAATTTGGACATTTTCACGTAGGGGTGTACTCACTTTTGTTATGAGCGGATTAGACATTAATGGCTGTGTGTCGAGTTATTTTGATTTGGGCAGCAAATTTAGACTGTTATACAAGCTGTACACTCCCTACTTTACATTGTAGCAAAGGATAATTTCTTCAGTGTTGTCACATGAAAAGATATAATAAAATATTAACAAAAATGTGAGGGTTGTACTCACTTTTGTGAGATACTGTACAGTATATGATTGTTATTTATTGATTTGCAATATCACTGGAAGCGCTGAACATCTTTTGTTATTTACAGAAACGCTTTGCCTTTATAGAAATTTTTATGTCAGTTAAAGTTTTTAGTATGAAACATTTTGTAAGTGCATGTAACATGTGAAAAGTTTTGGTATATCTTTAAAGGAGTTGTAAAGGAATTTTTTGTTTTTGCTGAAATTACTGTTTACAGGGTATAGAGACATTGGGCCAGATTCAGGTAGATGGGCGAATCTTTATTTTGGAGTAACTTTTCTCATTTACGTTACTCCGCCGAAACTTTAGGAGCAAGTACTGTTATTCACAAAGCACTTGCTCCTAAAGTTGCGGCGGCGTAGCGAAAATGAGCCGGCGGAATTTAAATTGGGCGGGTAGGGGGCGTGTAGTATTTAAAATAGGCGCGATCCCGCGGCGAACGTACTGCGCATGCGTCGACTGTCAGTGCGCATGCTCCAAATTCTGTCAGTGAACGTCAATGACGTCAATCCCCATTCACGGACGTTTTACGCAAACGACTCGAAAATTTTTAAATTCGACGCGATGACGACGGCCATACTTAACATAGGATACTCCACTAGGGGGCTGGTTTTTCTTTACGCCGCGTATCGCTTACGGAAACGTCGGAAAGTCACTGCGTCGGGCCCGAATACGATCGTGAATTGCCGATTCTCGCTGATTAACATATTCTGGGCATTAATCAGCGGGAACGCCCCGAGCGCCATTTTTAAAATTGCAGTTCCGATACGACGGCGAAATACAATTACGCCGCTCGTATAGGAACTCCAACCCGGCGTTTCTTGTTTTCTGCTTACTGAAAACAGAAACGCCGGCTCAAAGTGAGAGTTAGGCTGGAGTATCACTGATACTCCAGAGTAACTCTACCTGAATCTGGCCCATAATAGGTAACTGATTCCTTTTAAAAATGATTAAAAATAGATAAAAATCAATCATATAATGTGCCTGCAGTTTCAGTTTCGTTTTTTATCTAGTGTCATGCTTGTGTGAAGGACAAAGACACAGAGCCAATACAGGGCAGTGTTTGTTTTTAAAATTAAAATGATTGGTTCTGAGGGGTTTTAGACACACAGTAATCACACCTTCTTGATTAGAGACCACAGAGAGAATCTCCCAGTACTATTTTCATAAGGAAACAGACAACCAGGAAGTGTGTAGAACAGAGAAGGATTACAGCAAAAACGAACAATGAGGACATGAAACCAGGACTGCATTAGGGTAAAGGAAGCTATTTAGCTAAAAAAAAAAATTCCTTTAGTGACCCTTTAATAAATCCAACTCAATGATTAGCTGATGTGGTGTGCTGATCTACCAGGTCAGCTCAAAGACTTATGCCCCGTACACACGATCGGTTTTCCTGTTGGAAAAAGTCTACTGAGAGCTTTTGGTCGGGAATCCCGACCGTGTGTATGCTCCATCAGACTTTTTCCAACGGAAAAACTGCTGGAAAAAGATAAAGAGTAGGATCTCTTTTTTCTCGTCAGGAAAAAAACTGATTGGAATTTCCGATCGTGTGTACAAATCCCAACGCGCAAAATTCCGAAGTATGCTCGGAAATAAATCGATGCATGCTCAGAAGCATAGAACTTAATTTTCTCGGCTCATCGTAGTCTTTTACCTCACCGCGTTTTATTAGATCAATTAATTGCTGTAAGCTAGAGCATTTAAATATCACTTACATCGTTTTTCCTTTTGACCTCCAAAATACAGTAATCTAGGTTTTAAAATACCATTTCCTGTCTCTCCTCTTCTTGCTTTCCACCAGCACCTGAGCTGTTTTGCATGGTGGAAAGCAGAATGTGCTCACCCCCTCCCTATGACTACAGCTCTGCGTGAAGATGCTCTCTTATCCCTCACAGGCATGGAGGCTAAGCCTAATGGGAGCTGTAGTTCCCATTAGTCCGTGATGTAGAAAGAATGAATGTGCACTGCAAACCAGGAAGTCAGTGAGAATAATGATTCAGGAGTGATGAAGGTAAATAAAACCGCTCAATTTCAACAGGTATCAAACTAGTTAAAATGCAAAACATTACTTTTTACTTTATCAGCTACTGTCAGACTTTAATTTAAGAGGAAAATATTTTTGTCTTTACAACCCCTTTAAGCGGAATATTGTCGGAAAAAACATCCGTTTTTTTTCCGACGGGAAAACTGCTCGTATACGGGGCATTAACCACTTCCCACCCAAGGACATCCTAGACTTTCAGTGGGGATATCTGAAAGATGCCTGCAGCTACAGGCATCATTCAATTATCCATCTCTTCAGCCGGCGATTCTGTACACCATAAGAATGATCATAGTGGCAGTTCCGCCGCTTGATCGTTCTTATAGGGGGCGGGAGGGGGCGTCTCCCCCCTCCCGCCACCATCCGGTGCTTCTCCAGGGCTATCCCTTGCAATTGGAGACACAGAGAAACGATCTGGCGACGCCGGATGAGAGGCATAGAGATGACTGGTGACCAGATGGTCACCAGTCATCTTTATGATCGTCGGCAGCCCTGGAGCAATGTTATGACATCACGCCTGGGTACCAGAATGTAAACAAAGCCACAATCGCGGATGAAAGCATGAGATCCGTGAATTTTTTTCACGATCTCATGCTTTCCAGCCTGGAGGAGAGATGTGGGGTCTTATTGACATCTCAATAAAGAGGACCTTTCACAAACTATTCCTGTTACAAGGGATGTTTACATTCCTTGTAATAGGAATAAAAGTAATAAAGAAAAGAAAATGTAAAAAATGTGTAAAAATAATATAAATTAAGTAAAATAAAAAATAAAATAATAAAACATTTTTTTTTTAAACGCCCCTATCCCCAGTAGCTCGCACTCAGAAGCCAACACACATGTAAATCCCGCCCACATATGTAAACGGCGTTCAAACCACACATGTGAGGTATAGTCGTGTGCGTTAGAGTGCCAGCAACAATTCTAGCACTAGACCTCCTCTGTAACCTTAAACTGGTAACCTATAAAAAAAAAAAAGGCTACGCCTATTGAGATTTTTGGCGCCATTCCATGAGTGTGCGGAATTTTAAAGCATGACATGTAAGGTATCTTTTTACTCGGCGTAACTTCATCTTTCACATTTCCAAAAAAATTGGGCTAACTTTACTGTTTTTTGTTATTTTTTAATTCATGAAACCGTTTTTTTTTCCCCAAAAAAAGCCGTTTGAAAAATTATTGTGCAATACCGTGTGAGAGAAAAAGTTGCAATGACCCCCATTTTAATCCCTAGGGTGCCTGCTAAAAAAACATATATAGTGTTTGGGGGTTCTGAGTAACTTTCTAGCAAAAAAATTATGGATTTTGCATGTAGGAGAGGAGTGTCAAAATAGGCCCAGTATGGAAGTGGTTAAAGTATAACCAAACCCATCAATTTAACGGTTTAATTTAATTATTTTGTTTATTTTCTGTATACATTTGTAATCATATGCTGAAATCCCATTGCCTTCTCAAGAAGCATAAAAAGCTTAGTCAGTATGAATTGTAAACAGTATTTTAGGCAGAACATATCGTTGGCACATGCCTCTTTCTACTGTTATTTCATGTTTTCGTTTGGTATAGATAGTATTTCTAGAAGACAGAAGATAGTGTAGATAAAAGATGTTTATATGAGGATGTCATGTTTGAGTCTTTGCATGCCTTGACAAAGTCAATGAAACAGAAATATGTTTTCCTGTCGTTTGTTGATCTGATTTTCTAAAACGGTTTTTGGTGTGGTAATGCTCTTGATGGTGCTAACTTTTGGCCACAAGCCATATAGCAGTAGGTTGATTTTGTCGTGGAGTTTTCAGCTTATGCGACTGAAGATTACCTTTGATAAAACCTTCATTATAGGTATCAGGGCTAATATCTGACACGCTGCACATTTTGTGGGTTTTACCTTTTTTTTCAAGATTACTACGAAAATGGGTTTTAGCTATTTTATGTTCTTTAAACATTGTCAGTTGTTAATTTCTTTAAAGTGGATGTAAACCCAATTCATGAAATTTGAGCCGGGCACATATATCTTCAGTGTTTTGCTATCTCTCTTCAAAGAGCTAAGTTCTGAAGCTCTCTCCTGACCCGTTCCTCTGTTATAAGCCTGATAACTCCTGTTAAATTCTCGTACATCAGATAAAAGCAGCGGGACATTTTTGTCAGGGGAGGTTGCTATAATTAGCAGGGAGCTGGCCTGTTAGAAAACACTAGACATGTGCACACTGAAATATTTAATTTCGGGAATTTTGTTTTCGTCCGAAAAATAAATTCATTTAGTTACTCCAGAAATTCGTTTTTATTTATTTCATTATAAAATGCATTAGTCCTAAAATCTGAATCAATTAAGGTTGAATCTGTCAATTGAAGGCTTATGGTGGCTGTTGTTCTAAGAAGATTTGACGGAGGGGCTAAACTGTACGACGCCACAATCCTACATTTCCGGTCGAAAGTTCCGCCTACAAGCTATAGAGGAATTCTAATGTTGTTTAATACTAGTAATAATTATATTTATAAATTATTATTACTAGTCAACCAACATTCAAATTCTTCTATAGCCTATGGGCAGAGCATTTGACTGGAAATGTACGATTGCGGCGTCGTACAGTTTTGCTGCTTGTCGAATCTTCTTAGAACAGTTCCAATTAGGCTTAGCCTCCATGCCTGTGAGGGATAAGAGAGCATCTTTACGCAGGGCTGTAGTCATAGGGAGGGGGTGAGCACATTCTGCTTTCCACCATGCAAAACAGCTCAGATGCTGGTGGAAAGCAAGAAGAGGAGAGACCAGAAATGGCATTTTCAAACCTGGATTACTGTATTTTGGAAGTCAAAAGGAAAAACGAGGTAAGTGATAATAAAATGCTCTAGCTTACAGCAATCAATTGATCTAATAAAAAATGAACCTTTAGTGTTCCTTTAAGGTTAGGCACATTCGACCGCAGGTTTGATAGACACAGATTGCTATTGTTAGCGTCATTTCAAATCTCATATCTATATCGAACTGTTGTAGCAACGAAAACGAAAATAAAGCATTTTTTTTTATGTCGAGTATTTTTCGGATTTTTGATTCTGCTTGTTCGTTTTCGTTTGTTAAAACGATAACGAAAATACCCAAAATTTGGATGAAAATGCATTCGGACGAAAACGAATGCACATGTCTACAAAACTACTCTGAGAATCTCTGTCTATGATGATAGGGGGTGTGTGCCTTTCCTCCAATCAGCAATTTTAGATATCTGATCTGAACTTTCTAAACAGTAAATAAATAAATGTGAAGACAGCGGATATATATGTAAAACTTATGTAGGGATATTTGTTTTATCTCAGTGTATCATTTGAGGCTGTTCACTTCACTGGGTGTATGAAGGGTTTCCATCCACTTTAATGCCTGTGACTTTGTTAAATAAATATAGAGGTAGGGGGTGATGGCGCTACCTACTTAAATGACCAATGAGGTCTAGTAAGGGTGAAATAAAGGCTTAGCCCATTGTCAATTTTATCCTACATGCTGTCTGCCCCTGTAGGGGCTGCAGTAGCTGGTGAGTGGGGACACATGTGGGGGAGCACCAAAGTCACTCATTTACCTCTGTAAGCACAGAGCACCAGCCACTTTATGAACGGCCTCAATAATTTTTTCGGCCCACTTAACCTATGCACTGCCTGCTTGTGGATACCTCTGGGAGTCATATGAAGTTTAGCCAATTTTAGACTTAATCCAGGTTTCCCTTATACAACTCAAGCTGTGATTGTTCCCACTGGATTCACCCTTTGGGGTCTTTATGATTTATTATGTACTGAGCCATTTTTAAGTTTTGTCATATTCAACTTTTATGGTTTATTGTTATATGGTTAATTACCAAGCACAATTGCAACATTGTACTATCACTGTATTTTCATTTGATCACATACTTCCATCTCTGAGGAAGTTATCTTAATTTTCACATTAGACTTGTATATATATTTTTCGTAATCACCTAGGTGGTTTCTTCCCTCCATTTCTTTCATTTTTGGGCTGAGCTCACTGGCTCAATTATTTAGAAGATTTTGTACCCATCCCTTTAGGTACACGTTTATGCATTGCACTTATTGTTCACTTAATTTAATTTATGTATGATCATTTAGGTCACTTTATAGTACACTATGCCTCATTTATGGATTAGGGTTTAGGATCTAAGCCTTTATTTCACCCCTACTAGGCCTCATTGGTAATTTAATAGTAGGTAGCGCCATCACCAACATCTCTATATTTTTCTATTACTTCTCCCTAGGGAGAATTGGAGGGGGGGGGGGGGTGCAACCTTTATTCCAATACACAGTGCAGAATTCTCACTTTTATATTTCCTGTGACTTTAATGTTACTCAATCTTTCACTGTCTAATTAATTGGTTATCTCTGCAGCCTCAGGTTATGGGACATATTACTTTGGTCTACAACTTCAATACAGTCTTCCATGTATTCTTTCTGTCTGCCGTGTATCTTACTCTCTGTAATTAATATCTTTCCTACTGTATTTTGAAATCCATAAGGCCCCTTTCACATGAGGCAGTGGAGGTGCGCTGGCGGTATAGCGCTGCTAAAAATAGCCGGAATTGCCGCGAGTTGAGGCCACGAGCAGTGCGGTATTAACCCCCGCTAGCTTCCGTGAAAGGGTTAATACCGCCCGCAATGCACCTCTATAGAGGCGCATTGCGGGCGGTATTGTCACGGTCTCCCATTGTTTTCAATGGGAAGGAGCGGTGAAGGAGCGGTATACATGCCGCTCCTCTCACTGCTCCAAAGATGCTGCTGACAGGAGATTTTTTTATCTCCCGCCAGCGCATCGCCTCAGTGTGAAAGCCCTTGGGGCTTTCACATTGAGGTTGCTGGGGCAGGAGTTTTTCAGGCAGCATAGCAGCGCTATTTTTTAGCGCTGTACCGCCTGAAAAACTCCTCAATGTGAAAGGGGTCTTACTATCTGGGGCCCAAGCACGTTGCGCTACGTAGCTCAGCACTCAAAAACATAGCATATCAACATGAGCCTTTGCAAGATGCTGCTTCATAATTTTCTGCTAAAAAACTTTCTTAAAGTGTTACTAAACCCACAACAGTAAAATCAGTCTGTATATGCAGTAAAGCATGCTTGACTTACTAACTGTGTAACCTAAAGGGTTAATCTTCTGCATTGTGTAAAAAGGCTGTTGATCCTGTATGCACAGATCCTCACCTTCTTGCATTGTTTTCAAAACATGTCCGTCCGGGTATAACAGAGTTACTGGAGTCAGGCTGCACATGCTCAGTTTGATCTGTATTGGTAGAGAGTTTTTTTTTCTTTGGAGAGTGCATGTGTTTATGACGATGTCCTCAATAGCCTGGACGATGGAGATTCGGTAGTTTTGGTTTTGCTGGATTTGTTCGGCTGCTTTTGATACCATCAATCACACGATTTTACTACGACGTATGCAATCTGTTTTGGGCATGGATGGCGCAGCGTTGGCATGGGTGGCCTCATTTCTCCAGGGCAGAGTGCAAAAGATCAAACTTGGCCCTCATTATTCCACTAACTCAGCCCTGGTTTGTGGGGTGCCTCAGGGCTCGTCCTTGTCGCCCCTACTCTTTAACATCTATATGAAGCCACTGACTGATGTCATCCAGACCCATAAAGTCCAGTATCAAGTGTATGCAGACGACACCCAGATTTATCTGAGGTTGCCCAGGAACCAGACTCCCAGTCTCATACTAGCTTCCTGTCTGGAGGATGTCAACACATGGATGGCCTCCAATTCTTTAAAACTGAATGGAGACAAGACTGAGGGTATCATCTTCAGCGACTCGTCCTGTCCACCTAACCTCCCCCCATGGCCCGCCTCTTTTGGCGCCCCACCGGTGGTTGGTACCCAGGTGCGGGACTTGGGTTTCATCCTGGACTCCAGATTGACTCTGGAACCACAGATAAGCAGGGTTGTCAGCTCATGCCACTGGCAGCTCAAGCTACTTCGGGTGCTTTTTAAGTACCTGGAGCCACCAGATAAAAAGACCGTGGTCTGCGCCACGATCGGTAGTCGCCTAGACTACTGTAATTCTCTTTATCTAGGATTTCCAAGGAAATCCACCCGCAGGTTGCAGCTTGTTCAGAACGCAGCGGCAAGGTTACTCACGGGTGTCCCCTTGAGGGAACATATCACCCCTGCCCGGAAAGCCTTGCATTGGCTGCCCGTTGTTCAACGTTCTCTGTTCAAAGCCGGCTGCCTTATGTATAAGATCTTGAAAGGCACAGCCCCTGGCTACCTGCGGAGAAGGTTCCTCAAGAGAGCCCCGGGAAGAACTCTGCGATCTAGCAGGAAATGCCTCCTAAGCATACCGGTGCCTAAGAAGACTCGTCGGGGTGGCAGATCCTTCTCCCACCAGGGTGCCATGCTGTGGAACTCCCTCCCGGAGGACATCCAGGAGGCGGCATCACTGGCGGCCTTTCGCCGGAGTTTAAAAACCCGGCTATTCCATCAAGCCTACCCGGCTTAAGGCGTCAGTTGGCCTGAGTGTAACATCCGAGCGGGAACATCAGTCCAAGTCGTACCATCTTGTTGTCCACTTGTCCCTGGGTTCACCCAGGGACGTCGCCAGCGTGTCGGGATCCTCCGGGGTAATTGACCACGCTATAGAAAGTGCACCTCAACTCAACTCAACTCATGTGATCAGCACAGGGCCAATTGGCCCTGTCCAGACAGGGAGTCAGGGGTCCTGCATCCTGGTAGGGCAGCCAGCGCAGTATAAAAAACTCCTCCTACAAGCTTTAACCAGGCACTCATTGAGGTCACAAGACTGCTATATACTGCTGATGATAAAATATGTTTAGCAGTTTATATTTACTAAAACTATTGCATTTCTATGTTCTGTGTACTGTGGAGACCAGATATAGTGAATGCATAGTCCTGGGTTTAGTAACACTTTAAAGCGGTGCTAAGTCATCTTAGCTTTTGCAGTTGCCATAGAGCTTGATAGCTTGCCAGTTTGGTTGAGAATACATGCCTTGAATGGAAATGTTTTGGGAAACAGTTAAAGCGGAATTTCACCCTTAATATAAGTCCTTCCCATGTGATCCAGCATACTGGCGTCAGCGCCAGTATGCTGTTTTTTTTTTTTTAAATCCATGTACTTACTGTCTTATTCAGAATTTTATTTTTTTTACCCCGCGGTGGACGGCGCCAGTATAGCGCGTCACATCTTACGAAAGTACCCGAAAAGGACTCGGGTAATCGCGGTGAAAATGCGGCGCCTGCGCACAGACCTAGGAGCTGACTGCGCAGGCGCCGTATTTCTCCGAGTCCTACGGCTATGGCGCGTCACGCCCTCCGAAAAACGCCGAAATAGGACTCGGAGAAATACGGCGCCTGCGCAGTCAGCTCCTAGGTCTGTGCGCAGGCGCTGCATTTTCACCGCGATTACCCGAGTCCTTTTCGGGTACTTTCGTAAGATGTGATGCGCTATACTGGCGCCGTCCACCGCGGGGTAAAAAAAATAAAATTCTGAATAAGACAGTAAGTACATGGATTTAAAAAAAAAAAAAAACAGCATACTGGCGCTGACGCCAGTATGCTGGATCACATGGGAAGGACTAATATTTAGGGTGAAATTCCGCTTTAACTCGATAGGTTTAGTTCCGTTTTAGATTTGTAGCTGATTATAATGTGTTCAGTGCTGAACTAACATTATTTAACCTTCATTAATTGCATGCTTGGCCTCCTGCTTGTTCTAAAGTAATTTATTTTGTTTGGTGACCTGCTCATTGTGACTTTAAGGAATAAAGGATTTCACTTTTTACATGTAAGGTGCATTGGATTTGTCAAAGACCCTTCACTATTTTTATCCTCTTGCAGAATGAATTCTGTCATAAAGTGTAATTTCCAATTTAGAACTGTAATACAGACACATCATAGGTCAAATCAAGCCTTTGCAAGATCTAATGACCCATATATTGAATTGTTAATGAAATGCCTGCTGGGCTCTAATGCCAACAGCAGTAATTGAGTTATCAAATGAATACTTAACTAGTGAGAACAGTGTGCATGCAAAAGCCTCCGGCTGCTTTGTGCCTGCGATACATATTTAAAGTCATTTTTGATCTTCTGAAGAGACAAAGATTACTTGCTATAAACTGCACGACAGTACTTCTGTATTTAAAGATTAACCAAGCATGTGTTATTAAAGCTGAACTCCAGGCTTATAACACTGATTTTTAAAATATATATATTTTCTTTGTGAATTTCTCACTTCCTGTTTCTCCTCAGTAAGCTGTTCTGACTGACTTTCCACCGCTCGGATGATGGGGGGGAAAGCTTACTGAGGAGAAACAGGTGAGAAACAGTGAGAAATTCAAACAAAGAAAAAAAAAACCACTTAGAATGGAAATTGAAGGAAAGGGTAAGTGAACCAACTGTGCACTAGCATACCTCCCAACTTTAAAACTTCAGAATGAGTGACAAATTAGCATACCTTCTTGAGCGGGGGGGGAGGTGCCGCGGATCAGAGTTGTTGAGTGGGGGGGGTTCCGCAGATCGGAGTTGTTGAGCGGGGGGGGGGGTTTACGCTGATCAACGTTGTTGAACGGGGGGTCCGCAGGTCAAAGTTGTTGAGCGGGGGGGATTCCGCAGCAGATTGGAGTTGTTGAGCGGGGGGGCTTACCGAGAATTTGCGGGATTTAGCACGAATCACGGTAATCGTGGGGGGGGGGGGGGGGGGGCTAGGAATAGCAGGACTTTGGCCTTGAAGGAGGGACAGCGGGATTTAGCGCGAATCGCGGGGCGATCCCGCGATAACCGGGACGGTTGGGAGGTATGCACTAGCTTTACAACCCCTTTAAGACGTCAGCATACCAAGACATTTTTGACAATTTCATGCTCCCAACTTTGGGAGAACAGTTTGGGGATGACTCCTTCCTGTTGCAACATGACTGCGCACCAGTGCACAAAGCAAGGGCCATAAAGACAATACTTTTATTAATATAGTGTATATTTTCAAATTTGTGCAATCAAAACTCGCGTTTCTATTGCAAATTGCTGAAACAATAAAATAATTGCTAAAATTTTTTTTACAGGTAAATGCATGCATGCTAAGTAAGATGTAATTGTGACACATATATTTACTATCTCTCACAGAGATCACAGTTCTCGCTCTGACAATGTCTTTATCTGCTTCACGGCAGAAGGATGAAGGCAGTTTTATTTAGGCATCATTGAGGGTCAGCATCTACTTCCTGCATTAAGATGCTGGTTTAACCGCTTGCCGACCGCAGTTTTACGGCAGCAAGTCGGCTGCGCAAAATCACGTAATATAACGCGATTTTGCTTTGCGGCCACTAGGGGCACGCGCGCACCCCCTGCTCGCCCCTGGTGCTGATGCGAGTGCCCGGCGGGCGCGATCACCGCCAGGGGACACACGATCACTCATGACAGAGTGAGAACCGGAAGCTATGTGTGTAAACACACTGCTCCCGGTTCTTTCAGGGGGAGAAATTACTGATTGTATGTTCATACAATGTATGAACAGCGATCTGTCATTTCCCCTAGTCAGTCCCACCCCCCTTCAGTTAGAACACACTATAGGGAACATAATTAACCCCTTCATCGCCCCTAGTGTTAACCCCTTCCCTGCCAGTGACATTTTTACAGTAATCAATGCATTTTTATAGCACTGATTGATATACAAATGCCAATGGTCCAAAAAATGTGTCAAAAGTGTCCGATGTGTCCGTCATAAGGTCGCAGTACCGATAAACATCCCAGATCGCCGCCATTACTAGTAAAAAAAAATATTAATAAAAGGCCAAAAAACTATCCCCTTTTTGGAGACGCTATAACTTTTGCGCAAACCAATCAATAAACGCTTATTGCGATTTTTTTTAAACAAAAAATATGTAGAAGAATATGTATCGGCCTAAACTGAGGAAAAAAATTTTTTTTTTATATGTTTTTGGGATATTTATTTTTCAAAATTGGCGCTTTATTTTTGTTTATAGCGCAAAAAATAAAAACTGCAGAGGTGATCAAATACCAACAAAAGAAAGCTCTATTTGTGGGGAAAAAGGGACGTCAATTTTGTTTGGGAGCCATGTCGCACAACAAGCGCAATTGTCAGTTAAAGCGACGCAGTGCCGAATCAAAAAAAGTGGCCCGGTCATTGACCAGCAAAATAGTCCGGGGCTGAAGTGGTTAGGTTGATACATCCACATGAATCCTGGTGCCTGTGCAGTTCTTGGCTGTTTTCAAAAATATCTGAAATATATATCAGCCACTGGGTGCCGCCTCTTGCCTTGTAAAAAAAAAGTTAAAAAAAAATGTAGTCAGAGCGATCATTGAGAGAGAGAAGACTGGATTTAGAAAATGCTTTCTCCTGATGTCAGCAGACAGATGATATTATCTCAGCCTAAACACAGTCATTTGAACAATTTATGTAGTGGTTTTTAACGACTTGAAGACTGGCATGCTTAACCCTCTTCCTGCCCAGGCCATTTTTCAGCACTGAGACACTGTAACTGACATGCATATCTGTACCCACATTTTTTTTAGACAAATAGAGTTTTCGTTTGGTAATATATTTAACCCCCACTCTTAATTTTTTTTGTGAAGTAGAAAAGACTAAAAAATGACAAAAATAAATTCAAAGGCATTTTTCTTAATTTCCTTGTTCTATATATTTCCCTTAAGTATAAAGAACTGTATACAGCATTACAGCCATTCAGAATGCACTTCAATACACATACAAAGCATTAATACAATGCAGTGTGAGTTTGCGAAACAAAAATACTACAGCAAAATAAAGCTTAAAGCATTTAAATACTAATTAAGTTGGTGAAACAGTTTTCTGTTATAAAACTTTGCAAAAAAAACATTTTTTCTTCATGCAATTAGGCATGAACTTATTCTTCTATATTTCTTTGAATGAAAAAAAAAAAAAAAGCCTTGTATATTTTTTAGTTTGTGTGAAAGTCTACAAACTAGGGTTGTCTCGATACCACTTTTTTAGGACCGAGTAAAAGTACCGATACTTTTTCAAGTACTTGTCGATATCGATTACCGATACTTTTTTTAATGTCATGTGACAATTTGACAATTTGGGACTGATAGGTGGCACTGACAGATGGCACTGACGGGCACGGGCACAGATGGCACTTATGGGCACTCATAGGCGCCACTTATGGGCACTGAAAGGTGGCACTTATGGACACTGAAAGGTGGCACTGATAGATGGAACTGATGCCACTCTTGGGCACTTATGGGCAGGCACTGAAATGCAGCAATGATTGGAAATTGCATAATAAATGACATGAATGATGAGAGGAGAGGAATGATTTTGCAATACTATATGGCATATAGCATTGCAAAAATCCTTCCTTTCCTCTCATCATTCATGTCATTTAACTTCTAGTAAGTATACTGCGACGCTGCTGGCTTACTGCAGCCGAGTGCAGGGTGTACCAAAATGGGTGTCGTAATCAGGGCTCAAGTCTTGCGGGAACGCGTGGGTACGGAGTTCCTGTACTTTTTTCACAGCAGGAACGCAGTTCCCTTTGCAGGACTAGAGCAGCCGAGCCACCCGAGCCAATCCTTCACTAAGCGGCGATGCCCAGCTCGAGTCTCTGTCAGGGGCAGGCGAACCTTAGTAATCCTTTATGTTATTGGCCGCTTCCTGTATATGGATTTATCGGGTAGTGTGCGGGTATTCCGCCACTTCCTCGATGCCGCAATGTCTCCTGGGAGCTTTTGTCATTGTTCCCAGGAGACTTTGTGGAGGTCTGCCGCGAGTTATCGCAGGATTTAGAAAGAACTTGCTTAAAAAAAAACATGCAGTTTAGTAATTATGCATATGAGGGTATAATTTTTTTTTTTGGTGGGAGAGTGGATCTTGGGTGGGAGTTCCCACACTTTTTTTCCTAGGACTTGACCCCAGGTCGTGATGTTTACCTTCCGACGGAGACACAGAACGTCACTTCCTGCACCGAATGTGACTGCTGCGGTCACCGTTTTGGAAGGAATATGCGGCGGCGCCCTGCACTCCTGCCCCGGCCAGCTTACCCCTGTGATCCACTGCTGCCGGACCGATCTCTGCTCCGCCCTCTCTGTCCGCTGACTTCCGGTTCCAGGTATCGCATAATACTCACACAAATGCTCGTTATCGGTTCCGATACCAATACAGTATCGGGACAACCCTACTACAAAACATGGTATACATTTGGAAATTTATCAATTTCACCAAAGTGCAGTGTATGTATTGTTTAATATACTATACTAGCCTTTTTTCCTCTTCCAGCTTTTGCTGGCATCGCTTTCTGTCTCCAGGCGCTAGAAAGTTCCTGATCCAAGTGCATTTGGTATCACTCTGCATGGGACAGGAGCCGACACTACAGAGGAAGCATATGGCTCCTGCTCTTTCCGGGGGTTGATGCACTCTGATGCTCTGGGATGGCGGGTCGGCAAGCCCAGATTGTGATCAATGGGTTTCCTGGTTTAAGGTTGAGGACCACATCAGAGGGCTCCGAGGGCCACAAGTTGAGCACCCCAGATTTAGATAAAGATCACATTGTATTTTTGATTTCATGCTGCAGAAAATCAGACTTTTACTCATAACTGTATATTCCATGTTTACCTAAAAAAGGTGCAAATACCAATGTATTTTTTTTTTTACATTACATCACTTACCGTACTTTGCAGAAGGACTACATTTTAATGTTATATTGTCAACCTGCAGGGCACTGCTATGGGAGATGTCAGGCAAACCATTCCTTTCTTTTGCTTAATACCATTCAACACTGTTCTGTGAAAAAAAAATGTGCTAGCAAAGTGCCTAATTAAATAAGATGTCTGACTACTTTCATTGTATATCTGTGACACAAGTATTAATGAAGTAAAAAAAAAAAATGGTATGTGTGACGCAGAAGCTAAAAGAAGATGAAGCCTGAAAACCTCAGTGTTTTAATCTTAATTTTATTATTGTATAAATTCACTGCTGCAAAGCTAGAATGTTTTTTTTTTTCTATTTTTCATTTACATAAAATGTACTGCAATTTTTTTTTATAAATAATAGCACACATTAAAGTGAAATGGAAACAGTGTCATGTGCAAACACATACAAAAAGCTTCCTGTGCCATGTCAGAAATGCTCAATAGGTTTCTGATCAAGATTGAGTAAAAGGCCTTTAAAGTGACACTTGCTCCCAGCCTCCTCCAAGTTTGCAGCTTAACTAACTGGGTGCTATTTCTCACGTTTTAAGTGTTGTTTTTTACTGTACAATGTTGTAAAGAGACTGATATCAAGATGGATTCCGGTACTTACACTGGTTGGATTAAAAATACATGTAATTATTTGAATGTAAATGTAAATAATGGTGTTTTTTCTGCCTGGAGTTTTAAAGACTGCCTCTTTTTTTTTTTGGTCATCTACAAAGTAAAGGCGTAATGTATGCAATGCATACTAGCACTTTATGTGAAACTTACCTGCAAACAAAGCCCTCATCATCCCTGCTGGAGGCCGGATCCATTCTTCGCCCTTTTTCCTTCTGGGTCCACGGACTCTGGGTGTGTAAACTATCAGTGCTATATAAATCCTGTATTATAATAATAAGGCTGCATTTGATGGGCACTGGTGAGGATGCATTGATCTCTTGTATCATGTCCTCAGTCTGTAACCATCTCCTGTACCATGCCAGCAGCCTCTTACATCTCCTGTACCATGCCCGCAGCCTCTGACATCCCCTGTATCATGTCTGCAATCTCTGACCATCTCCTGTACCATGTCTGCAGTCTCTGACCATCTCCTGTACCATGTCTGCAATCTCTGCCATCTCCTATATCATGTCTGCAATCTCTGACCATCTCCTGTATCATGTCTGCTGTCTCTGACCATCTCCTGTACCATGTCTGCAGTCTCTGACCATCTCCTGTACCATGTCTGCAATCTCTGCCATCTCCTATATCATGTCTGCAATCTCTGACCATCTCCTGTACCATGTCTGCAGTCTCTGACCATCTCCTGTACCATGTCTGCAGTCTCTGACCATCTCCTGTGCCATGTATGCAGTCTCTGACCATCTCCTGTACCATGTCTGCAGTCTCTGACCATCTCCTGTACCATGTCTGCAGTCTCTGACCATCTCCTGTACCATGTCTGCAGTCTCTGACCATCTCCTGTACTATGTCTGCTGTCTCTGACAGTCTCCTGTACCATGTTCATACCTCCCAACTTTTTGAGATGGGAATGATGGACACCTATCAGCAAAAGTATGCAGGCATAGGACACACCCCTTACTATGCCTCTTTAAAGGAGAATTGTACAAAAAAACAAGATTGGTAGCTACTACTGTAGCACTACCCCCGGAGGAGCTGCTGGATTGTTTTGGGTGGCACGTCAACTCTATTTCCTCTAGGGCACCAAACGAGAGTTGAGAAAAAGTTCACACCTCAGACTTCTTTTTCTTTGCTTTATTTGTCGAACTTGATAGAAAGAATAAAGGAAGTAGTTGAAGAGGTGGAAGGGTAACAGATAATAGGTTCAGGTGCACAACTTCTGTCCGGAAACACTCTTGCTTTCAGCAACATAGCTTTCGTCGCCACTCTAGCCAGAGTGGGCATTGCACACTCGGGTAGGCCTCTCTCACTAGCCCAGCAGCCGAGATGACGCACAGAAAATTTGGTAAAGTCTCTGCCACAGACCTTCCCAAAGATGGAGGTATGTTCGGTCCAAAATCCTCTCAACACAGGATTCAGCACCCGGATCTCTTCCGATTGACTTCTTGTAAACTTAGAACTGACAGGCGACCAACAATATTTAGCCTTTCAGTAATGGTGCATCCTTCGGTGAAGTTCAAGGCCTCTCCTGAGATACCAGTCTCATGCTCGGTGCTCTGCAAGATAGGTTCTTCATCGAGTGGCTTCCTCCCTCCAGGACGAACAGCACAGGACCACTCTGCAAATGTAGACCCAGTCTGACTACCAGACCTACTTAGCAGATCACAACCCTGGACCAACGTGTTCCCGGAGCCAGGAACACATGAACACGCACCCCGGGACAGGAGGGCCACACACGGGGGGTGGTGGAATGACAGACCAGGATCGACGACAACGGTCGACGACGACTGTCCCTTAAGTACTCCTCCCCAGCATGCACAGTGGGACGATCAACTCTCACCGATTGGCTGCCGAAAGGGAACACCCAAAACAACTTGATCTGACTGCTGCCACCCTTGACCTGAGGTGGTAACGGCACCCCAGACAACAATTGTGGTCAACAATTGTGGTCACAGTACAGCCATGGCTGGAACAGAGACCCAAATTTGGAAAGAATCATTCAGCCTGAGTCAACTAACTCTCAGACTACCCTCTAAATTTAAAGCAGCGCCGGCTAGAAAGTAGCAGGCCGCTACACAACAATTCCTTTATATTGGCTTTTGGAATTTACGAATGCAGCAATTTAGAAATCAGATGAAAGGTTTAGCACTGGAAAACACTTTTTGATAGATAAAAAGTGCATTTTATACACAACTATATAGATCAGACCAAAATGAGGGACAAATAAGGAGAAATGAGGGACAGAGTGACATTGCTCCAAATCAGAGACAGTCCCTCGAAATCAGGAACAGTTTGGAGCTATGCATGTCTGCAAACTCTAACCATCTCCTGTGCTATGTCTGCAGTCTCTGACCATCTCTTATACTATGTCTGCAATCTCTGACCAACTCCTGTACTATGTCTGCAGTCTCTGACCATGATAATATGATAATGACATTGTCAAAAAAGGGGGCGGAGCATGGGTGACCTTAAAATTATGCCCCCCCACCCATGCCTATAGGTAAGCCTTATTATAGGGCTTACCTATAGGTACAAACCAAACATTAGAGGGAAGATTATTCCTCTTTAAATAATAGAGTAACTGCAACCACGATAAACAACAAGCATATAAGCAGGAACAAAAAGCTGATTCAGTATATCACCTTGATTGCATACAGTTTCTAGCATACTGAAATATGTGTGCTGTGAGTGTATAGTTATTTCCCTTCTGTTGTGTTAGTTTGTTAAAGCTGGACTCCAGAAATTCAGCCACTTTGATAATTGTGCAGTCATAGGGCCAGATTCAGGTAGAAGTTACGCGGCTTATCTAACCTACGCCGTCGTATCTGTTTTCTGTATTCAGAGAAACTGATACAGGTTAATCTACTATATTTCAGCTCCTTTTACAATAATGTATTCAAAGTTAATCCAGTTGATGATTATAGAGAATACAATTCGTAATTAAAATCTGAATACTTTCATGCGGCATTAAAAGACACATTAATATGTGAATTGAAAACCTGCAGGGGGCAAGCTTGCTGCTTTGGAATAGTTTCTTCTCTTATTCATTTTTTTTAATGCTACATTTATGCAATGTTCTGACTGTTGTAGATTCTTCAGAGCTCTAAACTGTCTTGTTCCTTTGAGTGTGGGAGGTGACGTGACGTTTCCATAGATTTAAGAAGTTCAATAAAAGTGAGGAAAAGAAACTGTAGATAAGCTCAACCTTGTTTTGAAGTCGCTGTTCAAGTTTCCTGACATTAATCAGCAGTAGGGAATAAGGAACAGAATGCATTACTTGAAAAACAATCATTGAGCTTTTTTTCTAAAGTAATATATGCAACTAGGCCTATCACCTAATGTAAATCAAACAACGAAAAATAAAGTTACAATTCACTGCAATACACACATTTGTATGAACGCCATGCTACGGACTTGCTTCACTTGTCCACAATGTGACCTATGTACTTCCAGTAAAACCTTGGATTGTGAGCATAATTCGTTGCAGAAACTTGCTTGTAATCCAAAGCACTTGTATATCATTCCCCATAAGAAATAATAGAAACTCAGACGATTCGTTCAACAACCATTTATTCATAAGTCTTTCAGTTTATATTCCATATGAAAAGATCATAGCAATGTGATAGGTTGTGTATTCATAAAATGTCCATTTACAAATGGAAGCTTCCACAAGGGGATTAGAAGCAAAATCCAGCAGGAGTTAGAGGATAACTATACTCAGCTTTGACTTGACACTACTTGTATATCAAGACATTGCTTGTATATCAAGTCAAAATTCATGAAAAAAAGATTGCTTGTATTGCAAAACGCTTTCAAACCAAGTTACTCTCAAACCAAGGTTTTACTGTATTTGAACAGAAATATCTTGCGAACCACATTGACTCAGAAACTGAGACATGACACGGCACTACTGGGAGAAAGACTATTAATGGTAATGGTAACATCCAAGAATGATAAAAGCTCTGTTCTGTATATTTCCTGCCCAGTCTGAGTGGGGTGGTCACACTCCTTTAGTATCGTAGCATTACACCAAAGGAACATGATAATGTATGCTCTAAAAAGGAAGTATACTACTTCTTTATAAGAGCACAAGGACTGAGGATTCTCACTCCATAACCCCTTGGAGTGTTAAAACCAGCATCTGCATTGGGTCCAACCAGGGATCCAGCTGCAGAAGGCCTTTTGTGGAATACCTACAACAGTATAGTGTAGTATAGAAAAGTACAGCAGTAGATAAACCTGGTTGTGAAGTAAGAAGTGGGAATCACCAATATGCACATTTTCTTTGTACACTGCACATCAAAGGGGGTTTCTCCTTTAAAGTGTTATGCGTACACACAGTCGGAATTTTCGGTGGAAAACGTCAGATGGGAGCTTTTCGTCGGAATATCCGACCGTGTGTATGCCCCATCAATCTCTTTTCGTCAGTATTTCTGACTGACTTATGCCGCGTACACACAGTCGGAATTTCCGATAGAAGAAGTCAGATGGGAGCTTTTCATCGGATATTCCGACCATGTGTATGCCCCGACCATGTGTATGCCCCAGGCTTTTTCAATCGGAATTTCCGACGGACTTAGAGAGCAGGTTCTCAATTCTCAAGCCGGCGGTCATAGCCGCCGAGTGTATGACTCGGTCCCGCCCCGAGGATGCATTAAGGTGAAAAAACACAAAGGTTTACAACCCCTTGAATCGCCCGTTTAATGCATGCCAATATTCTATTTGTCTGTTAGCAGCAGCTTGGCATTGCATGCCATTGCTGAGCCTATCATCTACTAGGACCCCCAGGTCCTTTTCCATCCTAGATTCCCCCAGAGGTTCTCCCCCCAGTGTATAGATTGCATTCATATTTTTGCCACCCAAATGCATTATTTTAAATGTTTCTATATTAAACCTCATTTGCCATGTAGTTGCCCACCCCATTAATTTGTGCAGATCGTTTTGCAAGGTTTCCACATCTTGCAGAGAAGTTATTGCCCTGCTCGTCCGCAAATACAGAGATTGAACATTCTCCAGGTTGTTTATGAAAAATTGAATAGGATTGGTCCCAGCACAGAACCCTGGAGGACCTCACTTCCCACCCCTGACCATTCCGAGTTCTCCCCATTTATCACCACCCTCTGAACTCGTCCTTGTAGCCAGTTTTAAATCTATTTACTCACTACGGTCCATGCCAATTGACCTTATTTTGTACAGTAAACGTTTATGGGGAACTGTGTCAAATGCTTTTGCAAAATTCAGATACACCAAGTCTATGGGCCTTCCTTTATCTAGATGGCAACTCACCTCCTCATAGAAGGTTATATAGGTCACATCCTATAGGTGACCAGGAGTATGGTGAATGGTCGTGCAGGTCATACATTATTTCGGGCAAACCATATGTGCACGTGTGCGGGTACAGTGAAGCACTGGGTGGGCTGTGCACAGTTTGTGGCCTGTGAGTACGGCCTTAGCCTGCACTGATTCAGGTGGGAACTGTAGAAGAGATTGTGGGTGACTCAGTCACTCATCCAGGGCCCGTCCACATGCAGTCAAGTGCTGAAGCAAGCTCAGACTCAGCCTAGATGCACAGGATGTTGGGATAATGTTAAAAACCTGGGGTACGTCATATGCTACTGTAGTGGGAAAACAGGGAATCCATTTACATTAATGCCTCGTACACACGGTCGAATTTTGACTGTGCAAAAGTCTGCCATGAGTCTGTCGGAAAGAAAGAGAACATGTTCTCTATCCAAGGTCCGTCGGACTTCCGAGAAAAGAAGTCTGATGAAATCTACACATGGCTGGGCTGGACTTTCTCAGAGTAAAAGCCTGTCAGACTTTTTTTCACGGAAAGTCCGCCTGTGTGTACGAGGCATTAGAGATAAAAAAGGAAAATGTCTATGAAATACTTACCGTAATTTTCCTTTCCTGATGGACTCAATGGCAGCCTATGTGTGGGTTAATCCCGCCTTTCATACCTCATAGGACCCTACTCCCATAAAGCTTTGCTTCTCACCATAGACTGTGTTCCATAATATAGCCTACTCCAGCAAAGGGAGGGAACTCCTGCTGCCATGGAGTCCAAGGAAAATTACGGTAAGTATTTCATATACATTTTCCTTTTTCCTGACAGACTCCATGGCAGCCTACGTGTGGGAAATAACTAGCCAAACACACCGGGTGGGCAATTACTGGTTAAAGAAAAAAGATTTAATTGACATTGTCAAAAGATAGAACATGTAAACCAAAATAAACCGACGATAAAGAAGCCGGTTCTACATAATAGTGCGTCATAAATGTATTTAACGACGACCAAGAGGCCGCTTTGCAGATCACTTCTGGGGAGACTTGTCGGGCAGCCGCCCACGACGTGGCCACGCTCCGAGTAGAATGGGCGGTTACCACTTCCGGAGGAGCCAAACCTTTCGCCTTATAAGCCCCCTGGATGGTTTGAACAATCCACGCTGCAATGGTTCTAGAGGAAGCACGCATTCCCTTGTTCTTTCCATGGAAGGAAACAAATAGGTGATCAGATTGGCGAAAAGACGCTGTAGCTTGCAGATATTGCTTCAATACTTTTCCGACATCCAAAGGATGAGCATCAGAGTCCTCAGAAGACCGAAAGGTGGGAAGGACGATCTCCTGGTTTTAATGAAAGACCGATGACACTTTTGGTTTAGAACCTAACATAGGGATCAAAACAACACGATCCGGAAAGAATGTAAGGAAGGTTCTTTACATCCCAATAAACCAATTTGGGAAACCCTCTAAGCTGATGTTATGGCTACGAGAAAGACTACTTTGAGGGAAAGATCCTTGATTGACAGTTGGTCTGAATTTTGAAGGTCTGAGAAAAAGTCCAAGACTAGAGGGAGATCCCAATTGGAGAATCTTGGTTTCCTTAGAGGTCTCATTCTCATAGCTCCCTTGAAGAATTGTCTGACAAGAGTGTGAGTAGCCCAGGATATATCTGTGAATGTGGAGATAGCCGAAACTTGGTCTCTTAGTGACCTAACGGATAAAGGTAGATCAAGATCCATCAGAAGAAAACCTAGAATGTCTCAAATTCTGGGATCACTAGGAGAACCATCCATGGAAGAGGTGTAGACTGAGAATGTTGACCAAATTCTTTGGTAGATTCTGTTGGTGCTTGGTCTTCTAGCATTTAATAAAGTAGAGATGGCTCCGCTTGGACACCCTAACGCTTCCAAACTTCCCCTCTCAAGAACCAGGCCATCAGATGTAGATGGGTTGGACACGGGTGAAGAGTCGATCCTTGCACTGGGAGATCTGGTCTGGGTAGAATCCGAACTGGATCCCCGGAAACTCAATTGGAAACTCAATTGGAACAGTAACGGAAACCATGGCTTGTTGAGCCAATATGGCATTATCGCCACTACCTCGGCCTCCTCCCACCTGAGTCTCGATAGGAAACGGAGCATGACCGGGACTGGGGGGAAGGCATAAGCCCTACGGAACCTCCACTGATCTGTTAAGCCGTCCACCCTGAAGGCCTGGGGACAGCGGCATCTGGTGTAATACTTCTCCAGCTTGAAGTTGCATGGGGATGCAAATAGATCTACCTCCGGTGAAAGAAATCCGCCTGTAGATTCTGAGCTCCGTGGAGATATACAGCTGTCAAATCCGTCAAGTATGTCTGTGCCCAAGACAGGATTGGTTTTACATCCTTCAGTAGAGACAGACTGCGAGTGCCACCCTGTCTCTTGATGTACGACACTGCCGACATATTTTTCATCCTTAGGAGGACTGAGGACCCTTTTATTAGGTGAAGGCAGGCTTGTAGGGAACAAAAGGCTGCACGAAGTTCCAGAACATTGGATATGACTTTCTGGGACGGGAAGTCCCACTTTCCTTGGGCTACCTCCTTCAGGCAGAGAGCCCCCTATCCTGTGTTGCTGGCATCTGATGTGATTGTGATCCAAGAAACAGGGGCTAAGGAATGGCAATTGAGGAGATTTTTCCGTAGTAGCCACCAAGGAAGACTTTCCCGCATATGTGATGTTATCCGAATCATTTGGTCTTGTGATCTTGGATCCCACTGCTGGAGAAAACCCTTCTGGAAGGGCCGCATCTTCCACTGTGCCCACCTCACCATAGGAACCGTGGAGACCATGGTGCCTATTATGTTGAGACATTGCGAGGTTTTGAGAAAAGGAGACTCTAGAGCGCAATAGATTCTGTCCCTAATTACTGGGATTTTCTCCAGGGGCAATGAGATGGTACTCTAATCTGTGTTGAATTGGGCACAGAGAAAAATTAGGGATTGTGTCGGTTCTAGGTGACTCTTCTCTCTATTTAGTAGCCAACCGAACTCGGTCAGGGTGGAAATGACCAGGGCCCGATGTGTCAACAATTGCTCTTTGCTTTGTGAAAATAGTAGTAGGTTGTCCAGGTAGTGGTGAAGACGAAAGCCTCTGGTTCTGATTAAGGCTACGATGGCCAGTAAGAGCTTTGAGAAAACCTGTGGCGATGTTGTGAGCCCAAACGTGGGACAAGTAAACTGGAGATGAATACTGCCCAGTGCCCACTGCAAAGCGAAGATACTTTTGAAAGTCTACAGTTATAGGAACATGAAAGTAGGCGTCTTTCAGGTCTATAGCCACAAGCCAGTCGCCTGGCTGAACTGCTTGACGGATTGTGAGTAGAGACTCCATCTTGAATTTCTCTTTTTTGATAAAGGTGTTTAGATGTGTCAGATCTATTACTGGTCTCCAGGAACCTGACTTTTTTGCACCAGAAAAAGAGGAGAATACATCCCTTGGAACCTCTCGGCCGTTGGGACGTGTATAGACCCTTTAGCCACGAGGGAGCTTGTGTATGCCAGGAGGACTTGTATTTTCTCCTCTGAGCAGGGCATGGTTGTGGGTATGAACTGAAAAATAGGTAGACTGACAAATGTCCAAGAATGACCTGTAGATACTGTCTTGACGGACCAAAAATCTCTTATCGAGGCTGCCCAGACATGCCGGAATTGGAAGAGATGAGCCCCGACTCTTTCCGTCTGGGCCAGCTCTATATCAAAAAGACTGGGAAGCCTCACATCAGTCAGAAGAAATGTTTTTTTCAGGTTTATAACCAGAGGGCTGGTTTCTTCTCCAGTTCTTCCTAAAATCATGCCCAGGTCTGTACCGACGAGCCTCCCTTGCTCGATCTTGATCCTGTCTGGGAAAAAATTTCCTCTGACCATACGGACGACGATCCTGGGGAAGGAACCCTGACTTACCCCCTGTGGCCCGGGTAATGGCACTGTCCAATTTTTTCCCGAAAAGGGAGGACCCTAAAAATGGTATTTTGCACCACGCCTGTTTAGAGGCAGGGTTAGCCACCCAAGGACGTAGCCACAGGGCTGCGAGAGCTAAGGCTGGTTTACAAGGTATGCCTGCTGTAATGTAGATACGTTTTAGATTAGTGTGTATTTTTCTCTCTAGACCATCCTTGAAGAAAACGGTGCCTTCCAGAGGGAGAGTGACATGTCTTACCAGTCTCATCAAGGTTGCGTCAACTAGAGGGGCTGACTCTAAATGTCTCACCTCATCACTCTTAAATTGGTAAATTTTTGCTATTTTGGAGAGTAAAGAATTTTTCTTATCTGTGCCAGACCATTCTTCACCAAGAAGGGGAAAGTTTGGGCGGTCTTTTTTAAGCTGCTTGAAGTACTTCCTTTGCTTGGAAGGTGCTTCTACTGGATCCTCCCACTTTAAGGCGTCCTTAACTGCTTTAACCAAGATTGGGACCAGAGAAAAATCAAAGCCCGCAGCATAGTTAACACTTTCCTCTTCACTATCTGAGGACACGCTTGGGGAGGGGTTAAACTGAGAGGACCCCGAAATCTCGGGACTATCCTGCACAAGGACTGGGGATGGTTCAACAGGAGGGACAACTGCTTGGATGGAATCAGAGCCGTTCAAAGATTCTTGGACTACTCTTCTGACCAGGGCTTCCACTTGATGGTCTTCATCCCCTTTTTCCCTTACAGCACGGGAATAACATGGCTTACAGAGGGATTTTCCTTCTGGGACCTTAGCTCTACATCCCCAACAGGATTTCCTTCCAGAGTGACTGGAATGGTGGTGAGAATGGTGACCAGATGAGGATCTAGACCCCTCTCTATGATGTTTAGACGATAACCTAGAGCTTCTAGAATTTGATTGATGATGCTGAGACCGAGTTTCAACATTATCTTCACGTGCTAACGACCTAGAGGGGCTGGGTACAAAAGAAATAAGTACTATTTAGACTGACCAAAAAAAACCCTTAGAAAATAGGCAGAGGGAAAATACATTCCATCCTACCTGCTAAGGTTTGGCCACAGGGGGGCGGTGACACATCCATGGCAGGAAGCACACAGTACTGCAATAACCAATAAAACAAAAATAAGGCATCAAGTATATGAACAATATAGTGGAGAGTAAGGCAGTGACACACACAGCCTCCTACCTTAGGACAGCAAGACAGAACCCAAAATGCAGTGCTTCCAGAATGTGCCATCGCCTAGCTGTATCTGACAGCTATTTAAACTTGCCGCCTTGTGATGACGTCACCGTGCACAGCCGAGCGCATCACGCGCCTGCGCAGTGCCCAGCGTCCCCCGCCTCTTTCGCAAATGAGACCTGTGCATGCACATACCATCAGGAAGCGGCGAGGCTGGAACGCAGATGCGTTCCAGCGGCCATGCCTAGAGGAAGAGGACAGACAACAAACAGAAACTGGCTGCCATAAAAGTAAGTGATAAAGAGATACATTACCAACAAGGAAAACCCACGGTCTTGCCTGGAACTAGGAGCCACCGCTGCTCACTCTGCATGGTCTGGGTTAATAGGGATGGGGCCACCTGCTAATAGCCAGGGTATATGGCCAAAATGCTGCTTCCCTACCAGTGGCAGGGTAGTAAGTCTTTCAAAACACCACAGACAATATAAGACGTCCATCCAGCTAATAGCTGAGATTTGTTGGACCTCCAGAGCCATGATCAAATGCTCTATAAATGTGCATCACCAGGACTTTAACCGAGGGACATATTTAACCGAGGAGGACAAAAAAGGAACACAGTCTATGGTGAGAAGCAAAGCTTTATGGGAGTAGGGTCCTATGAGGTATGAGAGGCGAGATTAACCCACACATAGGCTGCCATGGAGTCTGTCAGGAAAGGTATTTTATGGCATTTCCAAATGGAAATCAGTTAGAAATCATAACATGTAAGAGTACAAGACTATACAACTTAGGAATTACGTGTAAAACTTCAATTAAGCTTTAATGTTACATACCAGCAGAATTTATTACATAGCAGAAGAATTCATTTTTTTACCAAACTAATTTCACAAAGGTTCTTAGGATGTGTTTTGTTGTGTAATCTTCAACACATTAAATGTACAATCTCTTACGCAAATACCTTTTATTGTAATTTTCTTTCGAGCAAAAACAGTGAATCCATTTTTTTTTTCTAGCTCTACTCTGATTAAGAATTATCTTCAAGGGAAAAAAAAAATCATTACAGATTATCTGTTGAATAAATGAGCAGAATTTAAATACTCTCCCTGATGTATTTTGCATTGGGGAAGAGATAATAGTGAATATGTATTAAAATGTCACAGTGCCTAATTTGAGAACTTGACATTTTACTGCGTTCATTTGATTGTGAAGTAACAAGGACAGCCACTTCTCTCTTAGAAATACCAACCTTTTATCTGCACCTTCTTTTAAATCATCAGTTGCATTGGAAATTTCAAACGTCTGCTTTCCAAAAGTGTGATTACCATTTAAAGTAAAATCCTTTAACTGTGGATAATTAGAATTATTCAGTATTCTGTATTAATCTTAAAAAAAAAAAAAATACAAAAATAGAGTATACTCTCTATAGTCACTGTAAAACTCTGTTTCGTTATCATTTTGGTTCATTAACTATTCTTGCTAAATCCAAAGCACTGAAGAGGTTCATTTACCACAAAGCTGAACTCCCAGCAGATAAAAACACACATATTAATGCAGCTTTGTATTCGCGTTTATTCATCCTTAGATGCATTTTAAATGTAAGTTGAAATATTTGGATTTATGCTGGCATTATGAGATCTTGTAATCCACGTTACAGCAGAGTTTAGAGTAGGGGAGGTAAAACAGCAAAAGAAGACAGTAAGTTGTACTACATTACAAGGAGCAAGCTGATAGGAGGAGAGAACGGAGTGACGAAGAGAAGAGATCATTACTCTACTTCGCTGCCAGATACAACAGTATGTAATGGCAGAGATATTCTAACCTAGATAGTAACCTAACCTATATATGCTAACCTAGAAGGCTTAGATAGCTTAGACATCTGGATGACCAGAAAAAAAAAATGGTAAAAACAGTTTTACTGTTTTTCTTATTTTTGCATTAAGCTGTTTGCCTGGCGTTAAGCTTTACTACAATATTCCAATGCTAATACATCGATCCTCTGTATATTTCATGCCCCATTCTGAGTAGCTGCCCTAAGCACAGAGGGTCATCTGCTTGACATAAGCACCATAAGCAGAATACCTTGCATTTTTCTCAAGAAATACACGATATTCTTCAATTGGACATGGTGGATATTGTGACGTTACCCCCCCCCCCCCCATCCGATCAATAGGTTGGAATTTGGCCAGGTCTGCTGTAAACCAAAGTTGAAGGGAACTTGAATATGTATATTTTTTTTAGAAACAGTATTGGTTTTTCTTATGAACACACAATATCAAGGAAACAAACAAACATATGCATAGCTCTATTTTGGAGCACATTATATGCCAAATGTGGTTGAATCTGAGGGAGGAGGGATAGAAAAGGAAAGGAAGTGGGTACGAAGGGGGGGGGGGGAATAAACCAGAGCTTGACTTCACATGAACTGAGCTATCTTGGAGCTTGGATTAATCAAACAAACATACAATGATAAACCATATTTTTAATAGGAAAGAATTCCCCCAATGGTTTTTTTTTGGCAGCAAGGTAAAAGATATGAGTCAGAAAATGGGAATTATAAAATTAGAACCATATTTTAGGCAGATGCCAGCCAGCAAGTACAGGTGGAAAGAATAAAACACCTATGACCATTAAGCCTAATGTCCAGTAACATAGTAGTCAAAACAATATGAGAGTAAAATAGCAGGTGGGTCGGTGAGTTAGTGAGATAGTGTTGTCAAATCAGAGGGGATAGGATGCGTGACTTGAGCTGGGGCCGATAAGAGTTTATTGGCAAATGAGTTCCATTTGTGGTGAAATCAAGAGCTGGTGTGAGGGTAGATTATATAATTGCCTAAGCTGTGGAAAAGGGAAGGCTGTGCTCGTTAATATATCAAACAATTGCACAAACTTGGTTAGCCCTTGTGAGGCCCATGTGGAAAATGCTGCGTATTGCTGTGCCTGTGAGAATAGAGGGTGCATGAAAATTGGGAGATGCTGAAACAGCAGGGGAGTTTCTTCCTGATCTCTCTAAAGCCCAACAACGTGTCTCGTATGAGTAAATTGCGTTTCAGAAGAGGGGAAAAGGATCAGATTCCACAGTGCAGCAAGGCAGATAAGCCACATGGGGCTACCATTTGGGATTCTATGTCATAGTTGGAGTACCTGGAGGCCCGTGTCCAGTCCAGTCTAACCCCCTTCTCAAAAGACAGGATAGATTGTAGATTCTTATGTTAGCTCTCCCTTCACGTTAGGGGATGTATCATTTTTGAAGGGATACTCAAGGTCTGCGGCCCCACCATAGGAAAGTGGTTAAGGCTTTTTGGAGTTGCTGAAGATCTTTGTGTTGTAAAAGAAGGGGAATGATTTGGAGGGGGTATAGAGGTTTTGGGAAGCTGACCATTTTAAAAAGGTGGCACCTACCATAGAAAGAGAGGGAGAGGTCTGACCAGCTATCCAGCTTGGCCACTATTTTGGATATAATAGGGGGATAGTTTAGGTGGTGGAGAGAGGAGGGCTCCTAGTCTATTTTTATCCCTAGGTATGTAATATGGTTCTTGGCAATCGAAAATATAGAGTCGGTTGCCCAGGTGGGGAGCCGCCCTTGATGCAGAGGTAAGAGTTCGCTTTTGGAAAAATGTATCCTCAAACCCGAGCATGCCCAGAAAGGCATGAAAATATCTTGGATTAGGATCATATCTGCCTGAGGGCTGGAAGTGAAAATCAGAATCTCCTCTGCGAATAAAGCAGTGCGTATTTCTTGATTGCCCACATGGACCCTGTGTAGATCTAGGCAAAAAATCTAGTATCGGGACAGGGGTTCCAGTGCTAGATTGAAAAGCAAGGGTGAGAGGGGACACCCTTGCCGTGTGCCTTTGTACAGTCGAATACTATTGGAGACGTGACCCGCTGCAAATACGTTAGCGGATGGGACAGAGTACATGGTGGAAATAAGGTGCAGAAAAGGACCTGATAAGCCAAATCTCGAGATGACCAGCTGCAACCAGTGAAAGCTTACATTGTTGAAGGCCTTTTGCGCGCCTAAAGTGATAATGGCAGAATCACTGGAAGGACTGGTCCTCGCGGACTCCAGAACTGTGAGAGCCTTTCTATTGTTGGAAGTGGCAGAGCGTCCTTGGGTGAAACCATCCTGTGAAGGGTGGATAAGCGAAGGCATGATAAGTGCTAATCTATTGCTAATCTATTGGCCATTATTTTCTATTGAAGCTTGGAGTCTACGTTCAGTAAGGATATTGAGCGGTAGGATCTCGGTTCAGAGGGATCCTTTCCCTTCTTGGGCTTAATATGAGCTTGATAGCCTGAGGGTAGGTAGGGTTCCCTACTTCCCTTTGAGGATTTTTTGACAAACCGTAACAAGGGTGGGGGAAATTGTATCAGATGCCAGCTTGTAGAAGTCTGCCGTGTACCCGTCAGGACCCGGGGCTTTCTCTGCTGATAGAAATGCTCCTGTAACATCTTCGCCATTATCGGAACATTGAGTTGAGCCATAAGGGTTTCATCTATTACTGGGAGAGGGACTTTGTCTAGGAAGGACTTTGCCAAGTCCTCATCAATGTGGTCGGGGCCATATAATTTTGCATAGAATTTTTCAAGAATACACTTGATATTCTTGGGGGAAGAGGCAAGTTTACCCGAGTCATATTTTAGAGAGGTTATATGAGTGGCAGTATGGTTCCCTTTGCATAGACGTGCAAAAAAGTTTTCCATGCTTTATTGACAAATTTGTGGTATTGCAAGTTAGGTCCACCGAGATTGGGGATGGTCAGAAATCGCAATGTCTTGGATGCGGGGTCGGTGATGTGTTCAAGTAGAGTGGAGTTAAAGAAAGTGTAGGCTATCCTGGATAGTGTGTTGTGTGGGGGGGAGAGTAAATTCTATTCCCTCCAGACAGGACAATCGCCAGGGTTCCACTAGGCGGAGGCCATCCGCAAATTTGTGTAGGGGCGTAGTGGGTGACCCTGGAGGAACGGTGACCTAAAGATTTATCCTCCTGACGGGAGAGCACTGAATTAAAGTTCCCGCCTACTAGAACAGGAAGGTGTATGAATGGAACTAGTTTGGAAGTGAGTATTTGGAAGAACTGGTTAGAGGGGGAGTTAAGGGCATAAATGTTAGATTTAACCCATTCCCGGGTGGAGGTCTTACATTTAGCTATGAGAATTCGGCCCTCATCATCCCCGTCCACAGAGAGAACCTCACAGGGTAGGTTCTTATTAATGGGAGGGAGGATCATTTGTGATGTATTTCAGTTATCTTGCAAACCTGGCCTGTTAGTGGGCCCCGAGGACAGGGTTGATGACCACTGCCTTAAGGTACTGTATCGCTTCCTCTGGGTGGAAAAAGGATTTAAGGTCACTGGAATGATCGGAGAAACAAAGTGTTGCCAGGTACGCCAATGTAAATTTGACCCCTTTCTGGTGCAGATCGGTTGGAAAGCTTTGCGCCTACAGGAAACCTCTTGGGAATAATCCACAAACATGAGTAGCATGTGGTCATCCAGTTGAAGGGATTTTGAGTTTTGGAAGGGTCTTAGAATATTGACTCTGTCAGAGTAGAGAAAGGTAGCAGACTACAATGGGACATGGAGTGCGTCTCTCATTTGAGGGGCCTCCCAGACGGTGAGCTCTTTCCACTATGCATGGAGTTGGTATCCCTGGGGCGCCCGGAAATACGCGCCGCACAGATTTCCTGGAGGGAGTCCCAGTTGTAGGACTCGGGTAGACCTAAAATTCGCAGGTTATTGCGGCACAACCAATTTTTCAGATCGTCTAGTTTATCCATTCTGAATTGCTGTGTGTGTTTTGACTGTTGCTCTGATGTATGTGAGCATTGGATTTTATCTTCTAGGTCTGACATGCGGTTTTCTATATCAGACAGGCATTTGGCATGATCTCCCAGCTCTTTCCTGAGCTGTGTGATGCATGCAGCTATAGCCCTTTCTACTGCTGCGGTGATGGTAGGAGAGAGGAGGGCTACTACTACGTGAGCAAAACCACTGTACTGGCCTTCAGGGAGGATGGAAGCTGAGGCCGTGGCTGTGCTGGATCTGCTGTCTTGGCCATCTCCACAGCATCTGCCATGATGGCTGCATGTGAGGCAGACTGTGGGGGCTCCGATCATGACGATCCATCTCCGCTCATTGCAGGGCTCATTGCAGGGCTGTGTTTTAAAGCTGGATTCTCCAGGAGCCGCTGTTCCAGCCTCCGCTACATGTGGCACCGAAACCATAAGTTTGAATCTATTCTTTATTAATCAGTATGTAAGAAGGTAATTTTTAATATTTTTAATGCGATTGGGGTAAGCTTAAATGGTGATGTAGTTATATGGGAGCAGGCAAAAAGTGTGTAGTCTAGAGCGCCTTAATGCTGTAAAAGGGACATTAAGTTTTCATTCTATTAGTAAAAAAAATTAAGAAATACTTTTTTGTGTGTTTTTATATATTTATGTCACCATTTTTAAATAAGCTGGTGACAGAAATATCACTTCGCTGAACAATCATGGTACAGCTATTGTGTATGGCTCAGTAATTCAGTCAGGGTTGCTCAGAGAACAAGCAGAATGAATCAGAATTTTAAACAGAAAATCAGCTCAGATCAATCACCTATTTTGCCTGGAAGGTACATTGGCAAAGCAACATGTGCATCTCGTGTTTTTCTATCTACCTGGTAGCAGATATATTGTTTTGTTCATAACAATCCTTTATTTGCTATATGCAAGGCTAAAATCTTCTTCTTTTATATCCAACAATTCACATTCACAACATGGCAAAATTCATTTTTAACAAATAAACATTGCCATTCTCAGTTCTGTAGTGATAATCCTGTAATAAATTACAAAAAATGTAAAGAAAACGTTCCTTCCAGCACCCTGGACTAAACTGCTTTCTTTTTTGGATTCTAATGATCAAGCTATTCAGTGTAGCGCTACCCCCGAAGGAGCCGTTGGTTGATTTGGGATCTACTCTCTATCTAACTAGCTCAAACCCTCCCTTGACACATCAGAAGTCTGGTGAGTGAGATAGTGTGACCTCTGCTGGGCTGGGGTCACAATAACAGGCACACAGCATGCAGTGGCAATATAACAATGAATTACCTGTTGTTATGGACGGTCCCTCCAGATGAGAAAATACACTCCACACAGTGAATATATTTAAATATAAGGGGGGTAAGTTTACTGTATAGAAACTTAAGGAAGACAGGCATATGGTCTAAACACAAACACAAACACAACTGGCAAGTAATGAGTCAGTCTGATTCGCAAGGGCCCTTGCAAGAATCAGCAATTAATGTAAGTAAAAGAGATTTAAACCTAAGAATAGTACCATTCACCTAAACTAAACAGGCAGTCTATGCTCGCAAACACCTCTAGCGGGCAGTTCTGCAGAACAGCTGAAATCATGTTGTGGCCGGTTGGTGCACGTTAAGTTTATAATCCACAAGTGGTAGATAATAGGGAAAGATTGATTAAACAGAGTATCCTGAACAGCAACGGTGGTGAGCTGATCGCTAGCCAGCACCAGTCACTTTAGTATAATAACTATGAACAGTGAAAGGGGCCTCTAAACTTCAGCTGGAGGCCCTACATGTGTCTCCGGCCTGTGGGATGGCACTAGGTTAACTGTCTAAAGGGAGTGTTTCAAGCTGAGCATGTGCTCTCTCACCTGACAGGCCGATCTGCCTGAGTTCTTCTCAGAAGGTGTGATGATAAATCACTGCTCCACAGCACAAGGATCCTGGATGAGGGTTCGCCACTGTTTCAGTTGTCAGCTGGGTTGCCTCTCCGATCTCCGTGAACTCAGGCTGGATGCTGGAGTCTTGCTTCCCTCCAGATGGCTGGTCTCTCTGTGAATTTAGGCCCAGGCTTCTGGCCTAGCAGCATGGCTGTGCTCCTGAGCAGCTCTGCCCAGGAGAAGATGCAGATCCCCAAGAGAGTGAGAGCAGCCCCTCCTTTAAATAGCCTCTCATATCCTTCTGAGTGGCTGAGCAGAGTTGTCACATGTTCCAATAGCACAGGGCATTGTGGGAAGTGTAGTCTGTTTTTCCTAAGATTCAATGGAGTCCATATCTCCTGCTACTTGCAGTCCCACAATGCATAACTTTAATAAAGGTATCTTACATATTTACAAGCGTGAATTTCCAGCGGGGATGGCCTGTCATTAGGTTCTGACAGGAGGACCCCGCTACACACTCCCCCCACCTGAAATCTTTGGTCCCCAAATAGGACAAAGTATGGATCCTGATACATGCTTCTCAAAATACAAGCGGAGAAAAATGTGTTAGGTTAAGCAAGGTACAGTGTACATTAGTCGTAACAGCCTTCAAACCAATTTATAGGTAAGGGCAAACTACTCTGTCCACTATTTACCAACACTACCAACTCAGTTATTGATGTGAAACGCGTCAGCATTGTTACCCTACTGTTTGCTTTTTTATTGCTGTGGAGGGTCATTTTTTTACTGGTATTAAAGGCACCATTTTTTACATTTTTGGTATCGTGTTGGAGTGCGGCTGTCCATCTCCTTCTTTTCTTTGTTATTGCCTTGTGCATTGCCCGCACCCACTGGGTTTTTGGATCGTAACTATCACTGGGGAGCTCCTGTCTTGAGCGGCGTCTCTTTCTTCTTATAGATGTGTCAGGGGGAGAGCAGGGGTTATCCTCCACTAAATTAGCAGCTGGAGGGCCACACAAAACATTGGATCTTTTGGAGGTGAGGATAGCTTCTTCAGAGAATTCTCCCAATTGGCTATAGGTCAGTCTCTTTGGTGGATGGATGACTCTTCTTTATTTTGGTTCTGCCGCATTGAAGGGTTAGGAAGAACAGGGTCTATTTCGGTATTCTGAAGAGCAGCATCATCCTCTGTTTCTGACACAACAGATTCCTCACCTCCTGAAGCGTTCAAGTCTCTATTTGGTGGGCCCGAAGCCTCCATGAATTCTTCGTCAAGCACATTCTGGGGTATGAATTCAGGGGCCTTTGGCCCAAGTGTCCCACTACTTGTTATGTCAGATGAGGGCAGGAAATAAGTACTAGGCTCTGTTTGTTGAGAAGACCATAACCACTCTGACACTGTCCATTCATGTGGACTCTTCATCTTCTGAATCTGGAGGTATTATTTGAGATCTAGTAACTGGTCCAGAGGGTCTGAATGTGGAGGGTAGATCCAGAGAGTCAGAGACCGAGGGTAGTCGAACAGCTTCAGTAAGAGGCAGTAAATGGTTCCTGTGCCAGGTCTTTAAAGGGCCCACATTTCCTTCAGGTCGGACCTGGTACACGGGAAGGTCAGGCAGTTTCTTACATATGATGTAAGGCTGAGACTTCCAGCGGTCAGCCAATTTGTGTTTTCCTGGAATGTCAAGGTTTCTTAGCAAAACTCGGTCTCCTGGCTGCAGATCCTGGATCCAGACTTTCAGGTCAAAGTTCCTTTTATTCCTTAGTTCCCGTTTTTCAGACCTAGCGTGTGCCTTCTCATAGGCCGTCTTTAGGCTCCTTCTCAAACGGTCCACATAGCCTTTGTGGGAGGCTGCGGAAGTGTGATCTAAGGATATTCCGAATGCCAAATCAACTGGCAGTCGAGCTTCTCGCCCAAACATCAACCGGTATGGTGAGTATCCGGTTGTGTCGCTCATGGTACAATTGTATGCGTGTACAATGGCTGCTATGTGCTTGCTCCAATGTTGCTTCTCTTCCAAATTCAATGTACCCAACATATTCAAAAGAGTCCTGTTAAATCGTTCAGGCTGGGCATCCCCCTGGGGATGGTAGGGAGTAGTTCTGGTCTTATCTATGTACAGGAGGCCCAACAGTTTTTGTATTCATTTACTTTCAAAGTCTCTCCCTTCGGAGTGGATTCGTTGGGGCAACCCATAGTTAGGGATGAGCCAAACATATCTGCGTTCGGTTCGCACCAGAACCGTCGAACAGACCGACCATTCGCGCGAACATTTAGAACCCCATTGAAGTCTATGGGACTCGAACGTTCGAATTCAAAAATGCTCATTTTAAAGATCAATATTCAAGTTATTATTGGAAAACGTCTTTGAGAACACGGGTCTTGCCCCAGGGAACATGTATCAATGGAAAAAAGTTTAAAAAACGGTAGTTTTTTCAGGAGCAGGACTCCTGAAAAAGTGACCGTTTTTAAAACTTTTTTCCATTGATACATGTTCCCTCGGGCAAGACCCGGGTTTTCAAAGACGTTTTCACAGGCAAGCTATAGACACCCAGCAGGTACAATATTTAAAGGAATTTTTTTTTTTTTTTTATTTAAACATTATTAAAATCACTGTTCCAGGAGCAGTGATTTTAATAATGCTTAAATTAAAAAAATTAAAATAAAATTCCTTTAAATATTGTACCTGCTGTGTGTCTATACGTGTGATAACGTCTTTAAATAGCACAATCACCTCCCTTCCAGTAAATTAGGAAGAACTGATCTATCTAAGCTATACAGTGTATAAATATATGTACAACTCCTAGGGATGTATATATATTCTCTACATACTGTAAATTAAGCTAAACTGACTAGCCTGCCTGCCTGCTCTATCTAGCTATATAAAAAGACAATCTCTCTGTCTCTCTGACTGCTCTCATTAACAAGCCGGAACACACTACACGAGGCCGCCCAGCAGGCGGCCTTTTATAGTGTGGGCGTGTGCTAAAGCCCTGAGCCAAAATTGGCCAAAGCCACCCAGGCTTTGGCTAATTATGGCTCTTCGTTTTTTGCGCGCTGTGATTGGCCAAGCATGTGGGACATACAGCATGCTTGGCCAATCATCAGAGCGCAATGCCGCAGTGAATTATGGGCCATTTTGCGTCACTCGAACTGCTTTTGTTTGAATTTTGTCGAACATACGAACAGACAATGTTTGAGTCGAACATACGTTCGTATCGAACGCGAAGCTCATCCCTATCCATAGTGAACAAAGAACTTTTCCACCAAGACTTTCGTTACTGTTGAGGCTTTCTGGTCCTTGGTTGGGTACGCTTGGGCATACCTAGTGAAGTGATCGGTTACCACCAGAACATTTCCTATTCCACTCAGATCAAGCTCCACACAAAGAAAGTCTATGCACACTAACTCCAACAGGCCCTGACTTTGAAGATGGCCCATTCGGGCAGCTTGGCGAGGTAAAGTTTTCCTTTGGATACACCGTATGCAGGAATGGCAATATCCCTCAACTTCGGCCCTCATTCCAGGCCAGTAGAACCTGTCCCTGATCAGCTGGAAAGTCCTTTCAGGGCCCAGATGGCCATGCTGGTCATGGAGCGTGGGCAGTACAGTCTCTCTGTGTTTACTGGGCAGGAACATCTGCCACTTTTCTTCGGGACCATCAGAGGGGCCCCTTCGGTAGACCACCCCTTGATGGAGCTGCAATCTGTCCCACCCTTTATGCACCAGCCGTGCTTCTTTTGAAAAACTGGCCAGGAGCATCTTCGGATCTCGGTTCTCTAAAGCCTCTAGGACCAGTTTACCTAAAGAATTACCTCTTTGTTAACTGGGGTAAATCACCCTTTTTTATTTGAGTTATATCGCAATAGCACTTAGGCACTCCTGCTGCCATAAGTCCTATCTCCTCGGCTCAGGACCCTCCTTTTGTCTGTAGCTCAGTCCCTTGGCACAGTGCCCGCACCCTATCAGAGGATATTTGAGTCCATTCCATTTCTGGAGCAACTGATCCATGGGGTCTCCTGGAGAGTGCATCAGCATCCTCGTTTCCCACCCCTGGGTGGTATTTCAGGCCGAAATTGAAACCCGAGAGGGCTGCTAGCCATCGATGTCCTATTGCATCCAGTTTAGCGGTGCTAAACAGGTTTGTGAATGGATTGTTGTCGGTCCTCACCTCAAATTCAGCTCCATATAAATAATCTCTCAGTTTGTCTACTACAGCCCACTTTAATGCTAGGAACTTTATGAGTGGGATAATTCTTCTCAGATGGGGTTAAGCTTCTACTCACTTAGGCCACTGGGCGGAGATCCCCATTGTGTTCCTGGTACAACACTCCCCATAATCCCTCTCTACTGGCATCCACATGTAGCTCATAAGGCTTTGATGTATCAGCATAGGCCAGAACAGGGGCTGTAGTCAGATTCTTCTTAAGTTGAACAAATGCCTCCTCACATTCAGAAGTCCACTGACTGGGAATGGATTCTTTGGGTTTTTGGGCTTTCACCGGCTTCAGTAGCTCGTTTAGGGGTTTGGCAATTTTTGCGAATCCCACAACGAATCTCCTGTAATAAGAGCAGAATCCTAGAAATGACCGCAGCTCACTCACATTAGTAGGCCTGGGCCAGGAGGTAACTGCTTCCAATTTTTCTGGGTCTGTTGATATCCCTTCTGCGGAGGCTATATGCCCCAGGTAGTGTATGGACGATTGATAGAACTGGCATTTTTCTCTGGATAGCTTCAGACCTTCGTCGTGCAACCACTTCAACACCTTCTCCAATCTCTGTTCGTGCTCTTCCAGAGTCTTCCCGAACACAATAACATCATCTAAGTACACCTTCACTTCGATCAAGTTCATATCACCTACAGTTTTCTCCATCAACCTCTGGAAAGTAGCTGGGGCACCCGAGAGTCCTTGGGGCATACGATTAAATTAGAAGAAACCCACTGGGGTGATGAAAGCTGTCTTCTCTCTATCTTCTGGGTGCATGGGAATTTGGTAATAACCACTCTTCAGGTCCATAACACTGAACCACTTGGCTCCTGACAGACTCTGTAGTGCATCCTCAATCCGAGGGGTAGGGTACTGGTCAGGAATGGTCCGTTTATTGAGAGTTCTGTAATCGATGCACAGCCTTAGGGAACCATTATTTTTCCTCACCACTACTATAGGGGAGGCATAAGGACTCCTGGATTCCCGAAAAGTTCCGGTCTTCTTTAACTCCGCAAGTTGCTCCCTGAGATCTTCCAAATCCTTCAGGGGAACTCTTCAGACCCGCTCCCTGAAAGGCTTGTCCTCTTTTAATCGGATTTGGTGGGTGGCGCTCTTGGCACATCCAAAATCAAATTCAGTTTTGGAAAAGATCTTCTGCCACCTATTAAGTTGAGCTTCCATCCTCTCCATCTATTTTGTTACAGATTTAATTTCCCCCAAGAAAACAATGGATGCAGTGACAAAAAGGATACCTCAACCAACAAAATCACTTAAAATTAACGGTTGGGAAAAAATGCTTGTCGGATATGAAAGGTGAAATATGCTTTGAAAATAAAATCATAACCAAATTAAGTCACATTCCAAAATGGAGTTAATGCTCATTCCAACATTTCATAACAGAATTAAATCCCATTCCCTGCTCACTTCCAATTCTCCAATATATTCATTAAAGTCGAAATATTCAAATTCATACGATTCACACACATATTGTATAAGCATGCTTTTCTGTGTAATTTTTATGTTTCTAAGGATTAAAAAAAAAAGTACCATCCACTTTGGATCAATGTACAACCATCAAAGAGGAGGTGCATATTATTAAGACACTGCACTGAACAATACAACAATTCCCCAGCATTCAGTCTACTTTGTCAGCATATACAGTTTATTATAAATATGATATGTTTTCATGTAGACATCACCTTCAAATTCCAAACATGCTTTGGTAGGGTATCTGGGCTCATGGTAAACAAGACAAAGTCGTCTGCTATGAACATTAATATTCCTTCATTATTGTATTCGCGCCTTCAAGATTCTCTCCCTTTTCAAAGGCACACAGATGCCCTCCCATATCTCGGAGTTAACCTTTCTCCCTCTTATGCATCGTTATATGCGACTAATTATCCTTCTTGCCATAAACGTCTGGAGTGGTTGCAAACGCATGTGTAAGATGTAGAGCCTCTTCACGGCAACCTGTATCGCTTGCAGTCCTAACTCTACTAAATTTATGAGCGTCTCCACAATGGAAGCACCTGCCCCTTATCTATCTATTAGAATGTTTGTGCAGGGCGAAACAAAAGGTTTAGTCGTCTCTCACAGATAGTAACCGATACTTACCTCCCCTTTACTCCTCTGCTGCTCTTTTCACTGAAGGAAGTAAGCAGAGGAAACCTTTTTGTAAGTTTCAAGTCAATCCCAGTTAAAGGTTACACACGTCTAATTTTAGATGTGTGGCAGACGATGCTGCTCATCTAAAAAGCAGTCTGCAATGGATTGCCTTTTAGAAGTATATGAAGGGAGGTGAGGGGGGGATATGTCGCCTCCTTGCCATCTGTTTTAGCCCTGACAATGCAGCCCCACTGCACCGCAACTGTGCAAAATATCAATATATGTGATTTCAGGGAGGTTGCAGGATAGTCCCATTTAGTTGAAGGGTTAATGTTCGGTGGTGGTACTGCCTGGCTGCATTTACAGCTTAAAGATGAATTCCAGGTATGGATATTTTATACATTGTTGGACCAATGTAATTATCCATATACCATACCTGGCAAAGCATTCTCTGAATGGAATCCATGCTGAGTGCCTGATCCCCTGTCCAGAATGTAGCAGGGCAGCCGGTTGGGGGTGGAACCCAGAAGCAAGTGGAGATTGCTGGAGTAGCAGTGTCTACATCAGTGATTTCCAGCTTCCAGGGGCAAGCATGGTATGTGCCATGGTGTCACCACCCTGCTTCTCCACTTTTTTCCAATCAGTTCAGCCAATTATAGCTGATCATGTAATTTAAACAGAACCCGGTAATCTTCTTTTTTATTTCCTCAGAAGGAAAAAAAAGCCAATTTACCGGCTTGTGTAAATAGGACATCGTTCCCGCACACAGACACCCACTGCTGTCAAGCAGTGGCACATACCAGTGCCCACCAGCGCCACCCATCAATGCCCACCAGTGCCACCTATCAGTGCCACCTATCAGTGCCGCCTATCAGTGCCCATCAGTGCTACCTATCAGGGCAGCCTCATCAGTGCCTCCTAATCAGTGCCCACCAGTGTCATCTATCAGTGCCGATTTATCAGTGCCCATCAGTGCCCCCCCATCAGTGGACAAAAAAATACCTGTTTGCAAAAAAAATATAACAAACTATGAAAAGCATCCAATTTTTAAACACCAATGTTGCCAAGTCGGAGGAAGGGGAGTGAGTCAAGGGCTCCCCTATTTCTAGTGGTACCAAGTATCTCTCTTCTTGTGTGCAGCCTATTGCTTTAGGGTGTGCACATCAAAGCTCAAACACACATGCATGTATACTGTATACACTCATTCTACACATACACTGCCATCAAACGCAGCCACTGTGCCCCTCAATTGTCGCCACTGTGCCAATTGTCACCACTGTGCCCCTCAATTGTCGCCACTGTGCCAATTGTCACCACTGTGCCCTTTAATTGTCGCCACTGTGCCCATTGTTGCCGCTGTGCATGTCACTGTGCCCTTTAATTGTTGCCACTGTGCCCATTGTCGCCACTGTGCCCATTGATGCCACTGTGCCTATTGATGCCACTGTGCCTTTTGTCGCCTCTGTGCCCATTGTCGCCGCTGTGCCCAGTAAAATGCACTTACCTTAATCCTTCCACGTCCCTAGATGTCTTCTCCCGCCTTGGTGACGCTTCAGCCAATCAGGTTACCGATAACCAGAATCGGCAAACCTGATTGGCTGAGACGGCCATCAGTTCTATCCAAGGAACGCACCCTGTAAGTTCCCTGGATAAAGCATCCGGGAGACAAGGGCTGTACTCGGAAAGCCTATCAGAGCCGCTGGCTCTGATAGGCACTTCCGCACAGCCAACCAGCTGCCATTATTCAGGTGGTCGGCGCTCAATGTCCGGCCACCTGAATAGACCAGCGGCAACTGGCAACAATAACATAGATTCATGCAATGCATGAATCTATGTTATTTCAGTGGCCGTGCGGAGCCAGAGGGGGGGGCGCTCCGGCGCCCTCTATGGACGGACCGCCGCTGTCCACACTTCTTTTTAAAGCAGAGCCACTCAGTGGGAGATCTTTCCCATCTCCCCACCGGCACACTGAGCGATCATCCTAATGCAATGGGGTGATTTGGGTGTGCCCCGGCACATCCGGCACAACCTGTGTGCACGTCTATGCTCTCTTCCCTTCCAGCTACAAACACGGCAGCAGAAAAGTGAAGGAAAATGAGTCACCCTAAAGCGACCTGTTGCTTTGCCATGCAAAGGCAATGAACAAATTTACTTTTTCATTTGAGTAGCATACATTTTGTTGTTATGTGTAGTGGTTGCTAAAGAAAAGGCTATAATATATTTGTGTTTTTCCCCCACTTGTTTTTCTGCTGCTCTTTTTCCATGTTTATGTGAATGTTTCACAAGGGGAAAATTACTAGTTGTGAAAGAACAAATAATTAATTTGGACTGCTAAGTAATTGGCTTCGCTTTATAATTATAGATGGCAACGACTGAATAGTTAATTTACATTTATTTCATAAGAATGCATCAATGGAAAGAGCTGCTAATCTTTTCAAACAACATGCTGCAGCAGACAATACATAAGATTGCTTAAAAAGCAATGTTTTTCCTTCTGCCATGAAAATATACAGTTCACAGTTTTAACTTGCAGATGCTTTGTTTTCAGTTTTTGACATATCAGGTGGTTACCATTTTTCAAGTAAAGCATGGTTATTCAAAGAAAACATTTCAGTGTCATCTGAATGAAACCGTCACTGCATGCAAGCTTCAGTGGTCATGTTATCCAAATCTGGAGTCTATGGAGCAAATGCCAGCTCATAAGTAGACGCTCAGTATACTGTGAAAGAGTGTTGGCAATCTACACTAGCTGAACATAATTTACTGAGAACGATCACTGACAATCTAACCTTCAATAATGAACATCAGATCTAAATGAGATATCTTGCAATTGACAGAATACTGCTAAAAGCTGAGAAGTCCCAAAAAGCAATAGCTTAAGCCCCGTACACACGATCGGAATTTCCAATGGAAAAAGCCTGACAGACTTTTTCCATCGGAAGTTCTGACCCTGTGTATGCCCCAATCGGAGTAATTCCATCAGAAATTCCAACAAATTCCATCAGAGTTTAGATAGAGAACATGTTCTTTTTTTACTCTGTTGCAATTCTGTCGGAATTCCGATGTGATTTTGGTCGGACAAAGGTCTTCACTTGTGCCTAGCTAACAGGACCAATGGGCAATGACAATGGCTCTAAGTTGCTAACCACACAGCTTCACACTCCAAAAAAACAACAACACAGTGGTGAACATTGGTACCAAAAGGCCCAGTCAAGACACATTTTTAGGCACCCTATTGTAGTGATCTCATAAAAGTAGGTATAGTAGTAGTGCCCAGTACTCTGGTTAGATAATATCTTAGATGTTAGTATGATGACTATAAATTACGTTGTTTCGCAGCAACACAGGTCCTCCAGAGAACGCAATTTTAATTAACTTCCAATAACATACAAAGTCCACAGACGATACAAAGATCCAGCAGAGTAATTCAAAGACCTATGCCATATTTCTCAGTCACAAGACCAACTGAATGTCAGCTTGTCTTTATCATATATTGGTCTCACACTGGAGGGGGGGATCAACCAAATGTTCTCATTGTATGGCTACCCCCCCTGAAGTCTAATTACCATTAATAAATACTTCCTTATGTATGTAAGGAAGTACCAGGCCATCTCACACACCTAGGTCGTCTTAGATTGGACAGTTCAACTGAATTCCTGGTCAATATGGCATTGCAATATAATATATTGTGCCATACATATAACATCATATATAAAATACCTACACATCTATATTAATATTACAACATATTCCCCCACTTGAGTCGGTTCTAATTACTAGAACTGACTCATAATTCAAACAACCAACATCATTATGGTTTGAGGTACTGTATGCTTTACAATGGCTCATATGAAATATTAAGTTGAGACTGGTTACATCTCTCTTCACCAACCTCTAAAATATCCCCATGAAACAGTTATTAGATAATATAACTTTAGACCATGACTGGAAAAGGGTTCGGTAAACGTAAGTGGCCCGTATCCGTATAGCTGTTTGGCCTTATTTCAAAGCTTGCTCTTTCTTGAGTAAATCACATAACGATCTTGAATATTGTGCAAAAAACGAGCTGATGTCACCGTCCATTCTGACTTAATCACATCTCTCACCATCTCACTGAAAGTAAAGCTTGGTATGTTTTGGGAGGTCCAATCCACATAAGTCCAGGATTCTCACATCTCCAGGCTCAAAGTTTTCATTTTTAAAGATGCTTTTACACAAACACCAGCAAATTCTGAAATTCTACTTCCATCTTTATAGTAAGAAGAACCATTAATGTATCAGCACTCATTTTCCAGGTCAAAAGGTTTGGGAATGGCAATAAATATTCTGTGCTGCAAACTATTTCCTTGCACTTGACACCTTCAATCATTAATCCACCAATCAGGACACTTGATTCCTTTAACATCAAACCCTCAATATTCTCTGATAATAAAGCTGTAGTCCATCTGCTTCTTTCCATTTCCTAAAAGCAAAAAATGTGAAGTTGCGCTGTAAGAAACTTAACAATTAAAAATAAAAATAAGTGAACTAAATGAGGGAAAAAAATTGATGGTAGGATACCAAGTCTATTTGGAACTCAGTATATAAGTGAAAAAAATGTCTATAAAAATATAATCAATGTAAACAATGAAGTTAATTCATCTGTTCCACAAGGCAAATTAAATCAAGTCCTTAGTTGAATGGTGATTAAATACAAATTATTCAATGAAGTCCAATAAGAAGAAAAACACCCGTCACCAAGAATACACCAATAATGGATGGAGGCTTACCAGAAGGCAAGCTCAACAGGCTTGCGGCTATAAACCCTAGCCTGGGCCTTTAACCACTTAAGGACCGCCTACTTCACATTTACGTCGGCAGAATGGCACGGCTGGGCACATCAACGTATATATACGTTGATTTTAGTACCCAGCCGTGGGTCGCGGGCGCGCGGCCGCCGGTCGCGCGCCCGCGACCCGGTCCGAAGCTCCGGGACCGGGACCGCGGGATTCGCGGACCCGATCGCCGCTGCAGTGCGGCGATCCGTCCCTGGAGCGGAAGAACGGGGAGAGCCGTGTGTACACACGGCTTCCCCGTGCTTCTCTGTGGCTGTAGCATCGATCGCGTCATCCCTGTAATAGGGGGACGCGATCGATGACGTCACACCTACAGCCACACCCCCCTACAGTAGTAAACAAACCACATAGGCACACATCCCCTACAGCGCCACCTGTGGTTAACTCCCAAACTGCAACTGTCATTTCCACAGTAAACAATGCAAATTTAAATGCATTTTTTACTGTGAAAATGACAATTGTCCCAAAAATGTGTCAAAATTGTCCGAAGTGTCCGCCATATTGTCGCAGTCACGAAAAAAATCGCTGATCGCCGCTACTAGTAGTAAAAAAAAAAAAAAATTAATAAAAATGCAATAAAACTATTCCTTATTTTGTAAACGCTATAAATTTTGCGAAAACCAACCGATAAACGCTTATTGCGATTTTTTTTACCAAAAATACGTAGAAGAATACGTATCGGCCTAAACTGAGGAAAAAAAAAGTTTTTTTATATATTTTTGGGGGATTTTTATTATAGCAAAAAGTAAAAAATATTGCATTTTTTTTTAAATTGTCGCTCTATTTTTGTTTATAGCGCAAAAAATAAAAACCGCAGAGGTGATCAAATAACACCAAAAGAAAGCTCTATTTGTGGGGAAAAAAGGACGCCAATTTTGTTTGGGAGCCACGTCGCACGACCGCGCAATTGTCAGTTAAAGCGACGCAGTGCCGAATCGCAAAAAGGGGCAAGGTCCTTTACCTGCATTTTGGTCCGGGTCTTAAGTGGTTAAAGGATCCTCAGCAAGTGGTGGACAGTTGTAAGGAACTCTAAAAATACCAATCAGGAACAAAAGAAAACTCACATGGTGAAGTATGTCTGCACAGCTTAAATGTGACACTATTAACACCACCACCGTATCACCCACATAAATTAAAGGCTTACCAGAAGCCAGAAATTGATCTTCCTATGGCTAAAATACCCTTAGCCTGGGCCTTGAGTGATGACGCTGCTAGCTGGATAACTAATCCTCTCAATAACACGTCAGCGGTGATAACAATAAGGGATGAAAAAAGAAGCCCACATAGTGAAGTATGTAATAAAAAAGGCTAGAAATTTAATAAAAGTTACACTTACAAAACATCTCGATATACAGGCAAGAAAAGAAAAGAAAAGCCGGCCGGCTTAGTTAAACGCTCGTTCCTCTTGGATCGTCACGTGGAAGGTGACGTGCTGACGCAATTACGTGACGATCCAAGAGGAACGGGCGTTTAACTAAGCCGGCCGGCTTTTATTTTCTTTTTCCTCTTTCCTTTTCCTATTTGAGCAATGATGACCTGTTGTGTCATTTGTTGATTACCAGCAACAATTTGCTTTCGTAATGTGCTGTAGGCCGACCCCTCATTGCGTTTAATAGAGCCGTTTCTTGTATCATTCAGTCCATAATTCCACCAGAATGGTATGTCAACATATATATATATTCCCTCATGCAATGGTTTAGATTGACATCAGTGTTTATCAGATCTTCTGTCCAGACCAATCGGCAGTGGAAATTCTTGCCAGTAATTTTTTATAAAAGGTAGAAAGGTCTTTTTCATCCATATGTGTCACAGCCTTCAACATATTATAAACAACTGATTCAACATGTTTCAAATCATGACTAGAGTGATGAATTTCACTCACCCCTCTTATAAATTTAGGAAAACCCAACTTACTATATACTATAATTTAAGCCATTATGCAGCATCACCTCAGATGTCAAATCTATTGATATCAATATGCATTATGTCATATGTACAGATGTTTTAAAATTATTTTAGGTTTAAATGCCTCGCTCTAAGATTAAGTTCAAGAAATAAAACATAATACAAATAAAAAAGCTAAATATATCAGGGAAAGGGTGAAAATGAAAAAATAGGGCGTTGAGTAAGTCCATTGAAAAGAAAATGGAAAGAAAAAAAAAATGAAAAAAAGGAAATTTGAAAGTTAAAAAAAAAAGTCCATTGCTTGATGAATATTGAGAGAGTGTCTATGATATATTGTCCATTCAGCGTTTCTCCCCCACTAGCCAGCAATTACTCCTTCTATTCACATGCAAACGAGTATCTCCAGCCATGTACTGTACCTGAAAGACAAAAACTCTCAGACAAAACTCATTAGCAAAGTCCTTAAACAAAGTACTATTTACAGTCTACAGTTTAAAGCTAATTCACACGCAGTGCTATAGAAGTATCATTTTCATTCAAAAACAGATCTGGGCCATTCAACTGTTCTAATAGTGTGTAATATTCTATTTTCATCTTATCATACTCAATTTTAAGGTGGTCATATTTCTGTTTTAACTGAGGAAACGGTATCCAGGTCCTTTTCTTATTATGATTCTGGTCAGCTCTGTTTTTCATATTAATATCACCTATGTTTGACCCAGAGTTCCCCCTCTTGATGTGATCATTAGATATTATCTTCTGATCTTTCTGTTCAGTGTGTGTCCTAAACAATGAAGTGAATGCGGCGGGGAGTGTAAACTAATGGGGTGGGTAATTGCCATATTAGGACAAAACCAGTAGTGGAGTGAGTGTGTGAAATTTAAAAATAAGGGGTTGAAGTGAAAAAAATATAATAATAAAATATATTATGAAAAATATATATATAATAAGAGTAAAAAAGTGGATGAATAAGTCCCCAAAAGAAATAGGGGATGGTGGAAGTGAATCTGGTGAGGAGTGAAAAAGTGCTGAAGTGCATAATTGGAGGGATATTTACCTGGTAGAATTAAAGGATTAAAGTTGGATGTTTGTAAGCCAGACTGCAGTAATGCATTCTAGATATGTGCATTCCCGTTCGTACGAATGTTATTTTCGTACGAAAATGTTCATTTTCGTACCCGCGGGATAATGTGTACATACGAAAACGGTAAAGCACCAAAATACGAAAACGACGGGATAACGGATGAGCCACATAACGAACGACCGCAAATACGAACGAACGATCCGACGGGAAAAAACGACAAAACGAAAATGGCAAAATAACGAAAATGAAATCTGTATCAAGAGGTTTGCATTGTGTATTTTGTTTGAATCCGTTTTGTGTTCGTTTTTAGTTGTATGTTCATTGTTCAATGACATCTTTAACAAAAGAATTTCATTATGTATATTGAATGAATTCCTTTTTCTGTTTTCTGTGTATTCAAAATACTGAAGGCAATTTTTTTGTTATAGGTGTCATATCAACATACGAAAATAACAAAAGAAACGTGTTCTAATGCAAATCTTTTGTTTATGGTTTTTTTAATGGCCAGAGAGTTAGGCTGGCCATACATGATACAATTTTCTGTGCAATTTTCTTTAGATTTACCTTCAACTATGTAGTGCAAGGGCCTGCCTGATTGCATACAATTAAAAGTGTTGTTTAGTTTGACCTCATATTATATGGTTTTTGGTAAATCTAAAAGAAAATTGTACAAGAAAATTGAACATGTATGGCCAGCCTCAGTGACTGAAAGCAGCTTCTCTTTTGTGCAGAATAGTGAGTACACTAGTACAGTAAAGCCTAATAAACTTTTCTGTGGATTTTCATCTGTGGGGAGATCAGTTGGCCAGACCTCTGAACCCAAAAATGGTTTTCTGATGCAGTTTAAAAACGAACGAATTTTCTGAGAACGATCGGAAAACGATTGTTTTTATGTTTGTTGTTAAAATTGTCTGACCAAGTGTATGGGGCTTAACAATAGTATTGTTAAGCCCCATACACGTGGTCAGACTATATACAGAAAACAATTTTCTTGTACAATTTTCTTTTAGATTTACCAAAAACCATATATGAGGTCAAACTAAACAACACTTTCAATTGTATGCAATCAGGCAGGCCCTTGCACTACATAGTTGAAGGTAAATCTAAAGAAAATTGCACAGAAAATTGTATCATGTATGGTCAGCCTAACTCTCTGGCCATTAAAAAAACCATAAACAAAAGATTTGCATTTGAACCTGTTTCTTTTGTTATTTTCGTATGTTGATATGACACCGATAACAAAAAATGTGCCTTCAGTATTTTGAATACACAGAAAACAGAAAAAGGAATTCATTCAATATTCATAATGAAATTCTTTTGTTATAGATGTCATTGAACAATGAACATACAACTGACACTAACAAAAGAAAAGCATTCAAGATACACAGAATGCAAATTGACGAAAATTCACGATAATTATTGTCTAACAAGAAACGAACATGAATTAAACAGAATAACGTATCATCCCGCATGTACGAAAATAAAACGGTAACGGAAATACGAAACGATCGGAATACGAAAAAAATCACGTTGTACGACAAGCGAACGGGAACGAACGGGAAAACGGGCGTCTTACGAAAAACGAACGGAAACGAACAGACAGGACAATACGAAACGGAACAAAAAAAAACGAAAACATTTTCTGTGCACATGTCTGATGCATTCTAGGAAAGGACCCAGTAAGTAGCAACAGAGATGCATCCAACTTTAATCCTTGATTCTACCGGGTAAATATCCCTCCAATTATGCACTTCAACACTTTTTCACTCCTCACCAGATTCACTTCCACCATCCCCTATTTCTTTTGGGGACTTATTCATCCACTTTTTTACTCTTATTATATATATTTTTTTCATAATATATTTTATTATTATATTTTTTTCACTTCAACCCATTATTTTTAAATTTCACACACTCACTCCACTACTGGTTTTGTCCTAATATGGCAATTACTCCACCCCATTAGTTTACACTCCCCACCGCATTCACTTCATAATTCAGCACCATCATATTTAATTAATATTCCCAATTACTCTTACTCGCATTGGACCCTTTAGTATGCTATGACTCTCCTTATCTATGTCAGCTATTGGCATTCGCCCTTAGCCCATGTACTACTAGATTACTCCAATATATTTATTATATGTACCCATACAATTAATTGTCTGCCATTCCAGTAATTGACTTATAATTAACCTACCCCAACTATAATAAGTATCTTTACTAACTATGGGCCTGATGGGTGTTCTTCTGCAGGTGGCTGCCTCCTCCGTTGCTCCCAGGGGGCGCTTTTCATGTGGCTTCCTGTAGGTTCCCCAGGGTGGGCCCCTCCACCATTGGGAGGGCGGGGGCAGCTCAGGGCCCCCCCCGGATCTCACAGCGGCCCCTCATGCTACTCATTTCCTGTTCCAGTGGTAACTACATCATTATGGCATTTTACTGTTCATATGCTGTTATGTGTTGTTTTACTCATTCTGAATGTTTATCAATAATATTAATTATTTTTTAGAACTTCTGCCCCCTGAAGAGACCGAACTGGTCGAAACGCGTCGGGGCTCAATGTTACAATCATATATATATGTTTTCAAAAAACAACTAGAATAAAGTAGCAAACATCCCTTTTACTTTCTGTTTTAATGTTTTTATTAAAGTACTAATGTATTTCACAAAAAGTAATACAAAAGTTTTAACAAAGAACGTGTAATCCCCTTTACTTTCAGGCGAAATGGTCTCAAGAGTAAAAGGGAGAATCATTCTATTTCCTTTGTACTCATCAAGCAGGAAGTGAAGGAAGTCCTTACTGCCCCAGTACCATAGTTAGGACATCATGAAGACAACAAAGACATCTCACGACCTTGCATCTTCATCAAGCCTTAACACAGGTACCCCAGTGTATTCTGTTGTGATCTTATTAGCATTGACAGCTCAAGTCCTGAGGAAGGGGAAGGCCTTTCCCCCCCAAAACCCATTGGCTGTATTTAAATGCTTTTAACCATTAAATGTTTCAAAAAGTCCTTCAAGTGAGATTACTTTTGTGCCAAGTGCTCCTCAGTGCATATCTAAAAATATACTCATGACACATAACAGTCGAAGAGGTCCCAGCACCTGTCAACCCACAGCAATGACCCCTATGTCTAATGCCCTGTACACACAATAGGGATTTGCGATGGGATAAAATCCAATGGAATTTTTAGTCGGAATTCCGTTCAAGCCGTCTTGCATATACACTGTCAGACCAAATTCCGACTCTCCAAAACGCAGTGACGTAAAACACTACGACGAGCCGAGAAAAATGAAGTTCAATGCTTCTGAGCATGCGTCGACTTGATTCTGAGCATGCGTGTTTTTTCCATCGGAAAAAAATAAAACATGTTCTATTTCTAAACTCTGACGGAAAAAAGTTAGATCGGGCCCACACACGGTCGGAATATCTGATGGAAAAATTCCGTCTGACTTTTTTCATCAGAAATTCTGATTGTGTGTACAAGGCATTAGAAAGCTCTTACAGATGCACAATTTGCACACATGGTATGTCTGCGTCTAGCCCAAGAGTATGGTTCCCAGTTCCTCCCACTGGTGTTGATTGCACACTAAGTCACTTCAGTTGATCAAATGAACTCTCTCTTACATGGCCAACCCTGGTTTTCTTTCCCTTACGATTCCTTCCTAAAGCAGGGGAAGCAGGACATCAGGCTCCCCTCTTCTCTTTGGCCTCATTGTCAATTAGACCAGAATAAATAGTTTTTTTTTTTTTTTTTACAGAAGTACTTCTTCTTCTACCAAAAAGTATTTGTTCTGTTTGTATCCCTGTTGGGAAGGCCTTCCAAGATATCCCACTGTGTCCAAAACCAAAATGTTTTTTGGTTGCAATCTGTTTTTTTTTTAAGAAAACAACAAGTTGCAACATTCACTACACTAAAATGTGGACTAAAGTAGGTCATACATGGTTGGGGATCCAAAGATGCCCTCATTGATTTTCTAAATTCGGACGACCAAGCCTTCATGTTGCTACAGAAAATAATTTTCCTGTCCGGGAATCTTCTTTTCTCTCCGGAAATTTTCTTTTCTTGCACATGCGCATTTTTTTTCTATTACATTTCTCGCACGATTCTCCAATCATCGATTAGAAAATTGTTTGTTTTTCAAAAAATTTCCAACATGTCCGATCCCTCAAATTTGATTGCCGCACAAATATCGGCTGTTGCTGCAGCCCACTAAGGCCCCGTACACACGAATCAAATTTGTCCGCTGAAACTGGTCCGACGGACCGTTTCAGCAGACAAATCCGATCGTGTGTATGGGCTAGCGGACATGTCTAACCGGCGGACAAATTTTAAATCATGCTTTAAAATTTGTCCACCGGAGACATGTCCGTCGGATATGTCCGCTGGTTAGTACACTAATCAGCGAACATATCTGCCCGCACATGCGTCGAATGGATTCGACGCATGCGTGGAATATTTTTACTTCCTGGTGCGGTTACATGGAAGGCGTCAACGTCACCGCCACGTCACCGCGCTGTCTGCCGGCGGGGTGTGTACATGCCGTCGGATGAAAATCCGGAGGAGACATGTCCGCTGGAAACAGTCCGTCGGACCGTTTCAGCGGACATGTCCCTCCGGGTGTACGCGGCCTAACAGTGCGAAATTCGTACGAAAATTCTTAGAAACAATTTTTGAGAGAAAATTCGTTCGAAATTCAAACCGTGTACGGCCGGCATAAACTAAACATGGACTCCAGGCACACTGCTAAATGTATAAAGTATTGAGGATAGGTTGATATCGGTTACTGCACACTGTCACTGATTCATTGTTTAAAACAAAACAAAAAAAAGTAGCACAATCACGATCAAAGAGTAGTAATCCAGAGGAGAAAATCCAAACGCCTCTCTGGTGACAAACCTCTCACAAAACATATGTTTTTCCATGTTCCCCATCTAAAAATGGTTTATTAACTTTTTCAAAAATTCCAAAAAGATTTAAAAAAAAAAATTGGAATAGGGAGAACAATTACAATCAGCCTAAATTCACAACAAAAGCAGAACTATTTATAATACCCCTTAGTATATCTTAATTCAAATGTATTAAAACAAACTAAGATAAGATATAGAAATAATTAGCCAGATTCACAAAGCACTTACTTCCAGATACGCTGACGTAAGTACAAATGTGCAACGTCGTATCTATGCGCCGACCCACAAAGCTAGATATGTTGAAAAATAGGCTTAACTTGCCTACACCAGCGTATAGTGGGCACATAGTTACGCTGGATGCTTTTGGCACTTCCATTGATTTTCAATGCAATTATGCAAATGAGGGAGATACGCCGATTCTCGAAGTGATTTGCGTAAGGTTTACGTCTGGCGTAAAGTTATTCCCCATATTGGAGGTGCAACTCATGCAAAGGTATGGACCAGGGAACGAATGCCGTCGAATTTTACGTAGTTTACGTAGTACGTGAATAGGGCTGGGCATAGGTTACGTTCACGTCGTAGGCAGTGATTTGACGTATCTTAGCCAGTTGTTTCGACGTGATTGTGAGCATGCGCACCTGTATACGTCCAAAGTACGACACATGCGCAGTTCATTTTAAGTACTTTTCTGAAGCTCAGCCCATCATTTGCTTGGGGTCACGCTTCATTAAAATGTATCACGCCCACTTCCAGCCCACTTACACTTACGCTGCCTTACGCCTATGACTATACGCTACGCCGGCGCAATGTTGGGAGCATTTGCTTTGTGAATTCGGTGTTTCCCTCTCTGCGTTGCGCCGGCGTAGCGTAAAGTAGATACGCTACGGCAGCATAAAGTTGCGCCGATGTATGTGAATCCAGGCCAATGTATTTTATTTAATTAATAGGAGGCACTCTCTGATTGCAGGTGGGAATGGGGTAGATGATGTCATGATATCTACTTCGTCCACCCAGACAATGCCTCCCATTCATTGAAAAAAATACAGGGCGCTCTCTGAATGGAGGAAATGCAGAAGGAGTGACCTCTTCTGTTCAGTATGCAGATGGAAAGTTGCTCAAACAGCACCCAGAAGAGACCATTGCTGGCAGTATGGAGCACAGGATACTACAGTGAATGTCGGCTTCCCCTCTGGTGAGATATGAAGAATTAGATAAAAATCAAGCTGTAAATTAAAAAAATAATTCCAGGAGTTCTGCTTTAGCAATACACTTAGCTATTTATTAATAAACAAATTGTGTTGTAATGTTAATAAAATGCAGGTTAGAATTATTCCTTAGGGTCTCTTGTATTTTCTACTAGCCAGTTATCAATAATATGTCCATCTATCTCATTACTGCTGCCATCCTTCCTGCTGACACCTCTCATTTAAATACTTGGCACTGACCCGTTTTCATGTGCTGTCTTCTAGGTTCCCTGAAAATAGGATATGACATATTGCACTGAATAAGACTGCCAGAAATGTTTGATCCATCTGTTTTGCAGGCTACTGCTAGTGAAGGTCTCTGTACAAGGGTCCCCTGATTGTGTTCATCTCAGTAAAATGCATCACCCAGTCCCCAGTCATCACCTTCTGCTGATTAGCTGTCATTACCATAGATGCGTATAGGGAATGGTAGATGAGCTATGAATAGATAATTTAGTCGGCTGTCCTTTATTTTAATATATAATGCAAATATATGATGTCTAGCAGTCATCTCTAGCCTACAGCTGTTTGCATATTTATGTGCAGATATTAAAGTGATGTGACTTTTCTGTAATTTTCATCACTTTGGGAGAACTTCACTGTTTTTTTTTCCCAGTTCAACAAAAAAAATAGCAGGTGCTTCGCTTTACCCTCAGCACACTTGTGCCATGATTTATTATATTTTCGGATATCTACAAAAAGTAGGAGCTCCAGCTGTGCTCCTTTTAGTCCCTTTGTTGCATTCTAAAAGGTTTAAAGCTGAACTCTGCGATAAGCAAATCTTGTTTAAATACAAGAGACTTGGGTATTCTTACTTGAATGTTAACCACGTACCTACTGGGCACTATCCTGTCCAGGCCAATTTTCAGCTTTCAGTGGTGTTGCACTTATGAATGACAATTGCGTAGTCATGCAACACTGTACCCAAACAACATTTTTATCATTTTTTTTCACACAAATAGAGCTTTCTTTTGGTGGTATTTAATCACTACTGGGTTTTTTATTTTTTGCTAGAGAAACAAAAAAAGACAGAAAATGTAGAATTTTTTTTCATAGTTTGTTATAAAAATTAGCAATTAGGTAATTTTTCTCCTTTACTGATGTGTGCTGATGAGGTTACACTGATGGGCACTGATAGGCTGCACTGAAGGGCACTGATAGGCACTGATGAGGTGGCAATGAATGACACTGATGGGTACTGATGAGGCTGCATTGATGGGCAGTGATGAAGTGGCACTGGGGGCAGTGATGAGAAGGCACTAAGGTGCCTGAGGTGCTGAGGTGGCACTAATGGACACTGATAGGCAGCACTGATGAGCACTGATAGGCACTGATGGGTGGCACTTATGGGCACTGACATGTGGTACTGGTAGGCACTGGTAGGTGACACTGATGATGAAGCACTGATGGGCACTGATTGGCAGCACCCACAGGGTGGCACTGATGGGCATGTATTGGCAGCACTGATGGCCATTGAAAGTGGCACTAGTGGGCACTGATTGGCACTGAAAGGTGGCACTGGTGGGCACTGATAAATAGGACTCGTCGGCACTGACTATCAGCACATGTGGGCACTGCTGGGTGACACAGATCGGGACCGATGTCCCTGTAACAGAAACCGGTTACCGGCTTCATTCTCTTCTCCTTACGCTGATCTTGAGGGGAAAAAAAGGCAATAAATGGCTTCTGTTTACTTCCTGATCAGCAGTCATTGTCCGACAGCTGATCACGTGGTAAAAGGCCTGTTGTGATTGGCCCTTTACCCTGTTCTGTGAGCCGAGTTCAAAGGACTCGTGAACACAGTGCGGCCCCAGGGGGTGCTCAAGCAGCGCAATTATGAAAGAATGTCTATTGATGCCCTCCTGGCACTGGAAGCCTGCGCTCAGGGCCGGTACTAGGGGTGAGCGGGACGGGCAGCTGCCCTGAGCGCAATTATTTATTTGAAGGAAGAGGGCGCTGTCTGCTGGGTGTAACCATGACCAGCACAGAACTTCCTGCTGAGCGCCGAATCTAACAGGGTAGGCACGGAGCAGATTTTTTCCTGTGTGTAGGCTAGATAGTAGCACTCCCACCCGCCCCCTGCCTGCACAGTGCACTGTACTAGTCCCCGAGACAGTAGAATGGAGTGGGCGGGCACATGAGGTTGGTGATTCCAGATACATACAGCTCTCCTGCTCCTCTGCTTGCCCAGACAGCTTCTCCTTCCCCTCTCCAATCAGTTCTATCACTCGTACTTTCAGAGTGCCCCGATGTCTGTGTGACATCACCAGCTCTGCCCCCTAGCCTCCTGTTTATTTCCTCCCTGCTCTGGACAATGTGGTGGTGACCCCTCCCCTCCTGTGCCCTTTCCCTCGGGTCCCCTCCTCTCCAGTCCTACTGCAAAGTGAGTGGTGTCTCCTGTGTGCTGCTGAGGCTTCCACTACTCAGCTAACAGGTAACCTTCTTTCAGTCATGGTATCACAGTTCTAGCTGTGAAGACAACTGTTCTTTCTGATTCTTTGTTTATTAAGGACTTGTTAATATGAGGCACAGACAACATGTGTCTCCCATGCATGGCTATCTTATCAGCATGGGGATGCTTGAGCATTGTGTGCATCCCTGTGCCAGCACCCCATTCATTTCTACTGAGACATGAGGTTTTATGCACACAGCCTCTGTATTCTGATATAACATGCATGTTTGGGTCCCACAAGAAATGAATAGAACACTGGAACAGGGATGTACACAATGCACATGAGAGCCCTGCACATGGCACACATATCTGAATGGGCCTAAACAACTACATGGACATGTAGTACATGGAGGCTTAGTGATTCCCCAGCTCCCCAGGCATCAGAAAACAAACAGGGATTTTACACAGGAGCTACTAAGTCTGGACATGAATGGAAATTCAGCTGGTTTACCAAAGACTGGATGAGTTTCAACCCATCTATGGTCATTCCTGCTAAAGAGAAGTCGATCTAATATGATCAACTTCTCTCAAACCAGCTTGTTGGAAATGTTTCCTTTGCTCTGCAGCGTGAAACAATGTATTCTAATCACAATGCAATGTCTCAAGCATCCACCTTACTTGTGTGGATGAGGGGATCTGCTCAGTTTTTTTCAATCAGACACTAACTGATAAAAAAAAAAAACGGATCCATCTATGGCCAGCTTACCATTCACTATACAATCTGATTGTACAATATCTTTTGGATCTACCACCAACTATGTAGTTCAAGGGCCTGCCTGATTGGATACTACTAATTGCATAATGAATTGTTTAGGTTTGTCCTCATTTTACAAAGTTTTGGTAAATCAAAGCAACATTTTGCAGAAATTGTACAATCAGATTGTACAGTGTATGTTCACCTTTATGTGCAGGAACACTAAGAATGACAAATGTTTTCCCTGACACATTGTCTAAAGCTGGGTACACATGATTAGTTTTTTTTGTTTTGTTCAGCCTGCTGGAAGAAAAACGAATAAATCCCCCTCTCTACTCTGTGCTATTTTACTCTGACAGCAGGACTCCTCCACTGATCAGAGTACAATGATCAGCACTGCTGCCCGCTGATGAAAAGAGGATTTCCAGCAGGACCATTTGACAGAAGCCAAGGTCAGCTTCAGCGAGTTCTTGAGCTCCATTTACAATCTTCAGAAATCACCCTTGAGCAGCTATTACTCCTTATTGGCTGTAAACCAAGCCATCATCAAAGCAATCGAATTGGCTCTGTGTGTTTGCACCATTACATATGTTTTGGTGCACTGCACATGCTTGAACTAGCTCCACCCCCTGCTCGGGAGGGGCGCATTTTGGCTTCTTCGCCCTGGGCACTGAATTACCTTGTCCCACCACTGCCTGCGCTGTAGCCGTCATTTGGCTATAGCGTGGGAGGAAAGTGGTTAAAGTGCACTGTATATTTCTTCCAGGTCTGTGGAGTAATTCAGTGTGAAACTTACAAAAAGTGCTTCAATAAAGGAAACTTTTCAACTGGTCACAGGATCATGGGCAGCCAAGGCTCATTAATTCATGTGGGGAGCAAAGGCTGACCGTGTAATCCGATCCTATAAATCAGGGGTCTCAAAGTCAAATTATCTGGGGGCCACTGGAGGTATAAGCTGGGTGAGGCTGGGCCGCATCAAGTATTGGACCAAAATGTCACAGATTGCGCCCCTGCCGCCCCTAATGTTCACTCTCCAGGACAGTCCCTATGACCCTGGCTGCAGTCACATACACACACTCACTCTTCTCCATTCTTCTTTCGGCACTGCCAGCCAATCACATAGATTAGCGCTCAGTCTATTAGGGCAGTGAGCCAATATTCGCTCAGCCCTGATAGGCTGAGCTCTTGTTCCACCCACAGAAATTTCCTATCAGGGCTGAGCGAATATGGTTTCACATACATATAATGCCCCCATCATGTGCCCCTCATATATAATGCCCCATCATGCGCCCCTCACCATCCACCAATAACACCCCCCACCAGCAGTAGCACCGCCATCATCCACCAGCAACACTCCCATTCCCCCTACCCCCCTGTGGTAATAGCATGAGCTGACAGATGTTGGGGGGTGCTACTGCTGAAGGGGGGTTTGGATGATTGAGATCCACCAGCAACACCCCCCCATCCACCTTACCCCCCTGTGGTAATAGAATGAGCTGAAGGATGATGGGGTACTACTGCTGGGGTAGGGGGGGGTGTTGTTGGATGATTGGGATGCTATTGCCAGGGCAGTAGCACCCCCACCATCCACCAGAAACACCCCCAATCGCCCTACCCCCTGTGGTAATAGCATGAGCTGACGGAGGATGGGGGTGCTACTGCTGGGGGGGGGGGTGTTGGATGATTGGGATGCTACTGCAAGGGCACCCTCATGTTATTACCACAGGGGGGGGGGCTGTTGCTGGTGAATGATTAGGGTGCTACTGTTCATCAACACCCCCAACCCCCCAGCAGTAGCACCCCCATCATCCACAAGCAACACCCCCCATTCCCCCTACCACCCTGTGATAATAGCATCAGCTGAAAGATTATGGGGGTACTACTGCTGGGGGGTTGGGGGGTGTTGATGAACAGTAGCACCCTAATCATTCACCAGCAACACCCCCCCCTGTGGTAATAACATGAGGGTGTTAGCCTCCCAATCATCCAACAACAACCGCCCCCCCCAGCAGTAGCACCCCCTATTCCCCCTACCACCCTGTGATAGCATCTGCTAACTGGCATTACAGTAGCAGCAGCTTACCTTGAAGGACGCTGCTGACGAGGGCGAGGGCGCTCAGCTCTTCTGAGCAACTTCACTTCAGTGCGGACGTGCGCGTGACGGCAGCGCTACGCTGCTGACGTCACATGACGCACACCCCTGCTTTGCCGGACACAAAGATGAGTACGGGGGGGGGGGGGCTGCAGGGAAAGGGTACCGCGCTGCGCTGCATGCGCTGCAAAGTATGACACTGTCCGGGGGAAGGGCTTGTCAGTGGGCCGCAAAATCTCGGTCTGCGGGCCGCAACTGGCCCGCGGGCCGGGAGTTTGAGACCCCTGCTATAAATCAACTACTTGTAGCTCAAATTGCTGAAAAGTTTATACTGGTTGCTATAGAAAGTTATCAGAACACACAAGTTCAAAGTGTTATCTTGGCATACAAATTCTCCAGATCTCATACCAACAGGGCATCTGTGGGATGTGCTAGAATAACAAGGCCGATCCATGGAGGCCTCATCTTGCAACTTTCAGGACTTAAAGGATCCGCAATATATGGCGTGGTGCCAGATACCACAGAATACCTTCTTAGGTTTAGCTTGGCAAGTTCAGTAGTCATAATGTTGTTGCTGATCAGTATATATTCTGTATACAGCACTTTATGTTTGAAATAAAGTGCTGAACCACAAAGTAATTCATGCAAATCCAAAACTGGTTTAGAGGCACTCACAGGTCTTGCAGAGGAGGGAGATCAAAAACAGTAGTATTTTTATTGTGAACATTTCGATGTAGCTAAGGCCGTGTACACACGGCAGAGAACCTCGACGGGCAGAACACATCGTTCCGCCCGTCGAGGTTCCCTGCCGGCCGTCGAAATCGGCGACCCGCCCGTCGGGAATGGCAACCAGCCATTCATCCAGGCGGGCCGTCGAGCAAATAGAGAGCGTGCTCTCTATTTCTGCTCGACGGGCTTCCCGACGGGAAGCTCGCCGAGAGTTTACACACGGCCGAGGTCCTCGCTGGAATGCAGCTTCCAGCGAGGTTCTCGCTGGTTTCCAGCGAGAACCTCGGTCGTGTGTACGCCGCCTCAGTCTTGGTAAAAATGGACTGAGCTCCATCAAAACTTTGACAAAAAAAACACTGCTGTTTCTTATTTTCCTCCTCTGGAAGACCTGTGAGTGCCTCTAAACCAATTTCTAATATATATGCAATATATATATAAAATAATTACAGCGGGTAAAATAAGTATTGAATATGTCACCATTTTTCTAGGTAAATATTAAAAAAAGTGCTATTGACATGAAATTTTCACCACATGTCAGTAATAACCCATGCAATCCATACATACAAAGAAACCAAAAAAAAATATGTTCAGAAATGAAGTAATGTGTAATAAAATGAATGACACAAGGAAAAAGTATTGAACACGCTAACTGAAATGTATATAATACTTCATACAACATCCTTTCTTGATAATGACAGCTTCAAGACGCCTCCTGTCTGGAGGAACTAGTCGCATGCATTGCGTAAGGTCGCGTACACACGATCGGTCCAACCCGATGAGAATGGTTCGACAGACCGTTTTCATCGGGTCACCACTGAAGTGGCCTGATGGTCTGATGTGCGTACACGCCATCAGTTCAAAAAACAGTTGTGTCAGAACGCGGTGACGTAAAACACAACAACGTGCTGAAAAAACGAAGTTCAATGCTTTCAAGCATGCGTCGACTTGATTCTGAGCATGCGCGGGTTTTTGAACCGATGCTTTTGCGTACTAACGATCAGTTTGGACCGATGGTCAGGCGTCCATCAGTCCGATTTTAAAGCAAGTTTTAAAACTTTGGTCCGAAGGACGACAGACCGATGGGCAAGTACACACGGTCGGTTTGGACCGATGAAACTGGACTTCAATCCATTTTCATCGGTTTAGACCAATCGTGTGTACGCGGCCTAAGTGTGATTTTGGCCCTTTCTTCCACACAAACAGTGTTCAAATCTGAAGGTTTCTGTGAGGCTCTTCTATGAACTTTAATTTTTAGTTCTTTCCATAGATTTTCTGTTGGATTTAAGTCAGGTGATTGGCTGTGCCATTCTAGAAGCTTTATTTTCTTTCTTTGAAACCAATTGAGAGTTTCCTTGGATTCGTGTTTGGGATCATTGTCTTGCTGGCAGCAGATTTTTATCACGAATGTCTTGGTACATTTTTCCATTCATCCTTCCTTCTTTGATATGAAGTTTGCCAGTATGCTGAAAAACAGCCCCACAGCAGGATGTTCCCACCTCAAAACTTCACTGTTGTTATGGGGGGGTGTTTTTGGGGTGATGTGCAGTGCCATTTGACCTCCAAACATGGTGTGTATTATGGCATCCAAAGAGTTCAATGTTGGTCTCATCTGACTAGACTACATTTTCCCAATATTTCACAGTCTTGTCTAAATGTTGTGCAGCAAACTTTAAACATGCTTTTTCTTCAGCAATGGGGTATTGTGTGGCGAGCGCGCATACAGGTCATGGCGATTGAGCGCATTACTTATTGTTTTCTTTGAAACAATTGTACCTGCTAATTCCAAGTCTTTCTGAAGCTCTCCACAAGTGGTCCTTAGCTCTTGGACAACTCTTCTGATAATTCTTTCCATTCCTCTGTCAGAAATTTAGCAAGGAGCATCTGGTCATGGCCGGTTTATGGTGGAATGATGTTCTGTCCACTTCAGTATTATGGCCCCAACAGTGTTTACTGGAACATTAAGACGTTTAGAAATCCTTCTGTAACCAATGCCATCAGTATATTTTGCAATAAAAATTGGTGCAAAGGTCTTGAGAGAGCTTTTTGCTTTTACCCATCATAAGATGTTTACTTACAGTGCCTTGCGAAAGTATTCGGCCCCCTTGAACTTTGCAACCTTTTTCCACATTTCAGGCTTCAATAAAGATAACATAAAGATATAAAACTGTAATTTTTTGTGAAGAATCAACAACAAGTGGGACACAATAATGAAGTGGAACAAAATGTTATTGGATATTTCAAGCTTTTTTAACAAATAAAAAACAGAAAAATTGGGCGTGCAAAATTATTTAGCCCCCTTAAGTTAATACTTTGTAGCGCCACCTTTTGCTGCGATTACAGCTGTAAGTCGCATGGGGTATGTCTCTATCAGTTTTGCACATCGAGAGACTGAAATTTTTGCCCATTCCTCCTTGCAAAACAGCTTGAGCTCAGTGAGGTTGGATGGAGAGCGTTTGTGAACAGCAGTTTTCAGTTCTTTCCACAGATTCTCGGTTGAATTCAGGTCTGGACTTTGACTTGGCCATTCTAAGGCCTCGTACACCCGATCAAATCTGTCTGCTGGAAACGGTCTGCTAGACCATCCCAGCAGGCAGATTCGATCGTGTGTACGGGCGAGCAGACGGATTTGGCCACCCGACAGATTGGAAAGCATGCATTACCAATCCGTCGGCTGGGAACCCGTCCGCCCGAATGTCTGCTGGTTAGTACCTAACCAGCAGACATGTCTTCTCGCACACGCGCCAAATGGTTTCGACGCATGCGCGGAAGTGTTTTATTCCTGTGTGGTGACGTGGCGGCGTCACGTCACCGCCACGTCACCGACACGTCCACACGTCAGCGCGCTGTCTGCTGGCGGGGATTTTGTTTGCTCGTGTGTACACGCGAGCAAACCAAATCCAAACAGACAGATTTGTTCAAATCGGTCGGTCCGACCGATTTGAACAAATGAATTGCCTCGTGTGCCTAACACCTGGATATGATTATTTGTGAACCATTCCATTGTAGTTTTTGCTTTATCTTTTGGATCATTGTCTTGTTGGAAGACAAATCTCCGTCCCAGTCTCAGGTCTTTTGCAGACTCCATCAGGTTTTCTTCCAGAATGGTCCTGTATTTGGCTCCATCCATCTTCCCATCAATTTTAACCATCTTCCCTGTCCCTGCTGAAGAAAAGCAGACCCAAACCATGATGCTGCCACCACCATGTTTGACAGTGGGGATGGTGTGTTCAGGGTGATGAGCTGTGTTGCTTTTACGCCAAACATAACATTTTGCATTGTTGCCAAATTTCGATTTTGGTTTCATCTGACCAGAGCACCTTCTTCCACATGTTTGGTGTGTCTCCCAGGTGGCTTGTGGCAAACTTTAAACAACACTTTTTATGGATATCTTTAAGAAATGGCTTTCTTCTTGCCACTCTTCCATAAAGGCCAGATTTGTGCAGTATTTGTGCAGAGTCTCCCACCTCAGCTGTAGATCTCTGCAGTTCATCCAGAGTGATCATGGGCCTCTTGGCTGCATCTCTGATCAGTCTTCTCCTTGTATGAGCTGAAAGTTTAGAGGGACGGCCAGGTCTTCGTAGATTTGCAGTGGTCTGATTCTCCTCCAATTTCAATATTATCGCTTGCACAGTGCTCCTTGGGATGTTTAAAGCTTGGGAAATCTTTTTGTATCCAAATCCGGCTTTAAACTTCTCCACAACAGTATCTCGGACCTGCCTGGTGTGTTCCTTGTTCTTCATGATGCTCTCTGCGCTTTAAACGGACCTCTGAGACTATCACAGTGCAGCTGCATTTATACGGAGACTTGATTACACACAGGTGGATTCTATTTATCATCATTAGTCATTTAGGTCAACATTGGATCATTCAGAGATCCTCACTGAACTTCTGTAGAGAGTTTGCTGCACTGAAAGTAAAGGGGCTGAATAATTTTGCACGCCCAATTTTTCAGTTTTTTATTTGTTTGAAAAGTTTTAAATATCCAATAAATTTCGTTCCACTTCATGATTGTGTCCCACTTGTTGTTGATTCTTCACAAAATGTTTGAAGCCTGAAATGTGGCAAAAGGTCGCAAAGTTCACCTCCCTTTCTTTGTTCAGTACCTTTTCCCTGTGTCATTCCATTTTATTACACATAATTTAATTTCTGAACTCATTTATTTGGTTTCTTTGTATGTATGGATTGCATGGGCTGTTACTGACATGTGGTGAACATTTCATGCCAATAGTGCTTTTTAGTACCGTGTAGACATGTTCAATATTTATTTTACAGGCTGTATATAAAACAATTGCATTACCAAAGAGGGAAAAATGGCAGTGGCTCTGATCTGTTTGAGGGCTTGTTTACATTTGTTTTGGCCCTCTGAAGAGCAATTTGAATCTAGCAGTCGATAATTTTTTAAAGAGTATTTGACAGGCTGTGAGGAGTTGGTAATGTTTACATTTGTTTTTGCCCTTTGAAAAGCAATTTGGACCTAGCGGTAGATCTTCTAGCGTGTGGCCTTCACACCACCTGTTTTAACCCCTAAAAGCCTGCACCACTGTACAAGTAGTAAGAGGATGCTTGTGGCATGGCCACATTCAACGTGAATGGGCTGCTCTAGGGAGGCAGTACTGTTTTCCCCGCTGGTGGCATAGTCAGGGAGGGAGGCTGACACTGTGCAATTCAGCACCCTGATTGTCTGGGAATGCAGCCTCTCCCTGTCTCAGTGTAAGTACTACAATGCAAAGAATCACAAAATGCTTACTTCTTTAAAATTTTATTGAAACATACAATTGGGTATTTTTTTTTATGAATTCATATTTAAATATTATTTTTATATCTGCCTAGGGTCAGCTACCGTGCAAATTTCATTTGAACCGAGCATTAAAGCATTACTGCTTAATACCACTTAAAGTGTTTTTTGACACTTCAGGTTATGCTGCACTTTATTGGATGATAAAGTTAATGTGACATCTATCCTCACAACGCCATTATTTCTGGCATTTACAAAACGCTGAGTTGTGAGAATGATTGTATATTACATTTTCTGCAGAAAATGGCTATATTAAATAAACTGAAGATTTGTTATGCAAGCTAAAATCAGTTCAGAAAACTAAAAAAAAGGTATCGTGCGGCTGTAGAGCTTTCCTTTAGGCACCAACGTATCAGTTCAAGCCTCTAGATGGTGCTGCGTCATTCATATTCTCATCCTTTTGAGAGGACTATACAAAAAAATGAACAATTTGCATGATTACCAAGAAATAATTATCTTCTATCTCAGACTATTTTTAAATAATGAAAATTTGTATCTGTCTTCTAATTCAGAAGATGAAAATTAACCACTTAAGGACCCCCGCACGCACATATACGGCCACAGAATGGCACGTACAGGCACAAGGGCGTAAATTTACGTCCCCGCCTGAGTGCGGTTCGGGGGTCCCATCGGGACCCCCTCCGCGGCGTGCGGGGGTCCCCCTACCTCTGGGAGCGATCCGGGATCTGCGGGCGGATGTCCGTGATATCCGCCCCCCCCCCGCGATCGCTCCCAGCCAATGGGAGCGCGCTCCCAGCCTGTCACTTCCTCCTCCTGTGTTTACACAGGAAGGAGGAAATGATGTATTCTCTCATCGCAGCGCTGTTTCCCAGCGCTGCTGATGAGAGAAGACATCACAAGTAAGTGTGCACCAACACAACACTGACACACACTCACATAGGCATATTAACCCCTTGTGATTTAATCACTGCATTTAGTGTCAGTGTGACAGGCAGTGTAAAAAACAGTTAGTGTTAGGTTCAGGATAGCCCCCCCACCCCCCCTAATAAAGTTTTAACCCCCTGATCACCGCCCTAGTTAACCCTTTCACTCCCTATTGCCAGCGTCACTAAGCGATCATTTTTCTGATCGCTGTATTAGTGCCGCTGTTCCCGCTAGGTAGCTATTTTTTTTTATTGCGATTTTTTTTTTTTACTAAAGACATGTGGCTAAATAAATTTTGGCCTAAATGTTTGACTAAAATTTAGTTTATTTGATTTTTTTTTTAACAAAAAGTAAAAAATAGTGTTTTTTTTTCAAAAATGTCGCTCTATTTTTGTATATAGCGCAAAAAATAAAAAATCGCAGAGGTGATCAAATACCACCAAAAGAAAGCTCTATTTGTGGGAAGAAAAGGACGCAAATTTTGTTTGGGAGCCACGTCGCACGACCGCGCAATTGTCTGTTAAAGCGACGCAGTGCCGAATCGCAAAAACACCTTGGGTCATTTACCAGCGTATTGGTCCGGGTCTTAAGTGGTTAATGTAAAGTGGACCAGCTCACTAAAGATGCAACACTTAATGCAACACTTAATGTATTACAATGATGATCATGCATTCACACGCACTGTTCAAAATGAAAACTTCAGGCAAATAAAAGTCTCCATTTACATTGATGCATGAACCTTTTTAAGCATATTTAGTGGTAGGCATGGTGAGTAATTTGAATATGAAACTCTTGCATCAAACACTATAATATTGACAAAGTAATTGGCATCTTTGCAGGATGACCATAGATGGATCAACATTTGGTTGGTTTAACAGGTCCCGGCTGGGTTTTAATTAATCAATTACCTAGTGATCAACTCCTCTTGAAGAGGACTGCTATAAAAATCGATTGCAGTGCCGATCAATGTATTCTGGCAATAGGGTAGTCCCGCTGTCAGAATAAAATAGTGAAACAGGGAGGATTACTTTATTTAGCCTTGATTATGTAGCTGGAATCTATTTGTCTTTGATCAGCCAACTGGAGGAGTGCACTATGTACAGCGTGCAGGGTTCATGAGTGCTCTATGTATGGAGTACAGAGTTCAGGTGTATGCTACCCACAGAGTGCAGGGTTTGGGAGTGCGCTTTGTATGGAGTACAGAGTTCTGTACAGAGTTAATGCATAGGATGCATTAAGGTGAAAAAACACAAGGGCTTACAACCCTTTTAAAGAGATATTTACTGATTTATTTTACCCTATCTTTTTGGCTTTAGACATTACTATCGCCTTTACTGGTGCAGCGATCAGGGCGCTTCTTGTCGACGTCTGCTGGCGGCTCATTCAGGGATGCACCCTTGTCCACCTACTTTCTCCATGTGGATTTTTTCGGCCGCTTTGGGTTTTGACATTTCTTTTATCGTTAGTCTGTTATGTGTCACTATACTGTGAACTTCCCTATGTAAGTACTCTATTTATTGGCTTATAACACTCACTTTTTTACCCTGAAAATAGAGGTTAAACTGTGCCTGCGTGTTATACGCAGGGGCCCATGGAAAGTTTTTTTCCTGAAACTTCCCTCTTAACCACTTGCTGACCGTGGACGTATTCTTCTACATATTTTTGGCAAAAAAAAATAAAAAATCACAATAAGCGTTGATTGATTGGTTTGCTCAAAAGTTATAACATCTACAAAATAGGGGATAGTTTTATGGCATTTTTATTAATATTTTTTACTAGTAATGGCGGCGATCTTTGATTTTTATCATGTCTGCGACATTATGGTTGACATATCAGACACTTTTGATGCTATTTTGGGACCATTCACATTTATACAGCAATCAGTGCTATAAAAATGCACTGATTACTGTATAAATGTGACTGGCAGTGAAGGGGTTAACCACTAGGGGACCAGGAAGTAATTCTAACTGTTAGGGGCGTGGCTACGAGTGACACATTACTGATCGCTGCTCCCGCGGGTACGGTCGCGGAGCTCGCACGGTGGGAAATTCAAAGTGACGTATATATACACATCACTTTGTCCAACCGTGCCATTTTGCCAACGTATATAGTCGTGAGCTGGTCGTTAACTGGTTAAAGTGGTATTAAGCCTCGTACACATGATCGAACATCTGATGGAATCTAATCCGATGGATTTTTACATCGGATATCCGATGAAACTGACTTTCATCAGTCTTGCCTACACACCATCAGTCAAAAATCCGGCCGTGCCAAAACGCGGTGACGTTTTTGATCCATAGGAATAATGTAAAACATGTTCTATTTTTTTTCACCGATGGAAAACAAACAGTCCATCGATCTGTTTTCATTGGACAAACCGTTCGTGTGTACACGGCTTAATACTACATATTTTATTTTCACTTTTTGGAGGCTTTCATAAGTACTTCTGAATACAGGAAGGAGAAATCCCCATCAGAGTGTATTGATTGATGGCACAATGATAATCTTACATTTGATAAGGTACTGTATATTGAGTGATTAATGCACTAATACCTGCACAGCGGCGTAAGTATTGGGCTTAAAGGGATATACACATATATAAACACACTTTTGTGAGTAGCATGGATTATAGTTTGTGGTGAATAAGTTATTTGCAGTATTGCTATGTGCTTATACTTCCTTTTTGGGAGCTTCTAACACCCATTTGTAGGAAGGGGTAGAAGAATGCTTCCGGAGAGGAGAGAAAGACACAAAGGAAAGGCTGCACTGGAGATTCACAGAAGGCTTATGCCGCGTACACATGATCGTTTTTCGGCATGAAAAAGAAAGTTGTTTTTCAGCATGTAGAAAAAACGACGTTTTTCCAACTTCATCATTAAAAACGATGTTGCCCACACACCATCATTTAAAAAAAATGATGAGCAAAGCACGGTGACGTACAACATGTACGACTGCACTCTAAAGGGGAAGTTCCATTCAAGCTCTCATCTCATAACTTGCTTCTGAGCATGCGCGGGTTTAAAACGTTGTTTTTAACGTCGTTTTAGCCCACACACAATCATTTTTTACAACCCAAAAAACTACATTTTTTAACTACTTGCCGACCGCCCGCTGTCATATTACGGCGGGACGGTGGCACTGCTACGCGAAGAGCACGTAGCTACACGTCCGCTCTTTAGCGGCCGCTAGGGGGAGCGTGCCCGGCGGGTACGATCGCCGCCGGGAACAGGCGATCGCTTGTTACAGAGCGGGGAACGGGAGCTTTGTGTGTAAACACAAAGCTCTCGTTCCTGTCAGCGGGGGAAACGTTGATTTTCTGTTCATACAATGTATGAACAGAAGATCAGTGATTTCCCCTAGTGAGGCCACCCCCCCATACAGTTAGAACACACCCAGGAACACACTTAACCCCTTCCCCGCCCCCTGGTGTTAACCCCTTCACTGCCAATAGCATTTTTATAGTAATACAATGCATTTTTATAGCATTGATCGCTATAAAAATACCAATGGCCCCAAAAATGTGTCAAAAGTGTTCGAAGTGCCCGCCATAATGTCGCAAAAATGCTGATCGCCACCATTACTAGTAAAAAAAAAAATATTAATAAAAATGCCATAAAACGACCCCCTATTTTGTAAACGCTATAACTTTTGCGCAAACCAATCAATAAACGCTTATTGCAATTTTTTTTTAACTAAAAATATGTAGAAGAATACGTATCGGCCTAAACTGAGGAAAAAAAAAACATATTTATATATTTTTGGGGGATATTTATTATTGCAAAAAGTTAATAATATTGCATTTTTTTCAAAATAGTCGGTCTATTTTTGTTTATAGCGCAAAAAATAAAAACCGCTGAGATGAGCAAATACCACCAAAAGAAAGCTCTATTTGTGGGAAAAAAAGGACGCCAATTTTGTTTGGGAGCCACGTCGCACGACCGCGCAATTGTCAGTTAAAGCGACGCAGTGCCGAATCACAAAAAGTGCTCTGGTCATTGGACAGCAATATGGTCCGGGGCTAAAGTGGTTAAAGCGACGTTAAAAAATGCAGCAGGCTTGAATTTTTTTTTTCCATTTTTCAGAAGATGAAAAACGATGTGAAGCCCACACACGATCATTTTAAATGACGTTTTTAAAAACGTTGTTTTTTTCATGCCGAAAAATGATCGTGTGTATGCGGCATAAATTTGTATTCCAGTGATTTTGATGCAAGCACCAAAAAAACTAAGTTTTTAAAAACGTCATTTAAAATGATCATGTGTGGGCTTCACATCGTTTTTCATCTTCTGAAAAACTACGTTTTTTTTAATGCCGGAAAACGATCGTGTTTACGCGGCATAAGCCTTCTGTGAAACTCTAGTGCAGCCTTTCCTTTGTGTCTTTCTCTCCTGTCTGGAAGCATTCTTCCACCCCTTCCTACAAATGGGTGTTAGAAGCTCCCAAAAAGGAAGTATAAGCACATAGCAATACTGCAAATAACTTAATCACCACAAACTATAATCCATGCTACTCACAAAAGTGTGTTTATATATGTGTATATCCCTTTAAGCCCAATACTGACTCCGCTGTGCAGGTATTGGTGCATCAATCACTCAATATACCTTACCAAATGTAAAATTATTATTGTGTCATCAATCAATACATTCTGATGGGGATTTCTCCTTCCTGTATTCAGAATTACTTATAAAAGCCTCCAAAAAGTGAAAATAAAATATATAGTATTAAGCCGTGTACACACGAACGGTTTGTCTAATGAAAACAGATCGATGGACTGTTTTCATTAGACAAACCAATTATGTGTGGGCCCCCCATCGGTTTGTTTTCCATCGGTGAAAAAAATTAGAACATGTTTTAAATTTTTCCTATGGATCAAAAACTTCACCGCGTTTTGGCACGGTCGGATTTTTGACTGATGGTGTGTAGGCAAGACTGATGAAAGTCAGCTTCATCGGATATCTGATGAAAAAATCCATCGGATTAGATTCCATCTGGAAAGATTTTACAGCTAAACCATATCATTACAAATTTGAGAAAATGAATGTGGTTCCTAGCGTGATATTTTTGTCATTAAGGGTTATATTGATTTTGGTACAAATAACCTGATTTATCAAAAATGTATTAGAAAGCAAACATTGTTTCCTAGAGATTGAGCTGCTAATAGATGCAGACCCAGTTTAATGACTAAGTGACCTATGAGCAAGATAACATTTAAGAAGAGACAAGAATAACAATTTTGTGCTTATAGAGGAAGGATACAATTTCACCAGTATAAGATGACAGGCACAATCAATACAGTACCTAAGTGCTTCTGCAAAGGCACAGTTGCAAACAATTAGAGTGTATAAATCTAGATGGTAGTAAACAATTATCACTTGTTATATTACTGTATGAGATACACATCAATGCACATCAATGCTAAAATGAAGGCTCAGAAAAAAACATGTTTTTATTGCCAAGTGTTTTCTAAGTGTAGCGATACCCCCAAAGGGGCTGCTGGTAATAGAGTGGGATGGCACATTACCTCATGGCTTCTTCCGAACGTCTAGGGGTGAATGATGAATGCAACAGTAGAAAAAGAAATGTCCGCAAAGGAATGTCTTTTATGTGCTCTTTATTACCCAGCTGGGTAAAAACAGTAAACAGGTGATGAAAAGGACAGATGAAGATTGGAAGGAGAACAGCAGATTCAGGCGTACAATAGGGAAACAGTCCTGCTTCTGACAACACTTAGGTTTTCTTCGCCACTCCACCCAGAGTGGGTATAGCGCACCTGGGCAGGTCTCTCTCACCGACCTGGCAGCCAGAGTATCACTAGGAAATTAGGGAGATGTCTCTGCCACAGACCCTCTCTGAATGAACGTCAGGAAAACGCCTCTGCCACAGGCCTTCTCTAATTAAAGACACGGAGGTAGCCCTCCTAAGTAAAGCTTCGCCTGGATCCTCTTTTAAACACTCGCCCAGGTACCGACTGAAAGAGGAGTCAATCCTTCAGTGTCCAGTACCCTGATCCCCGGTGGTTTGTCTGAATCCTGTTGGACCGCCAGCCTCTCATTGGCCCTCTTCAGATGGCCTTCCCACCGAACAGCCACACTTTACTATTTCAGTAACATGTGATTTACTTGCACTTGATGATTTTTTGAATTTCATTGCTTCCTTTAATTCACGCAGGTGTACTCTGATTTTGCCACAGCTGAAGCATTGCCTCTACTCATAGGCTCTCCTCCACTAGTGGCCAATTCGGGTTACATGTCTTTTGTTAGCACTATTTATTTTGTGTGTGTTTTAGTTGTACGTAGGCCATGAATAAGCACTAACCAAGTGTGAAACGCGTCGGCTGTTTTTTGATTCTTGCTGTGTATCTGTTGTGCCTGCTTATGCTTTTTCAATAAAGACAAATCAAGAGTTTTCCGGTGTGCGGCCGTCCATCCGTTCTTTGTTATTTCCGAACAGCCACACTTGCTTGGTATCTTCAAAAGTGGGAACCCAGTCCCCGTCCTGCTTGAATGTTCCAGACCAACATGGCCCAGAAACCAGGAACACCGCGTGGCACACACGCTCTGGCCAGGTAGGCCATAAGGCTAGGGGCGTGGTGATGTGGCCACCCTAAAGGTGGGTGCCACACTCAAAGAAGAAGAACCCAGACCAATGGCGTCTGTTCCATAAGTACCCTCTCCCAGCATGTTCAGCAAAGCCCAAGCCTCCTGATTGGTCACTTGGAGAGAACACCCGAACCTCAGCTTCCACTGATGCCACCTATCACTTACACTCTGATTATCCCTTAAATTTCAATAGCACCGGTACTTGGAAGTACACAGGCGCCACACAAGAGATCAGATTGGTTTAAATAATGTTAGCAGCATGTGTTAATCCTTAAAGGAGAAGTCCAGCCTGAGCTTTTTAGGCTGGGCTTCTCCTCTGGGTCACAGAAGTGCAATTAATTTTGGCTTATTTTCACCAAAGAAATGTGGCAGAATACATGTTGGCTGAAATTTATGAAGAACGATTAATTATTTGCAAATTTTTAAAACCGAAGCAACATTTTTTGTATTTTTAACACAAAATAAAAAACACAGTGATGATTAAATACTACCAATAGAAAGCTCTAAATGTGTGAACAAAATGATAAAAATGTAGTTTTAGTACAGTGTTGTATGACTGCATTCAATTCATAATCCATGCCAAAATTGACACCATCCAGCTAGGTAGAGTTTGTAAATACAAAAGACTGTGGCAACCATGGGTGACTCACTTCCTTTCTTTCAATGTTGATGAGTCCCTACTCCTACCCAAGCCATGTCACCATGCCACTGGCTAGACTGATCATCTTGTTAGCTGACTGCACACTATTCCTTGGAAACCCCCCAGCTACCTTTCCCTGCTCGTTTTAGTCTTCTCATCTCCCTCCTGACTCTTTATTCCTTCTGTGGTTGAAACCATGGTATTTGTACATGGGGCGCTCATGTTAGCCCTAAAAAAAAATCTACAGTCATGCAATTTTGAAGTCTCAACTGGTTACTCTTTTTGTGGATTTTTTTTTGCATAAACATTTTATAGAATGTTTGCTTTTGAAAACAGTACAATAAACACATACATTGTACAGTCATGTAAATGGAGAACAATAAGTCATAAAAGACAAGATATTAGCAATATCTTCCAATGGGTAAGGATAGGGTCTCATGCCATGAAAGCCCCACAGTATAGCCGCGTACACACGATCGAACATGTCCGCTGAAACTGGTCCGCAGACCAGTTTCAGCGGACATGTTCGATCGTGTGTACGGCCTATCGGACGGTTTTCCACTGGAAAAGTTTCTAAACATGCTTAGAAACTTGTCCGCTGGAAACCTGTCCATCGGACCTGTTTCATCGGACATGTCTGATCGTGTGTACGCGGCCTAAGAGTATTGCAAACAGACAAGTTCTAACAAGCATTTGATCCATGTTACTGAGTGCAATACGAGATATAGCCAAGTAATCAGCTTGAGTCTCTCTCAACTTTGCTATTCTCACTCACCGGGGCCAAGCCAAAGGGGGGGGGGGGAGGGTATGAGAAGAAAGAGATAGGGAAAGCAGAAAATATAATGTAAAGAATAGGGAGGGAGTGTGAGTACCACCAACTGCCCTCTCCATCCATCATCGTCAAGTGTACGGAGGGATGCAACATCATGGATGACATGTGGGTATGGAAAATTGGAAAGAATCTGCGCTAAAATACCATGAACCGAAAAAAGTGAAAAAGAGGAAAAAAAAGACCTGCAACCCAATGATGGTCTATTCACTCCGAGAGCTGCATGTAAACAATAAATACAAGTAAAAAGCGTGAAAAAATAAATAAATCTCGCTAACTCTAAACATAAAAACTATTTGAAAGTGCAAAGTGTGATTTTAAATGTTAGTGATATACGATGATATATATATAGCTCACTAATATATCAAAATAAATAATGAAGTTTGGTAACCACTAGAGGGTGCTATGTGGCAATCTCCAAACCCCTCAGTGTTATAACACAATCAAATAATAATACCAACAAAAGAATCAAGTATATACATTTCGATCAAAAAAAACATATATAAACAAAACTGAGAACAGAAATGAAATTAAAAGAATAAAAAATGAATAGTTAAAACTTAGCAACTGTAGCTATAAAGTCCATAGATATTTGACAAATGAATTATCCAACACCCGTGACTTGTGCCAAACTTCAAATAAGCTGAAAACGTGTCCAAAGAAACCGTGATATATCCTCCATCAGGCTATGACTTGGCTCCTTACCAAAACTCTATGATCCATTATTACAGGGCATCATAAACAGCATGTAATGGGTATTCACTCCTAGTCTCGTAGTTCAGACATACTGTATATGGTCCAATTGAGTCTCATTCACAAGTAGATTTCACCGGCATCAATGCCCACCATGTAAAATAATAATAGCTCCACATAGTGTATTAAATGGGTAAAAAAGGTTTATTAAAAAGTAGTAATGCACTTACAAGAATGCAGTTAAAAAATCGCCTTGAATCTCATTTTCCGGCCGGTACACAAATTCTTAGGCACCCGTCCACTGGGGAAAAGTTTGGAGCTTCTTGGGTGATGACAGCGCGACACTCTGCCCTACGTCTGTTTCATAAAAAATTACTTCTTGCAGCACAGAAGAATTGTTAAAGGCAGATAATACTGTTGGCAATTTAGTTTATTGCACAGAAAGTTACAAGGAAACAATATTTACAGTACGATAACCAAGTATTCTTTGTAGGTGTCCAAATGTGAAATTTCTGCGCTGGTCTAAATAATGAAACAGCTGCTACTCAATAGTGTTGAGCGGAATACGCCATATTCGATTTCGCGATATTGCGCGAATATATAGAAGAATATTCGCGAATATTCGCTAATATCGAATATTCGTGATATTTAATCCAAAAAAAATGTTGCAAAATTTCGCTAATGCGAAAATGATTGCGAAATTCTCATAAACGGAGATCATTTCCTGTATTACTAAACTAATATGCACTAAACACTAACTCTACACTAACTCTACTTAAAAGAAAGGAGAATAAGGGGGCAAAAGAAGGGCGGAGAAGATAATCGCGCAATATTCCTATTGCGCGATTATCTTCTCCGCTCTTCTTTTGCATCAGAGCCAATCAGAATAACTCGAATATTCGGCAAAAGGAATATCGCGCAATATTCCTTTTGCCGAATATTCAAGTTATTCTGATTGGCTCTGATGCAAAAGAAGGGCGGAGAAGATAATCGCGCAATATTCCTTTTGCCGAATATTCGAGTTATTCTGATTGGCTCTGATGCAAAAGAAGGGTGCATCAGAGCCAATCAGAATAACTCGAATATTCGGCAAAAGGAATATTGCGCGATTATCTTCTCCGCCCTTCTTTTGCATCAGAGCCAATCAGAATAACTCGAATATTCGGCAAAAGGAATATCGCGCAATATTCCTTTTGCCGAATATTCGAGTTATTCTGATTGGCTCTGATGCAAAAGAAGGGCGGAGAAGATAATCGCGCAATATTCCGTTTGTCGAATATTCGAGTTATTCTGATTGGCTCTGATGCAAAAGAAGGGCCGAGTAGCTGATGCGATTCTTTTATGTTGCCGAAAATTCGCAATGCGAATTTTCGGCAACATAAAAGAATCGCATCAGCTACTCGGCCCAGGGTCTCTCTCTAATCATACCAGCAATGCTTTTAGACGTCGATGGAGATCACTAGGATGTGATCTGTTTTAAAAATAAATTTGAAAAAATACGAATATTCGCCATAGCGAATATTCGCCGCAATATTCGAGTTATTCGCAAATACTCGAATATGCAATATTCGTAGCGAATATTCGCGAGCAACACTACTACTCAACACCAGGAATAAAGTAAAAAAAAGTATTCATATATATGGAGCCTGTTTTCAACCATAAAAAATGTGACAACATATAAAGTGATCATTGTGAATAATACTTAGTGTAAGGGGTAAGCTCGGTAGCAGCGGTGTGTGACCCCCTGGATGGGTTCACTACACACTGAACTATACAGAGAGGCAGTCGAAGACGGTTGAAAACAAAGGCCCAGATTCACAGAGCAATTACGCCTGTCTAACTGGTGTTAGACAGGAGTAATTTCAAATTTCGCGCGCCGTATCACTAGTTTGAATCCTCAAACCATGATACGGCGGCTTCGGGCTTCGATCCGAGAGGCTTACGTCCTCGTAAGCCTTCGGATCTACACTGCGATATTTTTGCGGCCGCTGGGAGGAGTTTGCGTCGTTTTCATGCGTTGGGATATGCAAATGAGTTTTTACGGCGATCCACGAAGGTACGAGTGTCCCTCGCAATCGCCTACGTCATTTTTTGGCTACATAATGTTAGAGGAGCTTTTTGCTGGTCTAACAGTGCGTAACCCATGTAAAGTATGGCCGTCGTTCCCGCGTTGATTTGAAAATATTTTTTTTTTTAACGTAACTCGTTCGGGAATAGGAATGTACGTAAACGACGCTACTACGACGTGACGGCGTGTTTTCGCGCAATGCACGGCGGGAAATTTGCGAACGGAGCATGCGCAGTTCGATCGTCACGGGAACGCGCCTATTTTAAATGCTTCACGCCCCCTACTCGCGTAGATGGATTGCGACGGGAGCAATACACTACGCCGCCGTCGTTTACTGGACAAAATCTACCTGGATTCCACATAGAGCCAGGTAAAAAACGGCGGCGTAGTATATTTCTGATACTCTACGAGAATCTAATTCTCTGTGAATCTGCCCCAAAGAGTTTGGTTTATTCTTCCATATTGCTGGAAACAAGTGCAAGCATCCAAACAGCATAAACAAAACATAAAATAAACCCTGGCCACTTGGGGCGTCTACCTTCACCACACAGGAACCTATCTATGGAGTCTGGCACAGCCTACTGCTGAGCAGACACTGCTGGTCATACAGCAGAGAAACAATAGTCTTTTTGATTTTTATCACACAGAAAAATCAACAACCAACTCAAAAAGCCTTAGGATGCAGCAATCAGTAGTCATCCTCTGGATGACTTATAGCGGCCTTAATTGCCTCATTCTGAACAGCTGAAGTTTTCCAACGCCCTAAACCTTTCTGGCTACTTCTGCAGCCGACACCTGGTAGTAATTGGTGTATTGTCTAAACAAGGTTGAAATGTATCTCCCGTCTGTGACAACACCCACAGATTTACCTGACTTCCTGTCACATTAGATAATACTTGATGCAAATGTGCTTCAATATAATGAAAATTAATAAAGTGACTGATGCATAAATCACAATATAAAAACAGTGCTCAAAAAAGTGCAAAATTAATAAACATTCAATAAACTTATCACAAATAATAAGTGCCTTTTGTGGCCCTTATGTGTAACACACAAAGTTCATATAGTGAATAGATGCAGCATATGTGGAATCCGAATCTTATTCAGGCACTCTCCTGCATATGTCTCCTTTGCTTTCAATCACTGAACACTGCATGATGTCTGATATGTTTCTGCTTGAAAACAATCACATATATTTGAAGATATGATGTCTCATAAGGTAAAAGTTGGCCTCTTACCAGATATGGTGGATTACTTACAACAAGGCAGAAATTTCAGGCATGAAAAAATAGTATCTGGCGGCGATATCATTAGTCTAACTATTTGGGTTGCAATACAGGGATTCTCTGAACCGATGTGTTTCCACAAAAATGTAATCTACTGGGAATAGAAGATCCATTCCCAGTAGACGACATTTTTGCGGAAATGACAACTGGTTACATGAATGATATCGCCGCAAGATACTACAATTTTTTCATGGTTAACATTTTTGCTTTGTTGTAAGTGTAACCTTTATAAGCTTTTTAATAAATCCATGCAGTTTTACACCATGAGGCTTTTTATTTCCTTGTCTATATGATTTCCTGAAATATGGAGTTCCTTTACATTGTTATGGATATAAAGATCTGGTATCAATACACTTGAGATTTCCAAACAAGTTAATAAGCTGAACGCCTATGAAAGCAATCTAATTCCTTGGTCTTGTGTTCAAGTCTGTGAGTTGCACAGAAGCAGGACAACCAAGTGGGTGATATCCAGACAGGCGAATATACTCCTACAGCGAGTTTGATCTCTGTAATAGGTGTCCATCATATCTGGTAAGAGGCCAACTTTTACTTTATGAGACATCATATCTTCAAATATATGTGATTGTTTTCAGGCGGAACATATCAGACATCTTGCAATACTCAGTGATTGAAAGCAAAGGAGACATATGCAGAAGATTCCCTGAAAGAGATTCCACATATGCTGCATCTATTCACTATATGAGCTTTGTGTGTTACAAATAATGGCCACAAAAGGCACTTATTATTTATAATATTAATAAAAAAATGTATTAATTTTGCACTTTTTTGATCACTGTTTTTATATTGTGGTTTATGCATCAGTCACTTAATTAATTTTTACCATATTGATGCACATTTGCATCAAATAATATCTTATGCACAATGATCACTCTATAAATATATGATTTTATATGATTTAAAACGGGAAATAGCGCTCCATATATATGAACACAGGTATACTTTGTACTTGCAGAAAAAAGTACTAAGCATTAAAACAAATTTAGCCACTACATCTACATCTAAGGACTAGTAAGCGACAGTTGGAGTTAATGTATTTTCACTTACACAGTTTTAGGAGTCAAAAGATAACTGATTTTTTTTTTTTTTTTACTAACCAATCAGATACACATTTCTAATCTGCTGCCAAAGTTGATCTGTTGTTGTTTGTAATCGGCAGTAGCATACCACTGCTATTTGTGCTACATAAATAAGTTCATGCATATAAAAGTAATGACCTTGGGGCAGTGAAATGTGGATATTCTACCAAGGAGAAAAACTGGTTCTTCTGCCTTCAGTGATTAATAGGGTTTATATTTGATATGCCATAATGTACTGGTGAGAATTTTAATGAGACAGTATGAGATTATGATGGATCACTGGAATGTGATTACAGTAATTAAATATGGTTATCATCTTCTCGCTGCTTAATGATATTTGCATCTTTATTTAACACAGCATTTAACACATGCCTTTGTTGAAGGAAATTTACACAACACATAAGCTGGGATATACAATAAAGTACTTTTACAGTTTATAATACAAATAAGCCCCAATAAAGGATGAAAAGGCTTCTGGGTAAATGTAGTTTTTATGTGTTAGCAATTGTCTTGGCTCATGTAACTTCATAAGGAAGGGACTAGTGTGTCTAGTAAAGCACCATAGAGATGCCTGAATATGAAAACTATATGGAAAGGAAGGCCGGGTTCACATATGTGTGAATTTGACGCGTATTTCCCTGTATCCAATTCACATGACGGGCAAGTGTGATCGACTCTCACTGGCGTTGGTTTACACATGACTGGGGCGGCCACGGTCCAAATTCCAAAGGGGTCCTGTGCATCTTTGGGTCCGGATCAGATGCAAATTCAGGCAAAAATTTAATTCCTATAACCAGCGAAGCCTGTGCCGAGTTAAATCGAACAACGACCAAAATTCTGTCATCAATAGACGCTATAACTTTTGCCAATCCCCAGACGACATCCGGTGACGAAACACGTAGGTTGGTGCCTGCAACAGTGATGTCATTACGTTTTATATCTAAGGAGGTTGATGGGCAAAAACAAACAGGAAGCGGAAAGAAGCCTGTGGAGACGCCGCGATCCCCGTTATGAGACACATTATTGTATCGCTCATGAATGTCTTACATCTTGTAAGTGCAACCCACTTGTTTTATTGAATTCAATTTTGTTAGGTACTACACTATGGGAGCTTTGTCTGTTTATATCTTTTGAGTGTTACCAATGTAGCAGCAGGTCCTGACATCACTAAGGGTTCTGGGTAGGGATGAGCTTCGAGTTCGAGTAGAACTCATGTTCGACTCGAACATTGCCTGTGTGCCCAACAGCGAACTATTTGGGGTGTTCGCGGCAAGTTCGTGTGAACTTTAGAACCCTGTTAAAGTCTATGGGACTTGAACGTTTGAAATCTGAAGTGCTAATTTTAAAGGCTAATATGCTAGTTATAGTAATAAAAAGTGTTTGGGGACCCGGATCCTGCCCCAGGGGACATGTATCAATGCAAAGAAAGGTTTTAAAAACTGCAGTTTTTCTGGCAGCAGTGATTTTAATAATTCCTTTAAGTGAAACAATAAAAGTGAAATATTCCTTTAAATTTCGTACCGGGGGGGGGGGAGGGGTGTATAGTATGTCTGTAAAGTAGCTCTTGTTTCCCATGCTCAGAACTGTTCCTGCACAAAGTGTCATTTCTGAAGGGAAAAAAAGTAATTTAAAATCACTTGCGGCTATAATGAATTGTCGGCTCTCGGCAATACAGAGAAAAGTCATTCATAAAAAAAAAATGTGTGGGGGTCCACAGCATTTTTTTTTTATTTGGGGTGGAGTTCCCCTTAAAATCCATACCAGTCCTGAAGGGTCTGGAATGGATATTTGGGGGAAACCCCACATAATTTTTATTTAATTTGACGCAGGGTTCCCCTTAATATCCATACCCGAAGGGCCTGGTAATTGAATTTGGGGGGACCCCCACGCACTCTTTTTTTTATGAATGACTTTTCTCTGTATTGCTGGTATCCGACAATTCATTATAGCCACAAGTGATTTTAAATGACTTTTTTCCTTCAGAAATTACATTTTGTGCAGGGACAGTTTTAAGCACAGGAAACAAGTGCTACTTTACAGGCATACTATACACCCCCCTAGGTACGAAATTTAAAGGAATATTCCAATTTTACTGTTTCACTTTAAGCATTATTAAAATCACTGCTCCTAAAAAAACGGCCATTTTTTAAAACTTTTTTTCCATTGATACATGTCCCCTGGGGCAGGACCCAGGTCCCCAAACACTCCCCTGAGGCAGGACCGGGTCCCCAAACACTTTTTAGGACAATAACTTGCATATTAGCCTTTAAAATTAGTACTTTAGATTTCAAATGTTCGAGTCCCATAGACTTTAACAGGGTTCTAAAGTTCACACAAACTTTTGGTCTGTTCGCAGGTTCTGATGCGAACCGAATCCAGGGGTGTTCGGCTCATCCCTAGTTCTGGGGAGTGTTGTAGAATCTCATATTAGCCAATGTATTTCATATTATTCTTTCATATTATTCATATTGATTTGCATATGTTTTATTGATAATATAATTATTATTCATTATTATTATTATTATTATTATTAAGTAGTGGTCTTATCAATATTATTATTCAATAGTAAAGCAATAGTTATTAAATCTTTATTAATGTACACTTATATTCTATTATTCTATTAAGTTACAGAATGTCTTTATTTTTAAGTACTGAACTTTAGCTGGTATTGTTAAAGCGGTTGTATACCCGCATTTTTTTTTTTTTTTTTTTTTTACACCTGCAAGGGAAAAGCCATAATGAGCTAGTATGCACCGCATACTAGCTCATTATGAAATACTTACCTTGGAACAAGGTGAAGAGAACTTACCTGGTCCACACCGAGAGAGATGTCATCTTGCTCCGGCGTGTCTTCCGGGTATCGCCGCTCCAGCGCTGTGATTGGCTGGAGTGGCGATGGCGGCATGCGCGCGGGAGATTTCAATTCGGCAAGGTCCGGCGGCTGCTGGTCCTTTCGCCGCGGATCCCCCCTTGGGCATGCGCTGCTGCAATCAGCGGCGCATTGCGAGGGGAATATCTCCTAAACCATACAGGTTTAGGAGATATTCTTTATACTTACAGGTAAGCCTTATTATAGGCTTACCTGTAAGTGAAAGTGGTAGTATAGAGTATGCTACCACTTTAAGACAGTCATAACTAGGTGAAAGTGCACTGAAGACAGTTTATTCTAAGTTCAACTAATTAGACAAAGGAACATTCTGACAATTTTTTTTTGTAGCCCTGTTGGGGGGCTTTGGTGAGATTTCCCATTTGAGACAGAGAAAGGGACTAGGGACACAGATTCCCCAGTCCATTTCTCTGCAGCCTCAGCTAAAATGAATGGCGAGAAGACAGCAGCTCCTCTCCATTCATGAACTGAAGCATCATAAATATATATATATATATATATATGTATGTGTATATGTATATATAATATGAATAATACAGTATCTTTTATGGAACCAAAAATATAAATACATACACATAGAATTAGTAAGACATAACCGATAAGGAATGGGTTTTTGAAAGTTAATTCTCCGAAAGTCATAAATCTGTCATCCTTGAAGTGATGGCTAACACAGCTGGGTGCCAGACTGTCTCTACACAGGTGTTTTTAATTGGACAAAACCAGTTATAAATCACTTTAACCACTTAACCCCCGGACCATATTGCTGCCCAATGACCAGAGCACTTTTTGTGATTCGGCACTGCGTCGCTTTAACTGACAATTGCGCGGTCGTGCGATGTGGCTCCCAAACAAAATTGGTGTCCTTTTTTTTCCACAAATAGAGCTTTCTTTTGGTGGTATTTGATCATCTCTGCGGATTTTATTTTTTGCGCTATAAACAAAAATAGAGCGACAATTTTGAAAAAAAAACAATATTTTTTACCTTTTCCCCCAAAAATATATATACATATTTTTTTTCCTCAGTTTAGGCTGATACGTATTATTCTACATATTTTTCATGAAAAAAATCATAATAAGCGTTTATTGATTGGTTTGCGCAAAAGTTATAGGGCCAGATTCACATACACTTAATATTGCGCTGCGTAATCGAAATACTCTACGCTGCCGTATTTTACCAGGCTCTACACCGAATTCTGGTAGATTTTTGCCCGTATGCTACGGCGGCGTAGTCTATTTCTCGCCGCGTAATCGAAATACGCGATTAGGGGGCGTGAAGCATTTAAATTAAGCGCATCCCCGCGGCGATCAAACTGCGCATGCTCCGTTCAGAAATGTACCGCCGTGCATTGCGCGAAATCACGTCGTTACGTCATTCGTTGTTTGAGTAGCGTCGTTTACGAACATTCCTATTCTCGGAAGACTTACGTAAAAAATAATAAAAGACGTCGGAAAACGTAGAAATTAGACGCGGGAACGACGGCCATACTTAACATGGGCTGTCTAATATTAAAGCAGCGTGCTTTAAAATTACCTATGGAATCCTAACCGATAGATACAAAACCAAACGTTAGTAGGCATGACTATCGGTTAAAAATCCACTCATGCTCAGAATCAAGTCGACGCATGCTTGGAAGCATTGAACTTAATTTTTTTCAGCACGTCGTTTTGTTTTAAATCACCGCGTACTGATGACAACGGTCCTTCAGACCGTTCTCATCGGATTGACTGATCGTGTGTATGAGGCCACATACACACGATCAGTCCATCCGATGAGAACGGTCCGAAGGACCATTTTCATCGGTTAACTGATGAAGCTGACTGATGGTCTGATGTGCCTACACACCATCGGTTAAAAAAACAATCATATGTGAACGCGGTGACGTAAAACACAACGACGTGCTGAAAAATGAAGTTCAATGCTTCCAAGCATGCGTCGACTTGATTCTGAGCATGTGCGGCTTTTTAACCAATGCTTTTGCATACTAACGATCGATTTTGACCTATCAGTTAGGCGTCCATCGGTTAAATTTTAAAGCAAGTTCTCTTTTTTTTTGACCAAAGGATAACTGACCGATGGGGCCCACACACAATCGGTTTGGATGGATGAAACTGAGAGGGAGTCAGATGGGAGCTCATAAGGCTGACCTCCATGTATGCAGCCCTATTGCATGGGTCATGGGGGTCACAACCAATGGGCAATATTCTGTTCAGATAGGCATCTGTCGGGCTAGCTGATTGTCTATGCAGCCCTATTGCACGGGTGGAAACGGTCAGAACCGATAGGCAAATATCTGTCCGTAACTTGTATCCTCGTACGAGTCAAATGGGGAAAACTTCTTAACTTGTTCCAGAGTGTGGTCTCAGGTGAATTTCCCCCACAAACTCAGCCGAGCCGGTCGACCACCTGGTCCCCATCAAGTAACGGGTTTCCAAGAATTGGCAGTAACGAGGAAATCGATGTGAGAAAGTACTTCAAGCGGTCTTCAGGTATCCAGAACCCATGAAGCAAACACAGTTTACTATATGCCTGATTTTATACACTTTCTGGTACGCATGTATTTATAAGGGATAACTTGTTTTTGGGGATTCAATAAAACCCATCAAAACGATATTGCCCTATATGAATTTTTTTCTTTTCATATGCCTGCGGATGTTCCATCTATAAATACTGAGAAAGTGATAAGCCACAGACGGAGAGTGAGGAGTTACACTGATATGCTGTTTTAAATCTACCATCTGGTGAGTGTTTTACCCGAAGGGGACCCCATATCCCCCCATGCGGTGAATCCTTTTGGTGATTGAAGCACACACTTGTAGTAATATTAATATAGATGTGTTGGTATTTAAAATATTGTGTTATACAGTATGTATGGTATGGTATTTAGGCATTCAAGGTTACACATCAAAGGAAGTTTGCTGACCAAATCTTGTGGCCAAAGGATCAAAAGATACAGAGGACCCTTTGATGTGTAAATCTTATCTAAGACAACCTAGGTATGTGAGATGGCCTGGTACTTCCTGACATACATAAGGAAGTGTTTATTAATGGTAATTAGACATTCAATGGGAACATTTGGTTGACCCCCCTCCAGTATGATACCATTATATGAGAAAGACAGGCTGACATTCAGGTCATCTTGTCAGAGAGAAAGTACTCTCTGTATGAGTATGGGGTCGCAGGTAGAAATCTGAATGACTCTGCTGGATTTTTGTATCATCTGTGGACGTTGGACTATTCTGTATTGTAGTTGTTGAAATAAATGCGTTCTCTGGAGGACCTGGTGTTTTGCTGCGAGAACAATCTACTAACATCATACTAGACACTATGGGCCAGATTCAGGTAGAGTTAGGCTGGCGGATCAATGGATCCACCAGCCTTACTGTCACTTTAAGCCGGCGTTTTTGTTTTCTGTAACCAGAAAACAAGAAACGCCGGGTTGGAGTTCCGATGCGATCGGCGCAATTGAATTTCGCCATCGCATCGTTACTTCAACTTAAAAATGGCGCCGGGGGCGTTCCCGCCGATTTACGCTCAAAAAGTATGTTAATGAGCGGGAATCGGCAATTCACGATCTTTTTTGGGCGCGACGCAGTGACTTTACGACGTTTCCGGAAGCGATACGCAGCGTATAGGTAAAGCAGCCCCCTAGTGGAGTATCCTATGTTAAGTATAGGCGTCGTCATCGCGTCGGAAAAAAAACAAATCGCGTCGCTTGCGTAAAACATTCATGAATGGGGATGTGACGTCATTGACGTTCACTGACAGAATTTGGAGCATGCGCACTGGGATGCATTGACACTCGACGCATGCGCAGTACGTTCGCCGCGGGATCGCGCTTAGTTTGAATACTACACGCCCCGTACCCGCCCAATTTGAATTCCGCCGGCTCATTTGCGATGCGCTGCCGCAACTTTAGGAGCAAGTCCTTCATGAATAACAGCACTTGCTCCTAAAATTTCGGCAGAGTAACGTAAATGAGAAGCGTTACTCCAGAGCAAAGATGCTCTGATCTACCTGAATCTGGCCCAATACGATAGACAATACACGCTAAAAGATCTAAAGACTACATTGGTGCCGTTCAAGTGACCAGAAGCGCATTTTCAGGACTTAGTAACAGAAGTCGTGATGACAGAAATCCTGTGAGTTGGACAAGAAGTCTGATGAAGAAAAAGACCTGTGCTGTGACTCTATGTCTGGTTGTGACATAAGAGTCTGATATACAAGACTAAACAAGTTTGGAACCCCAGAATTATTCTCTGGAGACTGGAAACTGAAGAAAGAAAACGACTGTCCTGTACCAGAAGACTGGAACTGGCAAGGTGGAGCTTCAAATGCGGTGAGTAAAATATTTCCTTTTTTTTCTTTAAATTATTAATAATATAGTCAAAATGCTTACTCGGTGTGAAGCTAGTGTCAGTTCTGATAAAGTTAACAGATGGGTATCAAAATGTATTAAGCGTCATGGCGGTCCTTATGAAATTCCAGAAAAATGTAAGCAGACGTGGACTATGATGAAGGAATTTTTAGAGAAAAGTGTTTTTGATAGCAAAATTTCAGAAAGTAAGAGAAAGGGTTGTATTGTGCAGGGCTTGTTATCTTGCTGTTTAAAAATGGAAAGTTCTTTGAATGATAAAGTTATGGAAATTGCGCAGTTACAGAGTGAAGTTGATAATACCCATAAGGTTTGTCAGCGGTTACAAAACCAATCAGACACTGAGACAGTAAATTTAAAATTGCATGCAGTTACCATTGGTGGAGCTTTGCTTGAGAAATCTAAACTGTGTGATGAATTATCAGAGGAAAATGAGAGATTAAAATTAAGAATTATGGAATTGGAGAAGAGATCTCAGGAATGCAGATGTGCATCAAATCTTGGATTCAGCAATCTGCAGCAAAATACAAACACAAACTTTCTATCAAATGAAACAGAACCTCATATTAAATCTGATAATTCATTGCCAGCCGCACCCACTGTGACCACCACGGTTTATAATAATAATACAGGGGAGGTTCAGCTTGTAATGAAGCATTTGAAACCAAAATAACTAGATGCAATTCTTAAAGAAATAGGAATGGTTCCCTGCCATGATTTAAACAGATTTTTGAAATGGTTTTGTGACTTGCAGAATATCAGGGACATGTATAGTCTCAACCCATCGGACTTATACATTCTATAGGTAATAGTCTTTGGATGAGAATTAAACAGATCTGTATTCAGCCTCTGAGGACAAGAGACATATTACTGGAATTATTATGTGTCTTGTATGGAGTGCGTTCTGATGTAGCGATTTGTGGGAAGATCCACCAAATGCAGAGTGAATCTCCCTATGAATTGTCGCACAGGTTAGCAACTATTATGGAATTATTGGTTGGTAATAATCTTGCATTTGAGCAGGGAGGCTCGATACATATCAGTATGATTCTAGATGCTTTGCATGAAGATATCAAACAAAATATTTTATTAGTTACCCCGAATCCTCATGATTTAAAAGACGTATTGTTGAGGGCGGATCATTTATGGAGAAAGTCAAACGAGCAAGCTGTCAGAATTGATGTAGCCACATTGTTTAGGCAGAAAGATCAGAAGATAATATCTAATGATTACAACAAGAGAGGGAACTCTGCATCAAACATAAGTGATATTAATATGAAAAACAGAGCTGGCCGAAATCATAATAAGAAAAAGGCCTGGATACCATTTCCTCAGTTAAAACAGAAATATGACCACCTTAAAATTGAGTATGATAAGATGAAAATAGAATATTACACACTATTAGAACAGTTGAAAGGTCCAGATCTGAGGTCACATGGGCGGGCTCTAGAGGAGCAGACATGCCTGCCTAGAGCTCCGCTACTCGGGGAAGAAAGCCGTGGATAACCCGGTATTTGATCTGGTCAAACCATCCCATAAACGGACCACAAGCTGTAGGAAGGTGAGGGGGACATTTGGGTGAAAGAATGGTGCTAGGAGGTGCCAGAAACAGGACAAAAACGAATCCTCCAAGCAGCCCTCAGCTGAGCAAAGGCACCACTAAGACAGCACCGCTCGCCTCAGAACAGCTCCCCTCAGGGAAACAGAGAAAGCAAACGGCAGCTAAAACTGCCAAAACAACTAATCTTATGGCATCTCTGTCCAATATTACCTCAGATAGTGAGGGAGAGGACTCAAATGTGTCACCACAGTTGGATAAAGGTGACAAGGAAATCCCCTCAGGATTGCTCAAACAATTTGAAAAGATGCTTCACAGAGCACTTAAACAGACATCTGAACAAATCACCTTAAGTCTCACAAGAGAAATAAGGGAGATAGGGAACCGCACAGATGCCCTGGAAACCAAGGTAGATGAAATAGAAATCTTTACTCAGGAATGCATGTCTGATATAGATACCCTCAAGGAAGAAAATTTAACCCTGCAAAATAGACTGGAGGATTTTGAGAATCGGGCAAAAAGGTCAAACCTGAGATTTAGGGGCATACCAGAGTCTGTAGTAGACCTTCAATCCACCATTCTTGCCCTATGCCAAGAACTGCTCCCAGGCATCCCTGTAGAGCGCCTAGAAATGGACAGGATTCATAGGGCTCTCACCCCTAAAAAGGCTGACGGTCCCCCCAGGGACATAATAACCAAATTTCATTACTATAGGTCCAAAGAGCAAATACTGCAGGCAGCAAGAGAAAAAAACATCTTGACTTTTCAAAACTACAACTACCAAATTTTTGCGGACATCTCACAACAGACAATTAACAAGAGAAGAGCCATGAAGCCCCTCCTGATTGAGTTACAGCAACGCAACATTAAATACCAATGGGGTTTCCCTTTTTCCCTCCGTTTTACACTGCAAGGGACAAAGATAGTCTGCAGGTCACCTGACCAGTTACACCAAGCCCTTGTGGACTTCAAATTAATTGAGCAACCCTCTGCCACATCATCCACACGCAGAAGATCGCCATCATCCTCAGCCAACAACCATGCTACGCAGCAGGACCAAAATGAAGACTTCCATCAGTCAAGCAAACGAGGCAGATTCGTGTCACATCCTCCTGAACGAGAAGACTCAATGGACTGATCATCTTACATTATTAACCATTTTTCCCTTTCTCTCTAGGTTGGAACTCTGGTCACTTGCATCTGAGCTGCTTGTACCACCCTTAGGGTGACCCCCCTCTTCTGGTAACGACCCCAAATCCATTCACTAGGTAATAATATTGTAACCACCACCCTACCCTTTTATCACACATTCCCCATAGTAGCCTACCCAACTATACCCTTCCCTCCTTTTCTGGAACCACATCCATGGCTCTGTACTCTGAAACTTTGGTAAAATCCAGAGAAAGCAAGAATAGTTTAATCCCTCCTAACCGGCACAAATTCATGACCACTTTCCTTTAATTGTTAAATCCACTCTCTTTAAGCGAACGGTTGCCTACTGCACCCCCTCTCCCTCAAGTCATTCTGGCTATCGCAATAGATGACAGCAATATGGATTTAATCCTATTGTTCTAATCTATCCCTAATAATCCAGACTCCACTCTACTCCCACTCCCAACCTAACCTCCCGGTATATCTCCTGGGTGATCCCGCCTGTCCCAAGACCCCTATACCCCATTAGGCAGTACCATTTACCTCAGGTACGATAGGGTTCCCCCCTCCCTTGCTCAGCTAATATTGTAATATTCTACATAGCCAAGCGCATCCTCTCATCTCTTACAATTGCTCTTCTCTCCCCTTTTTGTACACTACGGAACGCGGCACTCTGACCCTTGGAAAAACATGTGCCCCATTTGGTCTAACTCAGACCCCCAACTTAATATGTGGGGATCTGACGGAGACCCCCTTTTCCCTGGTGGGGATCCTTTTCCCCAACCACGGACTAATGCTAAATATGTTTGTTACAATTTGTTAACTGCTGTTGCACTAACCTTTGTTGTCTTTTATTTTTCCCCTGAAACCTCCTTTCCTGCCCTTCTCCCCATCCAGTCTGCACGGAGTGGTCCGGGTAATTGCTACACGCGGAAGCACGGTAAGATTGAGTTGTCGGTTTGGCTACCATGGCACCATTGAACTTATTGTCACTCAATGTTCAAGGCTTAAACATACCACAGAAGCGATCAAAAGCTTTCAGGCTTTTCCAGTCAAAAAAGGCCCACATAGTCTGCCTTCAGGAAACTCATTTCACCCCAAGCACAACCCCTAAGTACTTTCACACAGCTTATCCACAAGTTTACAATGCATCCGCCACAGTAAAGAAAAGAGGCACCCTTATAGCCTTCCACCGCTCGACTCCTTTCACATTGAACACAGAAATCAGAGACCCAGAGGGGAGATACCTGATCTTAACAGGCTATATTTTAGACACGGCAATTACGATTGTCTCATACTATGCCCCTAACCTCAATCCTATGCCATTCATGTCTCACCTTCTTCAAACCATAAATGCTCATAAACTTGGCTCCCTTCTGATTTGCGGAGACTCAAACCAGGTTCTTCTCCCTTTCTTAGACAAGTCCGCCTATATTCAACACAAACACCATCCTAAATGGAATCTTCCCAATCTCCTCTCAAAATACAACCTGGTGGACTCATGGAGGGAGATGAACCCAACAAAACGCAACTTCACCTATTTTTCAAATCCGCACCAATCATTTAGTAGAATAGATCACATATTCCTAACAACCGGAATGATGCCTGAAGTCCTCCACTCCAATATAGTCCCTATTCCGTGGTCAGACCACAACGCAGTTCTTACAACTATTGCCTCAACCATTCCAAAAAAGCACGACCGGTCTTGGTATATGCCTGAGCTATTACTTAACCACCCCACTCACTGTCTAGAAATAGAACAATCTTTAAGAGACTATCTAACCCACAATGAGAGCCCTGAAATATCCGCCCTCACACTCTGGGAAGCCCACAAGCCAGTTCTAAGAGGGACTATTCAGAGACAATTAGGGATCCTCAAAAAACAAAGGAAACAAATGGCGATGAATTTGGAAAAATAATTTAATCTAGCATTTTTAGACTTCCAAGACAATTATTCACCCAGAACTAAGGACCGTCTAGACAAAGCTCGCTTAGAGTACGACCTATTCCTTACAGAATCAGCCAATAAAAGTTTAAACAGGTCCAAACACACCTTATACAAACAAGCCAACAAGCCGGGGGCTTATTTAGCAAGATCATTAAATTTCTTTAAGAAATCCTATACCCCCATTAAACTGAAATTGGCTAACAACATCATCTCTAGCAACCCCCTTAAAATCGTACAAAAATTTAGCTCCCACCTGAAAAAACTGTACTCGGATACAAATGTAATCAATGAAAAGGAGGCGGACTCCTTTTATTCGCAACTCCATCTACCCCAAATGTCGGACTCCCAAAAATTGCAATTAGAATCACCTGTATCACATAATGAAGTAAGCAATGCGATAAAGGACCTTAAACTAAATAAAAGACCTGGACGCGACGGATTCACTGCTAAATATTACAAAACATTCACTGAACTCCTCTCACCAAGGCTAGCTGAGGCCTTTAATGACTTGCTAAACCGAAAATCCTTCCGACAGGAATCCCTCATGGCCACAATCTGTATGATACCAAAACCACAAACCGATAACACCGCATGCGAAAACTTTCGTCCCATTTCAATGCTGAATACGGACATTAAACGTCTTGGTAAGATCTTGGCGGTGCGCCTAAACAGAATAATAGGCTCACTGGTCCATCGTGACCAGGTTGGCTTTATACCGAACCGGCAAGCAGGTGACAATATTAAAAGGGCGTACTTGCTAGCTCATATAGCTAAGAAAAGGGGCATCCCAGCGTGCTTTCTGTCACTGGATATTAAACAAGCTTTCGACTCTATATCCTGGTCTTACCTAAAATATGCATTACAAAAATGGGGCTTTGGACCCAACTTCATGACATGGATAATGGAATTATACAATAATCCGAAGGCATGCGTCAAATACGCAGGCTACAAGTCAGACCCATTTTCCATTGGCAGAGGCACAAGACAGGGATGCCCGCTTTCCCCTCTTTTGTTCGCCCTCCTCATAGAACCACTTGCGCATAAGATTAGGTCAGACCCCAAGATCTTAGGTATAGAGGTAGGGGGCCATAAGCATAAACTATGTATGTTCGCCGATGACATCCTCCTTTTTCTCGCGACCCCTCAGGTAACAGGCAAAAACCTAATGTCCCTACTAAAACATTATGCGTCTTTCTCAGGACTAGTTATAAACCCCAAAAAGAGCTTGGCTCTCAATAGACAAAACATGTGTCAGTGAGGTGTGCAGCAGACGTGCAGCAGACGCTCTCACCTAGTCTGCTCACCTTAGGGCCAGTGAGAGCAGGACGCTCTCAAACGAGTCGGCTCTCCCCAGGGTCAGTATCAGCCAGGCAGGCAGGATTTTTTCACAGCTCTCTCCTCTCCAGACATCCTCCCAGGTAGGCCCTACTTTTCATCACCTCCCCTGGAACCGATTGGCGGCCGTCCTTATCAGGATAAGCCGCCGAATCGGCTGAACGCTGGGGTCTCCTTCCCTCTCCTTACCCCACATTACCACCCACCTGCCAATGCAATCTTCCCCCCGGCGCTTCCCCGCGATTCCCCGTCTTTTCCCCTGAACCGCGCCAGCCGTGACTGATTCGCGGCCGCCGCATCTTAGGAAAGGCCGCGGCTTCATCCGCGGCCTAGCGGCGCGCCGCATTCTCGGCCAAATCACCTGTAGTAGCCCCCAGGAGCTCACCCCCAGCCCCTCTAGGTACTCTACCACCCCTGGCCTCAACAAGCAGGCCCCCCCCTGGCTCACCAATCCACCCAGCTGGCTAAACACCAGCCAGGGTCCCAGGCCCTGCTCCTGGTCGGCGGCCATCTTGGTACACCCAGCAGCAGTGTCAGCTCCCCCCCCCCACCCCCCTTTTCACAACTTAATAGTACTTGATCCAGGGGTTCGTCCGATCGCCTTTCAGGGATCAGGAAGGAATTTTTTCCCCTACCAAATGCAAATTGGCATAGCATGGTTAGGGTTTTTTTGCCTTCCTCTGGACCAAGCCGGGAGGATTCACTGAATCCTCTCTTCATCGCCACCAAAAGGAACGACTTTTCCCCCAGGTGAATGGCGACCATGGCTAATCTGCGGTACTCCGCAGAAACCATTGGGAATTTGAGGCGTTTCGCCGCAATACTGCCAGCCATCACCAAAAAGACTCTAAGAATTGAGCACCTTTTGAGGATCGATCGACGATCGACTGTCAAAAACTTTAACCATTTACCCCAACCTAAGCGCATTTCATGTGCTCTGATCAACACAAGATCGGCAGTAAAACACCGACTTGAAATCCATGATTTCATTCTACAACACGACCTAGACTGCCTCTTCATTACAGAGAGCTGGCTCACAGCCGACTGTAACACCATTTTAGGAGAATTGGTGCCAGAAAACTACCGTATTATTACGGAAAACAGAATAGGGCAAAGAGGAGGAGGACTGGCGGTGATCCATAAGACGCGTCTTGCGATCACAAAACCAAGCCTCCAAAACCCTCTTCCATTCATGGAAACCCTTACTCTTCAACTGCAAGTAAACGGCCAGGAGACCGTCCGGATTCTACTCTGCTATAGGCCACCTGGCCCTAAGTCGCAGCTGCTCCCATCTTTGACAGACTTTGTCTCCTCCTATACCCTGAATAGCAAACACCTTTTGCTGCTCGGGGACTTCAACCTCTGGGCCAACTCCCCGCAAGACCCCGTTGCCGACGCCTGCATCGACCACCTGGAAGGATTAGGGCTTCAGCAACTAGTATGTGGGCCCACACATGCTTCAGGTCACACGCTCAATCTTATTTTCAGACAAGATCTGGAAATAAAAATCTTGGAAAATGAACCATTGCCATGGACAGATCACCATGCAATTAAATTCATTATTTCCTCTCCCAGATGGTGAGGACCCCGCCTCACTAAATTCCCGATGGGACGAGTTTAAACTTCATGCGCGTAGGGTACTAGACACTAGGATAAACAGACTTAAAAAATCATCGAGGGTAGAGGTGGCCCTATGTGAGGACAGGCTGCTAGAGCTCGAGAGGGTTTATGGCACTCAGCCCTCCTCCGAAAACCTCACGAAGGTGAAGCTACAGTCCAGAGTGGTCTCTCAGCTCCACCTTGAAAAGGCAAAACAAAAGGTGTTCTTCTGCAAGACAAGGGTGTACGAGCATGGGGAAAAGGCAGGAAAGATGTTGGCCTACCTAGCACATATGGAAGACAGACAGCCGGTGGTGGTGTCCTTGGCAGGGTCGGACGGCTCGGTCATTACAGATCCAGTTGAGGTGGCGGATAACTTTCGGCGGTTTTACGAAGATCTTTATAGATCCCGGTGCCATCATACGCCGCAAGAGATTCGGGAGTACTTGCACACCCTACTCTTTCCTCGACTGACCCCGGAGCAGGTTAAGGGGCTAGAGGCCCCCATTACCACACAAGATATTGCTGAGGCCATATCGCAGCTAGCTAAATCTAAGACGCCGGGGCTAGACGGTTTACCCCTGGAATTTTATGCTAAGTATTCCGAAGTACTGGTCCCCAGACTTGAAACCTTGTATCGCTCCATATTTGACCGGGGAATCCTCCCCACATCTATGCAGGAGGCACAGATTATTGTGCTTCCTAAACCGGGTAAGGACCTTGGATTCCCAGAATCTTACAGGCCTATTTCCCTGTTGACGGTAGATATTAAAATCCTGGCCAAAATGTTATCCTCTAGATTGAACTCAGTAATACTTTCCTTGATACATACAGACCAGACCGGCTTTATGCCAGGGAAGAACACAGCAATGAACATACGTAGGTTGTTTATGAACATTCAGGCTCAGCATGACAACATGGGTTCGAGGGTGGTGGTGACATTGGACACGGCAAAAGCCTTCGACTCGGTCGAATGGCCCTACCTTTGGGAATGTTTACAGTGCTACGGGTTTGGCCCGAAATTTATCAGGTGGGTGCAACTTTTATACCAGAACCCCCGGGCTAGGATCTTTGTCAACGGGTGGCTTTCTGACCAAATTTCCCTGGAACGGGGTACAAGGCAGGGCTGCCCCCTGTCCCCACTGCTGTATGCTCTGGCGGCGGAACCATTGGCTATGGCCATTAGGACGTCCCCGGGGGTAGTGGGCCTCAGGAAGGGGGATACCTGGGAAAAGATAGGGCTGTACGCGGACGACACGGTACTCTACTTAGCAGACCAGGGCCCATCTCTTGGTGTGGCGCTGAATATTATAGACCGGGTGGGGCAGTACTCTGGCTTAAAAATTAATTGGGACAAATCTAAAATTCTTCCATTAGACATGTTTCCCCCCCCCGCTGTGTCCCCAGCTCTACCATTGCAAAGAGTAGCGGAAGTTAAATACCTGGGGGTGAGGGTCACCAGAAATCTGCAGGACTATATCACCTTGAATGTCGAACCTCTATTTACCATTATCAAATCTAGAACCCAAGCTTGGTCGAGGCTGCCATTGGGAGTTATGGGTAGAATTAATTTAATTAAAATGATACTGCTACCTAAAATCTTATATGTGGTATGGCATGCTCCCTTATACATTCCCCTTAAAATATTTAAGCAAATGGAGGCACTGCTCAATTCTTTTGTATGGGGTTAGGGTAGGCACAAGCTGGCATGGCACATTCTCAAAAACCCCACAGCGGAGGGGGGATGCTCCCTCCCGGATATCCACGACTACTATATAGCGTCACAGCTGTCCCACCTCTACCACTTCAATACCACCGAGTCGCAGAGGTATAGGGAACTAGTGTGTAATAGGCCGGGCAGTGCGCTCCACACACCTAGTCAGGCGATTTTTCGGAGAGGATAGGGAGGGAGTAGGACACCGTACTTTGAGGCCGGGATGCTACTACACCACCGCAAGGTCTGGGAAATAGCACTTAAGAAGCAAGATAGATCGCACGTGCATTCACACACCCCGCTGTGGAACAACAGTTGCCTGCCGGAGCTGAATAAGGTACCAGATCCTCCGATCTGGGCCTCGTATGGGGTGCTGTACCTATCTCAGGTCCTCACTAGGACTGGGCCTAAACCGTACCCTGCGCTAAAGGAGGAATTCTCTCTTCCCCAACACTTATTATTTCGATATTTACAGTTGAAACACGCTCTCAGGAGGCAGATGTCCTTGGTAGAGATGGAGCTGGACACTCCACTGGTCCTTGACGTTATTTTTGGAACAGACCCTACTAAGCTTATCTCTAACATCTATTACGTTCTTAGACAGCACAGGGTGTCTAGGGTATCTCAGAAAGCTAGGGTGCAGTGGGAACAGGATGTGGGACCCATTGAGGACTCAGACTGGGAGGAGGTATTGGAGGGGGTCAAGACCGCATCCCCTAAGGTTTCGGACAGACTGACACAACTATATATTATACACCAGGCTTATCTCACTCCAATACGACTAGCAAAATTTCAATCTGAACGGAACCACCTCTGCCCCAAGTGTACTTTAGCGGAGGGTACTTTCTACCATATGCTGTGGCACTGCTCTGACATACAGGCATATTGGCTGCAGGTGACACAGTTCTTACACGATAACATGGGATCACCTGTGGGGATGGACCCAAAGCTCTGCTTATTGGGACTGCTGCCGGACGTGGAGCTGGATAAGTTCCAGACTATATTCATTTATGAATCATTATTCCTGGCTAGGAAGGTGATCGCTAAGACCTGGTTTCGGGAGACAGCTCCGACTCTTAGAGAATGGAAGAGGGAGGTGAATAGAGTGCTTCCGTATAGGAAATTGATATACATGCATAGGGGCCGCCCTCAAAAGTTTGCTAATGTCTGGGATAGATGGTTGACAGACGGGGAGACGTATACGGGGTGACTCAGAGTTGCCCCTGGTGTCCTCACCAAGGGCAGACCGTGCATACAAGGGGAGGTGGATTATGGGTGTATACCCTCCTAAGCAGTCCGCAATGGGGTGTGACTTGGACAATAGTCTACCTGGGGAGTTATAACGATTTGTACTAGCTGTGTAACTGATGATGCTTTGTGTATTCCGGTGCTGATTGGAACCTCTGTGATGTATGATTGTATGCCTTGTTTACATATCAATAAACTTGTTTACTTGGTAAAAAAAAAATCATTATTTCCGAATTCCCCCCCTTAACAAAAACATCAAATCCAGTGACAACACACTGGACCAGATGTCAGAAGAAGCTCCATTCGGAACTCTTCAAAGCCACGTTAGGGAAAAAAATAAACACAATTCAGCCGCACCAAACAGCGGCAGAAACACTGGAGGCCATAAACACAGCACTATTGCAGTCAGCTGACTTGATAGCGCCGAAACGAAAGACCCAGATCAGGAAAAATAACTCCGGCTGGTTCAACAACCAGCTGGCGTTACTGAAGCAAGAGCGCAGAAGGGCAGAAGCAGCCTGGAAAAGAAACTCTTCAGATGAGAACCTCTCGATCTACAAGGCAATAACCAGAAAATACTACAAGCAAATCTTCGAAGCCAAGAAAAACTATTTTTCTGAGGCTATCAACGGTGCCCTAAATCGCCCCCGCGAACTCTTCAAGCTGGTCACTCAGACCATGAATCCAGAATGTCTTGAAGCCCCCAACTTGGACACACAAGAATTTTGCGATGAGTTATCGGATTGCTTCATTAACAAAATTATGGCAATCCGGCAAAGCATTCAGCAAAACAATTGCTCTCCCAGCCCCCCCCCGTAGGCATTTACACAGCACCGGCAGCAATTCACCACAGTTTGGTGAATTCACGCTGGAACCCATCTCCATTCAGACCACTAAAAATATCATTGGCGCTCTGCGCAACAGCACTGCGCCAAATGATATTATCCCCACCAAACTGCTGAAGGAATGCGCTGACATCCTGGCACCTCCTGTCACGCAGCTTATTAACCAATCCTTCAGGGAGGGCAAAATGCCCTCCCAGCTGAAGGAGGGCTTCATTCAACCCATTTTGAAGAAAGCCACCCTGGATCCTAAGGATCCACTCAACTGGCGCCCCATAACAGGCCTAAATGTTCTCTCCAAGGTAATGGAGAAAGCAGTGGTACAGCAGCTGCAACAGCATCTAGATACCCACAACTTACTCGACCCATTGCAATCAGGATTCCGTCCCGGACACGGGACGGAAACAGCATTGCTTAAGATATGGGACGACGTTCTCGAGGCCGCAGACGAAGGAGAATCTTCTCTTCTGGTTCTGCTGGACCTAAGCGCAGCCTTTGATACAGTTGATCATAAGCTGTTATTGACTCGGCTGGCTAAAATAGCCAAAGTCGCAGAAAGCGATCTATCTTGGTTCTCCTCTTTTTTGGTAAACCGATCGCAAATAGTGAAGCTAGGACCATTCACTTCGGAACAACGCACATTATCGTGCGGGGTCCCTCAGGGATCTCGGATAGCCGGGATAATCTGTGTCCTTGTTAAGGGGAATAGCACTCCCAAAACATCAATCCGAGGGTATATGAAAAATAAAGGGCTCATATAGTGTAAAATCCTTTTTAATCCATAAAAAGCAAAAGAAATGCACTTACAAATTTAGTAGAAATGTAGAGCGTTTTAAAAATTAGCCGGCCGGCTTGGAACATACAGCCCGTATCCGTGTAGAGAAAAGCGCGGTGACGTCAGAACGCCGCCTCCCTACGTCACGTTCACGTTCTGACGTCACCGCGCTTTTCTCTACCCGGATACGGGCTGTATGTTCCAAGCCGGCCGGCTAATTTTTAAAACGCTCTACATTTCTACTAAATGTGTAAGTGCATTTCTTTTGCTATTTATGGATTAAAAAGGATTTTACACTATATGAGCCCTTTATTTTTCATATACCCTCGGATCGATGTTTTGGGAGTGCTATTCCCCTTAACAAGGACACGGATTATCCCGGCTATCCTCGATCTCAGTCTCTTACCACGCTTTATTTGATCTCCTTTAAACAGGGATCATTTTCATCTGGTAAGAGTGCATTTATCATTATGGTGGAGGTTCTCATCTTTCTGGCACTGGTTTAGTGTGTAACCGTCTAACACCTGGTGGAGATTATTTACGAACTTTCTTTTGGTGGATTGTTATTTTTGTGATCAATATTGATCTGAACACACTGTCTTATGGACTTTATCCAATCAATATTTATTTTATATATTGTCTTATGGACTTTATTTAAAGTTTAGCGCGATCTTTTTTCTTTTTACATATTGTTTGATGTAGTATAACATCTTTTGATCGCTGCTTCTTGTATGCAATTTCAAATAAGCGCAATTTTTTTTTCCTTTACCTCAGGGATCTCCCCTGTCGCCGATGTTATTCAACATCTATCTGCGTCCTCTTTTTGAAATCATCAGCAGCCAAAAACTGCTATATCACTCTTACGCAGACGACACGCAACTGTACTTCCGCATTTGCAATAAAAAGGATCACCACCTCAACCTAGAGACATGTCTCTCTTTGATAGAGGACTGGATGACAAAGAGTTATCTCAAACTCAACGGAGCGAAAACAGAACTTCTTCTGTTTCACGCCAAACATAGGAATCAATCGACAACAACCTGGATCCCCCCGCCCATTCTGGGCAAAGTCATCACCCCTAGCACCAAAGTCAAAAGTCTTGGGGTCGTCTTTGACTCCGACATGACAATGAACGCACAAATAGGGGCAGTAGTCAGCGGATCTCACTATCTGCTGCGCCTACTACGCAGACTCACGCCTTTTATTCCCAAGAAAGACATAGCGGTCGTGGTGGGAGCGATTGTAAACTCCAGACTGGACTATGCAAATGCCCTTTACCTCGGACTCCCCAAGTACCAAATCGCTCGTCTTCAAGTCGTTCAAAATACGGCCGCCAGACTTGTGACTGGGAAAAAACCCTGGGAATCAATCTCACCTTCGTTGAGATCCCTTCACTGGCTACCAGTCAAAGACAGAATCACCTTTAAAGCACTCTGTCTAACGCATAGATGTATCCATGGGAATGCTCCCCATTATCTATGCGAAAAATTAAAAATTTACAATCCCAATCGTATTCTACGATCCACCAATCAAAATCAGCTACAGATACCGAAAGCCAGATACAAGTCCAAAGGAGACAGGAGATTCGCTGTCCAAGGTCCCAGACTATGGAACGCCTTACCAGCCAGCATTCGGCTGGAGGAGAACTACTTAGTCTTCAGGAGAAAGATTAAGACTCATCTCTTTTGATCTCAAAGGAGACAGGAACAACAAGCGCCCAGAGGCGATTTACTTCGCATGTGCTGCGCTATACAAGTTCTTCATTCATTCATTCATTCATTCATTCAATATATCACTCTCAGCTTCAGACCTTAATGCAGCTAAATCTGGTCTTCCCTTTCAATGGTCAGATAAAAACATTCCATACCTAGGAATCCGCCTTACGGCTTCTTTCACAGAGATATTTACAGCCAACTACCCCACCCTTCTAAAAGAGATATTGAATCTTTTAAAATCCTGGTCTCATTTACCTTTATCTTGGCTTGGAAGAATTGACGCAATCAAGATGTCAATTCTGCCTAAACTTCTTTACCTCTTTAGAGTTCTCCCAGCCCCAATCCCATCATACTACTTAAGGATTGTACAAAAAAGAGTTTCCAACTTTGTGTGGGGCTCCTCCAAACCAAGATTAAAACATCAAATCTTGCATCTCCCTAAAGTTAAAGGAGGACTGGGGCTACCCAACTTTTTGAACTATTATAGAGCTGCACAATTAGCCACGTTAGTAAAGTACCACACAACAAAGGAACCTCCCCTCTGGGTTTCGATTGAAGCAGTGGAATGCGACCCCATCCCGATTTCCAACATTATGTGGATCCCATCCAAATCACGCAAACATATCCATAACCCCATTCTTAAGCACTCTCTTTCCCTATGGGACAATTTAAAGATAAAGAACTCCCTTTTATCCTCCCATGTTCCACTCTTATTCTATAAAAATCCATCGTTCTACCCTGCTTGGATCTACCCCAACACCTTTAAAGAATGGGTGAAAAAGGACTGTACATGCCTGTATAAATTCTTGGATTCCTCTACATTTAGGTCCTTTCCGGATATATGCGAAATCTATAACATACCACAATCTGAAATATTTAGATACCTCCAAATTAAAAACTTTTTCAAACCTTATGCAGACTCCATCCCCAGCCCTCCCCGACTATCTGCCTTTGAAAAGCTCTGCAAAAGCACCCCTCCCTCTAGAGGTTTGATCTCATCAATATACTCCCAGTTGTTGACTAACTCTATTACGGGGAAACTCCCTGTGACGGTATTAGAGCATATCTCCGCCATCCTCTCCCTTCTTCTCCCATAAAAGAAATCACCCAATATTCCCCGACTTAGGAATATCCCTGGAATCGCCGAATCATCCACACATGAGCCATGGCTTAATACTGGATGTAACAGGACACACTTTAATGGCAAAACTCTGCAAATTTATATACACAGTTACAAGCTTGTCATCAATCAAAGAACAATGAAATCTCCACCCCCTTTTCCACACACTGGGGGTTTCCATACAGAGGCATTTCGGCACCGCAGAGCTTGACACATCACATTCTTGAATTTGAATTCAATTAACCTTTAGAATACACAATCACAGATCTAAAAGACATTTAGTAATTATCTCCCAGAGAGAGAAGCCCCCAGGGGGTAATTACTACAATGAAGCAATCAGAACAACAATTAACATGAGTCAATTATCTAATCGGTTGGCTAGGTCGTCTCGTCTGTGACACGGCTATTCATCTGCAGAACACAATGGAAAGGTATTTCACAAGCCACTTAGCATTGAAAGGTCATTGTCCCGTACTGGCAGCATGGCAATCTGGTTTAAACAGGTTTTACAGATGCCTCTACAAAGGGGAAAGTAATCCAATTATCCAGGCTAGAGGCAGAACCCCATAACGCACAGACATTAATATTAGCAGGGAGAGGATTAGACTGAATTATATAGGCAATTGCATAAAAGTCCTTCACACTCCCCTATGTAAACAAATGGGAACTAGACCTGGATATTGAACTAGATCCAGAAGACTGGAATCAAATATGGACCAACACTAAATCTGCTTCAATAAATGTACTAGCTTGTGAAACTAACTATAAAGTTCTTACTAGATGGTACCTAGTTCCTACTAGGATTGCGAAATTTGTGCCAAACTACCCTGAACATTGTTTCAGGGGCTGCTCATCTCCAGGAACATTCTTTCATATCTGGTGGTCGTGCCCTAAAGCACAGTTATTCTGGTCAGAAATTTTCACAATAATCAGTCAACTATCGGGTAAGGGGATCCCATTGGACCCCAAAAGCGCATTATTAAACCTCAAACCCAAAAATGTCTCACATAAACAATTTAAACTATTAACACAGCTCTTTACAGCTGCGAAACAAACATTGGCAAAAGCATGGAAAACCCCTAATCTATCAATTAACGAAGTAACGAACAGAATGAACCTAGCTATGACTCACGCCAAAATGATGGCAATCGACATGGACACGACCGCTGGATTCGAAAGAACCTGGAAACCGTGGTATGAATATGCAATACCCAATGAAATCAATGATATTGTATTATTACCATGGTATCCCAGCCTGTTTAACAGTCTACCGCTTAGCGTATATTTGACATTGACAGCCAATTCCGGACCACTCCTGCAGACACCCTTTACTCTCCTCCCCGCTTTCCTCCCCACCCTCCTCCCCCCGCCTTGGGCTCTGACTATGAACCTCGTTATTATACATGTTCTTAGCATTGTTATAAGGTTGATTTTGGTTGAAACACTTACGTTGACGCATCAGGACTCTTGCCTAAACCACAGCCCTAAAACCATCTGGGCTGGTTGGAAGAAACGAAGCATCTTTAAATAAACTCCAGAAAATTGGTCTCTTAGTTATAACCTTATCTGTACTATTAATATGTCCATTGAAGCCATCAGACTCACCTGTTGTGAACTTACCACTTATGTAAACCAAGAAATTATTCTGTGTCTGTAATTAACTTATTTTATTTTGTTGAATTGTACATTTCTTTATCACCTCAATAAAGATATATTGACAAGGAAAGGTCCAGATCTGTTTTTGAATGGAAATGACGCTTCTATAGCAGTGGGGGTGAACTAGCTTTAAACTGTAGACTGTAAATAATACTTTGTTTAAGGACTTTGCTAATGAGTTTTGTCTGAGAGTTTTTGTCTTCCAGGTACAGTTTGCATGTGAACAGCAGGAGTAATTGCTGGCTAGCGGGGGAGAAACACTGAATGGACAAATGGACAATATATCACTATACAAGTGAATATCTCTCAAAATTCATCAAGCAATGGACTTTTTTTTGAACATTCAAATTCCCTTTTTTCATTTTTTTTTTTTCCCCCATTTTCTTTTCAACGGACTTGCCCAATGCCCTATTTTTTCATTTTCTCCCTTTTCCCGATATATTTTGCTTTTTATTTGTATTATGTTTTATTTCTTGAACTTAATCTTAAAAGCAGAGCGAGGCATTTAAACCTAAAACAATTTTAAAACATCTGTACATATGACATAATGCATATTGATATCAATAGATTTGACATCTGAGGTGATGCTGCGCAATGGCTTAACATAGCATATAGTATATAGTAAGTTGGGTGGCTTTCCTAAATTTATAAGAGGGGGAGTGAAATTCATCACTCTAGTCGTGATTTGAAACATGTTGAATCAGTTGTTTATAATATGCTGAAGGCTGTGACACATATGGATGAAAAATAACTTTCTACCTTTTATAAAAAATACTGGCAAGAATTTCCACTGCCGCATTGTCTGGACAGAAGATCTGATAAACACAGATGTCAAGCTGATAATATCTAAACCATCGCATGGGGGGAATATATATATATGTTGGCATACCATTCTGGTGGAATTATGGACTGAATGATACAAGTAACGGCTCTATTAAACGCAATGAGGTGTCAGCCTACAGCACATTACGAATGCAAATTGTTGCTGGCAATCAACGAATGACACAACAGGTCATCATTGTTCAAATAAGAAATGGAAAGAAGCAGATGGACTACAGCTTTATTATCAGAGAATATTGAGGGTTTGATGTTAAAGGAACCAAGTATCCTGATTGGTGGATTAATGATTGAAGGTGAAACTCATGAATGTCGGGTGCAAGGAAATAGTTTGCAGCACAGAATTTCTACTGCCATACCCAAACCTTTTTGACCTTGAAAGGCACTGCTGGTACATTAATGGTTCTTCTTACTATGAAGATGAAAGTGGTATTTCAGGATTTGCTGGTGTTTGTGCAAAAGCATCTTTAAAGATATAAACTTTGAGCCTGGAGATGAGAGAATCCTGGACTTATGTGGATTGGACCTCCCAAAACATACCAAGCTTTACTTTCAGTGAGATGGTGAGAGATGTGATGAAGTCAGAATGGACGGTGACATCAGCTCATTTTTTGCACAATATTCAAGATCGTTATGTGATTTACTCAAGAAAGAGCAAGCTTTGAATTAAGGCCTAACAGCTATACGGATACGGGCCACTTATGTTTACCGAACCCTTTTCCAGTCATGGTCTAAAGTTATATTATCTAATAACTGTTTCATGGGGATATTTTAGAGGTTGGTGAAGAGAGATGTAACCAGTCTCAACTTAATATTTCATATGAGCTATTGTAAAGCATCCAGTACCTCAAACCATGATTGCGTTTGTTGTTTGAATTATGGATCGGTTCTAGTAGTTAGAACCGATCCAAGTGGGGGAATATGTAGTAATATTAATATAGATGTGTTGGTATTTAAAATATTGTGTTATACAGTATGTATGGTATGGTATTTAGGCATTCGAGGTTACACATCAAAGGAAGTTTGCTGACCAAATCTTGTGGCCAAAGGATCAAAAGATACAGAGGACCCTTTGATGTGTAAATCTTATCTAAGACAACCTAGGTATGTGAGATGGCCTGGTACTTCCTGACATACATAAGGAAGTGTTTATTAATGGTAATTAGACATTCAATGGGAACATTTGGTTGACCCCCCTCCAGTATGATACCATTATATGAGAAAGACAGGCTGACATTCAGGTCATCTTGTCAGAGAGAAAGTACTCTCTGTATGAGTATGGGGGCACAGGTAGAAATCTGAATGACTCTGCTGGATTTTTGTATCATCTGTGGACGTTGGACTATTCTGTATTGTAGTTGTTGAAATAAATGCGTTCTCTGGAGGACCTGGTGTTTTGCTGCGAGAACAATCTACTAACATCATACTAGACACTATACGATAGACAATACACGCTAAAGATCTAAAGACCAGATTAGATCTGTGGACCTGTGGACCTTTGGTTCTGATGGTTCTGCATTGGCTAAAATATCTGAAGACTACAACACTATCAACACTTCTTACCTGGTCATCTCACACAGCTTATACAGCAAACCAGGGGTTTGCAGCGCTGCTGCAGGACTGACATCAGACTCTGTACGGGCCTGATTTTATTTTCTGCCTATATTAAATTTACTTTTTTACTTTAGCAGCTGCTTTTTACATCGGATTTTATCACTTGGACAGATTATTTATTATCTTAGACTTTTTGAATCATCCTAAGCGCAGAGTTGTACTACTATAGGTTGGGACAGTGTATATTACTTTTTGTATATAATACATATCCCCCAAAAATATATAAAAGAACAAATGTATTTTTCAGTTTAGGCCAATATGTATTCTGCTACATATTTTTAGTAAAAAAAAAAAAAATTGCATATTGATTGGTTTGTGAAAAAGATATAGGCCCGGATTCACAAAGCACTTACGCCGACGTATCTAGAGATACGCCGTGTAAGTGTACATATGCACCGTCGTACCCATAGAACTAAGATATGCAAAAAAACTGACTTCATCCGACCGACATAACTTGCCTACGCCGGGGTATCGTGGGCGCATAGTTACGCTGGACGCATCTGGCGTTCCCATTTTAAATATGCAAATGAGTAAGATATGCCGATTTACAAACCTATTTCCGGCGCATGTTTTAAGCGATTTGCGTAAGGGTTACGTCCGGTGTAAAGTTATTCCTTATATAGGAGGCGCAACCCAGGGAACGAACGCTGTCGATTTAAAAAAAATACACCCCCCCCTTGTCCCTAGTGGTCTGCCCAGTGTCCTACATGTTCTTTTGTATAATAAAAACTGTTCTTTCTGCCTGCAAACTGTAGATTGTCCATAGCAACCAAAAGTGTCCCTTTATGTCAAAAGTGGTTTTAGAGCAGCTAAAAAAACAGCGATTTTAAATTATAATCACTTGCAGAATTGAGCGATAGTGATTTGTGGGGAAATTCATCATAAAAAAATAAAAGTAATGACAGCGACAATTCTGCAACTGCGCAAATTTCAGTGATTTTGAGTTGATTACATTATTGAATAATTTTTATTATAATTATATTATTATTTGTTATAATTATTTATAATTGTTTATTATATTATAATTTATAATTTTTTTTTTTTTTTTTAATCATACCCGGAATGCCTACTAGACTCTTGTTTGGACAGATTTAAGTGAGTTATTCCTAAGAAGTACAGGCCTACAATATAAAATGCCAAATTTCCTTGCAAAATAATGGTACCGCTTTCAGCACCTAAAACCAGAAAGAATCATACCGTCAGGGAGGTTAATATATTTCTAGGAAATAATATTAAATAATAACATTAATAATGATAAAAACTCTGGGCCAGATTCAGGTACAATTACATTGGCGCAGAGTATCAAAGATACACTATGCCGCCGTATTTTACCTAGCTCTACAACGAATTCATGTAGATTTTGGCCCGTAAGGTACGGCGGCGTAGTGTATTTCTCGCGGCGGTATCGAAATACGCGATTAGGGGGCGTGAAGCATTTAAATTAGACGCGTCCCCGCGGCGATCGAACTGCACATGCTCCGTTCAGAAATTTCCCGCCGTGCATTGCACGAAATAACGTTGTTACGTCATTTTTTGTTTGAGTAGCGTCGTTTACGTACATTCCTATTCCCGGACGACTTACGTAAAAAAATATAAAAAAACGTTGAAATTCGACGCGGGAACGACGGCCATACTTAACATGGGCTGTCTAATACTAGACCAGATAAAAGCTGGAATAACTTTACGCGGCAAAAAGATGACTACAGATGCCGTAAGAGATTGCGAATGACGCTCGTAACTTCGTGGATCGTCGTAAAAAGCTCATTTGCATACCCTGACGTGGTAAACGATGGGAATTATTGCAGCGTAGAGCGAAGGCGTACAAACACGTAAGCCAGTCGGATTGAAGCCCGAAGCCGTCGTTTCATGGTTTGAGGATTCAGACTAATGAAACAACGCGCGTAATTTGAAATTACTCCGGTCTAACGCGAGATAGACCGGAGTAAGGGCTCTGTGAATCTGGCCCCCTGAGCCTAGGTTCACATATGTGCGATCTCAGACATTGCATGTGATTCACAATGCAGCTGCCGATTACATCCGATGACTGTGTAGTGCGAGTTCAGTCATACAGATGTATGGCTGAACTCGCATTGGATTAGCACGGAAATAGTACAGGGGCTTCCCCCCCCACACAATAGAATCGGATTGCATGGGTGTTCTCATCCATGCGATCTGATTCATGTGCAAGTTCACAGTTCGCACTGTGATCTGTGACCCTATCTGGGGGTGTCATTACCAAATGCATTGACACCCGCAGCGGTTCGCAGAGGGCAGTGTGAACTGCCTGTGGAAGAGATGTGATGCTGGAACCGGCGCTGTAATCGCGCTGGTTTCCACATCACACATATGTGAACCTATGCTAAATCTAAACAGGGCTTAAATGAAAGAACCAGCCAGGATAAAATCAAAGTAAAATGCCATATGTGATGTGAACTTGGCCTTTCTTGATTTTTAGCTGCAGCTACAGTAAGACATTCAATCAGCGTTGCAAATCCTTCCGTAACGGGCGACAGAAAATTCCTTTAATCAAATAAAGTGGACAGGGAGCATTCAGTGCTGAATCAAGCTACCTTGAGAATATTTAGTATTGTCTTGTCTGGAGGCAGCACTAGTGTCTGAAATCTCTATGCCATTGCCATATACTGTAGCTGTTTTTTTCAAAACAGTGCTTGCAAAAAAAAGGACAGAAACAGATGGGGTGATGTTATAACAAATACAGCGGCCCATAGCAAAAATGTTCAGAGTCCACATTTTCTATCACTGGAGGTTTTGTGTCTTTATTGTACACATATTTACTGGTGGCCTGTGCACCCCCGATTATTAACCCCTTTTAGAAAAATGGTCACTGAACCTATCCCCTGTAGTAGAAACCCCATGTACATTGGTGGCCAATGAGATCGACAAGAGCCTAAATAAAAGCCACTTTACTTTGGCAGTCAGTGTAAGTGCACTAATTAAATTGGTGGACAGTGAAAATGTCACCATTGTATTAAAACCGCTCAATTATCTTTTTTTTCTTTATGTATACACTAATCATTTATATCATTATTTGTATTGTGTCAGAGAACCAAACGTGGAAGAACTAACAGACTAGTCATGCACGGACCAACAAGCATGTTGCGCATGCGCGTGCAGACGCGCACACACGCGCACACGCACGCAAGTACGCACACGCACGCAAGTACGCACACGCGCGCACACGAGCAACAACGCTGTGAATTCAGTATTCTTCACCACGCATGCGCGCGCACCGGTACGCACGCAATGCGGGCGGGACTCCTGGCGTCAGTGCCCTATTTAAGGCTTGCTGCAGCAGCGACCAACTGCTGCATGATCTTCAGCCTTTGGTGTGATCCTAAGTTCCTTGCTCCTGTTTCTTGGTGTTCCTGTTGACGACCCGGCTTGCCTGACCAGACTTCTCCGTGCATGACCCCTGGCTTGTCTCTCGGCTTATCCTTTTGTCTTGTCCCGGTCTGCTTGTTCCAGCAGATAACCTCAGCTAAGCGCTCTGCACTTGGTCGTACGGGAAGCCCTCTCAGCACTTCGGCCTCGGGTAAGGTACGTGACATATTGTTTGTATAAAATCATTATTATACAAATATGCATTTAATATAGTGATACTTTTCTGCTATAGCAGTAAAAAAAAGTCATCCCATTTGATGGGCCTGCAAGGGCTAATTCACACAACACAGCAATCATGATTCTACACATAACGTGGGTGCGGTGTGGCCAAAAATGCTACTTTTTTATTTTTATTTGTGTGAACTGAAGTCATAAGAAGTAAGGCAAATTGGCCAATGCAGTGCAACATTGCTGTTATGAACAAGCCCTACGTTTTGTTAAAGGAGAAGTATAGACTTAAGCCTTGTAAACACGACCGGTTTTCCTGCCAGGAAAACTGTGGAGAGAGCTTTTGGCCGGGAAAACCGGCCGTGTGTATGCTTTCTCGCAGTTTTCCCAACAGGAAAATTGCCAGGAATTCCGGAAGGAAAATAGAGAACCTGCGTTCGGGATCCCTGTCCAAACTCTCACCGCAGTTCAGCAATGGACTGGCCATAGGGACTACAGGGAGTTTCCCGGTGTGCCGATGGCTCAGTGGGCCATTTTCAATGACAGCCTGTCAAAGTATTGGCTGCGCAGCTCTCCCCTCCTTAATGTAGTGATGTGAGAAGAATGAGGAAAATACAGAGGAGAATAAGTGAAATAATAAAAGAGGTGAGTGAGGACTCCTTATGTTATGCTACTTATGTTTTTTTTGCACAATTGCGTATAGTTTATATACTGTTTTTGTTCTTGTTTGCAAACATAAAGTGGGCCGGTCTGGATAAAGTCCAGGGCCAAATTTTGGTCTCAGTCCATCCCTGCCGCAGTTTTTCCGACGATAAAACCTCTCGTGTGTACACGGGGAAGCTTACAGAGCAGGTTCTCGGGTTTCTCATCGGGATTCCTGGCGGACTATATACCGCCGGGAATCTCGGTCATGTGTACGGGGCTTCATAAAAAGAAAATAACCATTCATCCCACCTGGTTGCTGCTACTGTGTAGCCAATCACTGGACCATCTGGGTCTATTGAATAACTGTACAATTTGAAGGTCTTATCGGAGCCTATGGGGCCACCTGTTTTGTGTTTTATATCTGTTTTTGTACTCTCTTTTTTAATATTACTCAATTATATTTTACATATGGTCTACTTATGTGCCTACAAAGTCCACTTTTCTAGCTTCAATTTCTCTCACCATACATACTAAATCCCGGTGCTGCAGCCACCCCCCGTTGGCTCTAAGTCCTAGAACTCAGCAATGACATGGTCGCTGATCCCTTAGTTCTCTGGCTTCTCGGTCACGCTCTCAGTCCCTTCTCTCTGCTCTGCCCCGCCAGCGTTCGCTCGAGCCCTGGGCTGGAAAGGGAAAGGAAGCAGCTGGATCTCAGCCGTTTGCCAAGAAGCTGAGCCAGCTGCCAATCAGACATCCAGGGGGATCCCGACAATAAAGTTATGACGCGTACACACGGTCGTTTTTTGTGATGAAATAAAACGACGTTTTAAAAAACGTCATTTTAAATGATGGTGTGTGGGCAAAACATAGTTTTATGTCTTCTGAAAAACGACCAAATTTTTTTTCAAACATGCTTGAATTTTTTATGTCGTTTTTCAGAACGTCATCTTTTGTTTGACAAAAAATGATCGTGTGTGGGCAAAACGTTTTTAAACCCGCGCATGCTCAGATGCAAGTTATGAGACGGGAGCTTCAATGGAACAGAGTGCCGTTGAACGTGGTGTACGTAACCGCGCTTTGCAAGAGCATTTTCAGAAAACGATGGTGTGTAGGCAACGTTGTTTTTTAAAATTAAGTTTGAAAAACGTTGTTTTGTTTTGTGAGATAAAACAACGTTTTTTTACATCACAAAAAGTGATCATGTGTACGCGGCATTAGAATCGTTCTAGAGCCTGAGGAGGTCAGCTGATAGCAGACTTCAGATAGTGGGTAACATGAGAGCAAAATAATTGGCAACATCATGGATCAGCTGATACATTAAACTAATAATATCATTTACATATATAATTACAGGACAATTTGTTTGTGTTTATTTCAGGCTTTTGATCATGCATATTATCTGAACAATCGAAGGAGATGAATGGAAAAACTTTGGCAGAACAGCCATCCATTTTGATGCAGCTGCTGTTTGGTCTTTGTTTTTCTGTTCGGCTCCTTCAGTTTTTCAATCAAAGGATATTGGTCCAGAAGGTGGGAATGGGGCCACTAATGGAAATTTTCTTTGTATATGGGCTTTAATGTAATGTGTTAACCACTTGGCAACCGGCCCATAGCCGAATGACGGCTAGAGGGCGGTTGCTTAACTCTGGAAGGGAGTACATGGACGTCCTCCCAGAATCGTGCTCCCGCGTGCCCCCTGTGGCGCGCACGCGGGAGTGTCCGTGAGGATCACTGATAGCGGAACGATCACTTGTAAACAAACCGGTGTCATGTCCTCTCTCCCATCTCTGTACCGATTGGTACCTTGTGAGAGGGGGAGAGAGCGGATGGCAGTAGCACTGTGTGCTGGATCTGTGAAAACTGCAGTCACAGATCCGGCCATCCATCCATCCATACTCAGCAATCCCTGCCAATACTCTGCAACACTCTGCCAATACTCTGCCCATACCGTGCAATACTCTGCCCATAACCTGCCCATTCTGTGCAATACTCTGCAACACCCTGCCATACTGTACAATACCCTGCAATACTCCGCAATACACCGCAATACCCTGCAATACACCTCAATACCTTGCAATACCCCGCAGTACCCTGCAATACCCCACAACACCCCGCAACACCCCGCAATACACCACAATACCTTGCAATACCCCGCAATACCCCGCAATACCATGCAATACCATGCAATACTCTGCAATACTCTGCAATACTCTGCAATACTCTGCAATACTCTGCAATACTCTGCAATACTCTGCAATACTCTGCAATACTCTGCAATACTCCGCAATACACCGCAATACTCCGCAATACCCTGCAATACCCTGCAATACCCTGCAATACCCTGCAATACTCTGCAATACTCTGCAATACTCTGCAATACCCTGCAATACCCAGCAATACCCAGCAATACCCAGCAATACTCCACAATACCCAGCAATACTCCACAATACCCAGCAATACTCCACAATACCCTGCAATACTCCGCAATACTCCGCAATACCCAGCAATACTCCACAATACCCAGCAATACTCCACAATACCCAGCAATACTCCACAATACCCAGCAATACTCCACAATACCCAGCAATACTCCACAATACCCAGCAATACTCCACAATACCCAGCAATAATCACTTCAAACCCGCTTGCTGTCATATGACGTCCTTGACTTTGTGCGGGGATATCTGAATGATGGGTGCAGCTACAGGCATCATTCAGATATAATTTTTTTCAGCCAGTGATTCCCTACAGCATAGGAACAATCATAGCGCCTGTTCCACCACTTGTTCTTTCTTACGGAAGGCGAAAAGGGATGTCCCCGCCTCCTCCGGTCCTTCTACCGACTCTGCTACGATTGAAGCCAGGATTGTTTTTTTAATTTCAGGCCTCCCAACCTAGAGGTAAGATGTGAGGTCTTATTTACCCTATATCTCACTGTAAAGAGGACCTGTCATGCCATATTCCTATTACAAGGGATGTAATAGAAATAAAAGTGATCAAAAATTTTTTTTTTTGCAGGAAAACATGTCAAACTAAATAAATAAAGTAAAATGAACAATAAAATATATATATATATATATATATATATATATATATATATATATATATTTTTTTTTAAAGCACCCCTGTCCCTGTGTGCTCGCATACAGAAGTGAACGCATACGTAAGTCCCGCTCACATATGAAAACGGTGTTCAAAACACACATTTGAGGTATCACTGCGAACGTTAGAGCGAGAGCAATAATTCTAGCACTAGACCTTCTCTATATCTAAAAACATGTAACCAGTAAAAATATTTAAAGCGTCGCCTATGGGGACTTTTAAGTAGTGAAGTTTGACGCCATTCCACGAGCGTGTGCAATTTTGAAGGGTGACATATTAGGTATCTTCATCTTTGACATTATGCTAAAACATTGGGCTAACTTCACTGTTTTGCTTTTTTTTAAAACAAAACATTGTTTTTCTGTTTTTCTGTAAAAAATGCATTAGAAAAATTGCTGCGCAAATATCGAGCAAGATAAAAAGTTGCCATGACCAACATTGTGTTCTCTAAGGTCTTTGCTAAAAAAAACATATATAATGTTTTGGGGTTCTATGTAATTTTCTAGCAAATAAATTATGATTTTTACATGTAGGAGAGAAATGTCAGAATTGGCCTGGGTGCTCCAGAACGCCTGAAGGTGCTCCTTGCATGTTGGGCCTCTGTATGTGGTAATGCTTTGTAAAAGTCTCATACATGTGGTATCGCCATACTCAGGAGTAATAGCAGAATGTGTTTTGGGGTGTCAATTGTGGTATGCATATGCTGTGTGAGAAATAACCTGCTAATTTGACAATTTTGTGAAAAAAAATCACAAAGACCAAACAATATGCACCAATTTGTACTTATTCTTACCAAAAATATGTAGCAGTATAAATTTTGGCCAAAATCTATGAAGAAAAAATACTAATTTGCTAATTTCTATAACGGAAACTAAGAAAAATTCATTTTTTTTCAGTCTTTTTTTCAATAAATCCCAACAGTGATTAAATACCACCAAAAGAAAGCTCTATTTGTGGGAAAAAATGACAACAATTTCATTTGTGTACAGTGTTGTATGACTGAGTAATTGTCATTCAAAATTTGAGAGCACTGGAAGCTGAAAATTGGTCTGGTTATTAAGGGGGGTTAACCACAGTCCACAAATATCACAAAGACAAACCACAACGCAACTAACAACAACAAAAGCACCTTGCTGTATAGGGAGGGATACAAAGGGATGTACTTTTGCAAAGGAAGTGCGTTTCTGTCTGTCTATTTATGCTGTCTGCGTAGTTCATGATTTTGCCCTAGTCCACTTCCAATTTCACTGATTGCGCTGTTCCCGAGTAGGGAGCATGCGCACAGAGGTGCTGACCATGGTCTGCTTCAAGCGCGCATGCGCGAGCCGGCCGGCCCTTCATTTGCATGGGGTCACGGCTCATTTCAATGTAACACGCCCACGTCCTTCCCAATTTGTATTACTCCGCCTTGCGCCTCAAAAATAACGTTGCGCAGGCGCAAATTTCTGCGTAAAACCGACGAGAATAGGGTGATTGCGCCGCTACATTGCGCCAGTCTAACGTAAAGGCGGCGCGCTACGCCAGTCCAATAATGTGCAGATGTACCTGAATCTATCCCATTGTCTTTTAGCCAGGAAGCAAAGTGACACAGGAACCTTTTGTCAGATTACATAATATTTAACTTTCATAAGCTACTAGGCTTGATCATCATTTGTAGGACACTCTGTTACCTTAAGCCAGCTCTTGACGTGGGCTACATGTTATTGTAGCATTTTTCTCTTAGTTATATGTGCCTTTCCTACTAATTATGTCTAGAAATAAAATTACCTCTTAGTTGGGTTAAATAAGGTAATGTTTTCCAAAAGCTGCAACCATATTGATTCATTCTGTCAGTAGAACTTACAGAAAGATTGTGCTGGAGGGTTCAGTAAAACCAAAACCTTGTATATGATCAACATTTTGATTTGTGTTTAATATCTTTTAGTTAACTTTTAATGAAATTCAAACAAATATACATCTTTTAGATTTAAAAATTCTAATTCACTTGAAATTTAATGGTACAGTTAATCACTAAAGTTATTAAAATAACTCAAGACTAATTTGAATGTTTGTACTATCAATAAACCCACATATTTTTTGGAATTTATTGAAATGTTGTTTCAATTTAAAACAATATGGACAACATGGTGGTTAGCACTTCTGCCTAGCAGCACTAGGGTCATTGGTTTGAATCCCAGCCACGGCACTACCTGCACAGAGTTTGCATGTTCTCACTGTGCCGCTGTGGGTTTCCTCCTACACTCCAAAGACATGCTGATAGGTTAATCGGCTTCTGTTTAAATTGGCCTTAAGCTGGCCATACACGGTATCATTTCAAACTAATTTTCTTTTCAAAATCAGAAAGTTTTTTTTTTGTGATCCGATGATGCCACCATTAATATTTGAAATTCGGCCGACCAAGCCTTCATGTTGCTACATAAAATAATTTATGTGACCGTGAATATTCTTTTCTCTCCAGGAATTTTCTTTTCTTGCACATGCACATTATTATTTACTACATTTCTCACACGATTTTCCTATCATTGATTTGAAAATGATTAGTTTTTCAAAAAATTTCCGACATGTCCGATTCCTCAAATTTGATTGCCGCACGAAAATCGGCTGTTGCTGCAGCCCACTAATGGTGCGAAATCCGCATGAAAATTCTTTGATACGATTTTTGACAGAAAAATCTTTCGAAATTAGGACCATGTATGGCTGGCTTTAATATGAATGTGAATTAGAAATCTTAGATTGTAAGCTCCTTAAGGGCAGGGACTGATATGAATGTACAATATACAATATATGTAGAGCACTGGGTAATGTAAATTAATGGTGCTATATAAGTACCTGTAATAAAATATATATATGTATATATTTTTTTAATAGAGTATGGAAGAATTAAAATTGATGTCTTGTTTTTATATGTCTGTGACCCCATTGGAGAAAGTTTCTCTCTAACTTTCTCTCCCTTTTCCTGTACAAGGATTTGGAACATTTTACAATTGTTATCCAATACATCTAAAAGAATATTGTCTGAAGTTGGAAAAAAGAAAAAAAAAATTCATAGAAACACTACAGCCGTTTTAAGCCTAAAAAGATTTTTCTTTCCCTGCCTGCTTGATAAAAACAATAGCAATAATCTGATTAGTTCACTTTTTGTTCCCGTGCATGCTGGTAAATGGAAACCTTTCACAGAAATAAATAAATGTTTCTAGATTGTATAATTTATTCAATAATGAACTTAAGAAAATGTTTCCTGGGAAGAATATGTCAGCAGTAATTGCTGACCTATTCTGCAAATGGTATTTGTTAGGCTGTAATGCTGATCCTGTTTCTGAAATTCAGGGCATCCTAAAGATGCTCATGATAGAGCAAAATGCGTAGAGTTGGGATTTCCGGACATGCGTCTCTTCCAGTGACGTCACATCCTCCCTGTGGAACGCAAACTGGTTCCGGTCACTCAGAATGCTGGATATACCAAGTGCCAAGATATACCAAGATAATAATAATATGTAATAAATAATATATAATAATTGTGTTTGTTATGTCACTGATTTTAATTAATAAAAAAAGGTGAGAAATTATATTCTTTGTGTCGCGGCTTTCCTATTTCATGCTTTAATACAAAGAATTTGGCATTCACCCTGGGCCTTGCTCTTTGGTGGATTGGAGGAGAGGAGGAATTGTCTAACTACCTGGCATGCTTTGACCCACCTGTTCATAATAGGGTTAAAGGGGTTGTAAAGGAAACATTTTTTCCCCTAAATAGCTTCATTTACCTTAGTGCAGTCCTCCTTCACTTACCTCATCCTTCAATTTTGCTTTTAAATGTCCTTATTTCTTCTGGGAAATGCTCACTTCCTGTTCTGCTGTCTGTAACTCCACTCAACTGGTGTGGAGAAAGCCTCTTGAGGGGTAAGCAGGAGTGTCAGAACGCCCACTAACACACAGCTCCTTTCTCTATCTGCAAAGTAGAGAGTGTCCTGACTTGCCTGCACGCCCCCTCCCCCTCAAGGGGCTTTCTCCACACCTGGAATAAAGCCTTGCATTACGGTGGTGAGTTACAGACAGAAGAACAGGAAGTGAGGACTTCTCAGAAGAAATAAGGACATTTAAAAGAAAAATTAAAGGGTGCGGTAAGTGAAGGAGGACTGCACTAAGGTAAAGGAAGCTATTTAGGGAAAAAAAAATCCTTTACAACCCCTTTAATAGTATTTGGTGAGTCTACATCCATGTGGGGTGCACAAACACTGTACAGAGTGTTGTATTGAACTGAAGTTTCACTGTAATTGGAGCATGCACACTTTGAATTGTTCTGTGGCCATGTCAAGGTACCCCAGTTTACTGAACATTGCAGCATCCAGCAGCTGTGTGAGGGCTTACCTAGAGTGGAATCCATTTGCAGACTTGTGAGCTACCTTTGCGACCTGATGCGATCCGCCCCCTGAGATTGGGACAGAGGGACGGACGCACCGGGAGGCACCGGTACCAGCGGGAAGACGATGGTCAGGTGCGTGAAGCAGGTACAGGCGGATCACCGACTGGAAGGCTGCAGCAGATGAACAGAAGACCGTCCAGGCACAAAAGTACTTCACTGGTCAGGGCAGGGCTGAAAACAGGTCCAGGAGACAAGCTGTGGTCAGGGGCTGGAGAAGACAGGGAAAGTCCAACCATACAGGCCGGGGTCAAAGGGCAGGTGAAGATCGGGTAACCAAAGTCCAAGCCGGGTCAGGGGTTCAGGCAAGCAGAAGTCCAGAAACGAGCCAAGGGTCAAAAGCTGGGGATCAGTCTTGCAGCAGAAGATCAACATATATGAACTGTTGGCACAGACAGAATGATCTGATCAGAATGAACCGACACCTCCCTCATAGTGAGGCAGGGCTTTATATGCAAGTTGATTAGGCGACCTGCCTCAGCTGGACAAGTGCAGATAGTAGGGAGATCAAGCAGTCAGCACCAGGCTTCAATGGACAGCTAAACTGGAAGGTGGCTCAGAGATAAGGAGTTGGAATAACAACAGAGCGGTCCTGGGTTCAATTCCCCGGTACTGACCCTGACAAGCTGTCTCTTCGATCCTAAAGTGATTTTTTCAACCGTATTTTCTTTTAAATAATAAACACATTATACTCACCTGTTCTATGTAATGGTTTGGCACAAAGCAACCCCCCATCCTCCTCTTCTGGTGTTTCCCGCCGGTGCTCCTGGCTTTTTCTCTTCGAATAGAAAGCCACTTCCAATTGGGACATTTGTGCGGGTACGATCCTTAGGTCCACTGCCAGTGTCTATACACAGCAGCAGGAGCCAATGCTATTAATCTGCTCCATGAGGAAGGAGAGAGCTGCTGTTTTTGGGTACAGCACTGGATCAAGGTAAATAAGGTAAGTATAAAGGGGGAGAAAAAATCTTAAGGCTTTTAAACGACTATTTCTACAGAAGACATTCTTATAGGTAAATAGCATGCATAAAATACATTAATTGCATATATAATCATATGTGCAGATTTTTGTTGAGGTGAATGGTTTGGTGACAGTATTTCATTAAAAATCTCAGCATTTAACCTCTAGGTATAAAAATCAAATCAAAATCTGTCTGCAGGACCTTTCGGCTGATCCCCTTCTTCCCTTTTCTTTTGTTTCGATTAAGAAACCATCCTAAGAGAAGCGTGATGATAGACTTTATTTTAAGTTAAATGTGAGTCCTCCTGATCATATCCAAATTCTTTGTTTCACTCGGGCCCCAGCTGAGCACACCTGCGCTATATCACACAACACTGTCAACATAAGCAGTGCAAGCAGCAGGGATCAAGTACAGTAGATGAATTTCTGTATGAGTTGTCATTAATCAATACAAACTCTTAGCAAAGCAAAATTAAAAAGTGTATAAATGAAACATCAAATGATTCCCCTAATGAATGGTAGTTAATTTAGTAATAATTACACAGAAGTCCCCAGCAGAAATCAAATTGCAAATAGTTACAGATTATTTAATTGTAACATTTGAGGTTAGCTGTCTTGCATATCAACATACATTGATGCACATGTTCAAGAAAAATTGATGATGACTTTTATGTAAATAATGATCTACCTCAAAATGTATACATATCTACCTACAGTATACATCTCAGTAATGTACAGGTCCATTCTTACAGAAAACCTGTTGAATTAAGAATCAAAAATGAATACAGTAAAACTACCGATTTCCCTCATTGAGCTGCTAAGGTAAAACATGCTTGGATGATAAACAAACAACCTTTTTTTATTTAGAAGGTGTGGGTTTATTTTTAATGTACGGCCGGTATTTTTTCTTTGTGTAAAAGAGAGAAAGCAAGGAAACATTTTGACACAAACATATTTCCAGGATGTTTAAAAAAAGGCATCTGTAACCTTTAAAGCCTGCTTTATTTTTAAAACCTACAAAAAAACTAAAAACTTAAAGCGGGGGTTTACTCTAAAAATAAATTCTAAGGCCACGTACACACGATTAGACCGGTCCGATATGACTTGTCCGACGTTTTCATCGGACCACGCTGAAGTGGTCTTATGGTCTGATGTGCGTACACACCATCAGACCAAAATCCCATCGGACCAGAACGCGGTGACGTAGAACACAACGACGTGCTGAAAAAACGAAGTTCAATGCTTCCAAGCATGCGTCGACTTGATTCTGAGCATGCGCAGGTTTTTGGTCCGATGCTTTTGTGTACTAACCATCGAATCTGTCCGACGGAGTTTGTCATCAATCAATCATCAATCATCAATCACTTGCCTGCTGGATAGGAATGCCCAGTCCCGCGGGATTCACTACCCAGAAGCCTGGGGGGAAAATAGCGATTCTACTGTATGTACGGCAAAAAAAAAAAAAGATTATCATACTGTCAATCTCTGAAGTGAGCTCAATGTAATGTTAGAATTTTTTTTTAGGGTGAACCCCTGCTTTAATTTCACCTCCCCCATTGACTCCAAAGCATTTAACCAACATTTTGTCAAAATTTCTAGATTTTAGCTGGATATTAACCACTTGCTGACCGCCCTATAGCAGTTTTACTGCAACAGGGCGGAAGCTGTGCTCTGGATCACGTGTATATATATACGTAATTCTGCACTTCTGTCTGTAGGGGACACGCACGCCGCTGGCAGGATGCTACAGCTGTTATTTTTCACAATGTTTTTTCGAAGTCCTCCCGCACCCGCTGATCATCAGTAAACAAAACAGAAAGGTGTTCTGCCTATGAAAACAGGGCAGATCGCTGTGCTGACAGAGGGGAAGGAAAGGATTCTGTGTTCCTGTAAAAGCATCAGTCTCTTTCCCTAGTAAAAGCAACACATACAGTACACATAAACACTGACTAGGCACACTGTAACCTTTTGATTGTCCTAGATCAGGGGTATCCAAACTGCGACCCGAGGGCCAGATGTGGCCTTTTGCTAGCCTTTATCCAGCCCTTGAGTCACTATTCCTCCCACTGATATGAGTCACTATTCCTCCCATTGATATGAGTCACTATTCCTCCCACTGATATGAGTCACTATTCCTCCCACTGATATAAGTCACTATTCCTCCCACTGATATGAGTCACTATTCCTCCCACTGATATGAGTCACTATTCCTCCCACTGATATAAGTCACTATTCCTCCCACTGATATGAGTCACTATTTCTCCCACTGACCCCAACAAGGGGGCACTATTTCTTCTACTGATACCAATGAAGGGATCATTCCCCCTACTGATAGGGACACCACTCCTCCTCCTACTGATAGGGGCACCACTCCTCCTCCTACTAACCACCAACCCTGAGACCATATTTATTCTCACTGATGCTGGGCCAAGTACATGCTCTGCCCCCACTGGCCACAATCCTGCCCTCCTGAAGGACAATAAACTGTCACTTTTGTTTGAAAAGTATGGAGACCCCTGTTCTAGATGTTAAACCCATTCTGAGCCATTTTCATTAGTACAGTGGCAGTGCATATTTTTAGCACTGATCACTATTTTAGTGTCACTGGTTCCTGCAAGGTGTCAAAGTGTCAGTTAGTGTCCTATTGTCCACAGCAATATCACAGTCCCACTATAAGTCACCGATCACAGTTTTTACTAGTATAATTTTTTTTTATAAAATAAAATATACATAAATATATACCATAGTTATACATTCGCATAAACCAATCCATATACACTTATTTGGATTTTTTTTTTTTTTACGAAAAAACATGTACCAGAATACACATTGGCCTAAATTTATAAAAAAATGACTGTATTTATCGGCGTATAACACGCACAGGCGTATACCACGCACCCTAACTTTAAGAGGGGAGTTTCAGGAAAAAAAAATTTACACAGCCCCCTGCGTATAACACACAGGCACAGTTTACCCTCTATTTTCAGGGTAAAAAAGTGAGGCCCCGTACACACGAGCAAATAGATTTGTTCAAATCGGTCGGACAGACCGATTTGAACAAATCTGTCTGCTGACCATTTTGGTTTGATCGCTGTACACACGATCAAACCAAAATCCCCGCCAGCAGACAGCGCGCTGACGTGGCGGTGACGTTGACCCCGCCACGTCACCGCACCAGGAAGTAAATTACTTCCGCGCATGCTTTAAAATCTGTCGGCTGGCCAAATCCGTCTGCTCGCCCGTACACACGATCGAATCTGTCTGCTGGGACGGTCGGGCAGACCGTTTCCAGCAGATAGATTTGATCGTGTGTACGCGGCCTGAGTGTTATACGCCAATAAATACAGTAATTACATTTTTTTTTATTGGATATGTTTTATAGCAGGGGTGGCAAACTCAAATTCATCGGGGGCCGCATCAGCAGTTTGGTTGCCCTCAAAGGGCCGGTTATATCTGCACTCCAGTTTTCTTGCGCTGCGTAGGGAGCTTAGTGTTCAGGAGTGCGCTGCGTAAGGAGCGCAGGGTTCTGAAGTGTCCCCCCCTCCTCTCTGGTGTCACTGGTGTCCCCCTTCCTCTCTGGTGTCACTGGTGTCCCCCCCTTTCTGGTGTCACTGGTGTCCCCCCTCTCTGGTGTCACTGGTGTCCCCCCCTCTCTGGTGTCCTGGTGTCCCCCCCTCTCTGGTGTCCCCCCTCCTCTCTGGTGTCCCCCCCTCCTCTCTGGTGTCCCCCCCTCCTCTCTGGTGTCCCCCCTCCTCTCTGGTGTCCCCCCTCCTCTCTGGTGTCCCCCCTCCTCTCTGGTGTCCCCCCTCCTCTCCTCTCTGGTGTCACTGGTGTCCCCTCTCCTCTCTGGTGTCACTGGGGTCCCCCTCCTCTCCTCAGTGACCCCAGTGACACCAGAGAGGAGGGGGACCCCAGTGACACCAGAGAGGAGGGGGACCCCAGTGACACCAGATAGGAGAAGAGGAGGACCCCAGTGACACCAGAGAGAAGAGGGACCCCAGAGAGGTTGGGGACCCCAGAGAGTAGAGGAGGGGGACCCCAGAGAGGTTGGGGACCCCAGGGACACCAGAGAGGAGAGGAGGGGGACCCCAGTGACACCAGAGAGGAGAGGAGGGGGACCCCAGTGACACTAGAGAGGAGAGGAGGGGGACCCCAGTGACACCAGAGAGGAGAGGAGGGGGACCCCAGTGACACCAGAGAGGAGAGGAGGGTGACCCCAGTGACACCAGAGAGGTGAGGAGGGGGACCCCAGTGACACCAGAGAGGAGGGGGACCCCAGAGAGGTTGGGGACCGCAGGGACACCAGAGATGAGAGAAGGGGGACCCCAGAGAGGTTGGGGACCCCAGGGACAGAGAGGAGAGAAGGGGGACCCCAGTGACACCAGAGAGGAGAGGAGGGGGACCCCAGTGACACAAGAGAGGAGAGGAGGGGGACCCCAGAGAGGTTGGGGACTCCAGGAACACCAGAGAGGAGAGGAGGGGGACCCCAGTGACACCAGAGAGGAGAGGAGGGTGACCCCAGTGACACCAGAGAGGTGAGGAGGGGGACCCCAGTGACACCAGAGAGGAGAGGGACCCCAGTGACACCAGAGAGGAGAGGGACCCCAGAGAGGTTGGGGACCCCAGGGACACCAGAGAGGAGAGGAGGGGGACCCCAGAGAGGTTGGGGACCCCAGGGACACCAGAGAGGAGAGGAGGGGGACACCAGAGAGGAGAGGAGGGGGACCCCAGTGACACCAGAGAGGAGAGGAGGGTGACCCCAGTGACACCAGAGAGGTGAGGAGGGGGACCCCAGTGACACCATAGAGGAGAGGAGGGTGACCCCAGTGACACCAGAGAAGTGAGGAGGGGGACCCCAGTGACACCAGAGAGGAGGGGGACCCCAGAGAGGTTGGGACCCCAGGGACACCAGAGAGGAAAGAAGGGGGACCCCAGTGACACCAGAGAGGAGGGTGACCCCAGTGACACCAGAGAGGAGGGGAGGGGGACCCCAGTGACACCAGAGAGGAGAGGGACCCCAGAGAGGAGAGGAGGGGGACCCCAGAGAGGAGAGGAGGGTGACCCCAGTGACACCAGAGAGGAGAGGAGGGGGACCCCAGTGACACCACAGAGGAGAGGAGAGGAGGGTGACCCCAGTGACACCAGAGAGGAGAGGAGGGGGACCCCAGTGACACAAGGAGGGGGAGGGGGACCCCAGTGACACCAGAGAGGAGAGGGGGGGACCCCAGAACCAGGAGGAGAGGGACCCCAGAGAGGTGACCCCAGTGGGGACCCCAGTGACACCAGAGAGGAGAGGGAAGTGACACCAGGGGAGAGGGACCCCAGAGAGGTTGGGGACCCCAGACACCAGAGGGAGAGGAGGGGGACCCCAGAGAGGTTGGGGACCCCAGGGACACCAGAGAGGAGAGGAGGGGGACACCAGAGAGGAGAGGAGGGGGACCCCAGTGACACCAGAGAGGAGAGAAGGGGGAGGAGGGGGACCCCAGTGACACCAGAGAGGAGGGTACCCCAGTGAGAGGAGAGGGGGACCCCAGTGACCCAGAGAGGAGGGGGACCCCAGAGAGGTGACCCCAGTGACACCAGAGAGGTGAAGGAGCCCTACACCAGAGAGGAGAGGGACCCCAGAGAGGAGAGGAGGGGGACCCCAGAGAGGAGAGGAGGGTGACAGTGACACCAGAGAGGTGGGAGGGGGACCCCAGTCCCAGAGAGGAGAGGGACCCCAGAAAGGTTGGGGACCCAGAGAGAAATGAGGGGTACCCCAGAGAGGTCCTCACCAGAGAGGAGAGAAGGGGGACCCCAGTCCAGAGAGGAGAGGGGGACACCTGGACACCAGAGAGGTGTCACTGGTCCCTCCTCTCCTCTCTGGTGTCAGGTGTCCCCCTCCTCTGCTCAGTACAGACAGCCATGCTCCCCGGGTGATGGTCTCTCCTACCTGCAGGTGCAGATCTTGCAGTTCTCCTCATGTCTGCGGTTGTGGTCCCGGGTCTGTAATCAGTGAGCTGAGGCGGTGCAGTGTCACGCCGTGCACTGGTTACTAGGCAAGCCGACTGGGGTGGAGCAAGATGGCGGCGGCGAAACGTCACTTCCTGACAAGACAGCCGCCGCCGGGTGTACCAAGATGGCCGCCGCTCCGGAGCTAGGCCGAAGCCGGGGACTTTCCTATGGCCGAGGCTGCGGAGCGGATCGCATGGTGTCACGGATCGGTAACACTCTGTTGCCACCGCCGCGCGGGCCACATGGCAAGGCCTGGCGGGCCGGATTCGGCCCGCGGGCCTTGTGTTTGCCACCCCTGTTTTATAGCATAAAGTAAAAAAAAAGTTTTTTTCTTCAAAATGTATGATCGTTTATAACAGAAAGGATGAAAAATGCAGTTGTGACCAATTTCTACTAAAAGAAAGCTCTATTTGTGGAAAAATAATTATTTGAGTACAGTATTGCATGACCTTGCAATAGTTAGTTAAAGTAACACAGTTCTGTATCCCATAAGGTGGCCTGGTCATGAAGTCATGGGGGGGGGGGGGGGGGGTCAAATGGTAAGTTTTAGGGATATACTGTATATACTATGGATTCTGTATATCCTTATAGTACATATATACTTGACTTACTTGCAAAAGCTTTTACAGTACTGTTAAATTCACTCTCTCTTAGTACAAAGTCAAGCATTGACCAGACCATGATTCAATGAACTGGTTAGTTGCAAGCCAGGTATAAGTACGCAGTTCACATGCAGGGATTAGGCATGTGCAAAAGTGAAAAATTAGTTTCGTTTCGTTTCGTTTCAATTCGTCATTTAATAAATTTCGTTAAGTTAGGTTCGTTACATGTGTTGAATTCGTTTTCGGAATTCGTTCGTTTTCGACCGAATTTCGAAAAATCCGGTCGAAATCGAAAATATTTCGACCGTTTTTCGAATTCGTTCGTTTTCGACCGAATTTCGAAAAAAACGGTCGAAATCGAAAATATTTCAACCAGATTAGAAAACAGTCTCTTTTCGAATAGAATTTTTTTCGAATTAAATTCGAAAATATTTTTTTTTTTTTCGAATTCCGATCGAATTTAGTCCGCGGGTATTCGATTCGGAATCCGAAAAAATTTTTTTTTCGATTTCGACCATTTTTTTTTCGAAATTCGGTCGAAAACTAACGAATTCCGAAAACGGTCGAAATTTTTCGCTAATATAGCAATTCGGGAATTCGTATGCATCCGAATGTCCGAATAATGGAAAATTCGTCCGAATTTCGATTCGGAACGAAACGAAATGCACATGCCTAGCAGGGATGCAGGCAATGGGGTTGATTCACTACAAGCAAATAGGCTGCTTACTTTGCAAGGCACTTTGCAAGAGAATTTTCCCCAGAATTTACTGAATGAGCTGATGCTCAGCTAAATTCCATCTAATCATGTGCAAGAAAAAATTCTTTACTTTTTTTTTTCCCCTTGTGCATGATTGCGTATTCTTTGCAAAATGAATTTTCAACACATTTACCAAGTTCGGGGGAATATTCCCTTGCAGAGTGCAACTTTCCTTGCAATGTAAACAGCCGATTTACCTTTAGTAAATAAATCCAATTGGCATTGCTTATAAAGTAGTAGATCATGCTAGCTTAGGGTTCACAGGTTTCTGAAGACTACCTCTACCCAACCAGCCTCTAGATGGGCTTAAAACATGAGCAGCCTTATAGCCAACTATAAAAAAAGGAAACACTTTAGCCTAAATTAAAGGCCCCCAAAGAGCAGTGGAGACTGGAGGAATGGGGAGAGAGTTGGGAATTATTTTTTTTACATTTTTTGATGTAAAGATGGAATTACCTTTTAAAGTAAGTAAAGCAAACTGATTCATTCTATTTTCATCTATCTATTTATTTATCTATATTTTTACAAGCATTATGGATATTCAGAAAATGGCAAATGCAAAAGAGGGTATTGAAAGTGACAATGAAAATAAAAAAAGCACACTGAACCAACGAAAAAAGTGATTTCAAAAGGTATAGCAGTAATAGCACCATAGCAAATTATCGAAAGCTTTATAAGAAGCTAGGTCCTTTAGCCTTACAGCTTAAAAATGAAGTGAAGAAGACATGTCGTATTTATACACTGTACACAGGGCATGAAGGAAGGAATAAAGACAAATGAACAAATGCTCTAGGATCAAAGAGATTGGTGTGGAAGCACAAGTGAAGCAGACAGGAATCATTAGAAGCAAGTCTTCCTTTATCTTAACCTAGCATGTGGTATGTAATACATTCTGTTTTACACTGCTGCAAGCTTGGAGCTGATGCATTGCAATATATAATATTTTATTAACATACAGAAAATGAGCACATGAAACATCAAAAACTATAGAGAAATGCAATTATGGTTCCCAGGATATTATTGTAACCCTTCATTTATACAGAAAGCTTAAGGTGATATTAAAGCCTTATTATTTCTGTTTCAATATGTTGATTGGGTTTTAGAAATAAACAAGAGATTACATAAGAAAGCTTGTTAATCGCCCACACAGGGGCTAGAAAATGGGTGAACATCACCAATGAACAATAAAGATCATAATTACACTAACCAAAGTGACATAGTTTTGAATATAGGGGATTCTACTGAGAAATAAACACTGAAAAAAATGCCATATCCCCAAAATCGACATGTCTTCTCCTACAACTCTCCCACCCCCATAGATGGTGATGGCATGAACAGGACTAGTGAGGAACTATAGAGAAGGCAAGGAGAGCAGAAAAGCAGGAGGGAGAGGGTCATAGGTAAGAGAGAAGGGGAGAGAGGGGAAGAGGATAACTCGGAAACCAAAGCCTTAATATTTCAAGCAGTTTCTACTGCTGGCATAGAGACTTAGGGCCAGATTCAGATACATTTAATGTATCTTTCCGGCGGCGTAGCAATTCCCCTTATACTACGCCGCCGCAAATATTATGGGCAAGTGCCTTATTCAGAAAGCACTTGCTCCATTAAAAAGCGGTGGCGTAGCGTAAAGTGCACAGCGTAAGGCCGCGCAATTCAAATTTCTGAAGTGGGGGCGTGATTCATGCCACGCAGAACGTCACCCGCAGAGTACAGAGAGACGGTCCTGTACACATGCTGTTACATGCTGTTATGCTGACACTCGGCTTACAGAGTGTCCTTACATGTGAGTGCAACTTTTTATTGCTTGATTAAAAGTATTTTTCAACCGGAGAGCACTAGATTTTTCCCTTTCTTTTTCCATATGATGTTTTGATTGGTTTAAGCCATTGGGTCCGGATCTAAGGTGTCATTTCCATCCATTCGTTTCCTATGGGAGCTGGCAGCTGAAGCTCTGATTACACAGATTAAGCTTTGAGATCCATACGGGTCAAAGTAATGAGGTGAGAGTCCATCTGTCACTGGTGGAGGATATCTTTTGGTGTCATCTTTTTCACTTCCATTCTGGAATCCTTTGTCTGCTGGGTCTTGCTGCGGATTGATTGATTTATGGACTTTTTGTCATCACGCAAAGGACTGGATCGATTTGTAATGCATTTGTATATGAGCCAATGGTACCAAGAATTTTTAGGTGAGTGCGTAATCTACTTTTTAATAAGCAACTTTATTTTGCACATTACACTGTGAGTTCTGGTTCTTTTCTACATTTCCTTTTCCTATGAGCCTGGTCTGGTTAGAGATTGGAGCAACCTTTCCTCTGGTATCCCACAAGCATTTATGGCTACCCACTGAATAGAGTGCCATGATCTTCTGGTAAGCAATATGCCGTATTTTACCTGGCTCTACGTGGAATCCAGGTAGATTTTGTCCAGTAAACGACGGCGGCGTAGTGTATTTCTCCCGTCGCAATCCATCTGCGCGAGTAGGGGGCGTGAAGCATTTAAAATAGGCGCGTTCCCGCGGCGATCGAACTGCGCATGCTCCGTTCGCAAATTTCCCGCCGTGCATTGCACGAAAACACGTCGTTACGTAAAAAAAAAAAAAAAAAAATCGACGCGTGAACGACGGCCATACTTAACATGGGCTACGTAGCGTTAGACCAGCAAAAAGCTGGTCTAACAGTACGTAAAAAAAAATAGACGAAAGCGATTGCGAAGACCACTCGTATCTTCGTGGATCGCCGTAAAAACACATTTGCATATCCCGACGCATGAAAACGACGCGAACTCCTCCCAGCGGCCGCAAAAATATCGCAGCGTAGATCCGAAGGCTTACGAAGACGTAAGTCTCTCGGATCGAAGCCCGAAGCCGCCATATCATGGTTTGAGGATTCAAACTAGTGATACGGCGCGCAAAATTTGAAATTACTCCTGTCTAACACCAGTTAGACAGGCGTAATTGCTTTCTGAATCTGGGCCTATGTGTTTACGAGCGCTGGAGGTGGAACATCACACATTTGTCTTGATAATTACATGATGATGGCGCTATGATCACAGAGATTTTATGTCGCTTAAAATTTATGAAAGGTTCACCGAAATTGGTCACAAATTGTAGTGAATGCATTGTTGATCCACTCCAATTTTTTTTTACGGACACTTAAAGCAGAACTTCATTAAAGATTTTATTTTCTCCCATCCAGTATATAATTTTGGGGGGACCTCGCACTTTTTTTTTTTTTTTTTTGCGTAAGGTCCCCCTTGAAATTAGTACAAGACCTAAAGAGTTATGTATTAATTAGGACAACAGATCACCTCCCCTCTCTTCCTCTCCATAACACTGAGCAGGTGTTTTCTAGTTCACATAGGAGAACTTGGCAGGGCTAATTACACTGCTTGAGATAACAGTGCAAAATGCACAGGAACTTCAACCTTACTGAATTTATAGAAGTCAACAGTTTTTTGGGGGATTTTTTGGACAAACGCATTTTTAATTTATGATAAATGGTCTAAATGGGAGTAAACTGGAGATTATTGTTGGGATTTGTCGGCACAGTAAGTATTTACATTCAACATGTACTATATACAGTATGTGGTTTTAAATCCCCAGGGCATACAGGAGCGCCAAACAGAGCCTGCTGGTAAATACACCTTATGTTTTGTAAAAATAGGTTAATTTTAAGGAATTCTGAGTTCTAGTTATTGAAAACATGTTTTGGGGCATTCTATAGTTATTTACAATCATTTGGAAACAATGCAACAAAATATGATTCAATAGATTCATTAATGATTATGTAGCTGTCTTTCTTGCTTGCGTGCTTGCTTCTCAAATGTTTGAAATATATTCAGCAGATAGTACCACAATATACAAGATGTGCAAGATTTGGTACCTGCGGTAATCCTATTGATTCATTATTTGAATGATGTCCTTTCTGGTCTTTCTTTTAGCTGACAGGGTTTCTGTACAGAAAAAAATAAAATAATAGTTTACTTGTCAACAATATGCCAAAGGCAGATCTGCATAGTGTGCTTTGAACGTTCCCTTTGTGAAGATGCTTACAGTGTGTTTTTAGATCATTTACATTTCCCAAAGTCTTAATCCTCATTGTCTTATAGACATTGGCCTGTTATGCTAGCATTTACAATATCTAATGCCGCATACACACGGTTGGAATTTCTGACAACAAATGTTCGATGTGAGCTTGTTGTCGGAAAAAACCCGACAGTGTGTATGCTCCCTCTGACATTTGCTGGTTCTAAAATTCCGACCGTGTTTACACAATTCAAGCCAAATTTATTTTTTAAAATGGCGTGGGGTCCCCCCCAAAATCCATACCAGACCCTTATCCGAGCATGCAACCTGGCAAGCCGCATGAAAAGACGAGAGAGAGCGCCCCCTCCAGAACCGTACCAGACCACATGCCCTCAACATGATGAGTGTGTTTTGGGGTCTCTTCCCTACAACCCTTGCCCAGTGGTATAGATAAAAATCATTGAAAAAAATTGGCATGGTTCCCCACCTGTCCATTAACAGGCCCTTTGTGTCTGGTATGTTGTGGTTGTGGGGATCTGCGGGCAGAGGGCTTGTCAGAATCTGCCAGATTCCGCCCCCCCATGTGAATGGGTATCTGGAACATTGTACCCCTACACATTCACCCAAAAAAGTGTCAAAAAAAAGTAGACAGTTTGGGACAATTCCTTTATTAAAATGACAGATACCCATTCACATAGGGGGCGGGATTTGGGGTCCCCTTATTAACCCTGCCCGCAGACCCCCACATCCACCAGTTCCTCTTAATATTCATACCAGACCCAAAGGGCCTGGTAATGGACTGGGGGGGAACATGACATTTTTTTAAATGATTTTCATCTATATTGCCGGGATCTAGCAATATATTACAGCCGCAAGCAGTTTTAAATGACATTTTTTCCGTTAGAAGTAATTTGCTGTGGTACTGTTCTAAACACAGGAAAGATGCGTTACTTTACAGGCAGATTAAGGACACTCCCCAGACACGATATTTAAAGGAATATTTAATTTTTATTGTTTCACTTTAAGCATTATTAACCACTTAATCACTGGATGTGGATATGACGTCCTCCACTTTGCACGGTGATATCTGGATGATGCCTGCAGCCACAGGTATCATTCAGATATCGCCGTCTTCAGCCGGCGATTTTGTGCACCATAAGAACGATCAAAGCGGCAGTTCCGCCACTTGATCATTCTTATAGGTGGCGGGAGGGGACGTCCCCCCCTTCCGCCGCCATCTGGTGCTTCTCCGGTGCTTCTCCGGGCTCTCCCGTGCCATCGGGGGCCCAGAGAGCGAATCGACCGGCGTTCCCTGCAGAACCATAGAGATGACTGGTGACCAGATGGTCACAGTCATCTCTATGACCGTCGGAGGACCGGGCGCGACGTTATGACGTCACGCCCGGTACCCGGAAGGTAAACAATGCCGCAATCGTGGCTGAAAGCATTAGATCGGTGAATTTTTTTTCACGATCTAATGCTTTTCAGCCTGGAGGAGAGATGTGGGGTCTTATTGACCCCATATCTCTCCATAAAGAGGACCTGTCACAGTGATTCCTATTACAAGGGACGTTTACATTCCTTGTAATAGAAATAAAAGTGATAAAAAAAAAAAAACATTGGTGCGGCCCTATACTGCGCCTGCGCACCGACGTTCGGGTTCCTTCGGCATCTCGTGACGCGCTGTATGCGCCGGGCTAAGGGACGTCAATCACAGCCTGGGATTGTAAACGCCCAGCTCCGCGGGATCGCCGGAGGAGAAGAGAGCCCGTAAAAAGGTATGTAGAGAAAAAAAAAAAAACACTGGCATACTGCCTGGTCGGGTGGGTGGGCTTCATGGCATGCTAGAATTGTTTTTTGGAGGGTGAACCACCCCTTTAAAAATGAGTTGCGCTTATATGAAAATTACACATGATATAAAACATATGTGGACCAAAACCCAAAAAATTCTTTCATGTGAACAAATACAAAAAAAGTCCAATGTGCAAAAGAAAAACCCTCCTTTTCTGTGTTCAAATATTCTTAAACATGTGATCATCCTCCTCCGAGTTATTGTGACTAGTTCACAAGAGATTCTCCGATTGTGGTTTTACACTATTATGCACCAGTGGTGGAGACGAAAGGAATGGCCTTATGGTAATCCAGGGCTGGGTGCCTGCCTAATTGACAGTTGACATCTCTTTAATTAGAGGATGACAGTTTAGCTGATAAGTGTGCATTATTCCCATTGGGTGGTGGCATCACAATTGAAAGCTCTTCTTATTAGTGATGGAGGCTTATCACATGTTTAAGAATATTTGAACACAGAAAGGGAGGGATTTTTCTTTTGCACATTGGACTTATTTTGTATTTTTTCACATGACATTTATTTTTTTTGTTTTGGTTCATATGTTTTATATCATTTGTAATTATCATACAAGTGAAACTCTTTTTGATTTAATATATGTTTGACTGTATAGACCAGGAATATGCAATTAGCGGACCTCCAGCTGTTGCAGAACTACAAATCCCATGAGGCATAGCAAGACTCTGACAGCTATTAGCATGACACCCAGAGGCAAAGGCATGATGGGACTTGTAGTTTTGCAACAGCTGGAGGTCCGCTAATTGCTTATCACTGGTATAGACCAGCCCTCAAAATTTCCACTCGCTTACTAGCATTTGGCGAGTGGATTTAAGCTGGGGGCGAGTGATGACAGGGATGCATGACCAATCTCCCTCCAATCTGTGCCTACACTTAGAAGTCCCGATGAGATTGGTGGCCGAAGAGGAAAGGTGCACGCTCGGGAAAAGTAGTCTGGTGAGCCGCGCACAGGCAGAGCAGTACACAGGTGCTCTCCTTACAATCCTCATTAAACCATGGGACCTAACAGTATGACATCTCTGAGCCTGCCCCCCGACCAATGTAGCTGGAGAGCAGGGAGTAGGAAGTAATGAGTGAGGTGGAGGATTGCGAAAATTACCACTCCGGTGCAGGGCTCACTGAAAGTTGCCCTGACATGAGAGCGGCAGCCTTCCAGTTTGTGCCGTTTTCTTCTCCTTGTGCTCTATGTTAGTGTCCAACACTTCAGCCTGAGCACTGTGAACATACTGGTTTCAATGTGTGCTGTGCAGTGTCAGTGTGCGCTGTGCTATGGTGTCAATGGCTGTGCAGTTGTGTGGATCTCAGCGCTGGATTGTACTGCCTCTCGCTGTGCTGCTGGATTGTACTGCCTCTCGCTGTGCTGCAGCTCCTCTCCTCACTGCCAGCCTGAATAAAAGGGGGAAGTGGGGACATGCAAGTGTGGAGCCGCACACACAGGCTCCTGATGATGAGATGAATAGGAGAGGGAGAGAGAGGATGGATGGGAGTTGCAGAGGAGACAGCAAGAGAATGGGGAAGAGACTCAGTTCTAGTGCCCTGTCCCTCTGGTCTGCCCCCAGTGCCCTGTCCCTCTGGTCTGCCCCCAGTGCCCTGTCCCATTTTGTTAAAGTTGTTGTTGGTAATATTTAATTGTGTAACTTGATTCTGCATAAAACATTTAACAGTGTCATTCTATGAGATAATCTACGAGAGCGTGTTTACAGGTGCAATTAGGCGCAGGGCAGTGTATGACGTAGGTGGAGCAACTGGTGGCAAGTAACTCTTGAGGCCTGGCTAGTAGCTCAGGACTTGAAATTTTGAGCCCTGGTATAGACTATGGAGTTGCTCCTTTAACTCAGCTTGGTTATTGCACATATTTAGTTCATAGCGCAGCTTCTTTTTTTATTTTATAGATAAGCTCATTTGTTAATAAAGTAGAGTAAGGGCTGAGGAACTCTAGAAATTATGTTTGTTTTTCTATAAAAGCAACTCTGACTTCCAAGTTTTAGGTCAAACGGGGGGTTATTTATGAAAGGCACTTGGAAGTGCAGTTGCTGTAAATCTGAGGGGTAGATCTGAAAATATCTAAAAAAATCAAATTTTATAATCTATTCATGTGCAAGCTAAAATGCTGTTTTTTATTTTCCTTGCATGCCCCCCTCTCATCGACAGCGACTGCACTTCCAAGTACACTTTCAGTGAACTTTCAACTGCACTTGTATTGCACTTGTAGTGCAAAATGGATTTGCCCTGAGTAAAGTAATGTATATGTCTTTTTTTCTAAAATCTCAAATAGAAAAAACATGTTACAACATACACTTTCAATCTTCAACTTTCCTACTCTTGCAGGAGCTTTCACAAAAATGTTCTTAACCACTTGCTTACTGGGCACATATAACCCCTTCCTGCCCCGGCGAAATTTCAGCTTCCGGCATTGCGTCGCTTTAACTGACAATTGCGCGGGCGTGCAACGTGGCTCCCAAACAAAATTTACATCCTTTTTTCCCCACAAATAGAGCTTTCTTTTGGTGGTATTTGATCACCTCTACAGTTTTCATTTTTTGCGCTATAAACAAAAAAAGAGCAAAAATTTCGAACTTGTTGCTATAATAAATAGTCCATTTAAAAAAAAAAAAAAACATTTTTTTTCTCCGTTTAGGCCGATACGTATTCTCCTACATATTTTTGGTAAAAACAAAACAATAAGCGACTGGTTTGCGCAAAAGTTATAGTGCCTGAAAAATAGGGGACAGAATTATTATTATTTTTTATTATTTTATTTTTTACTAGTAATGGCGGTGATCTGCAATTTTTATTGGGACTGCGACATTATGGCGGACACGTCGGACACTTTTGACACATTTTTGGCGCCATTCACATTTATACAGCGATCAGTGCTATAAATATGCACTAATTACTGTATAAATGTAACTGGCATTGAAGGGGTTAACACTAGGGGGTGAGGAAGGGGTTAAATGTGTACCCTGCATTGTGTTCTAACTGTGGGGGAGGGGGGTGACTGGGGGAGGTGACCGATCTATGTCCCTTTGTACAAGGGACACAGATCGGTCTCCTCTCTCCCTGACAGGACATGGATCTGTGTGTTTACACACACAGATCCACGTCCTTGTCTCTGTAACCGCCGATCGCGAGTGCCTGGCAGACATCGCGGCCGCCAGGCACGCGCATCGGCATGTCAGTGATGCGGTGGGCACGCGTGTGCCGCCGACGGCCCTCGCGTGCCCCCCAGTGGCCTCCCAGAGATTTAGAACCACCCTGCGGCCGTACAAAGTCATATGGCCGTCAGGAAGTGGTTAATATTGATTAAAAAAAAAATCCTTCTTTCCCCTGAACCTTTGTGTTGATGGTGTGGTTTGTTGTTCCTCTTCCTATCCAACATCACATTACTTTCTTTCTTATTATTCTAACTGTTCACTCTTTTGGTTTTCCAATAGCCCTTGTAGGTTCCACTATCCAGCTTGCCCAAACTCTCTCATATTTTCCCCCGTATCCTCTATTACAATATGTTTCTCTATACAGCGGCAAGTTGTCATTTCCAAAAGGCTAATGTGGAGGCTTCTGTTTTTTTTTTCCAATTCAGTACTATAGCCTTTCTTGCATAGAAAAGCAACAGACATATTTGTGTTCTCTTTGTCTTAGCAGGAAAGTTATTTCCTACCAAACCCAAAAGACAAATCTCTGCATCCTGTTCTAAAACCACTGTGTCAATAGTTACAGCTCTGGGTCTTCCTTTCTGTGTGACTCCAACAAATGACACGCTTCAGCCTGACAGCTCTAATATAGCTGAGGGTGGGGCCACCCGTCACATAACCCGCCCCCTCTGATGCAAGGCGAAACTCTGGGGTTACCAGTGAGGCGTATGGGTGACCTCGCCCCTCTCTGATGCAACACAGCTTTCCTGTTGCATCAGAGGGGGGCGGGGTCACCCGTACAAGTCACTGGGTAACCCCAGCATTTCCCCTTTGCGTCAGAGGGGGGTGGGGTCACCCACGCACGTGGGGGCTGGGGTCACCCACGCACATGACGGGTGGCCCTGCCCTCAGCTATAAAACAGCTGTCAAACGGGTCACGCGTCATTAAGCTGGGCGCCTCCTATGGAGGCGGTATCATTCGTAGCAGTGGGATCAAGTCAGATTTTTTTTCCTCTGTATTGCTCGAGCATGGATTACATCGTTGGATTTATTTTTTCCTTTTCTTTTTTTTTTTCTTTTTAATAAAGGACTTGTCCCAAGCTGTCTCCTGTGGTTTTTAACATTTTGACACTTTTTCTTTTGTGAAATGGTAGGGGTACAATGTACCCTGTTACCAATTCACATGGGGGGGCGGGATCTGGAGGTCCCCATTTTTAAAGGGGGCTTCCAGATTCTAATAAGCCCCCTGCCCACAGACCCCCACAATCACCGGGCAAGGGTTGTGTAGATGAGGACCTTGTCCCCATCAACATGGGGACATCCTCCCCATGTTGAGGGCATGAGGCCTGGTGCGGTTCAGGAGGGGGGCCTTTCTCGTCCCCCCTCTTTTCCTGCAACCTACCAGGTTGCGTGCTTGGATAAGGGTCTGGTATGGATTCTTGGGGGAACCCCATGCCATTTAAAAAATAAATAACGCAGGGTTCCCCTTAATATCCATACCTGAAGGGACTGTTATGGAATTTGGGGGGACACCCACATATTTTTTATTTTGGTGCATGGTTTCCCTTAATATTCATACCAGACCCAAAGAGCCTGGTAATGGACTAAGGGAGAACCCATGCCATTTCCTTTCAATTACTTTTATCAGGCACGATGCAGAGCAGGTCTTTGATAATGCCTTGTGGGAGGGGGCTGTGGAATGCAGGTGAGGTTGTGTGAGAACCAAGCTGCTTCCTTAAAAGAGAGGACTGACACATTTTAGGATGATTGCCAAATGCGTTTTTTTCTCTGGAACATTGTAAGTTTGTAACATTGTAACAATGAAAGGGTAAACTCGCGCCATTTTTAATTTTAATATATAGTGCTACTCAAAATTCAAAGTGAATAAGTAGAGAGAAAACAAGGGGGCGCTAAATATGCACAACAAAACATAAACCACAGATAAACCAAACAACTATGGTTGCCTTAACATTAATATGAAATATGTGCATTAAAGTAAAAGTATAAAGTGCAGAAACAAAATCATAAAATGTCAGAGGGTTGATTCCTGTAAATTTCTCAAATAAATAAGTGAATACTGTGATCAAAAAGTGAAAATGTTCCACCTAAACTAAAACACCAAACGTGAGTGTAAAAGATGGCTCCTTACCGAACCAATTGACCCTTTTCGAAAAAAGTGGTCAAATAAGCTGTAAGTCTCCACATGATTAGGCCTGGATACTCTTGTTGGATATGTATAACCATTATAGGGCAAAGAACAACAAGAAAAGCCGCCATGGCGTAATAACGTTAAAAAATAACATTAAAACATACAGCAGTGGCTCCTTACTGTTAAGGGGCCTCACGTCCCGGCACTGAGGCTAAGGCTTGGTCTAGAAAAACGTGTCCTTGGCTGGGGAAAACAATTGCGTGCGTTCCATCACTAAGTTGAGAGCAGCTGGACCGGAAGATTTGCGTTCACGTGCCGCCTCGACGTATTTCAATATGTCCCAGGAAGCGCTTTGATGACACATATTGAAACGAGCACCTACCACGCACAGCATTTCCGGTCCAGCTGGCTCTCAACTTCAGAGGTGGAACGCACGCAATTTTTTCCCCAGCCAAGGACACGTTTTTCTTTAGACCAAGCCTTTTGCCGGGACGTGGGACTGTTTGTATGTTTTAATGTTATTTTAATTAAACAAGACTCCAACACTTTCACTGTGGAGACTTACAGTTATTTGACACTTTTTTAACGAAAAGGGTCAATTGGTTGCGGTAAGGAGCATTTTTACACTCACGTTTTTTTTAGTTGGTGAAGGTGGAATTTTCACTTTTTGTCACAGTATTCACTTATTTATTTGAGTATTACAAGGACTTTGGAATAACCCTGCACATTTTATGGACATTTGTTTCTGCATATTTATGGACTTTTATAGTTGCATATTTACATATTAATGTTAAGGCAACCATAGTTGTTTGGTTTATTCTGTGGTTTATGTTTTGATTGCTTGCATATTTAGCGCCCCCTTCTGTTTTCTCTCAACATTGTAACAATGTAAACATTTTTAATTTTCTACTCAAATAAACAAGTCACAACGATATAAGAAGATTTATATAAAGTGTCATGTCCCTGCTCACCAGCCTAAGCTTGATAGACCCACATGCAGTACTGGTGAGTTAAAGCACAAAGGGGGTGTGTAAAGCACAGATCACTACAGCACTTTTTGAATACCCTTTGCACAGGAGCACCTATTGAAGAAAATTTGTGTTTTTGGGACTCCAACACTTTCACTGCTTGTCAGTTCACATTTGTTTTTTTGAAAATGTTATTGTATTATTTGTATGTGTTTGATATTCATAGTATATGGTATATGTACAGCACTTGCACTTTAGGAAACCTTCACTTTATTTTGGATTTGTTTGCACTGTGATTTGTGGTATGCAGAGCAGGACAGATGGATGACTGGATGCATGGTCAGACAAGCCAGGTCAGCAATGGACGATCAGGTATAAGCATAAGGAGGCAGAGAATGGTCTAAATGCAGGCAGAGGTTGGCAATAGAATAACAGGCAGATGTGTAGAGGTAAACAAAGTCTTAGGCCCCATACACACGAGCGGACAGATTTGTTCAAATCTGTCCGTCCGACAGATTTGAACAAATCTGTCTGCTGGGATTTTGGTTTGCTCGCGTGTACACACGAGCAAACCAAAATCCCCGCCAGCAGAGAGCGCGCTGACGTGTGGGTGACGTGGCGGTGACGTTGACGCCGCCACGTCACCGCACCAGGAAGTAAAACACTTCCGCGCATGCGCCGAATCCATTTGGCGGCGGTGCGGCGGCGGAGCGGGACGACATGTCTGCTGGTAAGTGTACTAACCAGCAGACATGTCGGGCGGACAGATTCCCACCGGATAGATTTCAAAGCATGCTTTGAAATCTGTCGGGTGGACAAATCTGTCCGCTAGCCCATACACACGATTGGAGATGTCTGCTGAAACGGTCCATTGGACCGTTTTCAGCGGACAAATTCGATCGTGTGTACGAGGCCTTAAGGCAAGCCAAGGTCAGAATAGGAGAAGTGCAAACTTTGTCAGGATAAGCTGGGTCAAACACAGGACTCAAATACAGGGAGCAGGAACAGGAACACGGGAAAAGCTGCAGGTCAGACAGCAATGGACTAGTGCAGCTACTGCACTAATATAGGCCATTTTGCGCCAGCGTTAATGGCGCACACGTGCACACATACACATAAGCATTTGTATCTGTGTGCGAATATTTGTGTACATGTGCATATTTGTGTCCTGTGTCCGACAGAACGGGCACCGCCAGGGCTCTGGCTATGCATTTGTCTTTGCATTGGAGTTTCAGCTGCGCTCTGGCCAGAATGTCCCTGACAGGTCTTCTGATTCTTTGAACATATCTAGGTGGTTCAGGTTCCTAGTCTCCAGTTTGGCTGTTATCAGTAGGAATAAGAAAATGCCCTTTTCTGAAGTTTCATTTGACATTTAGATGCAATATACATCCATTCATAGATATAAAGTCATTGTTGATTTATGACTTGCGGCTTCACTTCCTGGTTCCCTACTGCTCATGCAAGTCACGCTGCGCAATCTGAATGGTCCCTGCTGTCTTTTAGGACCTGTGTGTCTCCCAGAACACAGCGGGGGGGGGGGGGGCAGAGGAGGGGCTGAACATAGCATAGATAGCCGCAGATACTGCGGCTATCTATGCCTGGAAGTGGGAGCAAATGCCTGTATTATACAGGTATCTGCTCCCCCTCCCCCCTAAAAGGTGCCAAATGTGACACCGGAGGGGGGGGGGGGGGAATCAGAAAAACTGAAGTTCCATTTTAGGGTTGAACTCCAGTTTAACCACTTGATACCCGCCCGCCGTCATTTGACGGCGGGCGGGATACTCTATGATCCTGACAGGACGTCATATGTAGTCCTGTCACTTTAAGCTGCTAGGGGCGCGAGCGCACATCCGTTGCGTCACTTAGAACACCGTGCATGTGCCCGGCGGCCGCGATGGCCGCTGGGCACACGCGATTGCCGACAATTGAGCTGGGACGTGGAGCTGTGTGTGTAAACACAGAGCTGCACGTCCCTGTCAGGGAGAGAGGAGACCGATGCTGAGTCCCTTGTACATAGGGACACAATCGGTCACCTCCCCCAGTCAGTCCCCTCCCCCCACAGTTAGAACACAATGTAGGAGAAACATTTAACCCCTTCCCCGCCCCCTAGCCTTCCCTGCCAGTTACATTTATACAGTAATCAATGCATATTTATAGCATTGTTCACTGTATAAATGTAAATGGTCCTAAAAATGTGTCAAAAGTGTCCGATGTGTCCGCTATAATGTCCCAGTCCCGAAAAAAAATCGCAGATTGCCGCCATTTCTAGTAAAAAATAAATAAAAAAATAAATCATAATTATGTCCCATATTTTGTAGGAAATATAACTTTTGCGCAAAACAGTCACTATACGGTTATTGCGATTTAATTTTTTTTTTTTTTTACCAAAAATATGTAGAAGAATACATATCGGCCTGGGCAGGAAGGGGGTGTAGATGCACAGTAGGCAAGTGGTTAACCACTTAAGACCCGGACCAAAATGCAGGTAAAGGACCTTGCCCCTTTTTGCGATTCGGCACTGCGTCGTTTTAACTGACAATTGCGCGGTCGTGCGACGTGGCTCCCAAACAAAATTGGCGTCCTTTTTTCCCCACAGAGCTTTCTTTTGGTGGTATTTGATCACCTCTGCGGTTTTTATTTTTTGCGCTATAAACAAAAATAGAGCGACAATTTAAAAAAAAATGCAAAATTTTTTACTTTTTGCTATAATAAATATCCCCCAAAAATATATAAAAAAAAATATTTTTCCTCAGTTTAGGCCGATACGTATTCTTCTACCTATTTTTGGTAAAAAAAAATCGCAATAAGCGTTTATCGGTTGGTTTTCGCAAAATTTATAGCGTTTACAAAATAAGGGATAGTTTTATTGCATTTTTATTAATTTTTTTTTTTTTACTACTAATAGCGGCGATCAGCGATTTTTTTTGTGACTGCGACATTATGGCGGACACTTCAGACAATTTTAACACATTTTTGGGACAATTGTCATTTTCACAGCAAAAAATGCATTTAAATTGCATTGTTTACTGTGGAAATGACAGTTGCAGTTTGGGAGTTAACCACAGGTGGCGTTGTAGGGGATGTGTGACCTATGTGTTGTGTTTACAACTGTAGGGGGGTGTGGCTGTAGGTGTGACGTCATCGATCGCATCCCCCTATTACAGGGATGACGCGATAGATGCTACGGCCACAGAGAAGCACGGGGAAGCCGTGTTTACACACGGCTCTCCCCGTTCTTCCGCTCCAGGGACGGATCGCCGCACTGACCCGGTCCTGGAGCTTCGGACCGGGTCACGGGCGCGTGCCCGCGACCCACGGCTGGGTACTAAAATCAACGTATATATAAGTTGATGTGCCCAGCCGTGCCATTCTGCCGACGTAAATGTGCAGTAGGCTGTCCTTAAGTGGTTAAAGTGTATTTAACCACTTGACCACTGGGCACTTAAACCCCCTTCCTAACCAGACCAATTTTCAGCTTTCGGTGCTCTCACAATTTGAATGACAATTACTCAGTCATACAACATTGTACCCATTTGAAATTTTTGTCCTTTTTTTCACACAAATAGAGCTTTCTTTTGGTGGTATTTGATCACCTCTGGGTTTTTTATTTTTTGCGCTATAAAAGAAAAACGACTGAAAATTCTGTAAAAAAAAAATCTTGTTTCTGTCATATTAGCAGGTTATTTCTCACACACAGCATATGCATACCACAAATTACACCCCAAAACACATTCTGCTATTCCTCCCATGTATGGCGATACCACATGTGTGAGATGTTTACATAGCGTGGCCACATACAGAGGCCCAACATGCAGGGAACGCCATCAGGCGTTCTGGAACATCCAGACCAATTCTGACATTTCTCTCCTACATGGAAAAATCATCATTTATTTGCTAGAAAATTACATAGAACCCCAAAACATTATATATGCTTTTTTAGCAAAGACCCTAGAGAATACAATGGCGGCCGTTACAACTTTTTATCTTGCATGGTATTTTCGTAGACATTTTTTGAACGCGTGTTTTAAAAAAAAAACAGTTTTGTGCTTAAAAAAAAAAAAAAACAGTAAAGTCAGCCCAATTTTTTTTCATAATGTGAAAGATGGAGTTACGCCGAGTAAATAGATACCCAACATGTCACACTTCAAAATTCCGCACACTCATGGAATGGCGCCAAACTTCACTACTTAAAAATCCCCATAGGCGACGCTTTAATTACTTTTATTGGTTACATGTTTTTAGTTATGGAGGAGGTCTAGGGCCAAAATGATTGCTCTCGCTCTAACGTTCGCAGAGATACCTCACATGTGTAGCTTGAACACCGTTTTCATATGTGGGCGGGACTTATGTATGCGTTCGCTTCTGCATGCGAGCACACGGGGATAGGGGTGCTTTAAAAAATGAGTATCAAATCATCAAATGACGCCGGTTTGTTTACAAGTGATCGCGCCGTCAATCAGCGGCTATCAGCGGCAATTTACCGTGATCCGTGATGCGCCGGGTCTTCGTCCCAAGATAACTCCACCGCGCTGTAGCAGTAAAATGCCTATGGCGCGGTGGGCAAGTGGTTAAAGGCAATTTTTGGATAGAGCAAGGGAGGATCATCTGTGAACCATTAGGAAGGTTTCCCTTCACTTCCTGTCACAAAGAATAGACAAGACAGGAAGTGAGAGAAAATCCCTCTAAAGTGAAAGAATCCTGGCGTGTCACCAGAGTCACCAGAAATAGTGTCCCTATTGGAAGATTTCCACTCCATTACTGTTCTGGTGTAAACAAATTAGATTTTCTTTTACCTTAATTTTTGCTAGACAAATAGAGAGTGTGGTTCTCATTAACGGGACCTGAAGCAGTAATAAAAACCGACAAGTATCTTAATCCCTCTCCACTCTATCCAAGCCTAAAGAAAAACACCCCCCCCCTTAGTTACACTTTAATCATAAAGGTTAGAGTACATTTTATAACAGAGACAAGAAAAACGCATGTTTTTTTTTTTTCAAAATGTTGGTATTTTTTGTATTTATTTAGTAAAAGATAAATAAAACAGATGTGATTAAATACCACCAAAAGAAAGCTCTATATGCATGAAAAATTATAAAAATGTCATATGGGTACAGAGTTGCATGACTGTGTAATTGTCATTCAAAGTGCGACAGTGCTGAAAGCTGAAAATTGGCCTGGACAGGGAGGGGATGAAAGTGCCTGTTATTCAAATGGTTAAAGCATGCTTTCTAGCTGTAGGTCCTTTGATTAGCAGCAAGTATGTAATTCTCAAACACATATCATATCATATCAATATCAATCAATATCAAGCAATAGAAAGGCATTTCAAGCTTACCAGGGAGTGGAAAAAAAGGTGCAGGTTGCTGTAGACATAGAAAAGAACAAGTCCAGGCTTCCATAATACACGAGCAAACTTCTGAGTATATATTAACCACTTCCCATCCGCAGATTGACTTTTTACGTTCACAAGTAAAAAATATTGTGTTTTTTTTCTCAAAATTGTCGCTCAAGGACCTGTACATTTGTATGAGCTGTCCTCCCCTGAAGGTGGCCCTGATTGGCGCACAGAGAAATTATTTGCCCCTTGTCCTCAATGAAGCAATAAGCCCTGTGTTTTCTGAATTTATGATGCAGGTGATGATGTACTGAATTTATTGGCGTATAAGGCCGCGTACACACGACCAAATAAATCCGATCAAATTGGTCTGTCAGACCGATTTGATCGGATTTGTCTGCTGGGAGAAATTGGTTTGATCGTGTACACACGATCAAACCAAAATCCCCGCCGGCAGACAGCGCGGTGACGTGGCGGTGACATTGACGCCGCCACGTCACCGCACCAGGAAGTAAAACACTTCCGCGCATGCGTCGAATCCATTCAACGCATGTGCGGGCAGATATGTCTGCTGGTTAGCGTACTAACCAGCAGACATGTCGGACGGACGGATTACCAGCCGACAGATTTTAAAGCATGCTTTAAAATCTGTCTTAAAGAGTAGGGTGGGGGAAGAGGGGAAATTGGCCAAGAATAGGCCAAAGGGGTTACTATTGGCAACAATAATTTTAGATTGGTCAAATGATGTTCAAATACTATTGAAGTACAAAAATTTATTTATGAAATTATTACATATGAGTATCAAGAACATTTATAGAGCAGTACAGAGATCAAAAATGAACTCATAAAAGGAGGTAGATAATCATAAACAATAGTTTGATTATCAATGTGAACAACACACAATGGGGTCAATTCACAAAGCTTTATTTTCAGATTGCAGGTGTTATTTTAACGATTTTGCACGTTATTGAAGCTAGTTCAATTCACTAAACGATTTAACGATTTGAAAAATCATCAAATAACGTTTCACTACACAGAACCGATATTTTAAGGTGTGGATCCTTATTAAAGAGTCAAATCGTTATTTTAAAGAGTCAAATCATTATTTTAAAGAGTCAAATTGTTAAATATGTACAGAAGTGCCATTCACAAAGATTTTTTTGACAGTTATCGATCGTTAAGCAATCGTTAAATTAACACCTCCCTCAGGGTGGCGTTATGACATTTCCCAGGCGATATTTTGTTGTTAGAGAAAGCTTTGGGCGATTTTTGTAGTATAGTGAAGTTTTTAGTAGTGTTGGGCAAGATAGAACCGTGCTCTATTTGAACTTAAAATTATCCAGAGGTGAAGAAGAACATGTTAGAATGTTGTTTAGATTTATAAACGTGTATTCCGTTCACATACTATTTTGGATGACTTTTCTGAAACCCAGGTGATAGCTAAATTCCGATTCTCATCTCCCATGATTTATTCTCTGTATGAGGAAATACACATGGCTTTAGAAAAGCACACACTAGAAGTTTTGCACATCACATGCTCAATCTTCACATGTGTCTTGCTTGTGTCTCTCCCTCTCTCTCTCTGTATCTGCTCTTTTCCACATGCAGCTGTTCTCCTCCCCTTCTGCTCCCAGAATGCATCTCTCCAGCATTATTTAAGGATCTTAAGAGTTATTTTAACGTCCCAAATGTTAATAATAACGTCTGAGTAGTTAGCATAACGATTGGATAAAGAGTCAGTTGAAAACCATAACGACTATGTTAAATAACGATTATAGCTTTCGTGAATACCATGTTTGCTAGCGTTAAATAAGGAGTGCTAATTTAACACCTGAAGAAAACCAATAACGTTTCTCTTTGTGAATTGACCCCATTGTGGCCAACAGGACAAACAATTAAGACAAAACAAGACAAAAAAGACTCAAGGCACAGGACGTGTATGTATTCAGCACCTATGCTCCAGCATAGTGGTCAAGTGGTGGTTAATTTGAAGTAGAGGACAGGGAAGAGTTAATCATCATATCAATAGTTGATGAACCCTGTCAAGTAATTACCGAATCACTGCTGGTAAATAGGGGCTGAAAACTATGCGAGAAATGGGGGAAGGGAGGAACGAGAACGGAATGACCTGGGGCAATGAATTAATTATGCCAAAATAAGGGGTCAGATGGTTGTAGAAAGAGTCATTCTCAATGAGCTGGTAAATATGAGGAAAGGAGGGGCCGTTGAAGGCAATTCCTGATTGTTGTCGATGAAGAAAATTGATGAGACCCACTTAATTTTTAGGTCCTGTAACAAGAAACTAAGCCAGCATTGACTGGTACAGTGATGACAGATACAGGTTATTAGATTGACTGTTTAGGCTAGTAACGCAGAAATGATGCTGCATTAAGGTGTTACGTATTGTATTGCAAAAGTTAGTTTGGCAATTGCGTATCGCACAGTATGTATAAGTCTCTCAGTGATGTGCTGTCACTGGGTGTAAATCCGACCACAAATGGTTAAGCACCCTTTTATGCACAAAAGTGAATAAATAATAGACTGATGTCCAATACTTTACCAACAACTTGCTTGTAGTCAACTTGTTGTCATCTTTAAAATGATGGTAACTTGTGAATAGCGGAGCTCATCTAGTCAATCTATTCAGCCGCCAGGTTTAGAGGGATCAACTGATGTAAGTGGATGGCCTAATATGGTATCCGTATGGCTGGTGTTTAGAATGCACCGATCGCTCAGGTCTGTGCGGCTTTCATATGCTGGATCATATGTTCAGGGAGTCAGGTTTGGTTTCATCGTTCCTCGGTGTTCATTGTTCCCATCTCGCATAGAAGGCGTCACGTGACGTGGCCGAGTGGTGATGTCAACGCGTTTCGCTTGGCAGATAGCATAGCTTCTTCTTGGACGTTATACTGGCCACTGGTGAAAAGGACATACCTTTCTGTAATAAGTTTATATGGTCAGTTGTTAAGGTGAGATCGGTAAGGTTAATGACCTTTAGGTCACTAAGTCCCTGCGTTGGATGTTGTTTTATTTGTTCTGACTTCTTGTTTGAGTTCTTCCTAGGAAAAACAAAACGTTCACTTAAAATCAGAATAGGGGAGCATCTCAGGGAAATTAATGACAAAGAAAAACCGCCCGAAAAAACGCTTGCAAAACACTTTGCCCAGTGCCATAATAGGTGCTCGAAAGGCTTAACTGTTAAACGCATATATGCCCTCAAGCTACCCAACAGACGTGGTGATTTTGACCGCATTCTTCTCCAAAAGGAAAAATGGTGGGTCTATCGCTTAAAATCACTAGTGCCCATCGGACTTAACACTGAACTTAACCTACAGATCTTCCTTGATCCCTAATACTCCATTGGAAAAACTAGTTATAGGCGTCCGGGACGGCTGCATTGATTAATACAGCTATTCAAGCCTCTATGATTCTCTTCCGATTAACCAACTGATAGGTGGCAGCCTGCCATGCTTAGCATACCATCTATTGCCACAGGCGCATAAACATACTTCTTTACTTTTTAAAACACGTGGACCTCTTATAGGCCACTATTATATTAATGTACAAATATCTATTGACTGCACGCATGTTGCTCCCAATATTTACAAGATATGGGTTATCCCCTGTCATCCCTGGTGTCCTTTACCATTGTGTGATCCTTTTCCTTCATTATCAGTATTTATCATACTTCTCCAACTCCTAGGAATGAATGATAAATATAAAGATAAAAATACTAGCGTTATAAACAAATTTAATAGCTTCGTGGATAACAGCAGATTTTTTCCCCAAATGCAGTGGTTTCTTTCACTGTAATGCCGCGTACACACGATCACTTTTTGCGATGAAAAAAAACGACGTTTTCAATCATGAAAAAAAACGTCATTTTTCAAACTTCATTTTCCAAAAGGACGTTGCGTACACACCATCGTTTTTCTACAAAGCTCTAGCAAAGCGCGGTGACGTACACCACGTTCGACGGCACCCTTTTCCATTGAAGCTCCGTCTCATAACTTGCTTCTGAGCATGCGCGGGTTTAAAAACGTCATTTTCTACATCGTTTTGCCCACACACCATCACTTTTTATGACACAAAAAACAACGTTTTGAAAAACGACACACAAAATTCAAGCATGTTGGAATTTTTTTTTGGTCGTTTTTTTTAAGACAAAAAACGACGTTTTGCCCACACAAGATCAATTTAAATGACGTTTTAAAAAACATTGTTTTTTTTTTTAAACGCAAAAAGTGATCGTGTGTATGCGGCATCAGTCTTTTGCTTTTTATCATTGTCTTTTCACTCTCGTTTCTTTGCCCTGTTTACTTTTTGCTTATCCTGGACCTCCTCCTCTTGCCAAAAAAAAAACCGGATCTATAGCGATATTGAACTTATTCAAGGAGGGTAAAAGTGCCCCCACCATGGAGCATTCAAGCTACCTTCACAACAGGATCCAATCAACCCTTTCAGACTAACTACTCATTTTCGTTTTCAGGTGACAATAATTGGCCGACCAGTGTGTACTTATACACACGACCACTGGGGGCCAGTATAATGTCCAAGAAGAAGCTACGCTATCTGCCAAGCGAAACGCGTTGACGTCACCGCTCTGCCACGTCACGTGATGCCTTCTATGCGAGATGGGAACGATGAACACCGAGGAACGATGAAACCAAACCTGACTCCCTGAACATATGATCCAGCATATGAAAGCCGCACAGACCTGAGCGATCGGTGCATTCTAAACACCAGCCATACGGATACCAGATTAGACCATCCACTTACATCAGTTGATCCCTCTAAACCTGGCGGCTGAATAGATTGACTAGATGAGCTCTACTATTCACAAGTTACCATCATTTTAAAGATGACAACAAGTTGACTACAAGCAAGTTGTTGGTAAAGTATTGGACATCAGTCTATTATTTATTCACTTTTGTGCATAAAAGGGTGCTTAACCATTTGTGGTCGGATTTACACCCAGTGACAGCACATCACTGAGAGACTTATACATACTGTCCGATACGCAATTGCCAAACTAACTTTTGCAATACAATACGTAACACCTTAATGCAGCATCATTTATTTCTGCGTTACTAGCCTAAACAGTCAATCTAATAACCTGGATCTGTCATCACTGTACCAGTCAATGCTGGCTTAGTTACTTGTTACAGGACCTAAAAGTTAAGTGGGTCTCATCAATTTTCTTCATTGACAACAATCAGGAATTGCCTTCAACGACCCCTCCTTTCCTCATATTTACCAGCTCATTGAGAATGACTCTTTCTACAACCATCTGACCCCTTATTTTGGCATAATTAATTCATTGCCCCAGGTCATTCCGTTCTCATTCCTCCCTTCCCCCATTCCTCGCATAGTTTTCAGCCCCTATTTACCAGCAGTGATTCGGTAATTACTTGACAGGGTTCATCAACTATTGATATGATGATTAACTCTTTCCTGTCCTCTACTTCAAATTAACCACCACTTGACCACTATGCTGGAGCATAGGTGCTGAATACATACACGTCTGGACCTGTGCCTTGAGTCTTTTTTGTCTTGTTTTGACCTGGTTCACACTGGGCTGCGGGAGTGAAATCGCGCGATTTCACTCCCTCTGGCAGTCCCGATTTCGGCGCGATTTAGGAGACATCTGTGCAGGTTTCTGCACAGATGTCAATGTAAATCGCGTCCTGAAATCGCAAAAAGTAGTACAGGAACTACTTTTTGAAATCGGTGCAGCGCCGCAGATGCGGCGTCGCACTGATCAGGACGGTGTCATTGCCGGCAATTGCCGCCGATTTGAGATACGATTTCACATGTGAAATCGCATCTCAAATCGAACTAAATCGTACCCAGTGTGAACCTGGGCTTTGTCTTAATTGTTTGTCCTGTTGGCCACATTGTGTGTTGTTCACATTGATAATCAAACTATTGTTTATGATTATCTACCTCCTTTTATGAGTTAATTTTTGATCTCTGTACTGCTCTATAAATGTTCTTGATACTAATATTTAACCACTTAAGGACCGCCTTCCGCACATTTACTGTCGGCAGAATGGCACGGCTGGGCACATCAACGTATATATACGTTGATTTTTGTACTCGCGGACCCGATCACCGCTGGAGTGCGGCGATCGGTCCCCGGAGCTGAAAAACGGGGAGAGCCGTGTGTACACACGGCTTCCCCGTGCTTCACTGTGGCCGCAGCATCGATCACGTCATCCCTGTTAAAGGGGGACGTGAACGATGACGTCACACCTACAGCCACACCCCCCTACAGTTTTAAACACACATATAGGTCACACATCCCCTACAGCGCCCCCTTGTGGTTAACTCCCAAACTGCAACTGTCATTTTCACAGTAAACAATGCAATTTAAATGCATTTTTTGCTGTGAAAATGACAATTGTCCCAAAAATGTGTCAAAATTGTCCGAAGTGTCCGCCATAATGTCGCAGTCACGAAAAAAATCGCTGATCGCCGCTATTAGTAGTAAAAAAATGTTTTTAATGAAAATCCAATAAAACTATCTCTTATTTTGTAAACGCTATAAATTTTGCAAAAATCAACCGATAAACGCTTTTTGCGATTTTTTTTTACCAAAAATAGGTAGAAGAATACGTATCGGCCTAAACTGAGGAAAAAAATAAAATTATATATATTTTGGGGGGATATTTATTATAGCAAAAATTAAAAAATATTTCCTTTTTTTTTAAATTGTCGCTCTATTTTTGTTTATAGCGCAAAAAATGAAAACCGCAGAGGTGATCAAATACCACCAAAAGAAAGCTCTATTTGTAGGAAAAAAAGGACGCCAATTTTGTTTGGGAGCCACGTCGCACGACCGCGCAATTGTCAGTTAAAACGACGCAGTGCCGAATCGCAAAAAGGGGCCTGGTCCTTTGGCAGCATTTTGGTCAGGGTCTTAAGTGGTTAATAAATAAATTTTTGTACTTCAATAGTATTTGAACATCATTTGACCAATCTAAAATTATTGTTGCCAATAGTAACTCCTTTGGCCTATTCTTGGCCAATTTTCCCTCTTCCCCCACCCTACTCTTTAAGCTACATTAGTAGGTTACGGCAATAGAACCCAATTTCCTGGGCATACTATCTGTGATGGTGTAGCATTTCTTATACCCATCTTATTTATGGTCACCTTGCGTCTTTTCCCATACCCCAATTTGTCCTTTTATATTTCACTTTAAAATCTGTTTGCTGGAAAAATCTGTCTGTCCACCCGTACACATGATCGAATTTGTCTGCTGAAACGGTCCGTCGGACCGTTTCCAGCAGATGAATTTGATTGTTTGTACGCGGCCTAACACTCACTTTTTTACCCTGAAAATAGAGGGTAAACTGTGCCTGCGCGTTATGCGCAGGGGGCTGTGGAATTTTTTTTCCCTGAAACTTCCCTCTAAGGCCGCGTACACACGACTAAATACATCTGTTTAAATCGGTCTGACAGACCGATTTGAACAGATTTGTCTGCTGGGATGTATTGTTTGATCGTGTACACACGATCAAACCAAAATCCCCGCCGGCAGACAGCGCGGTAACGTGGCGATGATGTTGATGCCGCCACGTCACCGCACCAGGAAGTAAAACACTTTCGCGCATATGTCGAATCCATGCGACGCATGTGCGAGCAGATATGTCGGACGGACGGATTCCCAGCAGACAGATTTTAAAGCATGCATTAAAATCTGTCGGCTAGCCAAATCTGTCTGTCCGCCCGTACACACGATCGAATCTGTCTGCTGAAATGGTCTGACAGACCGTTTTCAGCAGATAGATTTGATCGTGTGTACGCGGCCTTAAAGTTAGGGTGCGTGTTATACGCCTGTGTGTGTTATATGCCTATGAATACGGGTATTTTGCAAAAATCTTCTGTTTTACGAAGGCAATGCTGTGCTGCACTAATATTATATCACAGTTGCCTAGACATGACCTTCAGATTGGTTTGCCTTCTTCATACGCTTTATCAAAATGTTTGCTAAGGTATCGCAAATGTATTTATCAAAAACACCACAAGAAAACATCTGCAAACTGCAACCATCTGTTCTTTACAAATACACCTTCGAAAAATGTTAACAATAACTGACATTTTAAATTAAGGATCCATTGGAAAGATTAATTGCAACATATCTGCCCTTTAAACCACATTAATATTTATGAAGCAAAGGCTCTTAATCAGTTACTGTAATGAGTTAAGATAAATAGACAACAGAGCCTCAATTTGTTAAAACATGAGTCAAGTTTGGCTTAAGAAAATAATTCATCCCAAGTTACATTACACACAGTATGAATATATCTACTCTAGAACAGGATAACCTGACATTTGTGTAACAGTAATAGTTTTTTTATTATAACATATAAAACACACACACACACACTATAAAACAAAAATGTTCAACAGCAGCTCAAATCATTTATAACTAGCAAAGGAAAAGTGCACATGGGAAGGGCACTGCACTGCAATGATCATTTACAAAATCGCAGCAGCTGATCTACACATCAACACTAAACACCTAATAAAAATGTATCTATGGTCACAATTTTAAATCTTTATATTAAATTCCACATTGAAATTCAATTGTTGCTAGCCTATTCCTATTAATTTGAATAATCTTCAACTTACTTTGTAAAGAATCCCACACATTTTTTCACACATACTCGCTATGCCCTGTGACGACTCACTGCTGCAGGGCCGCCATCAGTGAGGTACAGGTAGTACACCTGTAAGGGGCCCAGATGGCAACCCCCCCTTTTTTTTTTAAATGTTGTACATTTTTTTTAATATATTTTTTTATTTGTTTTTATTAAAGGGCCCAGAGGTCCCGCTTCTCAATTAGTGGCACTCCCCCCGCTTCTTAATTCCCGGCCTCCACCATAATTCCTAATGGTGATCCTGCACTGCTGTGTCACAAATTTCAGAGCGCCTACCTTCTGAACTACAGAGGTGCCGAGGGGAGGAGTTTTAGGAGGTGGCGACAGTAGAGGAATCAAAACTTGCAGGCAGCAAGATACCATGGGATATACAGTTCTTCTAGATCAAATGTAAACCAAAGGATAGAGCAGAGGAGAAGTTGCAAAGCATGCAGGGAATCCAGGAAGTTGTGGAGTTGGCCAATGGACAGGCAGTGCTAACAAAATAAAAGGAGATTTTTCAAGTAAGCTTCTACTGTATTGTCAAAAAAAAACTATTGTTTGGGTAACACTAGGCAAGATGGCTATCCCTTAGCTAGTGGCTGGTTTCACACAGGAGTAGGATCTGAGCCATAGGCATCCCTGGGCAGCAACTAAAATACCCGCACACACCTAAGAGCAGGAGGGGCCTCTGAGCTTTGAACAAGTTTGTTGAATTCCCACAAACTGAACCCAGGTACTGTATGTTCAGCTCATCCATATTGCTAGACTCAAAGTGAATACTACAGCTTTGAGAAAGGGGCAACCACATTTGAAACATGTCAGCTGTGACATTACTAACAGAATTGCAGCATCTCTTTGCATCTGACAACCTACCAGTTTTAGCCTGGTGAAATAATACCAGTTCCAATTTTGTTTACTATGTCTATGAAATAGATTATTTCACTTATTCAAAGACAGTAAATCAACTTCAAAGGAAGACCTCATTGACCTCTGTAGCTGCAGGCACTCTGTAGCAATTTATCCTCAATGTTCAAAGCAGAAGCCCATGTAATTATCTTTCAGCAGCCCAGCTTGCACCTTATCTGTGTTGACATTAGAGATTGGAGTCTGCTGAGTAACGTCTGGGAGGAGGAAGCAGGGTGAAATGAGCTGATCATAGACTTCAGTGTTTTTGTTATACAATTTGAGCATTAATTGCTTCACAGTAACTGTAACTACAGAGGTCAGTGATGACTCATTTACTGCCTTTTGAAAGTGATTGTTTTTTTTTACCTAAAAAAAAAGAAAAACAAACATGTCATACTTACCTGCCCTGTGCAGTGTTTTTGCACAGAGTAGCCCTGATCCTCCCCTTCTCGGGTCCCTATTCGGTTCTCCTGGCCCCTTCCTCCTGTTGAGTGCCTCCACAGCAATCAGCTTGCTATAGGGACACCGAGCCGAGTCCAAGCTCCCTGTGTCCATGCCGACATGGAGCTGCGGCCCAGCCTTGCCCCCTTTTTATCTTCTCATTGGCTTTTCATTCAGGAGGCTTTCTTTTCTTTCAGGAGGCTTTTCTGCATTCTATGCATTAAGATAAAAAACCTTATGCCTTTACAGCCACTTAAAGGATATACTATATATAATCTTAAATGTCCACATTTATGTTACTTTCCCCCTATCCATTGAACTAGAAAGTTTTGTTTTATATTTAACAGTTGATTTTGTTTAAAATGCTGAGTCTTAACCACTTCAGCCCCGGAAGGATTTACCCCCTTCCTGACCAGAGCACTTTTTGTGATTCGGCACTGCGTCGCTTTAACTGACAATTGCGCGGTCATGCGACGTGGCTCCCAAACAAAATTGGCGTCCTTTTTTTCACACAAATAGAGCTTTCTTTTGGTGGTATTTGATCATCTCTGCGGTTTTTATTTTTTGCGCTATAAACAAAAATAGAGCGACTATTTAAAAAAAAATGCAATATTTTTTACATTTTGCTATAATAAATATCCCCCAAAAATATCTAAAAAAACATTTTTTTTCCCCAGTTTAGGCCGATACGTATTCTTCTACATATTTTTCGTTAAAAAAAATCGCAATTAGCATTTATTGATTGGTTTGCGCAAAATTTATAGCGTTTACAAAAAAGGGGGTAGTTTTATGGCATTTTGTTAATATTTTTTTTTTACTAGTAATGGCGGTGATCAGCGTTTTTTTTCTGTACTGCGATATTATGGCGGACACATCGGACACTTTTGACACATTTTTGGGACCATTGGCATTTTTATAGCGATCAATGCTATAAAAATGCATTGGATTACTATAAAAATGCCATTGGCATTGAAGGGGTTAACACTAGGGGGCAGGGAAGGGGTTAAGTGTGTTCCTATTTGTGTTCTAACTGTATGGGGGGGTTGACTCACTAGGGGGAATCACTGATCTTCCGTTCATACATTGTATGAACGGAAGATCAGCGTTTCCTCGCTGACAGGAACAAGAGCTGTGTGTTTATACACACAGCTCTCGTTCCCCGCTCTGTAACGAACGAGCACGCGTGCCCGGCGGGGGATCGCGCCCACCGGGCACGCGCGCGGGACTCGGGTGGCGCGCACGGGCCGCCGGCGGCGCGCGCGCGCCCTCTAGTGGCCAAAAAAGATAGGACGTAGAGCTACGTGCTCTCGCCCAGCAGTGCCACCGTCCTGCAGTAATATGACGGCGGGCGGTCGGCATCTAGTTAAAAATGTATACATTTATGGCAGCTAAACAGATGGCCATTAGTTAAATTGGCTCTTGGAGTTTCTCCACGGACTGGGCACACACAAGTGAAGTGGGATTGTGTTACTCCCTGCATTCCATGCAACATATGTCTGGTTCAATGATGGGATCAATGTGGTTTTCTATGTACAGAAATGTTACAGGCAGTAATAGTACCTTTACTCAAACCATGCCACTTATTTTCAAAACTTTCCTCCTCAATTCTGATCTTAACATCTCAACATTTATGTCAAAAATTTGGGCAGCCATCTGGTCAATGTTATACCTTGATGCACTATCCCTAATCAAATGTCCCCCCAATTGTACTAGAAGAATGTTCAGCGTTGGTAAATGAGCTGTGAATCACAAATTGCCTTCTCTGCTTTTGGCTTTTAATGTAAAAAAGGCATTTGGTAAACTGCATTGGTAATTCCTAGCAGCTACACTCCAAAATTTGTCTTTACTGTTGTCTGCTATTATGGTGCTCTACACTTCAAATATGCTGTCTAAGGGCCCTTTCACACGGTGCGGACCGTTTTTTGGTCCGATCCGTGTGTGTCCGTCGGCTCAGTGGGGGGTCCCGCTCAGCTGTCGGCGGACAGGGCGGTCCCCGCACACTGTGCAAGGACCGCCCTGTCTCTCCTCCGCTATCCCCTATGGGGAATCGGATGGAAACGGACCGTCTGTCCGTTTGCATCCGATCCGATCCACCGGAGGGAAGAAAAATAGGGTTTTCTTCCGTCCGCAAAACGGATCCAGACGGACGCGGATCGTAGGCAGACGTTAGCGGATGCATCATCCGCTAACGGATCTGCTCCCATAGGGCCCCATTCTAAGTCAGTTTACGGACTTAGAAAAAGCAGACCATTCGTCCGCACGTGTGAAAGGGCCCTTACACTTTAACATCTTTAATGTTACTTGGCATGAATGTCCTATTTTGCTTCTATGTCTCTCCTTAGCGATAAAAGCCTTTGTGGGTTCTGTTAGAGTTTATCCATTAATTTGGTGCTCCCACAAGATCAGACTGTTTTCTGATGATGCTGTCATTACACTGACTAACATGGCTTCTTTCATACATGTGGTAAACGTTGTGATCCATACTAACCAATTCTAGTTTAATTTCCCAGAGAATATAAGATGTTGTTCACATCCTCATTTCTCTAGTCTTTATAAACAGCCTGATTAGTTTTGCTCTTTAGAAACTACAAAATTTAGCATTGGGGACATTGATAATACCAAGGACTGGCTATATCAAATTATATATTTAAAAATTGGCCATTAAAACTGGTTAAATCATCTAATTTGTTGGCATCCCAGTTCAACATCTCATCTCAGCTCAACAACTGTAGCACGTTCTCTTCGGTCATAGACTGCTCAATACTTCTGATAAGTAAGATGCACTCAGCTTACATATAGCACATTCATTTCTCTTACTCCTGTTTTCTTCCTCTCATACATCTAAACCAGCCATTCTCATCCAGGGTTCTTTGGAATCCTAGGGTTCCTCCAATGGTTGCTGGGTTCATGATCAGGAAATCAAACGAATGTTTCCTGCTTTGGTGAATGAATTGGTTTTAAGCTGGGGGGGGGGGGGGTTTCCCCAAAATAATTTTAATTGTTCCACTGAAAAAAAAGGCTGAGAAAGGCCTATCTAGACTGTAAGCTTATAAAGGTAAGGCCCCTCTTTACTATTTTTTCATGCTACCAATGCCTGTTGTTGAACAACTCTATGTACTAATCCTCAGAACACTGCCTTATCTGTACTCACATTGGTTATAACTAATACATTGCACAGTGCTAAAAAAATAAAATAATGAAGCTATATAGATTACTCCAGTGTTTCCCTTTAAATGCTCTAAAATACTAAAATGACAACTATTGCAATATCTTAATTTACAGTGGTAAGCCTATGATTTAGATTCCCATTTCTAACTTATTCTGTAGTAGAAAATTACATATTTAGGCCAGCATTGGAATTGTGACAAATATGTGTAGTATTTTTCATTAAGTGTGAAAATGTGAAAAGTGACTCATATCATGATGATCTCAAGCAGAGAGGGAGTCTTAATTGAGTGGGTTTAATACATTAATGTGTAAAATTGATTCTGCTCAAGCTGTCCCAATTTCATCCCACTTACAAGATCAACAAATATATATAAATATTTTGCATAACATTAGACTGAACAAAATGACTTAATTCGAAAGGCCCCTTTAAAGTGATTATTGATAAAACCTTGCAAAAGAGTAACAAAGCTTGTTGTCATGGTTACTGGCATCTTATTATCTGATAAGATTGTGATTGTCGTGCTGTACATTTTAATACATTGCAGTAGGCTGTTTTATTCATTTTGTTCGCATACTGAATGTTAAACAACGTTGCCGATCAAAGTTTCCCGTTTGGTTAAAAATTTCATTTCTTTGCCGATGATCAGTAATTCACAGAAACGGATGAAATTACATTTTGATAGATATATGTTCAGTGTCAAATTTCTGATGTGGTGCATCGGCATTATGTAGATTTTGGACGAATGTGAAGAGTTACAACTTTTCTGCTGAGTTATTCAAAATACAAATATATCATTTTTACAGCTTTGAAAAGTGTAAAGAAGTCATAAGCTATAGGAGCCAATCCTATGATCTAGTGTAAAGATTCACAATGAATCGTATGCCAACATTTTTGTAGTAATAAAGGTGCAAAGTTAATCCATTGTAGTCCCTTTAAAGGCCAGTCTAAAAAGTCTTTGCCAACTGTGAATATGGGTGAAAATTATGGAAGATAATAGTGGTCTGTAAGTATAAATCGCTGTACCCTTCACACATGACCTAGGGTAATGGGGATTTTCTAATGCCGCGTACACACGATCGGTCAAACCGATGAGAATGATCTAATGAACCGTTTTCATCGGTCAAAACTGATCGTGTGTGGGCGCCATCGGTTATTTAACCATCGGTTACAAAAAAGCCAACTTGTTTTAAATTTAACCGATGGATTCCTAACCAATAGAACAAAACCGATCGTTAGTAGGCATGACCATCGGATAAAAATCCATGTATGCTCAGAATCAAGTCGACGCATGCTTGGAAGCATTGAACTTCATTTTTTTCAGCACGTCGTTGTGTTTTACGTCACCGTGTTCTGACATGATCATTTTTTTAACCGGTGGTGTGTAGGCGCGACGGACCATCAGTCAGCTTCATCGGTTAACCAATAAAAAAGGTTTATCAGACCGTTCTCATCGGGTGGACCGATCGTGGCATAAGACTGACAATATGCAGATTAGGAGCTTTCTGCAAAGTGGGGTGGGCCTTATGTCTCAGATTGTTATTGAGGAATAGGGTTGACTTTGCTCCATACATTTGGAGGGCACCATGCATATAGATGCTTTATAGCAGGTTGTTGACCTGAATACAGCAGAAGTGCTCAGCTGCAATCAAAAGCTATATTTACTTGCTTCTTCAGATTTGCCATACACTTTGTCAACTTGCTGATTTGACAAAATCTACAGGTGGTTTAACTCACTAAAAGACCCAGATCTAGAATCCAATGCAGTTTGAAGCAGTTTGGAATTAGATTATCATCTGTCCATGTTTCCCAGAGACAGGATTGTGAGGGTTTGTCCTAAGAAAATGGGCATCTCAAAATTTGTCCCCAGGAGCCAGGCACCATAAACATTGCAGTGCACAAGCTTGAACTCTTGAGTTCAACAATGGAGCCTCTTTGGTGCTCTGCATGTGTGCAGTACAGTGTACAGTTTTGGACTGTTGCTTGCCTAACCTCAAGACATCTATGTAATTATTATATGAGCTCAGACTATATAACTATATACACACAAATATTATATATGTAAACCCTTCACTTTTTTTATATTTTATTATATTTTTTCTTGTGACAACACTGAAGAAATGAAACTTTGCTACAATGTAAAGTAGTCAGTGTACAGTTTGTATAGCAGTGTACATTTGCTGTCCTCTCAAAATAACTCAACACACAGGCCCCTCTAAAGTGATTCGAAAGGCCCCTTTAAAGTGATTATTGATAAAACCTTGCAAAAGAGTGACAAAGCTTGTTGTCATGGTTACTGGCATCTTATTATCTGATAAGATTGTGATTGTCGTACTGTACATTTTAATACATTGCAGTAGGCTGTTTTATTCATTTTGTTCGCATACTGAATGTTAAACAACGTTGCCGATCAAAGTTTCCCGTTTGGTTAAAAATTTCATTTCTTTGCCGATGATCAGTAATTCACAGAAACGGATGAAATTACATTTTGATAGATATATGTTCAGTGTCAAATTTCTGATGTGGTGCATCGGCATTATGTAGATTTTGGACGAATGTGAAGAGTTACAACTTTTCTGCTGAGTTATTCAAAATACAAATATATCATTTTTACAGCTTTGAAAAGTGTAAAGAAGTCATAAGCTATAGGAGCCAATCCTATGATCTTGTGTAAAGATTCACAATGAATCGTATGCCAACATTTTTGTAGTAATAAAGGTGCAAAGTTAATCCATTGTAGTCCCTTTAAAGGCCAGTCTAAAAAGTCTTTGCCAACTGTGAATATGGGTGAAAATTATGGAAGGTAATAGTGGTCTGTAAGTATAAATCCATGTACCCTTCACACAGGACCTAGGGTAATGGGGATTTTCTAATGCCACGTACACACGATCGGTCAAACCGATGAGAATGATCTAATGAACCGTTTTCATCGGTCAAAACTGATTGTGTGTGGGCGCCATCGGTTATTTAACCATCGGTTACAAAAAAGCCAACTTGTTTTAAATTTAACCGATGGATTCCTAACCAATAGAACAAAACCGATCGTTAGTAGGCATGACCATCGGATAAAAATCCATGTATGCTCAGAATGAAGTCGACGCATGCTTGGAAGCATTGAACTTCATTTTTTTCAGCACGTCGTTGTGTTTTACGTCACCGTGTTCTGACATGATCGTTTTTTTAACCGGTGGTGTGTAGGCGCGACGGACCATCAGTCAGCTTCATCGGTTAACCAATAAAAAAGGTTTATCAGACCGTTCTTATCGGGTGGACCGATCGTGGCATAAGACTGACAATATGCAGATTAGGAGCTTTCTGCAAAGTGGGGTGGGCCTTATGTCTCAGATTGTTATTGAGGAATAGGGTTGACTTTGCTCCATACTTTTGGAGGGCACCATGCATATAGATGCTTTATAGCAGGTTGTTGACCTGAATACAGCAGAAGTGCTCAGCTGCAATCGAAAGCTATATTTACTTGCTTCTTCAGATTTGCCATACACTTTGTCAACTTGCTGATTTGACAAAATCTACAGGTGGTTTAACTCACTAAAAGACCCAGATCTAGAATCCAATGCAGTTTGAAGCAGTTTGGAATTAGATTATCATCTGTCCATGTTTCCCAGAGACAGGATTGTGAGGGTTTGTCCTAAGAAAATTGGCATCTCAAAATTTGTCCCCAGGAGCCAGGCACCATAAACATTGCAGTGCACAAGCTTGAACTCTTGAGTTCAACAATGGAGCCTCTTTGGTGCTCTGCATGTGCGCAGTACAGTGTACAGTTTTGGACTGTTGCTTGCCTAACCTCAAGACATCTATGTAATTATTATATGAGCTCAGACTATATAACTATATACACACAAATATTATATATGTAAACCCTTCACTTTTTTTTATATTTTATTATATTTTTTCTTGTGACAACACTGAAGAAATGAAACTTTGCTACAATGTAAAGTAGTCAGTGTACAGTTTGTATAGCAGTGTACATTTGCTGTCCTCTCAAAATAACTCAACACACAGCAATTAATATCTAAACCGCTGGAAACAAAAGTGAGTACACCCCAAAGTGAAAATTCCCAAATGGGCCCAAAGCATCAATATTTTGTGTGGCTACCATTATTTTGCAGCACTGCCTTAACCCTCTTGGGCATACAGTTCATCAGAGCTTCACAGGTTGCCACTGGAGTCCTCTTCAACTCCTCCATGACGACATCACAGAGCTGGTGAATGTTAGAGACCTTGCGCTCCTCCACCTTACGTTTGAGGATGCCTCACAGATTCTCAATAGGGTTTAGGTCTGGAAACATGCTTGGCCAGCTTCTTTAGAGGTGTGTTTGGGGTCGTTATCATGTTGGAATACTGCCCTGTGGCCCAGTCTCTGAAGGGAGAGAGATCATATGCTGCTACAGTATGTCACAGTACATGGTTCCCGCAATGAACTGTAGCTCCCCAGTTGTCGCAGCACTCATGCAGCTACAGGCCATGAAACTCCCACCAACATACTTGACTATAGGCAAGACACTCTTGTCTTTGTACTCCTCTCCTGGTTGCCGCCACATATGCTTGACACCATCTGAACCAAATAAGTTTATGTTGGTTTCATCAGACCACAGTACATGGTTCCAGTAATCCATGTGCTTGGTTTGCTTGTCTTTAGCAAACTGTTTGCAGGCTTTCTTGTTCATCATCTTTAAACGAGGCTTCCTTCTGGGACTAGGTAAGGGTAGAAACTGCGCTAATCTTAAAACAAAATAAAGGTGAGCAGCTACAAAAACAATTTGACAAAATTGAAAAATGAGTAGTGAATATATAAGTAGCGCTGAAAAAAACGACACTCTGGATAATTAAACCACAGTGATGTGAAAGTAAGTGTCCATAAGTAAAAGAAACATCAAAAAACACACGTCCATAAATAGAAGGTATATGACCACATCGTCATCATGAACACTCTGCACGGTAACACAGGAGTATATGGAATACTCTTAGGCCTCGTACACACGATCGGACATATCCGATGAAAACGGTCCGCGGACCATTTCCATCGGATATGTCCGATCGGGAGTTTGATCCGATGGCGTGTACACACCATCGGATCAAATTCCCCGCCGCCGGACGTCGCGGTGACGCGGCGGTGACGCGGCGGTGACGTTGACGCCGCCACGTCACCGCCACGTCACCGCACCAGGAAGTTAAACACTTCCGCGCATGCGCCGAATCCATTCGGCGGCGGCGCGGCGGCGGTGGGGGACGACATGTCTGCTGGTAAGTGTACTAACCAGCAGACATGTCGGGCGGACAGATTCCACCGGATGGATTTCAAAGCATGCTTTGAAATCTGTCGGGTGGAGAAATCTGTCCGCTAGCCCATACACACGAGCGGAGATGTCTGCTGAAACGGTCCATCGGACCGTTTTCAGCGGACATATCCCCTCGTGTGTACGAGGCCTTACCGGATACGATGATCTGCTTGTCAGCGACAACAGATCGTAAGCGCATGGGAAAGTTCCACTCAGATCCGCCCAGTTGGAAGGAGGCCTGAAGATGGATTCCTCACAGGGTGTCCGGCTGGTTGGCTGTAATCCTGGGCTGGAACCTCATCTTAGGATGGATTGGCACAAACTGAGGTAGGTGGCAAAAACCAAAAAGGTCTGCTCACTTCAAAAGGATGGTGGAAACAAAGGGAAGGGTATCCTCGCAAAGTAGGCACTCGTGGGGCATGAAAAACTTGATATAACTTGGTTGATAAAACTTGATTGATATATGGGCTTGGTACACCTGCTCCCCATATTGCTTTTATACTATTTTATACCCCAGTGATCACTTTTATGTATTTTTGGTTTTTGTCAATAAAAACCTACCCTTTTTTACCTGCACCATTTGGAGCATGTTTTTTCTTCCTTCCGCATGACCTGCCTGGATATCAAGCTTTTCATGCCCCACGAGTGCCTACTTTGCGAGGATACCCTTCCCTTTGTTTCCACCATCCTTTTGAAGTGAGCAGACCTTTTTGTTTTTTGCCACATACCTCAGTTTGTGCCGATCTATCCTAAGATGAGGTTCCAGCCCAGGATTACAGCAAACCAGCCGGACACCCTGTGAGGAATCCATCATCAGGCCTCCTTCCAGCTGAGCTGATCCGAGTGGAACTTTCCCATGCGCTTACGATCTGTTGTCGCTGAGAAGCAGATCATCGTATCCGGTAAGAGTATTCCATCTACTCCTGTGTTACCGTGCAGAGTGTCCCCTTCATGATGATGATGTGGTCATATACCTTCTATTGATGGACGTGTGTTTTTGGATGTTTCTTTTACTTATGGACACTTACTTTTACATCACTGTGGTTTATTTATCCAGAGTGTCGTTTTTTGCAGCGCTACTTATATATTCCTTCTGGGACGACCAATTTGATGCAGTGTGCAGCGTATGGTCTGAGCACCGACAGGCTAACCCCCCACCCCTTCAAACTCTGCAGCAATGCTGGCAGTACTCATACGTCTATTTCCCAAAGACAACGTCTGGATATGATTCTGAGCTTGTCCACTCAACTTCTTTGGTTGACCATGGCGAGGCCTGTTCTGAGTGGAACCTGTCCTGTTAAACCGCTGTATGGTCTTGGCCACCATGCTGAAGCTCAGTTTCAGGGTCTTGGCAATCTTCCTTTAGCCTAGGCCATCTTTATGTACAACAAGAATATTTTTTTTCAGATTCTCAGAGAGTTCTTTGCCATGAGGTGCCATGTTGAACTTTCAGTGACCAGTAAGAGAGTGAGAGCGATAAAACACCAAACTTAACACATCTGCTCCCCATTAACACCTGAGACCTTATAACTCTAATGAGTCACATGACACTGTGGAGGGAAAATGGCTAATTGGGCTCAATTTGGACATTTTCACCTAGATGTGTACTCACTTTTGTTGCCAGCGGTTTAGACATTAATGTGTATGTGTTGAGTTATTTTGAGGGGACAGCAAATGTACACTGTTATACAAGCTGTACACTCACTACTTTACATTGTGTTGTCACATGAAAGGTAAAAAATATTTACAAAAATGTGAGGGGTCACTTACTTTTTTGGGATACTGTATATATACAGGATATCTACTTTATATATACTCAGATACATATCATATACTGATGGTTGGGTTCTGCGGTCCAATTGCTGGAAACAATTAACTGAACGATTTATAATCGGAATTTTCGATCAACTGGCAGATAGAAAGAGGGAACACCCGCTGAGGAAAGAGGTTTATTAAGGATGAGGGGAAGGCCAGCAAACCCCTCAAAAATAAGCGCCAGTCCAAGTACAATTAAAAGATATATGATAAGAAATACGGCTAAAGATAGTCCGGAAAAAATGGCAACAACAAAGAAGACAATCAGAAATCTTAGAAATGGCAAGGCCACCTATGACAGCGGAGGAGGAAGAGGTTTTTTTTGAGGATAACGAAACAGTAGAAGATCAACTCCCCACTAAAGGGGATTTAGCAAAAATGTTTGCCAGAATGGAAAGAGTAATGCATAAGATGGAATCATCTCTTAAAGGGGAAATGGAACTAATACACAAAGATATGAACCACATTTTGAAGAGTGGAAGAAACAGAAGAAAAAATAGATGCCCAGGCAGCTGAAGTAAAAGAATTAAAAGAACAGATGAAAGAGATACAGAAAGAACAAAGATACATGAAATATAGGCTGGAAGATCAGGAAAATTGCAATAGAAGGAAAAACCTGAAGATTAGAGGATTACCGGATGAACAAGTGGAAGATCTACAGGAAAAAATCGATAAAATATTTGGTCAGATGTTAGGGAAAACAGCAACAGAGAAGATAAAACTTGAAAGAATTCACCGCATAAGAAAACCAGCAGGTGTGGCGGAGGAATTGCTGAGAGATGTGATTGTGCGATTTCATAATTTTCAGGACAATGAGCAGATCCGCTTAGGTCTAAAATCTAAAGGCCCTGCTAAGTTCGAAGAATCTACGTTACAGATCTTCCCAGACCTTGCAGCCGCGACATTAGTTAGGAAAAGACAATTAAGACCCTTACTGGAGCAATTAAAGCGGCAGGACATTCAGTACTTTTGGGGCTTCCCAACTTGCTTGGTTGGAAGGAAGAAGGGACGCTCTGCCACTCTGAGATTTCCTGAAGATACGGTGAACTCCTGTAAAAGGAGAAAGAGATCCCAGGCTGGTGGGAAAAAGACCAGAAGAGGCTGAACTCAGAACAGCAGCCCTGGCAATTGATTCAAAAAAAAAAGAAAGATAATTAAGGGGTAGTTGGAAAGAAGAGGAGAAGGGAGGAAAATGAAGAGAGGAGAGCGGGAAGATGACGGGATGACATAAAGAGGGGGATGGGGGAGGTGGAACGGTCAAGGGGTACGGTCACCACAGATTAACGGTAGAAAGGGGGAAAGACGCAGGCACAGGGGACCTCCCAAGATGGGAGGACAAACACTCCCAAACAAAGCCTACCCAGAGCCCAACCTCGAGGGGGGAGAACCATAGGGCCAGATGGATCTATAGGCTAGTGGGGGGCCATCAACCCCCACAACAGGGGGGTAGGGGAGGGAGATTTGGGGGGGGTGGGTGGGGAGGGGCAAAGAGAGGCGACCTCTAAGAAAATTTATAACGAGGCTTTAGTTATAGAACGATACCTCATACTATTGGACTACACATTCCACTTCCCTGTGCATGGGACGTACACAAGAATTGATTATTTCCTGCTAGAACATTATTAGGTTATTAGAGATAGTGGAAGATACAAAGATCAGAATTACAACATTCTCCGACCATGTACCAATTATACTTCAATTATAAATAGGGGAGAGAGAAAATAGGAAAGGCAACTGGAGGCTTAACTAAGAACTCTTATTAGATAAAGAGATAGAGAAGAGGTTAAGAAAGGAATTGGAACACTTTTTTTTATAGAGAATAGTACAGAAGGAATGTCTGAGGCGCTAGTTTGGAAAACCCACAAAGTTTACATCAGGGGTATTCTGATTAAAAAGGGAGCTGAAAAAAATAAAAAATAAAGAGAAAAAAATAAGCCTAACTGAAGAAATCTTAGAACTAGAACAACTACATAAAGAGACGGGAGAGAGAGATTTTCTACTGAATCTTTGTATCAAAAGAGAGGAAATAAGAGGACTAACCAAACAGGAATCCCGAGCAGCCCTAAGTTTGCTTAAGAAAGAAAGGTACCTATGGGGTAATAAGATGGGGAAATACCTGGCGAATTTATAAAAAAAAAGAAAAGAAAAAAAAGATAATTATATAGAGAGACTACAGACAAATACTGGAGAAATAAGCTTTAAGGCCTTGTACAGACGATTAAATCTGTCTGTTCAAATCGGTCGGACCGACCGATTTGAACAGATCTGTCTGCTGGCCAAAATCCCCGCCAGCAGACAGCGTGCTGACGTGTCGGTGACGTGGCGGTGACGTTGACGCCGCCACGTCACCGCACCAGGAAGTAAAACACTTCCGCGCATGCGTCAAAATCATTCAGCGCGTGTGCGAGAAGACATGTCTGCTGGTTAGCATGCTAACCAGCAGACATGTCGGGCGGACGGGTTCCCAGCCGACAGATTTCAAAGCATGCTTCGAAATCTGTCGGGTGGCCAAATCCGTCTGTTTGCCCGTACACACGATCGAATCTGTCTGCTGAAACGGTCTAGCAGACCGTTTCCAGCAGACAGATTTGATCGTGTGTACGAGGCCTAAGACATCAGATATTGTAAATAACTTTCAGGAATTTTACAAAAAAACTCTACGCAATTAATAAGAATAGTACTAAAGAAGAGGTGAAGCAAAAAGAGGAGAAAATCAAAACTTACTTGAGGGAACTGGACTTAAACAAAATTCCAGAAGATAAACTCAACAACCTTGAAACTCCCAAAACAGCAGCAGAAATACTCAAAATCATTCAAGAGCTACCTAACGGGAAAAGTCCCGGTCCAGACGGTTTGACCATAATGTACTATAAAATAAATTCAGATATATTAATTTCAAAATTATGTTCCTATTTCAACGGGATTGGGGAGAAGTGGTAGATGAGGAAAGAGGCATTAGAAGCACTACTAACAGTAATCCCTAAAGAGGGTAAGGATAACTCCCTTTGCTCTAGTTATAGACCTATATCGCTCCTTAATATCGACTTAAAACTATTCTCAAAAATCCTCGCCAACAGGATGAAAAAATAATCAAGGATGTGGTCCATTCGGACCAAGTTGGATTTATCACAGGGAGAGAAGGAAGGGACAATGGAATTAGATCACTCCAGGTCATAGAGGAAATCAGAAAAAGTGGAGCCCCAGGACTACTCCTGTCAATCGATGCCGAAAAGGCTTTTAAAAGGGTAGACTGGGGCTTCATGCATCTCACATTAGAGGCAATTGAAGTGGGACCCAGAATGAGAGGATGGATAAGATCAATTTATAACAAACCTACAGTAAGAATTAAAGTGCCCCCTGTCACATTTGTTGTTCACCCTAGCATTAGAACCCCTGTTAAGGGAGATAAGGCGAAATGTGGATATCAAAGGAATAACACTAGGATAGGAAGAACACAAACTTGCCACTTATGCGGACTATATATTGTTTTATGTAACAAACCCCAGGACAACCCCATCTAACATAATGAAAATGATCAAAGAATATGGCAGGATATCTAATTTCAAGATAAATCCGGCCAAATCCGAAATATTGAGCATAAACATTCCCAAAAAATATAGAAGAGCTCTGCAGGAAGATCTCCCATTTAGCTGGAAAAAAGAACTAAAATACTTGGGAATTAGAATAGCAACCTCCAAGGAGACATTAAACCCCCAAGGCAATCATGTCACATTGGCTTTAAAAAAAACAAAAGATTTTTTTTTTTACCATTTTTTTAAACTGCGTTGCGGTGCCTGCAGCCAGGCCCGGACTGGCCATAGGGCAAACCTAGCAAATGCCTGTGGGCCGCAGGCCGATTGCGGCCCGCGAACGGCCCTCGGCGGCCAGCGGGCCGTATGTCACGTCTCCCCAGGGGTGTACACCACCAACACAGCGCCAGATAGAGAGAGATCAGCTGGGGTATTATAGCCATCTGACACTTCTCCCCTCCCCTTGCTGCCCCCACGGCCAGTTAGAGGAGAGGAGCTGCTTCTACTCCTCCCCCTCCTCTCTTCTTCTCCTCCCGTGTCTGCCCCGCCCACTCTCCCGACGGACACTGTTCTGCTGCCTAAGGGATGTGGGCGGGAAGATTCAAGCCCAGCAATCAGAAAGGAAAGATGGAGTCTGATATCCATCCATCCAGTCAGTCCCTCCTGCCTCTGAGTAAGTCCTGAGAGTACTGTACACTGATGTATGGGGGTGCCCTTCATTCCCTTCTCTCTCGCTCTTCCCTTCTCTCTCGCTCTCTCTTCACCTTTCTTTCTCTCTCTCTCTTTTTTCTCTTTTTTTTTCGTTTGCACCCCCCCACCAGCTGCCACTGTAGATAGATAGATAATAATCTATCTAGCTATCTATCTACAGTGGCGGCTGGTGCTCAACATTTTTGGTGGGCGCAAATGAAAAAAAAAAACAATTGCAGCCTCACTATGCCCATTAAACGCAGCCACTGGGCCCATCAATTGTCACCACTGTGCAATGCCATCAAACGCAGCCACTGTGCCATCAAACGCAGCCACTGTGCCATCAATTGTCACCACTGTGCCATGCCATCAAACACAGCCACTGTGCCATCAATTGTCACCTCTGTGCCATGCCATCAAACACAGCCACTGTGCCATCAATTGTCACCACTGTGCCATGCCATCAAACACAGCCACTGTGCCATGCCATCAAACACAACCACTGTGCCATCAATTGTCACCTCTGTGCCATGCCATCAAACACAGCCACTGTGCCATCAATTGTCACCACTGTGCCATGCCATCAAACGCAGCCACTGTGCCATCAATTGTCACCACTGTGCCATGCCATCAAACACATCCACTGTGCCATGACATCAAACACAGCCACTGTGCCATCAAGTGTCACCACTGTGCCATGCCATCAAACGCAGCCACTGTGCCCTTCAATTGTCGCCACTGTGCCAATTGATGCCCCTGTGCCCTTTAATTGTTGCCACTGTGCCCATTGTCGCCACTGTGCCCATCGTCGCCACTGTGCCCATCATCGCCGCTGGGCCCATTGTCGCCACTGTGCCCATTGTCGCGGCTGATATCTATCTATCTATCTATCTATCTATCTATCTATCTATCTATCTATCTATCTATCTTCCCTTCTTTCTTTATCTATATTTCTTTCTTTATCTATCTTCCTTCCTTCCCTTCTTGCTTTCTATCTTTTTCTATCTTTCTTGTTTATCTATCTATCTATCTTTTTTGTCTATCTATCTATCTATCTATCTATCTATCTATCTATCTATCTATCTATCTATCTATCTATCTATCTATCTATCTATCTTCCTTCCTTCTTTCTTTTTATCTTTATCTATCTTTCTTCCCCCCCCCTGGGCTGCTCAGTCTAAAATGCCCAGACCTATTTTTTGTCCCAGTCCGGGCCTGCCTGCAGCTGCCACTGCCGAGTCTCTCACTCTCTCTCTCTCATCACCAGGGCCGGTAGGCTGCCCGTCCTGAGGCTGCTTTGAGCTGTAGCTGACTGCAGCGCTCCCCTCTCTCCTGCGTGTATGACATTGGGCATCTCTGGCTGTGTGTGAGAGCTGGATCTGTGTTCGGCTGTGCTGCCTGTGCTAGACCTGCTCGTGTGATAGTAGATGGAGATGGAACACTGATTGAATCACACAAGCCCGTCTAGGGGGGACCTTGCTAGAGCACACTGCCCTGCCGAACACAGACCTCCAGCTCCTGTTTGTTCCATGACACACGTCGGGAGAGGAGATACCTGCTGTGTGTGATCGAGGTAATGCCATGGTGAGTGCCATGCACAGTGTGGCTGCATTAATAGACAAAAGTGGGGCTGCATTAATAGACAAAAGTGGGGATGCATTTATATACAAAAGTGGGGCGGGATTCATAGACAAAAGTGGGACTGGATTCATAGACAAAAGTGGGACTGGATTCATAGACAAAAGTGGGACTGGATTCATAGACACAAGTGGGACTGGATTCATAGACAAACGTAGTGGGACTGGATTCATAGACAAAAGTGGGACTGCATTTATATACAAAGGTGGGACTGCATTCATATACAAAGGTGGGGCTGCATTGATATACAAAAATGGTAGTGCATTAATAAACAAAAGTGGGACTGCATTAATATACAAAAGTGGGACTGAATTTTTATACAAAGGTGGGGCTGCGTACATATGCACAGTGAGGCTGCAATGATGAGCACTGATGAGGCTGCATTGATCTCTTGTACCATGTCTTCAGTCTCTAAACATCCCTTGTACCATGCCTGCAGTCTCTGACCATCCCTTATACCATGCCTGCAATCTCTGACCATCCCTTGTACCATGCCTGCAGTCTCTGATCATCTCTTGCACCATGTCTGCATTCTCTGACCTTCTCTTGTACTATGTCTGCAGTCTCTGACCATCTCTTGTACCATGTCTGCAGTCCCTGACAATCGTCTAGAAACTGGGATAGATTTATGGCATTTATATTTAAATATTTTTTACTAGGAATGGCGGCAATCATTGATTTTTTAGCGGTACTGCAACATTGCAGCGGACACATCGGACACCTAATTGAGTTCTGTAAGCAACACCTTATTTTCTGGCAGTGCCCCTCCCGAGACTAGACTCTGGATCCGCCCTTGCAGGGAGGGCTGGGGGCACCAGACATAAAAAAATACTATCACGCGATCGTGATTTCACGTATATTGGACTGGGTTAAAAATAATACAGAAAAAAGGTGGGTAAATCTGGAAATTAAAATTAGTAAAATTGCACTAGGGAAATTAATATGGGTCCCGGCACAGTTTAGAGAAATTAGTCATGAAACTCACTATATCACGAGGCATGCATTAAAATTATGGGATCAAACACATAAGAAAGAAAAATGGGATTATAATTCACCCCTTATACCTTTAAATGACACACACACACAAAAAAAAAAAATTCCACCGGGGTAAAAAATAAAGGTTCAGTAAATGGTTAATTCAAGATAATAGCCAATTAACTGCTTGCCGACCAGCCGCAGTTATACGGCGGCAGGTCGGCTCTCCTGGGCGAGAGCCGTAGCTCTATGTCGGCATTTCTGCGGCCGCTAGGGGGGTGCGTGTGCACCGCCGGTAGCCGGCGCGTGCGCCCCCAGCTCGCCCCCGAGTCCTGTGCACGTGCCCGGGCACACGCGATCGCTCGTTACAGAGCGGGGAGGTCCTGTCAGCGGGGGAAACGCTGATCTTCTGTTCATACAATGTATGAACAGAAGATCAGTGATTTCCCCTAGTGAGGCCACCCCCCATACAGTTAGAACACACCCAGGAACACACTTAACCCCTTCCCTGCCCCCTAGCGTTAACCTCTTCACTGCCAATGGCATTTTTATAGTAATCCAATGCATTTTTATAGCATTGATCGCTAAAAAAATGCCAATGGTCCCAAAAATTGTGTCAAAAGTGTCCGAAGTGTCCGCCATAATGTCGCAGTACTGAAAAAATTGCTGATCGCCGCCATTACTAGAAAAACATTTTTTTTATAAAAATGCCATAAAACTACCCCCTATTTTGTAAACGCTATAACTTTTGCGCAAACCAATCAATAAACGCTAATTGTGATTTTTTTTTACGAAAAATATGTAGAAGAATACGTATCAGCCTAAACTGAGGAAAAAAAATGTTTTTTTATATATTTTTGGGGGATATTTATTATAGCAAAAAGTAAAAAATATTGACTTTTTTTCAAAATAGTCGCTCTATTTTTGTTTATAGCGCAAAAAATAAAAACCGCAGTGATGATCAAATACCACCAAAAGAAAGCTCTATTTGTGGGAAAAAAGGACGCCAATTTTGTTTGGGAGCCACGTTACACGACCGCGCAATTGTCAGTTAAAGCGACGCATTGCCAAATCACAAAAAGTGCTCTGGTCATTGGCAGCAATATGGTCCGGGGGTTAAGTGGTTAAAAGATGTTATGAAGCAAAATAGGTTGCTAACACTTCAGGAATTAAAAAATAAAAAGGAAATGATTCTGATTGATGAATGACGGTACACGCAATTAAAACACTTCTTTGAAAGTCTTCCCCAACCTATTAGATCAGAAGGACTATAAGATCTTGAATGAATCAAAACCACAAAACGTCCCGCCATACATCAAGAAATGGGAGGAGGAGCTGGGCTCAGGTGTAAACGAGTACGAGATCAGTCAGCTAATTACAAGAGTTCATGCGACGTTGTTTGACAATAACACTATGGAACGGAATTATAAATGCCTGGTGCGTTGGTACCTTACCCCGGATAAAGTATTTAAGTATTCAGGAACCACTTCACAGTTATGTTGGAGGGGTTGTAATGAAATAGGATCCAAGAAGAACTCCAGGACGACCCATGGGTTTGTGTATTACACGGGTCCCGAATCCCATCTAAACAGTACCTGAAGACATTAATTCCACAACTTCTGAACGCAGCAAAGAATCAAATAGCTCGAAATTGGCAAGAACCGGAAAGTCCATCATTGAGAGGGTGGTGTAATAAAGTAGAGGAAATCTATAATCTGGAATACCTAAGATTTAGGGATGGAGAGAAATGGGAGGAGTTTGAAGAGAAGTGGAATGACTGGAAAGGGTATAAGCAATCAATGGGATATGCAGAAGTGATGGGTGCCTAAAGCTTAAAGCTCAAAATCTAAAGCTATACAAGATAATGGTATGAGGTAACATCGCGGAGAGACAGAGAAGCTAGTGTTAGTTAGGAAGAGTTAACTAAGAGAGGTCGGGGGAAAAGGGGGGACAGGATGGTAAGGGATGGAGGGGGGAGGGGGGAAGGGAATTAATCTCCACAGGGACACAGAGGTATTAATAACTCCTTTTTGACAATTGGGCACTGGATGCTTGGGAAAAAAAAGAACAGTATAATAAAAGAAATAAGAAAGAAAAAGGAGAAAGAAAAGGTAAATAAATAATAATAATAATAATAATAATAATAAAAAAAGATATATAATAATAAAAATAATAATAATTAAAAGAAAAGAGAAAAAGTAAGAAAATATACCACAATGATGTGAACCATATTTGAGACAGGGAATGAACGCAAAACTGAATAAGTCTCACAATAGTGTTCTCTGAAGTGGGGAAAAAATAAATAAAAAATATACTTATTTTTGAGTTTAAGCAAATAAAGTATTTATAAATCTAGAAAGACACGCATACAGATAGGTGAACAATGCTAACTAATGATAGTTAAATTCATATTGTTAATCAGTTCACTATAACTTTTCTTTTTTGCTTTTTGCATTGAATGTGCTTGTTTAAAGTTTGTATTTTAAATGAGCAGTATGTGGATAGATAGCTCTGACAAAAATTATGGACACAATGTGCTGCTTGGTAACTAAATGTCAGACCCATCATCTCGTCTCATCCCATCCCATCTCATCTCATCTCGTCCCATAGAACAAATCAAAAAAAAGAAAAGAAAAAAAAAGGATGATCAGAGGATCCAGCATACAATGCAAACTCTGCAAGCCGATATTAAAGGCAAACTAAAGAGACTGGACCAGGAGCAGATGCTCAATATTATAGCATATACAACTACACAGTGTGATTGGTTGAAAAATATCAGGTAATTACCACTCTGTCCCTACATGTTACAGTATAATAACTGTGAATGATGAAAAAGGTTGCAAAAAAAGGGTTACAATGAATAAAATTGTGCTTTTTTTCCCCTCACTTGCAAGCAGAAACATCTCAGACTCTGACATTTTACTATACAAAAAAATTAGAACAATTTCAAAGGTCATCGACAAGTGTATTCATGAAAACTGGAGCAATAGAATAATAGCATTCCAAATTTCTCTTTACAAAGACAATAGCTAATTTAGCAGTTGTATAGCTTTAGTGGAAAGACATTAGGCTCAATCCACACAGCTTTACATAAGGATAAGTGTCTGTATATTCAGCCTTGTGACTGCAATTTTCAAATTTCATCTCATTTGATGTATATATACTATACAAATTATAGAAATAGAGAAGTGGAAGAAAGCTGGAGACGTAACATGAATAGCTATTAGACGGCATTCGTTTTCTAAGATTGGTAGGATAGAGAAGAGAGAGGATTTAAGAGAAACTATTAGGCTGGGTTCACACATGTGCGGTGCGAATTTCAACTCTGTAATCTCTGCAGATAGATAAGAGAAGTGTTCAGCAGATTAGCTCAATTTTTAGCTGCGAATTTGGAGACCTGGGAGAAGTTCCGGGTGAGAGGAGAGTGGGGGAGAAGTGTATTGAGCTGAATGAGAGAAATTCCTGAAGAGAACTGAACACTTATGCGAATCAGCTGCGTACCCATAGAAGATAATGGGACTGAATTCGCACCTGAGCTACACCGCAAGGCATAAAATCCGCACACATTTTTTCTGCAATGCGCAGTGCGAATGCATCGCACATATGTGAACCAGCCTCATTGAAAACAATGTATTTTGAAATGTTCTGCGTATTACATACGGTTTAAGCCGCACTCAATTCGCATAGGTGTGAACACGGCCTTAAAGGACATCTTCAAGGACAGCTCAGATAGCTATGAGGGAAATCATAAAGTGCCAGTAGCCCAAATACTACAGTTAGAAAAAACAAAGTGTTGTCCACCAACTCTTTCACTCTGTGACTACTCTTATACTACACTTATAGCTACCACCTGCATATATGATTATTAATTAATGTGCAAACAATCAACAAATAGTGTGCAATAAATACCAATACAGTGCCCTGTGCCAAACTATAACATATGAATTTCTCAATCCATCAAAAAAAACGTGAAATAAATCCAAAAAGATTTCAAACATTCTACTGTTACAATCCACATGTTGAATGTGCCCCAAGAAAGCAATATACATCGGCTGGGCACATGCACGTACAGGTACGTCCTGTGCTAGTGCCCAGCCGTGGTTAGCGGGCGTAGCGCATTCCCGCGACCCGGTCCGAAGCTCCGGGACCACGGGACCCGTGGACCCGATCGCTGCTGGAGTCCCGCAAATCGGTCCCTGGAGCTGAAGAACGGGGAGAGCCATGTGTAAACATGGCTTCCCCGTTCTTCACTGTGGCGGCGTCATCGATCGTGTGATCCCTTTTATAGGGATACACAATCGATGACGTCACACCTACAGCCACACCCCCCTACAGTTGTAAACACACATTAGGTCACACATAAGCCCTTCAGCGCCCCCTTGTGGTTAACTCCCAAACTGCAATTGTCATTTTCGCAATAAACAATGCATTTTAAATGCATTTTTTGCTGTGAAAATGACAACGGGTCCAAAAAATGTGTCAAAATTGTCCGAAGTGTCCGCCATAATGTCAAAGTCATGAAAAAAATTGCTGATCGCCGCCATTAGTAGTAAAACAGTTTTTTTTTATAAAAATGCAATAAAAATATCCCCTATTTTGTAAACGCTATAACTTTTGCGCAAACCAACCAATAAACGCTTATTGCGTTTTTTTTTTATACCAAAAATAGATAGAAGAATATGTATCGGCTTAAACTGAGGAATATTTTATTTTTTTCTGTTATTTTTTTGGAAATAAGTAAGTTTTCTTCTTCAATTACGGGCACTGATATGGCGGCACTGATGGGCACCGATGAGGTGACACTGATGGGCACAGGTGAGGTGGCACTTATGAACACAGATGAGGTGCCACTGATGGGCACTGATAGGTGGCACTGATGGGCACTGATAGGCGGCACGGATGGGCACTGATAGGCGGCGCTGGTATGCGGCACTGATGGGCACTCATAGGCAGCACTGATGGGCACTCATAGGCGGCACTTATGGGAACTCATAGGTGGCACTGATGGGCACTCATAGGCGGCACTGGGCAATAAAAGGCGGCACTGATGGGCACTCATAGGCGGCACTGATGGGCACTCATGGGCGGCACTTATTTGTGGCACTGATGGGTTCTTATGGGTGGCACAGATGGGCACTGATAGGTGGGCACTAGGCATTGATGGGCGCTGAGAGGTGGCACTGATGGACACTGAGGGGTGGCACTGATGAACACTGAGGGATGGCACTGATGGCATCACTTATGTATCCCATATTGTGCCAGTCAGTGCCCATGTTGCCAGTCAGTGCCTATTTGTGGGCACTGATTGGCATCTATTCTCATTTTTTTATTGTTTTTTTTTATTGTTGCCTCCTTCCCTGGTGGTCCTGGTGGCTTCCCTCCCCAGTGTGGCCTCCGGTTTCCCTAGTCTTAGTACCTGTGGAGCATACTATAGTCTAGTAATAAAAATACTAAAGAGGAAGAAGATTGCAAACTAAATGAGAAATGTTCATTATTTTGAACTTCAGCATTCATCAAAGTTTTCTTATCTGTACTATTTGTACAGAAATGCATTCTTCGTAGTTAGTTACCTATGTACCTGCTTTCCTTTTCAAGCACTGCATTCACTGCACTTCAAAGCATGAAAAGATATGAGTCTGTCAAAGACCACCCTTGCCATGTGACACATCTTGCTTATTTGTTCAGATTTATTTATTCATTACTATTATGCGACTAAAATAACAATATAGACAAAACATAATATTCTTTAAAAAAATTGTATATATATATATAAACAAAACATAAAGTAAAATATTGGCAGTACATTAACATCAACTGCCCTATGCAAAAGCATTTAAATACACTAGTGCTGACCCTACCGGTTACCTAAAGAAATAAGATTGAAGATCAGGATAATTAGCATTACAATCCTCTCCCAGTCAGCCATACAATTATTTACCAATATATCTTACACAGTTCACTTGCTGCTTAGATCCCTGAGGTGACTCAGATTTATCTGACTTTCATTCCTCATTAATGTTGGGATTCTGAGAGTATTCTTGATCTTGCTGCGCGTTCTGCTTCTAGGTGTTTGTAAAGTCCAATGAGCACTTTGCCTGTTCTCTGCCTTAGCATCACTCATGGAGTTGTCATTTTTTATGGCATCCTGTAGCTCATTATGTTGTATGCGGAAAGGAAGAAGAATTTTTCAGAAGGCATGAAAGTCAAAAGGAACAAATTCTGAAAGTTTTGCTGAACATTTCCTTTTGCAAAACTTTGGAAAATTGCAGCATTGACAGTAAAGTGTGACATGGGTAGACTAGTTTGAATACAAACTATTTTCTGCATGAAGCAAGGAAAAACTGGAACAATTCAAAATATAAATAGGGAAAAAAGACAGATTTCAACGAGTCCCTGGATGCATTCTCATGAAAGCAAAAATGATTTTGAATTCAGCAAAATGCTTTATAAAAGGATAAGAAATGTGGAATTTCAAGAGATACTCTTTTCACAAACAGGCACTTTTTCAAGCTGATAAACAGTTGGTCAAGGGCATACATATGTACAGGGCCAGGCCGAAATCTAAGAACCAAGTAATTCTAATGTACACACGATCGGAAATTACGTCAAGAAAACCGTGGATTTTTTTCCGACTGAATTTTGGCTCAATTCGGTCACACAAATGTTGTCTGAAATTTCGACCATCAAGAACGCAGTGACGTACAACATTACAACGAGCCAAGAAAAATAAAGTTGAATGATTCTGAGCATGTGTCAAATTGATTCAGAGCATGCTTTTTTTTTTGTGCGTCGGAATTGCATACAGATGATTGGATTTTCCGACAAGAACTTTTACTGTCGGAAAATTTAAGAATCAGCTCTCAAATTTTTGCTGTCGGAAATTCCTACAGAAAATGTCCTGTGGGGCCTACACACATTCGTAATTTCTGACCAAAAGCTCACATCAAACTTTTCTTGTCGGAAATTTTGACCGTGTGCACGTGGCATTAGAACCACTAGGTACATTTAAAGGGGTTGTAAAGGTAAAAATATTTTCCCCTAAATAGCTTCCTTTACCTTAGTGCAGTCCTCCTTCACTTACCTCATCCTTCGATTTTGCTTTTAAATGTCCTTATTTCTTCTGAGAAATCCTCACTTCCTGTTCTTCTGTCTGTAATTCCACACAGTAATGCAAGGCTTTCTCCCTGGTGTGGAGTGGAGTGCATGTTTTTTTCTCCATCGGAGTTCCATACAGATGATTACAGACGTCGGAAAAAAAGAGAACATGTTCTCATTCTAAGTCCGTCTGAAAAAGTCAGATACACATGGACTGAATATCCGATGAAAAAATTCCATCTGACTTTTTTCCTTGTCAAAGGATTTTATTGAGTGAATATGATAATCAGGTACAAATCTTGTGTTATAAAAGTTGTAATAAGTTATCCAACTTACAACAGGTTTGAACACTATCTATATATGTACCGATAAGTAAATTATATAAACTCAATCAAATTTTTTTTCATTGGAAATTTCCGACCGTGTGTACGAGGCATTACAGCTACAATATTTCCTTAACCTATATCATAGTTTGATCTATAGTATAACACAGTATACAAAATAATTTACATGCTGCTTTATTGCTTTATAAAATGGTATAGTATGTAACACCGCGCTGCTAGTAGGGAATAATTTTAAAGCAGCTGACACGGCTGATTGATAGAAGCAAAAACAAAATATTGTAAATAAAGTGTCGTGCTAAACAAATATGGGCACTACATACATTCACATATAGATACAACCCATAATAAGCAATATATGGACATACAATTTACATAAGTATAATCATACACCCAGTGTAAAATGTCCAGACCGTAAGGTAAAACAAAAAGTCCACTGAAGTTACTTGCAGAGAAATGTAGTTCCAAATGTTGAAATAATAACAGCACCGGATCTATTCAATGCGACTCCTAATACAAAAGTGAAAGGAACCCACCACCGGTAATGATGCAGGCTTTATTGCTTTATAATAAGGTATAATTTACTATGTTCCCACCTTAGATTAAATAATTACCTTAAAATTTCAATATCAGGTTATCACTAGGGATGAGCATTGAGGTTCATCCCAAACCCAGTCTGTCTGTAGTTCAGGGAAAGGCTAAACAAACTTGCAATATTAGGCCAGTTTACCTGCCTGGAACCCAATTAATATACATTTGTCTAAGATCTGTAATTTTGCAGTGGTAAGACTACCGCCGTAAAATTTACAAAACCCCAGACAACTGGTGTTTGTAAACAAACCAGCTGGGGACCCTGTGTGATTTTATTGACAATATCTTTATATTGAAAGCATGTGGCCTGGCATGATTTTTTTTTTTTGGGGGGGGGGGGGGGGGCAGTCGCATGCTCCTTTTGGTCAATTACATCACCCATGATGCTCAGCTTGTTCCAGGCATGGATCTGTTATTTATCAGTTACAAACAACTCCTGGGGATTTGTCATCTAGCAGTGGTAGCACCAATTCCACACTACCGCTGGTGCTACTGTCAAGCTGGTGCTAGGGTTGGTCAGTATCGTTGAATAGCAGGTCATCGTGTTGTCGAGTCATTGTGATTGACAAGGATTTTTATTACCAGATCACACGATTGTCATTGGATTTACTTTAGGAACATTGTTTACGTTTTTCCCAATAAAGGACTTTTCACAATAATGCTAGTTTTTATTAACTTTTTTGGAGGAATGAGTAATAAAGGGTAATAATATACCACTTACTCATTCCCTTGGGGCAGTTAAAATCTGGGGGCGCTATTATAATAAAGGGGGTTTACAGGTTTCCTAACCCCACCAAATCCAGACATCTCTTTATGAGCAAGGATATAGGGATGGGACCCTTCTTCCATCATTGGGGGCAAGGTGCCTTTCTAGAGGGAGGGTTTCACTGCTGCCCTGGCAAACTACCTTAGCAATGTTGAATGCATGTGGTATTGTATTTTTCACTAGGGAGCATACACTCACTTTCCCTCTATTTTCTGGCCATGCAAGCTGCATGCCTGTAAAAAGGTCTGGTTTTAAATATACTGTCCTTTTAAAAATAAATAACAAAAAAAGTTAAGTCCCCTTAAAATTCATACCAGACCCCTATCCAGGTATGCTGCCTAGATGACCACAAGGCAAGCATGTGCCTCCCCCTACCCCAAACTGAAGAGGATGTGGGTGTTTGCCAGGAAGGACATGGAACTAATTAGAATCTAGAAGCTCCCTTTAGAACGGAGGAGCCACCAAATATTCCCACTTATTGACCAAACATAACCATGTTTAATCAATAAGGTCAACTCGGATCCCCGGCTGGTTTGTTACTAAACACTAGCTAGCTGGGGATCTATCATTTAGCAGCATCAGCTATCACTGCTGAATTGCAGATCCCCCAGCTCGTATTTAAAACAAACAAGTTACATAAAAGGGTTACATTTTACTTCTCTGTAACCTTACGTGCAATGTGCAGTACCAGCACGTTTCACTCCCTTCATTAGCAGGCCATTTTTCAGTTTTTAGCATCGTACAAATTTGACTGAAAATTATTCGGCAATGCATCACTGAGCCCAAATTAACTTTGTACAATTTTATGGATACAGAAAGCTTTCTTTTTTGTGGTATTTACATTTTTACTTTATAAAACAAAATTACCAAAAGATTGAAAACAATACAAAAAAAACTTTGCCTTTATTTTTAACAGAAATTAAGGTAAACTAAAACCACCAAAATGACCCCTTTTTGGAAAGGAGGTACCCCAAGGTAATCAGATTTTTTCCAAGATATTTTTGGAAATGAAGAAACATACTGGTATTAAGGGCATTAAAACATGTATTTTATTGTATTATAACTGTATTGTCTCCCTTTTATGTTGTAAAGCGCTGCGTAAACTGTTGGCGATGTATAAATGCTGTATAATAATGTATAATAGTTTTGGATAGAGCATAAAATAATTAGGACCGCTGTTATTTTGTATGTCTTGGTGTGGGGATTTCCCACTACTGTTTTGTTCTGGAAATATAACAGAAAGTGAGTGTAAATCTCTAAATGAAGACAACCATAAGATTTTGGTTTACTCATCATGTTCTGTGTGGCAATGCTCACCCAGACAAATAGACAGAAAGGGGTTGATTTACTAAAACTGGAGTGTGCTAACTCTGGTGCAGCTGTGCAAGGTAGCCAATCAGCTTCTAAGTTCAGCTTGTTCAATTAAGTGTTGACAAAACAAAAAATAAAAAACAAAAAAATAAAACTGATTTGTTTCTATGCAGAGCTGCACCACATTTTGCACACTCCAGTTTTAGTAAATCAACCCCAACAAGTCTCCCCAGCAGGGACAAAAACTGCAATATTTACAACCAAAATAAACATTCTTTATTTAATGTGTTATACTGTATAAATGTATAGAGGTAGTTAAATGAGTTCCTCTGTTTATTTGGATACAGTATATACTAACAAAACTATTTCAATATCCTTTGAATACTTTGTAATTTCCTTGAGGGATAATGTGAATGTAAACTCTTTGTAGGGGATTAAACTCTTGTGTAATGTTCTTCTAAACCAGGGGTCTCCAAACTTTCTAAACAAATGGCCAGTTTAAGGTCCTTCAGACTTTAGAGGGGCCAGACTAGGGCCATTGGGAGTAAAAAATGTCCAGTGGGAGTAAATAATACCATATATTTAGTGACAGTGAGAGGACTAGTGCTCCATCGTTGGTGTTAATCGAAAGAATTGATGGTGCCAGTTGGAGGAATAGTGCACCATTGGTGTCAGCAACAAGAATTATGCCCCATTTAAATTGGATGTAATAGGGCCACATCCGGCCCCAGGCAAGCAAAGGGCCACATCCGGCCCCAGGGCCGCAGTTTGGAGACCCCTGTTCTAAACAAACAGCGATGACTTGATAAGACAATGTTAAAAAAATATCAATCCTGTTAATACATGGGCCTCCAAAAGACAGACAGTTCCCAGATATGTGTAGTTTACAAGCAAATGAAGGCAACATCAATGCAGGCAAAAAAAAATTATATGGCGCTTGAATGGCCAGGGTGACAAAGTAGGGCTCTAAAAAATACCAAAGGATAAGTCTTATAAAAATAAATCTATAGATCAGAAGAGGATAGGAGCACGGGACGGCATGACGTGCTGCACGTGAAGCACGCTCGCCGAGGGAGGGGCTGACCGCGCCACGAATCCAACTGGTGGAACGGATTGCTGGAGGCTCTGAGGAGAAGCGCATGACAAGGATGGCCCGGCAGGGTGAGAGGCTGTTGGACCAACGGATGCGTGCGCGCTAGTGGGCTCTATCGAGGCTTGTCGTCCGGCGACCCCTCACCCCCCTCCCACATACAACCCGCGCCTCAGATGGGAGCTCCTTGGAAAAATCCCTGATACACGGAAGATCTGATGCAACGGCCCACAGTCAGCTGGATAGACACCGCAGATATAACCAGGTCAGGATTCGCCAGCCCGAGACGTCTCTGCGGGGATCAGGTAACACACGCAGATCCGACGCCCTAACTGTAGGACGTGCAAGACTGTGGCGGGTAAGAACATTCTGATATTTGAAATAGGATATTAACCCCATGCCAGATAACATAGAGGAAGTGGGGTAAGGATCAGAAGTTTTAAAGAACCCTAAGGCCTTGTACACACGAGGGAATAAATCCGCTGAAACTGGTCCGACGGACCATTTCATCCGAAAGATCCGGTCGTTTGTATGGTCAAACGGACCGTTTCGGACGGATTTTTCCAGCGGAACAATTCCAAAGCATGCTTTGAAATATTTCCGCCGGACCCATGTCCGTCGGATATGTCCGCTCGTTAGTACACAAAAGCCTCGGACAAAAAACCCGCGCATGCTCAGTCAAAACGATGGGACGGGAGCACTCGTTCAGGTAAAACTCGCGTTTGTTTGGGACCTGGCACATTCGTCACCTAAACTCTCTATATAGTGTTCCGTTTAGATCGTTTTTTTGTGCTTTCTTCTCTTGCTAGAATGAACCCGTTCTTTTGTCCAGATGTCACATACTGCTAGCTTGCATTTTCATTATTTATTTTTCTATTTGACACAGTTTGCTTGCCAGATGTCCCCACATTTGTTTATGTTCTCCACATTTTCAAAATTTCTCTTTGGACTTAATGTTGAGTATTTAGTTTTTTTTTAAGATTTGGATTTAACGTGTTTGGAATATTTCAAATTTTTTTTTTTTTTCTTGTTTCATCCTTTAGTTTTTTTTTTTCTCAAAAATGGACGCTTCTTTGGGGTTTACCAAGTTCAAACATAAAAGGTCCCCCCCCCCCCTAAAAGGAGTTTGGGTCGTTTGCAAATGCCACATTTTGTTTGCCAAATGTCTGATGCTTACTCACCACAGTATTAAACACAATAGACAAGGTTTGAAAGTAAATACAAAAGCCATTTATTTCCGGCCAAAAAATAAATTATAAATCACCAGAACGGCAGCACTTGATGAGATTGCAACATACATGCATACTTGGCAATTACAACATGATGAAGGACAAATTAAGTAACCTCAGGAGTCAATATCAAAAATCAGGATCAGCAGCACATGAACAAAGGAACCCAAGCTGTGCTACTACAACGAGCTCAGTTTTTTGGACAATAAACTGGATGGCAGGGATTCATCTTCTCGACTTCCTAGCAGACTTCCTTCCAGCGAAACTTCCACGGGTCCGTCCACGGAACCTTGCAGGTGGGGCTGATGTGGCAGGAGGAGGATGAGGATGATGAGGAGCAGGCCAAGCCGGATCCCACAGCACAGTGTCCCTGGTCAGCTCGTTCCTTTTCATCCTGGCCAGGACCTGATTTATAATGTCCTTGGCCAGGCTTTTTTGCTCCTCCCCCCCTTGGTTCAGCTCATTGGCCACAAATGCGCTATAGCATTCCGTTGGGTTGAGGGGGGCTCTCATGATTTCGGCAGCCTCCCGGATGACCTGAAGGCTTTCATCATGCACCTCCCTTCTGCGCCTCTTTGCAGCTGGTGGCCTCATTTGGAGGGGAGGAACTTGGCTGATTGTGCTCAGCCTGGGCCTGGGGACCTGCTGCACCTCACTTGACCCGGCCTCCTCCTGGCTGCCACTCACCCCTTCCGCCTGGCTGACATGGGCCTCAGGAGCTGCCACCTCCTGGCTGGTCTCTTCTTCCTGTGTATAAAAAAGGCAACATGTTGTAATTTTTGGCACAATCAAGCACACACATTTTATTTCTCTAGACTTTTTTAGTTAGTATTAATTGAAATTAAACAGACTGTCCTTCTGACCCCTGCATTTGGCATCCCTGTTTGTTTTTTGTTTACAAGATCAACTCACGAATTCAAAATAAATAGCAGCACAAAACTAGTTTTGAAAATACTAGACCTCACTGAAGATGGCCAGATCTGGCTCCATGTCAGCCAGCCCTGCTTCTGATTCTGCAGGGCTCCTGGGATCCGGGGAAGTTCCGCTGGGAGGAAGTGTTGAAACCGAAGCCCTGCCATCCAGTTCATCATTCAAAAAACTGAGCTCTTTGTAGTACCAGAGCTTGGGTTCCTTGTTCTTAGCTGCTGCTGATCCTGATTTTGGATATTTCCGTTTTTTATAGACATTCCTGTAGCTTCTCCTGAGGTTACTGAATTTGTCCTTCACCATGTCGCCTGTGCAACTTGGCACCCAAGTGTGCAGTTATGTCGCAATTTCATCAAGTGCTGCCTCTCTCTTTCCAGTGTCCAAATAATGGGTGTGTCTGGTGTCCCAAAGAAGGGGCATATCCCGATATCGGGCTATTAATTGCATTGTAGCCTCCTTCCCTTTCAGCAAATCCATTCTTTTGGGCTGCTTCTAGAAATGTCGCTTCTCAATAGTAATGTCTAGAATAGAAATTGCCAATCAAACACAAAGCACAACTTTCCAAAGGCTCAGCTTTGTCATTCTTAAAATATGTGCACATTCATTCATTTTAGAGCATCTACTTTATACAAACACAGTGTCTTATGCTGCTACATAGCTGGCCTGCTCTGCCGCAATGTTGTAACCCCCAAAAAGTTGGCATTCAGAGTCCATGTTGCAAGTTGTAGCATGTAGTTAAGAACACATCCACCATGAATATGAATGCTAGCATTCACCTCAAGGCACTAGTTCATGTGTAGCTATCATGCCCCTCAGCATTGATGGCAGAAAACACTACCTACTTATCACTGTCCAACCAATACACAACACTACTGGCATGATCTGACTGCATACTCAAAAATACAAATAAAGAGGAAAGAGCATTCTCTACATATATCTTGATGAAGTGATGTGTCCAAGCACTTTACTCTCTAAATGTTATGGTGGGCCCCAAAATACATAAATAACAGTGGCCTAAAAAGGGTGCAAACAACATCTAAAAGCTCCATCCCCCATGCCTGTTCAAATTATAGGCCTCTGATCCGATGTTTGCATTTACCTTCGTCTCTCTCTCTCCTCGTTTCCGCTCGAGTAATCTCCGCGTAACCTACGTAATCACGTCGTTTCCATTATATTCCCCACGCAATCAAGAAACGCCACCCTCGTCTCCGCCCATGACGTACCAATTTCTGCTTTCCACGCCCATCTGCAACGTTGATTGGAAAATATGGCGATGTCACACGAGCGCACATTAGCCTCTGATCGGGATCAGGAAGGGACACAGGCCGGAACGTCCCGATCCAGGCCAAAACGTTACAAGGCCACAAACATGTCTCTACAAGAGATGGTGGAGTTGGTGTCCATCCTGCGACGGAAGGACTATGATGGTGAGCATGGCCCATACAGCACCCCTAACCGGAGGAAGTCAAAAATTATGGATAAGGCAGCAAGGAAACTTTATGAGATGTTTGGGGTCACCAGGTCCAAAGAGCAGCTCCGGAAACGCTGGTCCGACTTAAAACTGCGCGAGCCAGAGCAGTATCGCAAAATAAAAAGAATCATAGAAAAAAGTAAGTACTTTAAAATGTCTTTGGAGTGCCTATTTTTGTCGGAAATGTTTTGCCATGTATATTTCGCCATCTGCCTCGTTGGCCTGCTTGTATTTTTTAAACCCTGCCTTGTAAATTTAGTAATGTTTGTCTAATATAAATCCGACGACTTGCCACGATCGTAGTCAACATCGTTCCAATCACATCGTTTATCCTCAATCCGCGGTTCCAGGAACATCACACCTGGACGAGGCTATTTGGCGAAAAACATCGTTTTCAGAAACAATGTTGAAAATATGATGTGTTTGTGCAAACTAATAAGTTTATTTAAAAAGGCAATCAGGATTCTGTAATTCACACAGTGCTGAGATAACTTAATATGCAGCTGTTTGGACATCTGTAATTTAGAAAACCTGTCTACCCACATAAAATAGTCATTTGGAGTTTAGGAGAAGGGACTCCAAAAAAGACTTATTCAGGAGGCCAGACATGTGTGTCACTTCCCCAAAAAGCCTCATTATATCACAGCTAGGGAGACGTCAGCTAGCAAAAAAAAGGGACATGGTTTGTGCTGTAATAAGGCCAAAACTAGAATTGTAACGCCACTTCTAAGCAATGTTTGCTAATTAGTCCCTCCAAAAAGATCTGTTTGCTGATTTTGTTTTTTTGTATTTTGTTGTTTTTAGGGGAAAGAAGAGGACAGCGCTATGAGGAGTCAGGGAGGCCCACACTGTCTCCCAAACGGCACGAAAAAATGGTTGAGCAGGAGGATGATGAAGAAGGAGAGGAGGAAGAAGGAGAGGAGGAAGGGAGAGAGGAGGAAGGCGGATTGGTGGAGGAAGGCGGATTGGTGGAGGAAGGCGGAGGAAGGCGGATTGGTGGAATTTGGTGGATTAATGGAGGAAGGAGAAGTTGAAGAAGAAGGAGAAGTTGTAGAAGATGTTGAACTTGTCAGTACAACAGGTCAGTGACACCCCAGCTTTGCAGGGAAAAAGAGATGTAGATAGGCCTGCACCTTACTTACTTACAATGTTGTGTTTTTCCTTTGGCCTTTTTAGGGGATGAAGATGGGATTAGCACATCTGTCGCTCCTATTTTTTCTCGTGCAAGTGCACAAATCCTAATACAGCAGATAATGGAGTGCAGCACCGATCTGGCCAATATGAGGGAAAGGATGGTGGTGATGGACCAAAACTTCAAAAACATGCTCGATATTTTGGGACGTATATAGAAGACTATCCCCCCCAGCTGCCCCCCATGCCCCCCCTGCCCTCACCCCTAACCACCCCACTCTCAAAGATGTTGTATAATGTTCGTTTAATATCCCCCAAATTTTGAGGAGGCACACACACACACGGGTTTATTTACTGAAGCTATAAGGGGCAAAAGCAGCATCACTTGGCATATAAAACAATCATCTTCCATGTTTGGATGCGAAGTCTTAATTGACTAAGCTTAATTTAGAAGCTGATTGGCTTATATGCACAAATAAGCCTGAGTTTGGACTGTTTAGTAAATAAACCCCAATGTCTGTTCACATGTGCGTTCTGCCAGCACAGGACATTAATTGTATGTGCTTTGTGGGTGCAACCCCTTCCTTACTTATCAAGTAGGTGACAGAAAGGGGTTGCACCCACAAAGCACATACATTGATCACCCATGATGGCAGATAGCACATGTGAACATTTCGCATGGGATCTCATGTGAAAAAACACCATTTGGCCCATCACACACACAGCATGTGTGCATCCTCAAATTTTGGGGGATTCCGGCGTGACCTAAGACCATGTTGTCTGGGTTTGTTATGCCAAATAAAAGGTTGAACTTTGTAAGTTCGATTGTTAGATATGTTTGTCAAAACCACAAAATATTTTTTGAATAAATAAATACTTTCTAAACCAAGTTTTCTAATTAAAACACAAAAATGTTCGTAAATAAAAAACAAATAAAAAAACCTTTTAAAAACACACACACACCAGTGGCTTCTTATTTCTAACCTCAATACCCAGTTTGTAGAAGAGTGACTAGAATGTGCAATTGTGTGTATTTACTAAAACCTGCTAACTAAATTGGGCACAAGAAATGCACTAGTTTCAGAACCTGGAAGACAGATAAAAAGAGAAAAAGCAATAATGACAAACAACTGTATAAAGTCCAATGGTCAAATTATTTATTATTTATTGGTAATATTTCTTTATTTTGGGGGCCGAATTATAAAGAAATATTAATCTGGCATAGCTATGGCCCCCCGACCCATAAAGTACTCAACATATTTGTCGCGTACCTCACGAGCAGATTGGGTGACCGAGCCAGCGCGACCAGTGTCCAGCCCAGGAAGGGTATCTGAGGGTAGTCCTGCCTCAGCACCGATGTTGGGTAGGTACGTCTGGGAATGCCTGCGTAAAAAATTATGCAATATGCAGCAGGCCAAAATAACAGAGTTAAATTTATATTCCGCCAGATGTATCGCTGTCTGGAACAGGCGGAACCGGCTGGCGAGTATCCCAAAGGCATTCTCGACTACCCTCCGGGCCCTGGCCAGCCGGAAATTGAAGACTCTCCTCTCCGGGGTGAGGGTCCTCTGGGGAAAAGGCCGCATGAGGTGAGGTCCAAGTCCAAAAGCCTCGTCCGCTAAAAAAACAAACGGAAGTCCTTCCACATTGTCTTCATCCGGTGGCAGTTCAAGACCACCAGTTTGTAGACGCCTGTAAAATTCGGTCCGCGCGAACACTCCCCCATCAGACAGCCGGCCATTCTTCCCCACGTCCACATACAAAAATTCGTAGTCTGCCGACACCACCGCCATCAACACGATACTATGAAAACCTTTGTAGTTATAATAGTACGAGCCCGAAAGAGGTGGCGGCACTATGCGGACGTGCTTCCCATCAATTGCCCCTCCGCAGTTTGGAAAATCACAACGCTGGGCAAAGTGGGCAGCCACAGTCTGCCATTCCTGCGGCGTGGAGGGAAACTGTGGGGACAAAAGCAAAAAAAACAATTAGCACTTTGGCACAGAAACAACATTGCAAACACTAGTAAAAAAAATTCATTCTGCAACATCACGGTATTAACATTTCAAAAAATTAGTGTATAGAGAGTATTTAGGGCAACAAATCTAGAGACAATTATTATCAGACTCCACATCACGCTGATAGGGCAATACACTTTTTTAGAGGGAGGGAGTTGAACTACAATGGAGCAGGACACCAAATAAAAAAAAAAGGTGTTTTTGTCCCTAGGAGATGATGCTGGACAGGTTAGTAGTGTTGAAGGTAAAAATATGCAGGTAGGCCAAACCACATTAACCTGGAAAGCTTAACAACATGCATGGGGAGAAAAGGGAACATTAAGCACACAGCATATTACAATCATGGTGACTAGGAAAACCAACACAAAAAGGTGAGAAAAATATGCAAACATTATTAAAGACACAGATTGTGATGTTAAAGGAGGAAACTTACCTTAATAAACTCCTCCTGCATGACTTGTATGATGGCAGAACACGTCTCCGGTATGATGATCCCAAGCGCCTGGGGAGAGATGCCTGTTGAGAACTTGAGGTCCTGCAGGCTCCTCCCAGTCGCCAGGTACCGCAACGTGGCAATAAGCCTCTGCTCAGCCGGAATGGCTTGGCGCATCACAGTGTCTTGCCTCGTGATATAGGGGGACAGGAGATCCAGCAGACGGTGGAAAACGGGGTCCGTCATACGGAGAAAGTTCCTGAAGTCATCAGGATTATTCTCCCGGATCTCCCTAAGCAGAGACATATGAGAGAATCGATTACGCTGCCGCAACCAATTCTTGGCCCAGGAACTCCTCCTCCTACTGTTCCTGACCAAATCACTGGAATGCACACAGACTCCAGAACAAAACCCATAAACAGCACAAACTCGTGAAAAGTTGCGCTGCTGCTCCATCATGGCTTCAAACCGGCCGGCTGGTCAGTCAAGAACACACTCAAACAGAAAGAACCCCCAAATCCAGCAAGACCTGCAAAGATCGCACGTCAAACAGATACGACCGTACAGGACGGCACTGCAAAGCAGAAACGCCGCGTACGGCGACACTGAATGACAAATACGAGCCCACAAGCACACACTGAACCTGAAAATACGACCTGTTAAGCGCGGAGACTGAAAAGCACGAATCAGCTCTAACCAAACCTTCGCTAACACGGAACTAGCAGAAGCGGAACAGAGGGCGGCGCCGATGGCTTCGTCATTCCCCTTTATAGTGACGTTGTACGTGGTTTACGTGCCCGCGTTCTGGTCCGCTGGGATTTCGGTCCGATGGTGTGTACGCTCATCAGACCAACGGACAAATTTGACTTATCCGCTGGGAAATATCCGTCGGATGTTTCCGACCGGATACATTCCCTCGTGTGTACAAGGCCTAAGACTCTATCTCACTACGTACAGCATAATTCGAAACTAGACCACTATATGGAAATCTGTACCGCTTATGTACCATGCATATCTTTGACCAAAATTTAAAACAGGACTCATTTAACGATATATAAACCATACAGACCGCAAACACTGGTATCTGGTATCAGCATGGGATAATTGAGGGGCTATCCATGTAAAGGGAAAAGATCTCGGGAGGATAGAGGTGGAGTCTCCATTTAATAATAACTTATATGACTCAGGGAATACAGCACTAAATCCACCACGAATAGGCAAATCCAAGTGTGAAGCAAGAAGTGTTTGGTAAACAGATTGAAGACTAGGTTCAGGGGTTGGTGGAGAGTCCTAGTGGTGGAACGAAGGGAGAAGGATGTGAGCTGATTGAGGTCCATGGAATGTGATTCTCCCTGATACGCTCATACACAAGATTGCGGGGGAGCCTCGGCAGACCCCTTACCATCAGCTAGGGAACCCATGTGAACGGGTAGTCCTGAGGCCCTTGGCCCGAGAAAAGCCGCGACTCTATTATAATACCCCCCGAGTAGATGACCCGGTGAGGGGAGACTTTATGAGACTTTAAGATGGGGGTTGGTAGGCTGGGTAAGGGGGGGAGGGGGAGGTAGAGAGAAAGTGGCTCCCAGTGATTCCTTAAGAAAATTGAAGCTTGGTAAAATGAAATGGCTGAACTGAAGTTTCTATCATACAACGTAAAAGGCCTGAACTCTAAGAGTAAAAGACTTCAGATTCTGGAGGAAATCAAACAATATAAGGCAGACGTGGTTTCAATCCAGGAATCCCACCTAACTTTGAACTCTAATGTAAAATTGTACTCTCCAACCTACCCAACCTGGTACTATGAAGATGCCATCTCAAATCATGCCAGAGGAGTGGCCATTGGTTTCGCCAAGGGGGTGGATTTTGCTCTTGGGGCAAAGTTGACCGACCCCGAGGGCAGATTTCTATTCCTGAGGGGTAAAACTTGGCAATACCGAGTATACTCTCGTTAACATATACGCTCCGAATGTTCATTCTATGAAATACCTAGGTAAAATCCTGGATATTCTAAAAACATTTGCGGAAGGGTATACGATATTGATGGGGGATTTAAACTTTGTCATGAATTTGAAAGAAGACAGCACTTCCATGGGGAGGGAGAAGACCAGTATACAGCTACAAAAAATCAAACGAAAAATGAAGGAATGCCAAGTGGTAGATGCATGGCGGGCCCTGCACCCCAATACAAGGGGTTTACGTTTTTCTCCCCTCCTCATGGAACATACTCCAGAATCAATCACGTATTAGTCGATCATAGGTTACTAGATTCAGTCATTGATGCAGAAATAGGCATAATGACCATTTCAGACCATGCCCCGATAACCATAAAAATAAAGACGGCGCATTTAAACAACAAGCAGGCTGACTGGCGCCTCAATGACTATTTGATACGAGACGAGGCAGGAGCAGGGAAGGTAGAAGATGAACTTAAACAATTTTTTGCATTTAATGACACAGGAGAAATTTCTGAAGCAACGCTTTGGGAGACGCACAAGGCATACATTAGAGGAATTTTAAAGCGGAGCTCCAGCCGCAAATTTTTTTTTTTTTAAAGTCAGCAGCTACTAACAGTGTAGCTGCTGACTTTAAATAAGGACACTTACCTTGTCCTACTTGCCCGCGCTGATGGGCCCCCCGATGCCGGTCCCACGATCGCTCCGGGTCCCGCGCCGCCATCCACACTATGGAAAACAGGCAGTGAAGCCGTACGGCTTCACTGCCCATTTCCTACTGCGCCTGCGTGAGTCTCACGCTGGCTTGTGAATGGGTGCGCTGCTCTCTGAGAACACACACAGTTCCCAGAAAACAGCGCGCCCCATTCACAAGGAGAAGGAGAAGAAGAAATCGGTCCGCAGTGCAGGTGAGGCAGATTACGGACTTCCGCATAGCAACAGGTATTTCATGTGAGTATTTTATTTTTATTTTTTTGAGGTTTTTTTTATTTTATTTTTTTAAACAACATTGTAAAATGTTGTTTTCCTGGGTGGAGCTCCGCTTTAATATCAGAAGGGGCACGAAGGAAAAAGGAGAGAAACAGGAAGCGGGAATCTTTAGTAAAAGAAATAGTATTCCTAGAACAAAATCATAAAGAACAGGGACAAAAAGAGACATATCTTAATTTAATAATAAAGAGAAACGAACTAAAAGGGATCATGGAACAGGAAGCTAGGAAAAATCTCAACAATATCTCTAGAGAGATGTATATATGGGGAAACAAATCCAGTAAACATTTAGCAAAAATGGCGCATAAAAAGAAGACTAGGAATTATATCGAAAAAATTAAAACGCAAAACGGGGACCTGGTTTATGCAACCGCTGACATTGCTGATGCTTTTAAAAATTACTACGAAGCATTGTACAATATCAAACAACCGGAGGGACAAGCTGGAGAAAGGGAGGATAGGACTCGGGCTTACCTGGAGAGGGCAGGGCTAACAAAGGTAGACGAGGGCGATAGCTTAAACATGGATAGTCCCATAACAGAAGGGGAAATAAAGAAAGCCCTGGAAAACATGGCGGGTGGGAAGAGCCCTGGCCCCGATGGCTTCTCTGTCCTCTATTATAAGAGATTTAGTGAAATACTAATACCTAGATTATGTAGTTACTTCAATGGCCTGGGGTGCAAATATGAACTAAGCCGAGAAGCCTCAGCAGCGGTGATTGCAATTATTTTAAAAGAAGGGAAGGATAGCTCCCTCTGCTCCGGCTACAGACCCATATCCCTACTAAACATAGATACGAAGCTTTTCGCAAAAGTCTTGGCGGAACGGCTAAAAAGAGGGATGCAGAGCTTGATCCACCCTGATCAGGTGGGATTTGTGACCGGAAGAGAGGGAAAGGATAACGCAATCAGAGCCCTACTCCTGATGCAGAAGATCGAAAGGGAAGGAGTCCCCAGTCTATTTCTGTCGATTGATGCTGAAAAAGCGTTTGACAGGGTAGACTGGGGACTCATGTTACAGACACTGGCTGCACTAGGAATAGGCAATAGGTTCATAAAATGGATTAAAACATTGTACCACCAACCTACAGCAAGAATTAAGATCAACGGCACCCTATCGGATCCATTTAAGATGAAGAATGGGACAAGACAGGGTTGTCCCCTGTCTCCCCTGCTTTTCATCCTCTCCCTTGAACCCTTACTGGCTGTTATTCGTAAAGACCCCGATATTAAGGGGATTCGGGTCGACGATGAAGAGCACAAATTATCGGCTTTTGCAGATGACGTTTTATTCTGCATCGCAGACCCGGCGAAGACCATCCCTAAGATACTACATACTCTGCAACAATATGGGGCCATTTCTAATTTTAAGGTCAACGTAGCCAAATCTGAAATATTAAACATCAACTTAAATAAAACAGAAGTGGGGTTGGTCAAAGAGATATGTGCCTTTCCTTGGAGAAAGGAGTTGAACTACTTAGGTATAAAACTAGCAAACACGTATAAGAAGATTTATAAGATCAACTATATTCCTTTATTAAATGACATCAAAAATGAACTAAAAAAAATAACAAACAAACCCATCTCATGGATGGGGCGAATTAACATATTAAAGATGATTTTTGTGCCCAAAATACTATATAAATTCCAACTACTTCCAATCGCGTTACCCCCACAGTATCTAAACACATTGGGCCAGATTCAGGTAGATGAGAGCATCTTTGCTCCAGAGTAACGCTCCTCATTTACGTTACTCTGATGACCCTTTCAGCGCAAGTACTGTTATTCACATAGCAGTTGCGCGTAAACTTGCGCCAGAGTAACGATAATGCGCTGGCGTAACCCGACGCAAGGGGAAGTGGGTGTGATCATATGTAAATGATGGGCGGAGCCCAGCGCAGAGGCTTACGTTCAGCGCATCAACCACGGAGCATGCGCAGTGAGTGAGGCTCCACTCGCCCCCTTTGTGCGCATGCTCAAAACTTCCGTCGGCACCACTTCACGGGAAACGTCAGCGCAATGCCTTCCGTTGGGCGTTTAAATGCGCCCGTAGAAGCGCCATTCCGGCACTAAAGTATATCCTGCTCCCCCTCCCCGCAGTGATGTTACTTTTGTTCTGAGATGGCTGCTCCCGTTCCCCCCAAACACACAGGAGAAAGCTGAACTTTAATGGCCAGGAGCTGTCAGCCGTCATCTCGGCTATGGAGACCTATGATGTCTTCCTCCATGGCTGTAAAATTTGACAGACAAGCATGGACAGAGGTGTTGTCCTGCAAGTGGGGGTGCTCAGCTAGCTCTTATCGTCGGTAACGCTGCTGTAGCTGCTCTCCTGCTGACCTGTGGCCATCTGGAGTAAAGATAAAGCAGCCTTTTGCAGAAATAACTTTGCGCCGGACGGACGAGATACGCGCGGCGCATGTAGCCAGCGTATGGTGCTAATCCGTTCGTGAATTGGGAAAAATCCCTCATTTGCATATTTGCAGGGGAAATCAATAGGCGCGACTGATGCGCCAAGCGAAATTAAGCGCTGACGATACTCTGGCGTCGGAACGTTCCGCCGATCGCAAATGGCCCGTTATTGGGCGCATCTAGTTTGTTGGGTACGGGCACATAGAAACGACGGCGCATCTTCACAGTTACGCGGCGCATATCGAAATACTCCAGCGCAAGTGTTGCTGAATCTGGCCCTTTGAACTCGGTACTGATGAAATATGTTTGGAAAAATAAAAAGCATAGAATATCCCTGTCAACTCTGAAACAAGATAAACAGGACGGTGGTCTGGCTGTTCCTGATATTAAAAGCTATTATAGGGCGGCAGTTCTCTCTAGGGCGGTGGAATGGGTCAGAGATATGCAAGGGAAAAGATGGGTACAAGTTAAAAAATCACAAGACATAACTCGATTAAGTAAAACTTTATGGATACCTGCACAATATAGAACACTGAAGCACAACATATTTAATTTGACAAAAAGTACGTTGAAAATGTGGGATCGGGTACAGACAGTGCTTTAAGTGGGCCGGAACGCGGCGGTACTCAGCTCAGTACCGCCACTTCCAAAAATGGCCCTGGAGAGTACCAGCACCTCTCTGTGCGCCCAGTACGTGGGTTTCCGTAACGAGGGGGGGGGGGCTCCTGCACCGGTCGAAAAATTGCGGGGGGGGGCAAAATCCTGGCGTCCGCGGAATGGCCGCGGCTTTGGCCTAGCTCTGGAGCTATCGGCCATCTTGGTACACCCGGCGGCGGCGCGCAATGAGGTTTTTTTTCGGCCCTTCCGCCTGGTTGGCTGGTGGAACTGTCTGTCTCCCTTGATGTGGGAGTGGCGGGAAACACCAGCCAACTAGCAGAAGGGCTAAAAAAAACAGATAACGGCGCAGGAGATTGGCAGGCGGTGGAGTGGGAGGCGCTGTACCTCTGTGCTGCGCTGATTGGCCTGGAAGTTGGAACATGTGTTTACAGCTCGGCGGAAAGTTTCTCCATCTCCAGCAAGGTAAGCAAAACACTCTCCTGTACCACAGGGGAGAGAGAGAAGGGGGGAGGTCGGTGTAAATCTAAAGGGGTGCACTGCCTGATCCCCACCTATCCACCTCAGAGCCTGTCATTTTAGTAAGACTGCTGGGACTTGTAGTTCTCCATCTTCTCCTGGGGCTCATGGAGATTGGAGAACTACAAGTCCCAGCAGGTTATACATACAATAAGGCTCTGAGGTGGATGGGTGTGGATTGCATGCACCTGAGCCCCAGGAGAAGATGGAGAACTACAAGTCCCAGCAGGTTATAATATAAGGCTCCGAGGTGGATGGATGTCCGGACACCCATCCATCTCGGAGCCTTATATTATAACCTGCTGGGACTTTCTGCCCCGGGGGGATGGGCACCGGCGCCTAATAGAGTATCGGCACGTCTTTTGGCCCACTTAAAGCACTGGGTACAGACACTCCTTAATAGTAAATTTAATTCTCCACTTATAAATATAAAGGAAAACCCATATTTCGCACCGGGTGAAAAAGAAATAGGAGGAAACTGGATTAAAAAGGATAGCGTTTATTTAGGAGATATGATAAAAAATGGTGAGTTAGCCCCCTACGAGGAGTTGAAATCTAGACACGATGTCTGGAACCTAGATAGGTGGCATTACTCGCAGCTAGGTCACTTTGTGCAGCAACTCCCCCAACCACTACGTTCGGGAGAGGAGCTGACACCACTAGAAACGGTTTGCACAATGGAATTTACTAAAGGCACGATTTCTAAATTATACAAGATATTGGTCAAGATTGGGTCACAAGGAGCAGCACCTTTAGTAGAAAAATGGGAAAGGGAGTTAGGCACTGTTAGGGATGACAATACGATAAATAAGATAATGAAACTGACACATTCTTCCGCCATAGATTCACAGACAGCAGAAATGAATTTCGGGCTGGTATATCACACCGGTCAAAATCAGCAAATTCAAAATAGACCAATCTGCAGACTGCTGGTGAGGATGTGCTGAGAGAGGCACGATGGCCCACCTATGGTGGACCTGCCCGATAATTCAAGGATACTGGGACTCCATACTGTTTCAAATAAATCAGATTATTCACATTAAGGTCAAGAAAGACCCCTGGGAGGTGCTATTCCATTGCAATGGGGAGGGGATTAAAAAATACAAACAGTCACTTCTGCCCCATTTTCTGAATGCAGCAAAAAAACTGATCCCAAGGAAATGGCAGGATACTGGTAGCCCACAGATATGGGAGTGGGTGGATGCTGTGGAGGAGATCTACAAGATGGAAGAGCTGAAGGAGATCGCTTTGGGAACCACTGGTGACTTTCGGGCTAAATGGCTTAAATGGAGGGATTACAAAAAAAACAGGAGCTACGTAGAGGGACTGAGGGCCCCAGTATGAGAAGTAGAAGATAAATAGAGGAGTAGACTCTTAACAGAGAAGGGTAATCAAGAGCTCAGACCCTAATAAGGTTAGTTCAGCATTCGGATCAGCTCATAATAAACATAAACCGGGGATAGAAATCAAACTTAGAGTCCTGGGAGCCACAAGGAGGGTGTGGGGGGGGGGGGAGGGAGGGGGGGTCCAAGGGAGGGTTTTTTTTTTCTTTTCTTTTTTTTGTATGAGTTGGAAGCTGAAGCTCGAAAATATAAATAACCATACATATGATATATATTAAACAAAACAACAATAATTTATAAAATATATAAAAAAAAAAAAAAAAAAATATCGCATATAGCAAAATTAGACTCTGCAAAAGAGGGTAAAGGCTCACAGATGATGCAAACCAGCTTGTAGAGACGACTAAAGCCACAAATATGAGCGGGTCTTACAAGATTGATATAAGCTGATGTGAAAGTTAAGAAAAAAAAAATAAGTCTATAAAAAGTCCCAAAAAGAAGCCTGGTCAATTAAAAACCATAAAGGTCACTGGGTTCACTTGAGGGGTTCCCTGTATCGTGGCTGCAGCTTCCTTAAAGAGTTTTGGATCTCACGCTGTAGTCTACAATATAGAAAAAATGCAATGAGCAACACCAAGTAAGCGTAGATTATTGAACCAAAAAGATGTTTGTTAAAGGGGCGATACTTGTTGCTTCGAAATACATAACCACTCCACCAAACATTCCACCTTATCCTCCTCCTGTTCTTGCATCTCCGCTCTGGTCCTGGCTCTGACTGATGGCATGCTCCACCTTGGCCTTGGATAATGCTTGACGCCTGGTTGCCAAGACCAAATAGCCAATCTCAGCATCACTTCCACAGCATGCTCTGCATATCTCCTCCAGATGCTTCCAGGCTGAGCTCTGTCACCTGAGTGACCTGAAGAAGGAGGCTCCACTTCCGAAACATGTAGTCGTGGCAACAGCTTTTGTTCAGCTAAGAGGAGTTACCTGACTCTTCTTGTGTTCCCTTCACAGCCGTGAATGACGTCACGCAGCGCCGGCGGGCCTGTGCACGTGCTTTAAAGCAAGACACAGCCTGATACGATGAGAAAGCGGAGATTGTAATAACAACCCACATCCACACTATTCACTTTTGGAAGCCAACCCCCCCATACAGGCCAGGAAGGGAGACATCTATTGCTGTACATGCGACCTTTGAGTTCCATGTTTGTGAGTGTAACCTTCTTTGATTTGATCTTGGCTTTTAATATTAAACGTTATCACACTAGGGTTGCTTTGCGCTCTCTTTCCTTTATATATTTCAGACCAAGTCCGCCACCCAGTGGATTCCTGAGAGAGCTGCAGCACCTAGAGCTAAGAGAACTTTTTATATAGACTTTAACAAGTCTATACAGTCTTACAAGGACAAACTCTTGGGAGGAAGAAACATCCCGGATTTCTTCAACTATGGACAAGTAAGCAGATCCCAGTCAGGGAGGATTGTCATTAACCTCTGACACCATGGGGGTGTGTTGGATTGCTGGAGATCAAATATATCTGTTTCCATAGCAGCAGTTGTTCTAATCCGTCCTAAACATTCTGTCAAGGAATTAGGGGGTTGAAAAGGGACTGAAGTCCAGAAAAAAACAATTAAAAATATACGGAAGTCCAAAAAAAAACCCAGAAAAGGCATTTGGAATCTTCACTTTTTTAGCACCCTCATTTCATCCAAAAAAAAATCTAACATTTTATAATAGTTTTCTTGTTATATACAGTATGTATATGTGATTTACTTGACTTTGATTTTTTAAATTGGTTCTTAATATACAATATTTGCTACTGTAAATGAAGCACCATTATTTGGCATGGCCCTGTGGGTCAGCCGTACAGTGGGTATCTAATCAAGGACACCATTATAGTTTGAAATAGCCTATCTGGGTCCTTGAACTGACTTTAAATACTGACAAAAACATCCCATTTCTTGGGCAGCAGAGTTCTGAAAAGAAGTTACACAAGAGAACAATTCAATTATGGCTTCGAGTAGAGAACACATTCGTTCGCCTTCTAAAGCAAACCTTAAAATTGCTTTAGTAAGTATTTTCTCCATCATTCAGGATAAAGAGCTGAACTTTGTGCACTTATGTCTTTTTCCAACCTCAGTAAGTTGGTAGTTCAAATGCACAGTAATTCTTCTCATTCAGCCTTTTATGTCTATTATAGATTTCAAAGAACAAAGGATGTGGTAACCTAATGTGCCAGAGAAATGCAGTTCTATAGATATAGGAAAATATAAAAAAAAGGTAATTGAATTATTATGGCAGATAATTTAGGATACTAGTGCAAGTTGAGTAATTTAGTCAATAAAATAACTGAAGTAATAACAGCAGGCCTAAACAGTAGATGAATCCAGCTGTTTTTAATTGGATCTACCCAGTGGAGTAATAAGAATAAGAATATTTAGGATTCTTTTGTGTACCCCTTACTCAATCACATGGGGGGGCTGGATATCTGGGGGTCCAATTATTCTAAAGAAGTCTTTCAGATTTTGACTTCCTCCATACAGACATCCACATCCCTCTGACCAGTGATGTAGATCCAACATCAATTATGATAAGCAACACCCTGGAAACAGACTATGGTCACAAATGACAGCAATAAAGTTAGGTGAAAAAAAAAAGGTTAAACAAAATACATTTGTAGCACTACCTTCGTGAGGGCCGCTGATAGAATCTGTACCCCACTGGTTGCCCGACTCTGCAAGTCTTCCGACACCTAGGGATGAGCCTAAACATTGGGGGCCAGATCCACAAAGCCCAGCTTAAGTTTCTGACGGGCGTAGCCTATATCATTTACGCTACGCTGCCGTAAGTTAGAATGGCAAGTGCCGTATTCACAAAGCACTTGCGTCCTAACTTACGGCGGCGTAGCGTAAATGGGCCCGAATACACGCGTCTTATTCAAATTGGGAAGAGGTGGGCATGTTTTATTCAAATTAATCGTGACCCAACGTAAATGACGTTTTTTTTAAACTGCGCATGCGCCGGCCGTGGACGCATGCGTGAAATCACGTCGCAAATAGTCAATGAAAACGACGTGAACGTAACTTACGCAAATCCCTATTCGCTAACGGTTTACGCAAACGACGTGAACGATGGAAAATTCGACGCTGGCCCAACGTCCATACTTAACATGGCGTACGCCTCTATATAGCAGGGCTAACTTTACGCCAGACATACGCTTACGCAAACGACGTAAAAGGAATGCTCCGGCCGCTCGTATGTTCGTGAATTGCTGTAACTCGCTCATTTGCTTATTCAACAAGGAAAAACTACGGAAGCGCCCCTAGCGTCCAGCATAAGTATGCAACTAAGATACGACGGTGTAATAACGTTACGCCAGTCGTATCTTAGTGTAATTCCGGCATATCTTGTTTTGTGGATACAAAACAAAGATACGCAGGCGGGAATTTGAAATTACACCGCCGTAATTCTTTGTGGATCTGGCCCTGGGTGTTTGCCTGGTCGCCGAACAGCGAACATTATGGGGTGGGAAATTTGAGTGCCGCGGAATGCCACATAATGCACTGCCAGATCTGTATGCTTTGGCCAATCACTGTGCGCTCTGCAGCGAGAGACATAATTGGTCAATGGCAGGGTTCCTTTGGCCAATCATGGCTCAGGGGGAATAAGTACCCCCCCAACACTATATAAGGCTGCTTACATATCGGCCGTGTATAGTGTGTGTCTGTGGACTGAAAGATTGAGCTAGATGAGGCAGACAGGTTAGTTGGTAAGTTGCAGTTAATTATATATATATATATATATACAGATTTTTAGTCAGTCCAGTGTGTGTGTGTGTGTAATATATATATATATATATATGGAAGGCCATGTCTGGAAGGCCACCAAGGAGAGGCAAACGCTCACAGGCCACTAAAAGAGGGCAAGCAGCCTCTGTGTCTACAGTCAACAGTGATGGTCGTGGACATGGTGCATCCTCTGCAGGTGGCCGTGGGGCATGCCTGTCCTTTTTTTTCTGCTGCTGGATGTGTTAGTGAGTCACAACATGCAGAAGAGTTGGTGGAGTGGATAATGAAGCCGCCCTTATCCTCCTCATCCTCTGTCTCCCAGGCTCAGAGCAGTTTGCCTTCCAATGCAGCTGCCAAAGTGGCCTATTCCACTGTCTCCTTTTCCACAGTTACTCCTTCCATAGCCCCACCATCGTGCATGGAGGAGCCCCCAGAATTATTCAACCAGTGTCGGTTACTTGCTGCTGGAGGACGCGCTGCAATTTGAAGGCTCCAATGTTGGTTCCCAGGTGGAGGAAAGAAGTAATGTGAGCCTAGAGAGAAGGGGTGCCTAAGAAGAGTTCCTGCTGGTAGATCAGGCCAGGGTTCCAAGAGAGCAATCTAGGCCTAGACCAGCCTCTTTATATCCTCTCCCAGCAGTCTGTTCTTCTCTCACAGCAGTCTGGTAGTTGAAGTTCAAGCCAGTCCTGCTAAAATGAAACCCCCAGAATTCTGAACTACTCATCCCATGATGCTTTGCTCTGCTCATTTAAAAGTACCATAATGTTTTATTATGTATGGGATTTGGGTTTTGTATCTGTGGCCTCTAATCCAGTTAGCCAGAAGTTTCCCTGCTCTCTTGCCACTTGTATAATAGGATAATTTAAGTCTCCTGGAGGCCTTTTCAAAGTCCTCCAGGAAAAGCAGTCTAAGTTTCGTATGGAGTTGTGTCAGTCGATCTGTCAGTAATTGGGATGGATTAGACATATTTTGTTTTTCAAGTGTTTTAATTTGCGAAATTAATAGCACGGTGTGCTGCTGCCTCTTCCTCTTAATTCTCGTCCCTTTTTGTATCAAAACACCTCTTGCAAATGCCTTTTGAGCTTTCCGCACAGTAAAGGGATCGGTAATAGATTTTCGTTTTTTTTTTTAAGGAACTCTTTTAGCTGTTGTTCAATTCTAGACTTGGTCGGATCACCTTGGAAAATACAGGGATTTGATCGCCATATAAATGTAGGGTTGTGGATGGTAGAGTCCCTCACTGTTAGCTTCACCGAGGTATGGTCTGACTAAGTAATATTATTGATTTGGGCGGATTTACATTCATACAATAGCCACTGTCTACCAAGAATAAGTAAATTCTGCTATGAGAATATGTTATATGAAATATATGAACATTAACTCATGAACAAAACAATATTCCATCTTTCTTATCAGCTCCTTGTTCTTTCGATGGAGGGAGCAAAAAAGATAGAAGTTCATATATGTGTATAATGTATACAGTTATGGCTGAAATTGTTGGCACCCCAGAATTTTTTCCAGAAAATCAAGTATTTCTCACAGAAAAGTATTGCAGTAACCCATGTTTTGCTATACACATGTTTATTTCCTATGTGTGTATTGGAACAAACCAAAAAAAGGGAGGAAAAAAAGCAAATTGGACATAATGTCACACAAAACTCCAAAAATTGACCTCTCACCCGGAATTTTGGACCACGCTTTACCAAAAAGCTCTATCTTGGTCTCATCTGTCCACAAGACATTATCCCAGAAGGATTTTGGCTTACTCATTTTGACAAACTGTAGTCTTGCTTTTTTATATCTCTGTGTCAGCAGTGGGGTCCTCCTGGGTCTCCTGCCATAGCGTTTAATTTCATTTAAATGTCGACGGATAGTTTGCGCTGACGCTGGTGCTCCCTAGCCTGCGGGACAGCTTGAATTTCTTTGGAACTTGTTTGGGGCTGCTTATCCACCATCCGCACTATCCTGCGTTGCAACCTTTCATCACTTTTTCTCTTCTGTCCACACCCAGAGGAAAATCTAGATCTCTGCAGATGGACTTGTAACCTTAAGATTGTTGATATTTTTCCACAATTTTGGTTCTCAAGTCCTCAGACAGTTCTCTTCTCCTCTTTCTGCTGTCTGTGCTTAGTGTGGCACACACAGACACACAATGCAAAGACAAAGTGAACTTCTCTCCTTTTTATCTGCTTTCAGGTGTGAATTTGTTATTGCCCACACCTGTTACTTGCCCCAGGTGAGTTTAAAGGAGCATCACATGCTTGAAACAATCTTATTTATCCACAATTTTGAAAGGGTGCCAAGAATTTTGACCAGCCCATTTTTGGAGTTTTGTGTGACATTATGTCCAATTTGCTTTTTTTCTTCCCTTTTTTTGTTTTGTTCCAATACACACAAAGGGAATAAACATGTGTATAGCAAAACATGTGTTACTGCAATACTTCTCTGTGAGAAATACTTGATTTTCTGGGATGCCAACAATTTTGGCCATGACTATATATATATATATATATATATATATATATATGTGCATATCGATCAAATATGGCAGTTTGAGAAGAATGAATAGTCTCTCTCGTTAGCGTTAAGGCATCTCCAGGAGTCATATATAGGGATGAGCCGAAAACCCCCACGTTGTGTTCCCACTAGAACCTTCGAACGGACCGACCGTTCGCACGAACATTTAGAAATTTTGCTCATTTTAATGCCCCATATGCAAGTTATTGTTGGAAAACATCTTTGAGTACCCGGGTCTTGCCCCAGGGAACATGTATCAATGGACAAAAAAGTTTTAAAAACGTTTTTTTTTTTCTGGAGCAGCGATTTTAATGATGCTTAAAGTGAAAAAAAATTAGAATTATTATAGAATTTAGGAGTGAGTGGGGGATGGGGTTGAAAGACAAGGAGCTTTTTGAACACATCTGTTCTTGCTAATAGTCCTTTCGTACTCCAATTTAAATGGTAACTTCTGAAACTTAATTTCATATTTTCAATGCTGGGTTCATTATTTTATAACATTATCTGTTTCTTCATGTAAGGATAATAACAGTGTTGCAATATATATCCATACATACTGTAAACGTTGGGGGTTTAACTCAATGGTAAATGCGTTTTTTTAGCGAGTCCACAGCAGTCAGATGTTATGTTTGAGGGCATGGCAGCCCATTTTTATTGAAGGAAACAAAAGAACAGTTCACATACAGGATTTCCCACGCAGGGGTTCTTCTCCAATAATGTTCACAGAACTCAAAATACCAAGCCTCCTGGCTCCTAGGCTTACTTAGCCTTGCTGTACCTGCTAACCTGGCACACTCCTGGCCTCAACAGGTTCTCCAGCCCACCGTCTCCCAGACTTCCGGACTTCCTTCAGCCCCTCTTGGACTCGCTAGTCACCTCAGGTCTACCAGCCTCCCAATCCTTCAGACACGAAGTTCCCCCACACCAGGGATGTAGTCTCCAGGGCAGACAGACAGATCCCCACACACCAGGGATGTCTTGCAGCAACAGCCAGCTGCACACCTTCCACCTCTCTCTCTGTTCTGACCAGTCCCTGATTATATTGTCAGTGTTCAGCTGGGAACCCAACCTGCTGGCTGTCTGTAAGATCTGGACACAGGGTTGGAGACCCCATCCCGCCCAAGTCTCTGCAGGATCTCCAACTACACAGCCCCATTCAGAACTATCAAAACCTGGAGAAAACTGACAGAGCACTTTTCTCCATTTAAACGCTACGCTCTGTAGTTCTGCGGTCCGCAGACACGCAAACCCTGTGTCCATTTTACCTCCCATTTCATAGGGACCGGGACTCTGACTATTACAATACATAATAACTCCATAGATCAAGCAATAAAAAGGAAACAAACGATATAATGAAGGAAAGGCAACATCTCAGTAGCTCTTATTCATAACACAAAAATATTCATTTTATTTCACATCTACCACAATACCTGCTGGGTGTCTATAGTAGTGGCACGTGTTTACATCTGTCCCTGCACAAAATGAGATTACTATAAGAAAAGGGCAATTTAAAACTGCTTGCGGCTTTAATGTAATGTCTGGTCCCTCAATATCGATGAAAATCACTGAGAAAAATAGCGTGGGTGTCCCCCCTCCCCCAGGTCATTACAAGCCCCTTTGGCCCTATATACTTTTAACAGCAGTATACATGTGGTGCAAACAAGACAGACTGTAGGTTTGTTGTTAAGTAGAATCTGTTTGTAGGTTTCAACTGGTACTTCTTTAAAGTTTAGCTTCAGCCATAGAATCTTTTTTTAAGCCTTTCTGAAAACATAGAGAAGGGTTATTATCACCCCTGTAACATTTGTTTTGCTGTCTGTGTGCATCTGTTCAGAAGATTGCACCTCACTTTCTGTCCCAAAGACAAATGATTTTTTTTTTTGTCAAACAAAGATTGTGATAAAGCATCAGTGGACAGGAAACACCTTTTACAGAAGAGAATTTCCCTTCCTAGATTTCCTCTCACTTCCTGTTGTCTCCTTCCATTTGCAAGTAGGAGTCGTGTGTAAGTTGGATGTTTGAAAGTAGGGGCCTGCTGTATATACGCTGCAGAAATTTGGGCCCTAGGTGTTGGTGTTGCCACAACACTGAAACCCCTCACAGTTCGTCTTGGTGGGCGCTATAACGCTCTGCCGTTAAATATTAGATCAAGAATTGTAATTACACACTCCTTAGGCACTGGTGCTGGTGCCAAAACACTGCAACCCCCTCACACATACTCTAGTTGTAGCACAGAAAAGAGCCTGCTGCAAACTATTGCATCAAAAATTGAAAATTACACGCCACTGTTAAACAGGGGCAGAAAAATTGGGCCTTAGCCACTGGTGGCGGTGCCCAGAACCAACACGTTTCTTACAAGCTATCAGCAAGATCATTGAGAAGGAGAAGGATATTCAGTCAGCATAACAGGATAGTCACTCAGCCTCAACATAGGCAGTCTCCAAGGGATCTGACATTTCAAAAAAATTATTCAGTTACATCACCATCAGGTGCTTGGTAGCTGGTGGTGATCCAAGCCTGATTCATTTTTATGAAGGTCAGTCGATCGATGAAGTCTGTGGAGAGGCCTCACCCTGTGATCGGTCACAAAGCCTCCAGCAGCACTGAATGTGCGTTCTGAAAGAACACTGGAAGCAGGACAAGCCAGTAACTCAATTGCGTACTGTGCAAGCTCTGGCCAGTGAACCATCCTCAAGACCCAGTAAGCCAGAGGATTTTCGGTAGGAAAGGTGTCCAAGTCTGCTCTTGCCCCTAGGTATTCCCGCACCATGTAAAACAGATGCTGGCGATGGTTGCTGGAACCGGTCATTGTCTGAATGCATCAGTCAGACGGCCACCTTCTCCACCGCTCCTTCTGTGACTCACCGAAGCCTCAGCAACATGTTGTCCAGGACCAGGATTTGGTACCCCCCAGTCTCTGGGAACGCGTTGCACAGACCTTTCTGCAAGGCCTCCCGAAGATGTTTCATCTTCTGCTCCCTCTGAGACGGCAAGATAAGGTCCGCAACCTTACCTTTGTAACGTGGATCAAGGAGAGTTGCCAGCCAGTAATGAACCCTCTCCTTGATAGCACGAATATGAGGATCCTTACGCAGGCTTTGCAGGATCAGGGAGGCCATGCGGCGTAGATTTGCTGAGGTATTCGGGGCAGAGTCCTCTGGGTCACTAAGGGCGACAGGATCCGCAGCCACCTCATCCCAGCCACGTAAAAGTCCATGGGTTCCTTGGGACTGTAATTGATCCCTTGAAGACTGCTGCTGATGCTGATCAAGGCCCACTGGCGTGGGGATAAAAACCAAGCTCCCCTGACCCAGTTATGCTGCCATATTGGCACAGGTACTCATTGATGGCCCTCTGCTGCGTGTGCAGCCGCTGCAGCATGGCCAATGTAGAGTTCCATCTGGTGGGCATGTCACAGATTAGGCGGTTCTTGTGCAGGTTGGTTCTGAGGACACATCAGCACAGGAAGAGGCCACAGATGTAGAAGAGGAGGGGGTGGAGGAGAGAGGTGTGTCACAACCAGTAGTAGTGTTTTGGAGGCGTGGTGGTGGAACAACCTCCAACACTACTGTACCTTGCCCTGCGTCCTTCCCGGCTGCCAGCAGAGTCACCCAATGGGCCGTGAAAGAGAGGTAACTTCCCTGTCCATGCCTGCTGGACCATGAGTCAGCAGTAATATGCACCTTACCACTGACCGCCCTGTTCAGCGAGGCATGGACATTGCCTTCCACATGCCGTTAGAGAGCCGCGCCTGCTTGCCACTGCCAGGTGGCAGCAGTTGAAGTGCTAGCAATTTCGCTAAGCTAGCATTCAACCGCTTGTGGATCTGGGAGAGTACTTATTTTGGCGCTGCAGCAGGTGGGGCAGGGAAATTTGTCTGGTACAATCTGCCATCGGTGTACGTCTGGTGTATGTCTGGTCAAGCATGTGGTGCCCAAGCGGGTGATGTTTTGGCCATGCGAGATACGCTTGAGACATATGTTGCAAATAGCAACGGAGCGATCTGACACACATGTCTCGAAAAAGGCCCACACCAAAGAACTTTTGCAGTAACGCTGAGACACAGCAACGCCCTGCACAGGCGTAGCTCTACGACGTAATGCAGTCGGTGTGCTGCCCTTAACCTGTCCCCTGGAGGGCATCCTGCCCCTTTGGAGATGTGCCTGTGCCTCCTCCTCCTCCTCCTCCTCCTCTCTCCTATCAGGCACCCACGTAGAGTCAGTGACCTCATCATCCCCTCCCTCCTCATCACTGTCGAAAACCTGGCAGTATGCTGCAACTGAGGGAAGATGACTGCCAGATTGCTGTCCTTCTTGGGCACCCCCTCTCTCTGGGCTCACATTACTGCCTTCCTCTATCTGTGTTCCATCATCGGAGGCTTCAAAACGCTGCGCATCTTCATGCAGCATGTACCCAACACTTCAAACATTTCGTGGGACTCCTCAGGAGGACATGGTGGGACTAGGGAAGGAGTAAGTGATGCCATTGAGCAGAGGGAAGAGGACGCTTTGGCAGCTACTTTGCCAGCCAAACTACCCTGAGCCTGGGTGAGAGAGGATGAGGAGGATAAGGGTGGCTTGGTCATCCACTCTACCAAGTCTTCGGCATGTTGCGGCTCAACACGGCCAGCTGCCGAACACAAGGACGAGCGTGTCACACAGCCACGTGTGAATGAGGATGCACCGTGTCCACGACCAGCACTGTTGTCTCTAGACGCAGAGCCTGCTTGCCCTTGTGACTCTCTGCCTCTCCTTGTCGCCCTTCCAGACATTATAATGGCCTGCAGAGGACAAAGGCAGTACACACACCTCGTAGCTTTTGGTGCAAACTGCAGAGGACACGTGCAGTACACACAAAGTAGCTTTATGTGCAAAGTAATGAGCACACTTGCACTATGCACCAAGTGGGTTTAGTTGCAAAGTTATGAGCACACTTGCACTATGCACCAAGTGGGTTTAGTTGCAAAGTAATGAGCACACTTGCACTATTCACCAAGTAGGTTTAGTTGCAAAGTTATGAGCACACTTGCACTATGCACCAAGTGGGTTTAGTTGCAAAGTAATGAGCACACTTGCACCACTATGCACCAAGTGGGTTTAGTTGTAAAGTAATGTGTACACTTGCACTATGCACCAAGTGTGTTTAGGTGCAAAGTAATGAGCACACTTGCACTATGCACCAAGTGGGTTTAGTTGCAAAGTAATGAGCACACTTGCACTATGCACCAAGTGGGTTTAGTTGCAAAGTTATGAGCACACTTTCACTATTCACCAAGTAGGTTTAGTTGCAAAGTTATGAGCACACTTGCACTATGCACCAAGTGGGTTTAGTTGCAAAGTAATGAGCACACTTGCACCACTATGCACCAAGTGGGTTTAGTTGTAAAGTAATGTGTACACTTGCACTATGCACCAAGTGTGTTTAGGTGCAAAGTAATGAGCACACTTGCACTATGTACCAAGTGGGTTTAGTTGCAAAGTTATGAGCACACTTGCACTATGCACCAAGTGGGTTTAGTTGCAATGTAATGAGCACACCTGCACTATGCACCAAGTAGGTTTAGTTGCAAAGTTATGAGCACACTTGCACTATGCACCAAGTGGGTTTAGTTGCAAAGTAATGAGCACACTTGCACCACTATGCACCAAGTGGGTTTAGTTGTAAAGTAATGTGTACACTTGCACTATGCACCAAGTGTGTTTAGGTGCAAAGTAATGAGCACACTTGCACTATGCACCAAGTGGGTTTAGTTGCAAAGTAATGAGCACACTTGCACTATGCACCAAGTGGGTTTAGTTGCAAAGTTATGAGCACACTTTCACTATTCACCAAGTAGGTTTAGTTGCAAAGTTATGAGCACACTTGCACTATGCACCAAGTGGGTTTAGTTGCAAAGTAATGAGCACACTTGCACCACTATGCACCAAGTGGGTTTAGTTGTAAAGTAATGTGTACACTTGCACTATGCACCAAGTGTGTTTAGGTGCAAAGTAATGAGCACACTTGCACTATGTACCAAGTGGGTTTAGTTGCAAAGTTATGAGCACACTTGCACTATGCACCAAGTGGGTTTAGTTGCAATGTAATGAGCACACCTGCACTATGCACCAAGTAGGTTTAGTTGCAAAGTTATGAGCACACTTGCACTATGCACCAAGTGGGTTTATTTGCAAAGTAATGAGCACACTTGCACTATGCACCAAGTGGGTTTAGTTGTAAAGTAATGAGCACACTTGCACTATGCACCAAGTGTGTTTAGGTGCAAAGTTATGAGCACACTTGCACTATGCACCAAGTGGGTTTAGTTGCAAAGTTATGAGCACACTTGCACTATGCACCAAGTGGGTTTAGTTACAAAGTTATGAGCAAACTTGCACTATGCACCAAGTGGGTTTAGTTGCAAAGTGATGAGCACACTTGCACTATGCACCAAGTGGGTTTAGTTGCAAAGTAATGCGCAAACTTGCAGTATACAGCAAGTTGGTTTAGGCGCACTGAGCACACGGGCAATACAACACGTGAGAACACTGCAGCTAGCACAATCAACTGCCTAATCTAACTAAACTATACAGGGTATAAATATATGTACAACTCCTGGGATGTATATATATCCTCTACACACTGTAAATTTAACTGACTAGCCTGCCTGCTCTATCTAGCTGGAAAAAAAAGACAATCTCTCTCTCTCTCTCTCTGTCTGATCTGGAACAAGCCCGGAGCACACTACACGAGGCCACCCTGCAGACGGCCTTTTATAGTCTGGGGCGTGTGCTAAAGCCCTGAGCCATAATTGGCCAAAGCCACCCTGGCTTTGGCCAATTATGGCTCTCCGTTTTTTGCGCGCTGTGATTGGCCAAGCATGTGGGTCATAGTGCATGCTTGGCCAATCATCAGCGCACAATGCCACAGTAAATTATTTGCCGTGGCGCCTCACTTGAATTTTGTGCGAACGACCCGTTTTGTTCGTATTTCGACGAACGGTCGAACAAACAATGTTCGAGTCGAACATGGGCTTGACTCGAACACGAAGCTCATCCCTAGTCATATAGGACCAGATTCAGATAGCCTTTACGTCGGCGTATCTATAGATACACCGCGTAAAGTCTATTCTGCACCGGTGTATCTTTTATCTGTATTCAGAAAAAAAGATACGCCGGAATTCAGCTAAGATACGAGCAGCGTAAGTCTGTTAAACCGTCGTATCTTAGTTGCATATTTACGCTGGCCGCTAGGTGGCGCTTCCGTCGATTTCCGCGTCGAATATGTAAATTAGGGAGATACGCCGATTCACGAACTCACTTGCGGCCGGGCGTCGTAGTTTACATTTGCGTAAGCGTTAGTCCGGTGTAAAGTTACCCCTGTTATAGTGAGGCGCAGCCAATGTTAAGTATGGACGTCGGGACAGCGTCGAATTGTACGTCGTTTACGTTGTTTGCGTAAATCGTTCAAGAATGGGGCTGGACGTAATTTACGTTCACGTCGTTTACATTGACAACTTGCGACGTGATTTCACGCATGCGCACTGGGATACGTCCATGGACGGCGCATGCGCCGTTCAGAAAAAACGTAAATTATGTGGGGTCATGATTCATTTACATGAATCACGCCCCCACATTACCAATTTGAATTTGGCGCCCTTTTGCCGGCCACTTTACACTACGCTGCCACAACTTATGGAGCAAGTGCTTTCTGAATAAGGCACTTGCCCATAAAAGTTGCGGAGGCGTAGCATAAAGAGCATACGCTACGCCTCCGGAAAGATACACCATTGTATCTGAATCTGGCCCATAGTTTGTATGTTCTTAATACTGGTGGAAAGCATTTTGGTTTGGGAATTAAGGGATAATCCCCCATGTATTTGGAAGTGGAGTCGCGGGTTGGGTCTGAATTGATGTTGAAGTCCCCACACACTATCAGCATACCCTGTTGTATTGAACATATTTTCTTTATAATCATGGGGAGGAACCGGATCTGACTGGTGTTGGGGGCCTAAATATTTGCCACAATATAGGTATTGGAATTGATATCACACACCATAATTATACAGCAACCCTGTGGATCAGTAACAATCTTGTGAAGCCGGAAGGCTACTGTGTCTCTTATTGCTACCATTACTCCTTTCTTTTTTGCTCCTGCATTGGCATTATATATGAATGGAAACTTGGGGTACGTGCATTTAGGACATTTTAGGTTATGAAAGTGTGTCTCTTGGACACATAATATGTCAAATTTTTGCTGAAGATAGAGAGACCTTCGCTTGGCCGGATGGTTAAAGGGTCACTAAAGGAAAACAGGGTATAGAGACATAAAAGTTAACTGATTCCTTTTAAAAATGATTAAAATAGATAAAAATCAATCATATAATGTGCCTGCAGTTTAGTTACACTTTTAAACTGGTTTCATTTTTCTGTGAAGTAGAGAGACACACAGAACAAAAAACAAACAAATCCAGGGCAGTGTTTTGTTTTTAAAATGAATCTGATTGGTTCTGAGGAGTTTTAGACACACAGTAATGACAGCTTGGACCACAGTGAAAAGCTACCATGAGATTTTTCATAAGGAGCCAGACAAGCAGGAAGTGTGGAGATCAGAGCAGAATTACAGCAACTTTAAAGCAAAAATGAACAATGAGGACATGAAACCAGGACTGCAGTAAGGTAAAGGAAGCTATTTAGCTAAAAAAAATCCTTTAGTGATCCTTTAAGTCCTTTTGAGTTGATAGTCAGAAAATTTACCGCCATGAAGTCCATAATGCCATCTTGGAGGTGTTCCAAGTTGTCCTTAAAGATGGAAGTTCACATTTGACAGATAAAATAGAAAGGTGAGGCTAAAGCCCCATACACACTATCAGTTTTCCTGACGGTTTTCTCTTCGGGTTTACCAAAACCATCCAATATGAGGTCAAACCTCAAGAGTTTCAATTTGTATGCAATCAGGCAGGCCCTTGCACTACATGGTTTTGGTAAACCTGATGAGAAAACCGTCAGGAAAACTAATAGTGTTTATAGGGCTTTACTCGTAACAGATCATAACAATGGCTAATAGCCAAACAACAGAAAAAGGTAGTTGGTTGTGGCTCATAGTCACTCAGAAGTTTAGTGAGGAGAGAAAAAAAAACATTACAGATTGGAGGAAATTCCTCCCAAGCGTGTACAGTAATTGCGTAGTTGACTATTGCCCATATCTAGGTTGGGTGTGGGTGTAGGCGTTCTTGTGATTTACTGTGTGCCATTTAGGGTCAGGGCTGGTATAGCTACCACTCTGGCATGGATGTGTTTGAAGTTCAGGGATAATCCCACATGTATTCAGTAAGGCCATGCCTTTAGCAATCGATTCCATCACATATTCAGAATCATCTTTGGTGACAGTCAGCTTCATCGGGAATCCCCATTTATAGCTTAATTTGTGATTCATGAGGGCTTTTGTAATATTATTCAGGTCTCTGCGCGAGTATGGCGAAAGGGATCTGGTCTCTCTGTCTTGACGCTGCCATTAGCCTCTCCATAGTGTGGTGAAAATGAAGACTTAGTATGACATCTCTGGTATGTTGTCAAAGAGATAAGAGGGCTTAGGGAGACGGTATATTCTGTCCACTGTGAAGTCTAATGCAAACATATCGGGCAATACTATGTTAAAAAGATGGGAGACATAATTGTGCAGATCCTGTTGCTGGACAGCTTCTGGGACCCCCCTCATCTTCACATTATTCATTCTGGATCTGTCCGCCATTTTAGCTTTAACCACTTAAGGACCGCCTACTGCACATTTACGTCGGCAGAATGGCACGGATGGGCACATCAACATATATGTACGTTGATTTTAGTACCCAGCCGTGGGTCGCGGGCGCGCGCCCGCGACTCGGTCCGAAGCTCCAGGCCCGGGACCGCGAGATTCGCGGACCCGATCGCCGCTGGAGTGCGGCGATCCGTCCCTGGAGCAGAAGAACGGGGAGAGCCGTGTGTACACACGGCTTCCCCGTGCTTCTCTGTGGCCGCAGCATCGATCGCGTCATCCCTGTAATAGGGGGACGCGATCAATGACGTCACACCTACAGCCACACCCCCCTACAGTTGTAAACAAACACATTAGGTCACACATCCCCTACAGCGCCACCTGTGGTTAACTCCCAAACTGCAGCTGTCATTTCCACAGTAAACAATGCAATTTAAATGCATTTTTTGCTGTGAAAATGACAATTGTCCCAAAAATGTGTCAAAATTGTCCGAAGTGTCCGCCATATTGTCGCAGTCACGAAAAAAATCGCTGATCGCCGCTATTATTAGTAAAAAAATAAAATAATTAATAAAAATGCAATAAAACTATCCCTTATTTTGTAAACGCTATAAATTTTGCGAAAACCAACCGATAAACGCTTATTGTGATTTTTTTTACCAAAAATACGTAGAAGAATACGTATCGGCCTAAACTGAGGAAAAAAAATGTTTTTTTATATATTTTTGGGGGATATTTATTATAGCAAAAAGTAAAAAATATTGCATTTTTTTAAAAATTGGCGCAAAAAATAAAAACCGCAGAGGTGATCAAATACCACCAAAAGAAAGCTCTATTTGTGGGGAAAAAAGGACGCCAATTTTGATTGGGAGCCACGTCGCACGACCGCGCAATTGTCAGTTAAAACGAAGCAGTGCCGAATCGCAAAAAGGGACAAGGTCCTTTACCTGCATTTTGGTCCGGGTCTTAAGTGGTTAATCACCTCTATGTCATCCTCGTTGCTTTCATTGGTATCTACCAGATCATTGATTGTGGATGCATATTCTCCCATTTTATTTTCTATGGGCCAGATTCAGGTAGATCAGAGCATCTTTGCTCTGGAGTAACGCATCTCATTTGCGTTACGCTGCAGAAATTTTAGGAGCAAGTGCTGTTATTCAGGAAGCACTTGCTCCTAAAGTTGCGGCAGCGCATCGCAAATGAGCCAGCGGAATTCAAATTGGGCGGGTACGGGGCGTGTAGTATTCTAACTATGCGCGATCCCGCGGCGAACGTACTGCGCATGCGTCGAGTGTCAATGCATCCCAGTGCGCATGCTCCAAGTTCTGTCAGTGAACGTCAATGACGTCACGTCCCCATTCATGAATGTTTTACGCAAACGACGCGATTTGTTTTTTTTCCGACGCGATGACGACGGCTATACCTAACATAGGATACTCCACTAGGGGGCTGCTTTATCTATACGCCGCGTATCGCTTCCGGAAACGTCGTAAAGTCACTGCGTCGCGCCCGAAAAAGATCGTGAATTGCCGATTTCCGCTCATTAACATATTTTTTGAGCGTAAATCGGCGGGAACGCCCCCGGCGCCATTTTTAAGTTGAAGTAATGATGCGATGGCGAAATTCAATTACGCCGATCGCATCGGAACTCCAACCCGGCGTTTCTTGTTTTCTGGTTATAGAAAACAGAAACGCCGGCTTAAAGTGACAGTTAGGCTGGCGGATCACTGGATCCGCCAGCCTAACTCTTCATGAATCTGGCCCTATGTGTGATACTCTATCTGATACAGACCGTCAGACCTCTTTCACATTAAGGCGTGGAGCCGCGGTGACGGTATAGCCGCGCTATTTGTAGCACCGCTATACCGTCGTTTTTACCGCGATATTCGGGCGCTAGCGGTAAACTTTTAACCCCCGCTAGCGGCCGAAAACGGGTTAACACCGCCCGCGTTGCGGGTGGTATTACCGCGCTATTACCGCGGTTTCCCATTGATTTCAAAGATGCGGCTAGCAGGACTTTTGGAGCGCTCCTGCTAGCGCACTGCTTCAGTGTGAAAGCCTTCGGGCTTTCACATTGAACACTACAGGGCATGATTTTTCATGTGGTATAGCAGCGCTATTTTTAGCGCTGTACCGCATGAAAAACGCCTCAATATGAAAGGGGCCTCATTCTGTGCTGAATTTGTGTACACTCATGTCTGAGTGGAGAGAGCTTCTTAGGGATAGTAAAATCTCCTTTAGAACAGTGTCCAAAACAGGCTGGTTATTGGTGGGGAATAGATCAATGGAGTCAGGCAGCTCCCTTGTGTCATCCCCTGAATCATGGGGAGAGCTTACCTCATTATCTGCTTCTGTGACATCCATTCTGAATCTCGCCTTTTCTGGGCTCCCAGAGGATGGTGTAGCTGGTGAAGATTGTGGGCATTTAAGAGGGCTGCCCCTTCTGTGTGGAGAGATTAGAGAAACCAGATTCTGGAGTGAATGAGGAGCCGGCGCCATTTCGTTTAGGACCAAAGGAAGAACTCCTTCTTACACCTGTGCATGATTTGTTCCTGTTTGCCTGGTGCTGTTAAGCTAGGGTTAGGGTGAGTAGATGTGGCCCAGATGGGTTGTTATAAGCCGTAGTAATCCCGATGGTACCGGAGCTCCACTACAGAGTGTCAATCGTGGTCTCCGGCTAGCTCCACCCCCATATCATAATTTTTTAAAGCCCCCTGTCCCCACTTATGTACACATACTCATGTAAACAGATACGTTAGAGGGGTAGAGAAAGGAAGCGCCACCTAAGTGCAGTATTAAAGAGGTTCTTTTAATGACACATTGTACAAAACACACTTACAAGAAGGTAAGAAAAGAAGGCTCATCTGTAACATCCTGTAGTCCTCGTCCTGGATCCATGGGCTGCTTAGAAGTAAAGATAGCAGAATGTGTTGGGTCTTCAGGCTTGTCCTGTGGCCATCAGGATGAGACCTGTTCCAGCCTCACGGGTCACGTGACAGGTCACGTGGTTACTTCCAAGGAACACTTCCAGGAGGAGGGTCAGACAGGGAGGACAAAGGCTGATTGGGCTACGCGCTCTGAGCCACTGCTCCTTCAATTGGCCGGATTGAAGGAGCAGTGGCTCCGAGCCAATATAAGTTCAAAAATTGTAAGCCTTTTTTGAGTACGCTTTAAAAATGATACTTTGTTAGCGGCCGACCGGATTCGTGAATAAAAAATCTTGAACCTATTGCGGGCCTTATTGACCGAAACTTCTCAAGTAGATAGACAGGGCAGATAAAAGAACTGTCCCAGGCATCCAGTTGTAACCAGGAGCCTTTACCAAACTGATCCGTCTTTGACTTACATATCAAAATCCTAATGGCCTTATCTGTGAAAACAATGTTATCCACATTTATTGCCATCAGCTCGGACACCCTGAGCGCCGCAAAAAACATAACAGAAAAAACCGCCCCAAAAAAGAACAGATTCAAAATTTGAAACACAAACCAAATCCGTGGCTAAACATAAATCACCCAAAATTTTCGATGTGATAGGTTTGCGAGTGTCAACCGAAAATGTTTCCTTTTTATATTCCTTCAACGCCTGTCTTACTGAAAAATAATGCATAAACGAAGGCAGGCTGTTAATTTTAAGAAAAAACAAGATTCCTGACAATGTCCTCTGAACATACGACCAAGAATAACCCTTGGAAAAAAGAAAATTTAAAAAACGCAGAGCTCTGTTTTCAGAAAACAAATGGACCGGTTCTTTATTCATTTCTAGAAAACCCAGATATAACAGCCAGGCGAACTGATATCCCGCCCAGGTTAAGGGAGCCACCAAATTGCTGATATACTGGGAAATGGGCCTTAAACCAGTTCCCATAGAAAAGGTGGACATGAAAGTCCCACTTTGTCTGCTTCCGGAAACAGCTTGAAAAAACGCTCCATCTGCAAACGAGATAAAGAATCCGCCAAGTCATTGTCCCTTCCTGCTACATGCACTGCTTTCAACCAAACGTTAAGGTCTAAACATTTAGCAACCAGATACCTTAAAAGGACAATGACTGGTGGAGACTTGGAGGTTAAGCAATTGATGGCGTACATAACGCCTTTGTTGTCCGTGCTAACCAAAATTCTTTTGTTTCGAAAAAATGGTCCCCAAATTTCAAGAGCCACTATGATTGGGAACATTTCTAACAAAACAATATTTTTCAAATAACCTTTTTTTTGCCAGGTTGAACACTAACGATCGGCACACCAATGTGTCTGCCATATCGCGGCGAAACCTAAAGAACCTGCTGAGTCCGTGAACAAAAATAAATCTTTGTCTGAAATTAAGTCCTCTTGCCAAATCGTTCTACCATTGAAATGGGAAAGGAAATGTGACCATACTAATAAATCTTCTTTTAAATCATGAGTCAAGCGGACATGCGAGAAAGGGGATTTTAAACCGGAGATGGATAAATATAATCTTTTTGAGAATATTATACCCACCGGCATGACCCTAGTGGCAAAAGCCGGCAAACCCAATAGCGACTGAATTTCTTTCAAAATCGCTTTCTTTTTACGTATTAAAGATATAATTAGATGTTTGATTTTTTCTATTTTTAACTCAGGCAATCTAAACTCCATTGAATCAGTATCAATAATGATACCTAAGAATTCCAGACATGTGGAGGGGAAAACTGTTTTGTCCAAAGCCAAAGGCACTCCGAAATGATGACAAATTCTAAAAAATGTGTCCAATAAGTTTGCGCAATCTGCAGTGCTGGGAGGGCCAAAAAACAAAAAATCATCGGGATAGTGAATTAGAAGATCCGAAACCGATTAATGGCTAACCACCCATTCTAAAAAGGAAGCAAATGATTCAAAGTAACAGCATGACAAAGAACAGCCCATGGGCAAGCATTTGTCAAAATAAAAACAATTGTTAAAGAAAAAACCAAGGGAATTAAAACATATCGGGTTGATAGGGAGAAGGCGAAAAGCCGATTTGATGTCCGCCTTTGCCAAAAGGGAACCTTTTCCAAGGCGTCTCAATTTGACAAGAGCATCCTCAAAAGAAGCGTATGACACAGAGGCCAAACCTTCCTCTATCTCATCGTTCAGGGAATGACCTTTGGGGAAGGACAAGTGGTGAATCAACCTAAAAGAGTTCTTTTATTTTTTTGGAACAATACCTAGGGGGGAAATTCTAAAATTAACAAAAGGGGGGGGGGGAAATGGACCCTCCACCCTACCTTCCAATATTTCCAACTTAATTTTTTCCATTACTACGTTAGGAAATTCACTAACCGATTTAAGGTTGCTGACCATGCTACAGCCCTGTCCTGAAAAAAACTGGCAACAAAAACCCCTCACTAAAGCCTTCAATGAGAAGACGTGCCTTCCGCTTGTCTGGATACAGTCTGAGCCATGGCAACATGTTTAGGAGCATCACTGGAGTGACTGCTTTTTGAAAAACTAGCTGGCTGTTGGTTTGAAGCTGGTGTTTTCTTAAAACACCTAGAAACTGGGAGTTCGGCCACCTGCACTGACTATCATTAAAGTTGAAGCAGAGACCTTTTTTGTAACCTGAAGTACTGGCCACCTGCGTGACATTGCTAGGTCTATTAACCACTGGCCTTGTTGGGGGCAGAAAAAGATTTAGCCAAAGGCCTACATCCTTAACCCCCCATTTTAAGGAAGGGTGCACGGATAGTTTCTGCCTAAAAGCTTCATCATAATTGTACCATGCTACCCCCCCCCAAAATTCCTGAATGCCTCGATGAGAATATCCAGGTGCTGAAATAAACCTGAACCCTTTTCAGGGAACTTTTCACAAAGGACACCTGAAAAAATACAAAAGGCCTGCAGCCAGTTATTAAAAGATTTTTGCACTGGTCTACGACTTTCATCCTCATCTTTCTTGTCTGTTTTAGAAAAGAAATCTCTAGCTGACGGAAGCAAAGATAAAATATCGATGAATTCACCTCGCCATATTTTTTCTTTTACCGTAACAGACAGATGAAAACCTAGGGGATTAATTTCACACGACATAGGCTCTTTAAGGCAAGTTTCAGGAAGATTTTGAGCACAAGCAGCTAAATAACCTGGGGTTACTACATTCTGTGAGTTTAAAACATTTTGTGAATTTTGTCCGTCATTAGCATAATCACTCACCACTAGATGGCGACCATACATTAGCAGCAGAGGGCTCAATAGACAATGCATTAGCCTGTGGATTTGCATGTAAATCTCTAGCTAATTGAGAGAGTAATTCAGCAATGTTAGACAGCAAAACACCAGAAGATGAGTCATTCATACCTCTCTCCTGAGCATAGCCCACTGAAGCAGCATCTGGCTGGCCAACTCTATTTTCTAGCAGAGGCACTTGAGAAGACATGACATTAGTGGCAGTGGAATCAGACCTGGATGCAGAGGATCCCTGCTGTAAGGAAGGTGGCTGTGCTTGCTGAGATGAAGCCCTGTCTTCCGAGTTCCCCCTCTGATTCTGGACCCTGCTGGAACCACCTCTAGCCGCCCCTGCAGCGCTGCTCCTAGAAGCTCCTTGGTACCTGTCAAGAGAAAAAACAGCCTCGCCTGTAGCCGCACCTCTGGCCCCGCCTCTAGTTCCGCCTCTAGCTTCGGCACTCACTCCGCCTCTTGTGTGTGTAACATGGTCCTAAGAAGGACCGGCTCTAGTTGAACGTGGAGCTCGGGGAGGAGAAGGGGAGTACTCTTGGCGTGGAGTGCGCCTCCTCTTAGACCCCACTGTGACGCGGATGGGGGGGGGTCTTCTTTCACCGACGACCCGGAACTTCCGCCGCTCTGCTCGGACCGGCTTCCTCTTCCTGCGGCTCGGACTCCTGGCTGACAGCAACCTGATGCTCCACCGATGCCGCCGACAGCGCGGGTGACACTCCGACCGTTGCGGCTCCCACCGGAGCCTCTTGACACGCAGACCGGGGTAAGCTTAGGCAGTGCCGGATCCAGGCATCCCCGCCGTCCTCTCCTACGCGTTCCAAGAGCTGCCGGATCAGCGACATCTTCTGGCCTCAGGGACACTGCTTGCTCAGCGAGATATACCCGGAGAACACCACAGTTCTTCTGTCCGCTGAGGCGAAATGAGTCACCCACTGACGAGCGTTCCTTAAATAGCCCTGGGCAGCTGATTTGCGTGGGCTTTTACCCGTGCTTTTTGAAAACACCTGGCTAAACTAGTTTAAACCTGACCTATTCTGAGCGGGCTTTCCACAGGTCAACGAGGGGTCACTTCAATAGCTTACCCCTCAGACCTATGAGCCCGCCCAAAATCCTAAATGTGACCTCACCTGACAGAAATTTAAAAGCTGCCCTCCCGCCACTTTTCCCATGAGGAAAGGGGGCCAGATACTGTCTTTCCCCTTTCCTTTCATTCTTTGACAAAAGTTACAGAAAGTAAGGTGACAACTCTATTTCTTGGTTCAGCTTCCACTTTCAGCTTCCTGGGTCATATCTCCAGCAGTATTCTACTCCCTGGACAAAGAATGAATGGGTATCACCACATTGATTACTAATTATCAAATAAAATTAGTATTAAATAAGCAGTAAAGCTATATCAGGGAGAAATATGCTCATATAAATTGCACCTACATGGGAGTTTTCTAAAGAGACAGCACAGCAATCCGCTGAGAAAATAAATGCAAGCTGGAACTATTGATATGTGTATGCTAGCTTTTTTCAACAAAGCAGCTAAGGCCAACCTGGAAAGAATGGGGCTACACTTGTTAGCTAGAAATGTACATATGAACTATTCATTGCAATATTTTTATTTAAAGTGGATGTAAACCCAAAAAATTTCACAATGTAGAGTATAATGCCGCGTACACACGATCACTTTATGTGATGAAAAAAAAAAGTTTTCTGTGAAGTAAAAAACAACGTTTTTGAAACTTCAATTTTCAAAGACGATGTTGCCTACACACCAGCGTTTTTTCACAATGCTCTAGCTCTAGCAAAGCGAGGTTACATTCACCACTCTTTTCCATTGAAGCTTGCTTCATAACTAGCTTCTGGGCATGCACGGGTTGAAAAACGTCATTTTAAAGAAGTTTTTTGCTACACACAGTGATTTTTTGTGAAACAAAAAACGACGTTTTGAAAAACGACACAAAAAATTGAAGCATGCTTCAATTTTTTTTTGTCGTTTTTCACAAGACATAAAACGACGTTTTCCCCCACACACGGTCATTTAAATTGACGTTAATAAAACCTTCGTTTTTTTTCATCACATAAAGTGATCGTGTGTACGCGGCATAAGATTTCCTATCATCTGTGCCCAGTCTTGCCACACAGAGTTAATCCAGCGCTGAGTAATCCTCTTGTAATGTTCTGTGCAAATTAACAGAATTACAGATAAAAACTTGCCAAATTATAAAGTCTGTTTCCCTGTTTTTGTATTCAGTGACAGGTTATTTACATATCTAGCTTGGACATGTTTATCTTATGTTATGTTTTGTTTATCATAACATGAGGTCATCCAAAGTTCATTGTATATTACCAGGATGTGTTATGTGGGGGAGGGGTGGATTTCTCCCTTTTTATACCTCATGTTATGATAAACATAACATAACATATGATCAACATGTCCAAGCTAGATATGTAAATAACCTGTCACTCAAAGAAAGAAGACAGAAACCAGACTTTTTATTTAGGCAGGTTTTTATCTGGAAGGCTGTTCATTTTACTGAACATTGAAAGAGGATTACTCTGGATTAACTCTGTGTGGCAAGACTGGGCACAGATTGTAAGAAATCTTATACTCTACATTGTGACATAAATTTTTTTTTTTTTTGGGGGTTTACATCCACTTTTAACTAGATGCTGCAGGGACCACGGAGATCTCATCCACCTACTGTGGCGCTGCCCGAAGCTCCACCTGTACTGGACGGGGGTTGTTGACACTATTAGCAGGGCCTTCCAGATACAGGTTCCACTGGAACCCAAGATCTGCCTGTTGGGGATAACGGATGGCTTACTGGCGGAGGATATCCCAAAACAGGCTATTGGCAAAGCTCTGTTTCAGGCTCGCTTAATGATACTGAGACACTGGAAGGATACAGAACCACCTACGGTGCAGGAGTGGATTAAGCAGATGGGGGTCACGTTGAGGCTGGAGAAGGTGGTGTACCAGAGAAGAGGGGCCAGCGGTAAATATGAAAAGTTATGGGCCCCGTGGCTTGATGTTCCAGGTCTGGCTCCGATAGATCTTGTGTGGGATCGTCTATTTTAGGACCTTGATCACTCGGTTTCTAGCTATCCATAACTGCCCACTGGGGGGGGGGAGAGAAGGCGATAGGGGTTTCCGCAACGAGAAATGATATCTGGCGTAGTGTTAGGATGTGTTATATGTGTATCATTCATTGTGATTTTGGTGGAGAATATGCTCTGGAGTTTTGTATGTTATTTCCTGTATTTGCTCAATAAAACTTTTGTTTGAGTTAAAATAAAGTTAGGGTGCGTGTTATACACCTGTGCGTGTTATACGTCGATTAAATACGGTAGTTTCCAACAGCAATAGAAGTAGCTCCAGTAGTAAGCAGGATCAGACCACAATAAGAATCAATGTCAGACACAGAAGAGGTCCCAGGTTTGAGCCCAGGTCCAACAGTACTCCCCTCCTCCCAGGATATCCTCTGGACCTCTTAAGGCCAGGTTTTTGAGGAAATCTCTGGTGTAATTCTCTTATTATCTGGGGGCATGAATCCTCTTGTGCTCCATAGCCCTTCCATCTTAATAGATATTGTAGTTTACCACGATGAATACGGGAATAAAGAATTTCATCCAATATGAATTCTTCTTCCCCTGAACATTGTCGGGTGGGGGATGTGTACGACGAGAAAAAGGATTACTTCTGAGAGGTTTTGAAAGAGCCGTATGAAACTCAGGATGGGTCTTCATAGAAGCTGGTAGTTTAAGTTTGTAGGCCACAGGATTAATTTGTGCAATTACTTTGAAGGGTCCAATAAACCTAGGACCAAGATTCTGAGAAGGAAGTTTAAGTTGTAAGTGCTTAGTGGATAGCCAGACCTTATCACCTAATGCATAGAGAGGAATGGTTCATCTGTGTCTATTTGCAATTTCCTTATAGGATCCTTGAATTTCGGTTATGGTCTATTTCAGTAATTCCTAATTGTTTTGTAAAGCAGACACCCTTGCATTTACAGTTGGTAAAGATGACTCTATGGGAATTCTTGGGATAAAAGATGGATGACATGCATAGTTGGCAAAGAATGGGCTTTGAGAGATAAGACTATGGCAGCAGTTATTGTAAGCAAATTCTGCTAACGGTAGATATTTGGTCTAGTCGCCCTGAAGATGGCAGATGAAACAATGAAGATATTGCTCTAAAAGTGGATTTGTTCTGTCTCCCCATTTGATTGTGGATGAAAGGCATTTGATAGGTTAACTTCAATTCCTAGAGTAGAACAGACTGTTTTCCATAGTCGTGATTGTGAACTGGACTCCTCAATCAGATATTATTATTATATTATAGAGTCTGTAAATTTCTCGTACTAATATTTCAGCAGTGTCTTCAGCTGAAGGAATGCTAGTGATGGCACAAAATGAGCCATCTTAGTTAAACGTTCCACCACCACCATGACAGTTGTAAATCCCTTGGAAGGAGGTAGGTCCACAATAAAATTCATGGAGATGGATCCTCATGGTCGTGATGGCACAGGGAGAGGCTGTAGCAGACCTACCGGGAGGGAGCATGGTACTTTGTGTCAGACACAAGTCTTACATGAGAGAACATACTCCTTTGCATCTTTACGATAAGAAGGCCACCAAAAGGTACGAGCAAGGAGGTTTACCTTTTTTCTAATTCCAGGGTGACCAGCAGATTTTGAATCATGCACCTGTTGAAGGACCTTAAGTCATGCCTCTTCAGGGACATACATTTATTTTTCCAGCGGCCCTCATGAAAGTCCATGTGTAAATCTCTTGGTGGATTGTTGAAAAGTGAGTACCTATCATAGAAGAGATTTAAAAGTCTGAATACCTAGACCTTTGATCAGTGTTGGGGTCACAAGCCAACATCGATGCAGGAGAAGAGTTTTGTAATCGGGGTCACAAGCCAAGGTCAATGCAGGAGGAGAGTTTTGTAGTCGGGTCACAAGACAAAGTAGTTTCCAACAGCAACAGAAGTAGCTCCAGTAATAAGCAGGATCAGACCGCAATAATCTGGCAACAGGAAGAGCAGAGGCGGGGCTTATATAAGAAGTTCATGGGAGGAGCAAGGAGTTCAAAGTTCAACAGCAATCAAGACACGAAGCAGGGTTGTTCCAATGGATCAGGTAGGATTGTATAAATAGATCAGGCAGGGAGCTATGCAGCATCCCAGATAGTTCAGTGTGAAGAAGCAATGCCAGACACAGAAGAGGTCTCAGGTTTGAGCCCAGGTCCTGACACCTTGTCCCACAGACATGGTGATGATCCTTTCCTGCTGCTACTCCTGTCACAGAGCCCTGGCCAGCTTATGAATTTCAATGATTCAAGTCACATTTCTGCCTCACATTGCTCATTCAAGAAGAAACAGCATCACCATGTCCTTTCCAATATGCAGAAAAATAGCTTTGCTTGTTATTTTTACATACTTTTCCATTAGAACTATTTTGAAAACAAAATTTGTTTTACAGGCTGAATAAATAAAAAAAAAACATAAAGTATAGCCGGCTTAACACAACTATTGAAACAGGTGCATCCGAGCTACTACCTCCTGTGCAACACCTGATGAGCCTCAAGATTACAGCACTCAGCTAATGAAGTCTCTGTAGACCTCCATATAATCTATGCAAAAAAGGAGAAAGGTTGGTGCCATGGAAGTTGGCTAAAACATTGTTTTATTATTGAATGTTAACAACAATCAAAAAGAAAACCAATGCGTTTTAGCCATCAGGCCATAAGCATGATTAGGACCTGATGGTCGAAACGCGTTGGTTTTCTTTTTGACTGTTGTTCACACGCAATAATAAAACAAGGTTTTAGCCAACTTCTATGGCACCAACCTTTCTCCTTTTTAACACAACTATTGTCCTAGGAAGTTTCATGTTTTTTGGTTTGTGAACCATGAAAAACAAATTGTATACTGTTTTGATTTCATAAGTACAGTAAGTGAAAGTTCAATCATATTTTTAGATGTCGTTTTTCAGTCCTCTTGGTCACAATGATCTTCTACATATTTTTACAAACCAAGCATAGCAGATAAATGCAAAGTATGATTTTTGTACCATAAAATAAAACAGAAGATAGGCATAAAAAGACAGGCCAGGTAAGGTCTTCCTCTTGCTATGTATAGGTTCAGTGGGATGTGGTAAAGGATGGAGGTTCCAAGTTAAAGTAGAATTCCAGGATAGACCAGACTAATCTTAAAAAATGCTCCCTCCACCCCCTAACAACAAAGCTCACTAATCTATGTAAGAAAGATGTATATACTTATATATTTTCATCCTGCTCCAGATTCCCTTTGTGTTAGCCAGAGGAAGCTGCAAGGATGAGGTGACAGCACTTGACAATGGCTGGTAAAGCCTGGAGCAATAATGTTACCCATACACCCATAGGCTCCTATGGCCCATCTGTTGCCAGCGCTCCCTCTTCAATGTGATGGCACTGTCCAATCAGAATCCATCTGGTTTGTGCTGGAAGTGGTGCACGGAGAAGAGGGACAAGAGCAGGGATTTTCAACCACTGAAGAAGCTGCCGGGGGTGCCGACAGCTCAGCAACCCCGGAGGTAAGTACAGCGGGGACAGGTTGGGGTGGCTTTAGGGTTTCTGGTGTACTATTTGATACAATCCTAGCTAAAACAAGAGGTAAAGTTCATCTCAATCAGATTGCAGATTTCTTTTTCTAGTGTAGATAATAACATCTAATATCTGATTGTCAGTCCAGACAACTATTACTGGACTAACAGACTAATTATTATAAACAAACATAAATGCCAAAATCAAAGCCTCTTAAATTAAAAATAACATATCAGCAACGTTTATGTTAGTTAAGGAGGAGATATAATGAGCAGTCATAGGCCTCGTACACACAATCAAATCTGTCTGCTGGAAACGGTCTGCTGTTCTGCTAGGAACAGATGGATTTGGCCACCCAACAGATTTCAAAGCATGCTTTGAAATCTGTCGGCTGGGAACCCGTCCGCCCGACATGTCTGCTGGTTAGTACGCTAACCAGCAGACATGTCTTCTCGCACACACGCGCCGAATGGTTTCGACGCATGCGCGGAAGTGTTTTACTTCCTGGTGCGGTGACGTGGCGGCGTCAACGTCACCGCCACGTCACCGACACGTCAGAGCGCAGTCTGCTGGCGGGGATTTTGGTTTGCTTGTGTGTACAAGGGAGCAAACCAAAATGCCAGCAGACAGATTTGTTCAAATCGGTCGGACAGACCGTTTTGAACAAATCTATTTACTCGTGTGTACGAGGCCATATTGTTAGCAATGTGTTTGCTTGTTTGAGATATCAATCTTCTAAATGAAATTAAAATACTTTATTTTCATATGATTATGTCTAAAAAGATCACAGGCTAAAAGAGTTTAAACAAAAATCACAGACCACGTTTGATATTCAGCATTGGGTTATTAAGGTAATTAGACTCTTAACCCTAAATGAAAATCATTAAAAAGGCAGATCCTGACTCCATTGTTTACTGAAGGCTGTTTCTGTAAATTCTTCAGTGTTATTGTCTTTTGTTGCAGAATAGGATGTTCTGTTAAAGACCCATCTGTTTAATCCACAAACACAAACAAATCTTTATGAATGCTGCCATTTTGAACCAGTGAGAAACAGTGACTCATAATTTACCATCTGCTTGTGTGGAAATAAACAGACAGACAATAATATACTTGTATTTCAAGATTAAAAAGTTAATTTCTTGCAGTATAAAAGAATCAGAGTCCTCTATTTTATGGTCTACCAAGAGACAGATACGATTCCTTTTAGCAGTGTCATAGCACTTAGAGTATATCATTGCTTATAATTCAATCTAGAACGTATGGAACTAAAATAATCCATTAGAAGAAAACAAGACAATTTACCTAAAAATAACATCCAATAATAATTGGAAATCCTGGAAATAACATCTAAGGCCGCAACCAGATACGCGGGTCCAAATATGCTGGTTATGGAGTATCATTATTTCATTTGAACAGGAATGCTCCTGAAAATATTGTTTTCCTGACAGCAACTGAAGCCAAACTGTCAACCTACATCTCCTGGCTTCCAACCGTTTTCTGTGCACAGTGAAAAATAAACTTTTCTTTCCTCATATAAGTCAAAGTGAATGAAGAAGCAAGAAGCAACTTAGAAGCACCACAGTGCAAATCCTTGACTGATGCAAAAGCAAATGGAAGTAAAAGGTCAAAGCAACTAAGATGCATTTCAAAGCACATTGCATTTGACTTTTGTCTTATGCTGATGTTTTCACAAGCCCTTTCAGTGATGTAGTACCTGTAGTCATTTATTTATCCCTTTATGAATATTCAAATTTTTGTCTATGTTTGCAATAAATTCAATAGTTGATGGTTTAAAGCTGAACTCTAGGCAGATATAGAAGACTCAAATTAATGGAACTCTTTAATCGTTACTACATCAAGATTTTTTTTTTTAATTGCAAACAGTGTAAGTACTTGAATTTGTCTTTATATCATCCTCTTGCTGTCCCTGTAGAGCAGAGCTGGGACTGACAAGAAGTATGCTGATAGGAAGAAAAAGCAGAGGGAGCGTGAGATGAGCTGCTTCTCCTTTTGCTGTCCAGTCAAATGCTGGGGTGGGTCTAGCGTGATCTGTGCTCAGAGAAAGTGAGTTGAATAATGTTGGCCACCAGACTGAGGACATCCAGCCAAAAAAGTGCTGTAGTGAGCTTTCTGGATTGAAGGTGAAAATTGCAGCAAAAGATGACTTTGTTATTTTATCTTCTGAAAAGCTACTCAGTTTATCTCACAATTTTTTGGCTGCAGTTCTGTTTAACCTCCCTGGCGGTATGATTCTTTCTGATTTTAGGTGCTGAAAGCGGTACCATTATTTGCAAGGAAATATGGCATTTTATACTGTAGGCTTCTAATTCTTAGGGATAACTCACTTAAATCTGAGTCTAATAGGCATCCCAGGTATGATTTAAAAAAAAACTAAATTATAAATTATAATATAATAAATAATTATAAATAATTATAACAAATAATAATATAATTATAATAAAAAATATTCAATAATGTAATCAACTCAAAAACACTGAAATTTGCTCAGTTGTAGAATTGTCGCTGTCATTATTTTTTTTTTTATGACAAATTTCCCCACAAATCACTATCGCCCAATTCTGCAAGTGATTCTAATTTATTATCGCTGTTTTCTAGCTGATCTAAAACCATTTTTGACATTAAGGGACACTTTTGGTTGCTATGGACAATCTACATTTTGCAGGGAGAAAGAACAGTTTTTATTATATAAAAGGACATGCAGGGCACTGGGCAGACCACTAGGGACAAGGGGGGTGTGTATTTTTTACATACAGTACTGTAATCTATAAGATTACAGTATACTCTATGTATTGTGTGTGTTTACTTTTTTGAATTTGGCACCGTTCTCCGCCCCTGTGCGTCATAACGTCGCAGGGAACGGAGATCGACGGCACACGGGGACACTGTGTGAATCGAGTGAGCACCTGCTCGCTCACACAGAGCGGATGCATCGCTGGATGCAGGAACAAGGTAAGCCAGTGCGCACTGCAGGCTCTGCATAGCTACCCCGAGCGTGACTCTGGGTTACTGATAATGGCACAAAAAAACACCCTGAGTCACACTCGGGAATACCGCCAGGGGGGTTAATCCACCCCATCACTGGACATTGTAATTAAACACTTCAAAGGGCATGCTGTTCTGGCTGGACTTTCAAAATGCTCACAATGCCTATGGTTGCTCTGTCATTAGACAGAGCAGATCACAGACAAAATGCAAAGAGAAAAACTGAATGGTTGCCTTGTGATCATTGAGAATCATAAGTATAAACATACATGTAAATACAGCTTTCCCCTACCCACTTTCTCACCATTTATGTCCACCCAACACTATGCCAAAATGCCAGCACCCCAATGTCCACAGTGCCCACCAACAGACAGTAGAAAACCAGGGAGAGACTCAGTCCTGGAGATAAGGATAGCCCAGTAGCCATGGGCTTGTGGCAAAAGGGTTTCCATGATAGTGAGTATGGTGGCTGTTTTTTGAAGATCGTGGTACGTGGAGTTGGCTTTTTTTGGTGCATTAGCATTCTTATGTATCGCCTTTTTAATCATGCATGCAATATACAGTATATAGTATATACACACACACACACACTGTGCTGCTTATTTACATTGTTAGTAACATAAAAAAAGGAAGTGTCGCTACATTAGAGTTACTGGTAAAAACTACTAATATGCAAAATGGAGATGAAAAAGTGAAGAAATGTACATACATGTACAGAAACCTATCACGTCTTGGCTAAGACATTGACAAATGTTTATTGTTGTCATACATACATAATTAAAATTGCTCATATCATCCCGGATACCTGGAATTTCATTGGACCCCTTATTTTAAAGTAGAAAGTCTCCATTTTCATTTTATTATTGTATGGTTAGTGAAACATCAAATAAATATGCTTTTTTGTGTAATTTTACTGAAAATATGTAAGAACAAGCAGTAATTTTTTGTGTCGTTTTTCAAAATGTCATTTTTTGCGTCATAAAAAGTGATCGTGTGTGGGCAAAACGACGTTTTTAAACCTGCGCATGCTCAGAAGCAAGTTATGAGACGGAGCTTCAATGGAACCACGCTTTGCTAGAGCATTTTGGAAAAACGACGGTGTGTATGCAACGTCGTTTTGGAAAATGAAGTTTGAAAAGTGATCGTGTGTACGCGGCATAAGATGTTTTGAGCCTTCATTTGTTCACAAAAGGCATTATATACAAATTAAGCCTAGAAAAAAAGGAGTGCATCCTTGCTTATAATTACTTTATGATGTTATTTTATTATACACATCAGTTAACAAAACATACCCACAGGATATAAAACCAACAAGTATACTGCATAGCCACATTAAATATATGTAAACATATTAGTGGCAAACAGAAAATCTGTACTTGTCTTGGAATGTTCCTTGTTCAAGTATTTTATTGGAGATAAAAAACAGAATACAAAGAACATGTCACAGTCAAATTTTGTGATATAAGAGGATCGGTACAATTAACAATTAATGGAGTCACAAGTCACAGAGAGATTTGTGGCATTAAAATTACAATTAAAATCAATTGTCTTTAAACTGAAGAGAAACTGATCTTGATGATAGTGCAACGAGCAGAGCAATTGCTTTAGATTAAAAATGGTTGTCTTGGAATTTTCATACTAACCCATAAACAGTATTTCATATTATTGATATTGATAAGCATTGATAATAATAATAATAACAATTATTGTAAACTATTTTTGTAAACTATTTTTACCCACCATCGATATAATGTGACAGGGCAGCTGCTACGTCTTCTGACACACCTGGGTTTGGGGTGTGAATGCGCACCGCTGGTGGCCCACTCCCACTGTGATCACACACAGCGGCAGTCCAGCGACAGGTACCGTGGACTCGATTTCCTCCAACACTTGGTTCAGTACACAGGCAGAATGGCCATCTGACTGTAAACAACACAGATCGCTGTTCTGTAAGTAGGGAAGGTATTGATCCTGTGTTCCTGCAAAGCAGGAAAATAGATCTATAGAAAAAGGGGTTTTTTGGTCCTATAGAGAGCACAAAGACAGTGTGCCTCAATGGACCCAGCGGTTATCAAGGTAGTGACGGACAATAACTGAATATAAAAGTAATACATTTATTGAAAGTATAAGAATTATATATAAATATTATACACAGAATCAAGAATGAGAAGGTACAAATTCTAAGACCTAAGTATGAAAAGATTATCAACTGGTGGTAGCTGGCCAAAGCTGCACCCGTGAAAACAACAATGGTTATACACTAACTGGTACTGACATAACATACACTAGACAAAAACAGGGACAGACAAAGACCAACAAAAAATAGATCTATGCCTTACCTTAGTAGAAGCACCTCCCAAACAATACACAAGCACTGGCTAGAAAAACATTTAACCCTTTGATTGCCCCTGATGCTAACCCCATTCCATCCAGTGTCATTAGTATGGTGATAGTGCATATTTTTTATCACTGATCACTATTAGTGTCACTCATCCCCAAAAAGTGTCAGTTTGTGTCCGATTTGTCTGCCACAATATCGTAGTCCCGCTTTAAGTCACTGATCGCCCGCTATTACTAGTAAAAAAAAAAATATCCCATAGTTTGTAGACGCTATAACTTTTGCGGAAACCAATCAATATACGCTTATTGGAATTTTTTTACCAAAAATATGTAGCAGTATCCATATTGGTATAAACTGATGAAGAAAGAGATTTTTTTTTATTGGATATGTTTTCTAGAAGAAAGTAAAAAAATATATACCGTATTTGCCGGCGTATAAGACGACCCCCTAAATTTCCAGCTAAAATTTTGGTTTTGGGATATACTTGCCGTATAAGATGACCCTCTTCCTACTAGTCTGTCTGGAAGCTGAGGGGTAGCCAGAACAACCACTGACAGGAAAAAACACTGACAGGAACATGCTTTATTCAGCTTTTTCAAATCTCATTGTGCCCATTACATGGCTCACTGTGCCCATTACATGCCTCACTGTGCCCATTACATGCCTCACTGTGCCATTACATGTCTCACTGTGCCATTACATGCCTCACTGTGCCATCAACATGCCTCACTGTGCCATCAACATGCCTCACTGTGCCATCAACATGCCTTGTGCCGAATCCCTCCTCCCCCCGCTTCTGAACTTGAAAAGAGTCAGATGTCACTTTCAACAGCAGTCCCCCCCGCTTCTCAACTTAATTGTACCCCCCCGCTTCTCAACTAGAAACAGCAACACCCCCCAAATACCTTCAAATGGCCCTGCTTATAGGTATCTGGAATCCCCTCTTATAATAAGGGGGGCCCCAGATATCCTCCTCCAAGGAAAATGATTAAGGATGAGCTGAACACCCCCCAGTTCGGTGCCACACACCCTCCTGGAATGAACTTAGGGAAATGTCTTTGCCACAGACCCTCCTGGAATGAACGTTACATCTTGCCCTTGCGCACGCCTATCACTCTGTTGAAAGTTAGCGGTGCAGCAGGTCGCTCTCACTTAGTCTGCTCACCCTAGGGATAGTGAGAGCAGGACGCTCTCAAACGAGTCGGCTCTCCCTAGGGATAGATCAGTCAGGCAGGGTTCTCAGCTGCACTTGTTACTACACTGGAACGCGGACCATATCCTGCACTGATGTGCGCTCTTCTGGAGACTCACCATTGGCTTCCTCCGGCTTCCCCTTGCTCATTCCCCTGGCTTCCCCCTTACCTAACAGGTAACCCCCTGCTATCCACCCCCCTGGGACCGTTAGCAGCCGTCCTTTTCAGGACAAGCCGCCAAAACGGCCTAATCTTGGCAGCTCACCCCATCGCTCACCCCATCCCCTACCCCCCTCTCGCCATCCCCATTCGAGGCACCCCCCCACCACCTCCTCGCCACAGTTACCACCTCTTTCGGTGGTCTTTCTGGACACCCGCGTCAGCCTGCGGAGATTCGCGGCGGCCGCGCTCTAGGAAAGACCGCGGCTTCAACCGCGGCCTAGCGGCGCGCCGCTCTCCCACGCCTGCCAATCACCGCCAAACGGCCCAAAACCCCCCCTACCCCAGAAGGACACCAGCCTTTCTACTGGTCACCAATTCCAGCCTTCCCCGGGATCACAGATCTACCCAGCTGACAATCCCCCAGCGTGGGTCCTGCTCCTTGTACGGCGGCCATCTTGGTACACCCAGCAACGAGGGTACCTATCATCCCCACTCGCCCCCTTCACTACCCAAACAGTACTTGATCCAGGGTTCGTCCGATCGCCTCTCTAGGGGTCAGGAAGTAATTTTTTTCCCTGCCGTAGCATATTGGCACTGCACGGTCAGGGTTTTTTTGCCTTCCTCTGGACCAAGCTGGAGAGAAGATTTTAGCTAATCTTCCCTCCATCACCCTTAAAAACCCACCTTCCCACCCCACCCGGTGTTTGGCGACCATGGCAAATCTGCAATATTCTGCAGAAACCATTTGGGGTCTGAGGCGATTCGCAGCAATACTGCCAGCCATCACCAAAAAAGCCCTAAGAATTGAGCAACTATTGAGAATCGATCGATGATCGACTGTCAAAAATCTCAGCCATTTACCCCAGCCTAAGCACAGATCATGTGCTTTGATCAACACAAGATCGGCAGTAAGAAATCCATGATTTCATTCTACAATATGATCTAGACTGCCTCTTTATTACAGAGAGCTGGTTCACAGCCGACTGTAACACCATTCTAGGAGAACTGGTGCCAGAAAACTACCGTATTATAACGGAAAACAGAATAGGGCAAAGAGGAGGATGCCTGGCGGTGATCCACAGGACTCACCTTGCGATCACTAAACCAGTACTTCAAAACCCTGTTCCATTCATGGAAACCCTTACGCTGCAACTGCAAACGAATTCAAAGGAGACCGTCCACATTCTTCTCTTCTATAGGCCACCCGGCCCAAAATCGCAGCTGCTACCATCATTGGCGGAGTTTATCTCCACTTACACCCTCAACAGCAAACACCTTTTGCTGCTCGGGGATTTCAACCTCTGGGCCAACTCCTTACAAGACCCGCTGCTGACGCCTGTATTGACCACTTGGAAGGTTTAGGGCTACAGCAACTAGTATGTGGGCCCACACATGCTTCAGGTCACACACTCAATCTTATTTTCAGACAAGATCTGGAAATAAAAAATTTGGAAAATGAACCGTTGCCATGGACTGATCTGCACGCAATTAAATTCATTATTTCCAAAATCCCCCCCCCCCCCGCAACAAAAACATCTAGACCAGTGACAACACACTGGACTAGATGTCAGAAGAAGCTCCACTCGGAACTCTTCAAAACCACATTAAGGAAAAAAAATAAAAACAATTCAGCTGCATCAAATGGTCGTAGAAACACTGGATGCCATAAACTCAGCCCTACTACAGTCAGCTGACTTAGTAGCGCCGAAACGTAAAACCCGCATCCGGAAAAATAACTACAGCTGGTTTAACAACCAGCTGTCATTACTGAAGCAAGAGCGCAGAAGGGAGGAAGCCGTCTGGAAAAGAAGCTCTTCAGAGGTAAACCTCTCCATCTACAAGGCAAAAACAAGAAAATACCATAAAGAAATCTTCCAAGCCAAGAAAAATTATTTTTCCGAGGCTATCAACAGCGCCCTCAACCGCCCCCGCGAACTCTTCAAGATGGTCACTCAGACCATGAATCCAGGATGTCTTGAAGTCCCCAATTCGGACACACAAGAATTTTGCAACAAATTATCGGATTACTTCATTAATAAAATCGAGGGAATCCGTGAAAGCATTCAGCAAAACAATTCCCCCTCAGCCCCCCCCCCCACAATTTTTCACACAATACCCACAGTAATTCACCACTATCAGGTAAGTTCACTCTGGAGCCCATCACCATCTATGCCACAAAAATATCATTGGTACTTTGCGTAATGGCACAGCGCCAAATGATATCATCCCCACTAAACTGCTGAAGCAATGCGCCGACCTCCTGGTACCTCCCATCACGCAGCTTATTAACTAGTCTTTCAAGGAAGACATAGTGCCCTCACAGTTGAAAGAGGGCATAATCCAACCCATCCTGAAGAAACCCACCCTAGACCCCAAGGACCCACTCCACCGCCGTCCCATAACAGGCCTAAATGTACTCTCAAAGGTAATGGAAAAAGTAGTGGTACAACAGCTGCAACAGCATCTAGATACCGACAAGCTACTTGATCCATTGCAATCAGGTTTCCGTCCCGGACACGGGACGGAAACCGCATTGCTCAAAATATGGGACTACACTCTCGAGGCCGCAGACGAAGGAGAATCTTGTCTTCTGGTTCTGTTGGACCTAAGCGCAGCTTTCGACACTGTAGACCACAAACTATTATTGACACGGCTAGCTGAAGTAGCCAGAGTCGCAGAAGGCGATTTATCTTGGTTCTCCTCTTTTTTGGAAAACCGATCGCAAACAGTGAAGTTAGGACCTTTCACTTCTGAGAAATGCACAGTATCATGCGGAGTCCCTCAAGGATCGCCTCTGTCACCGGTGCTGTTTAACATCTTCGTCCTCTTTTCGAAATTATCAGCAGCCAAAAACTGCTTTATCACTCATATGCAGACGACACGCAACTGTATTTCCGCTTCGGCAACAAAAAGGATCACCACCTCAATCTAGAGACATGCCTCTCTTTGATAGAGGACTGGATGACAAAGAGTTATCTTAAACTCAACGGAGCGAAAACAGAACTTCCCCTGTTTCACGCCAAGCGTAGGAATCAACCTGCAACAACATGGACACCCCCGCCCATTCTGGGCAAAATCATCTCCCCTAGCGCCAAAGTCAAAAGTCTAGGGGTAACTTTTGACTCCTATATGACAATGGACGCACAAATAGGGTCAGTAGTCAGCGGATCCCACATCTGCTGCACCTACTACGCAGACTTACTCCTTTCATCCCAAAAGAAGACTTGGCGGTCGTGGTGGGAGCGATTGTTAACTCCCTATACCTCGGACTCCCCAAGTACCAAATCACTCGTCTGCAAGTTGTTCAGAACACGGCCGCCAGACTTGTGACTGGGAAAAAACCCTGGGAATCAATCTCACTGAGAGCCCTTCACTGGCTTCCAGTAAAAGACAGAATTGCTTTTAAAGCACTCTGTCTAACGCATAGATGTATCCATGGGAATGCTCCCCATTATCTATGTGAAAAAATAAAAGCTCACAACCCCAATCGCGTTCTGCGATCCACCAATCAAAACCTGCTCCAGATTCCGAAAGCCAACTACAAGTTCAAAGGAGAAAGAAATTTTGCGATCCAAGGTCCCAGACTATGGAACGCTTAACCAACCAGCATTCGGTTGGAGGAGAATCACTTAGCGTTCAGGAGAAAAATCAAGACTCATCTCTTTTGATACCAAAGGAGACAGGAACAACAAGCGCCCAGAGGCGATTTAGTTCGCATGTGCCACGCTATATAAGTTTGCATTCATTCATTCATAAATACCCTCCCCCAGCATGCACAGCGAGGAGAAACCCCTCCTGATAGGCTGCTGGGGAAAAACACCTAAACTTCCACTCCACTACTGTCACCCATCATCCTGGGGTGGGAACAGCATCCCAGGAACAATGGAATGAGCCCACAGCACAGCCAAACTGAGACAGAGACCCAATTTGAACAGATTAACTGGAACAGAGCTAATTAACTCTCTGATCCACCTCTAAATTTACGAAGCACCAGTACTTGGAAGTAACCAGGTGCCACATATAGTATGCCTGTAAAGTGGCACAGTTTTCCCGTGCTTAGAACAATACCACAGCAAAATTTAATTTCTAAAAGGAAAAAAAGTATTTTAAAACTGATCGCGGCTGTAATGAATTGTCAGGTCACGGCATTATAGATAAAACTCATTGAAAAAAAAGCATGACTCCACCCCAGTCCATTACGTTACAGTATCCCTGCTCACCGCTACAGCAATTACAGTGTCCCTGATCACGCCACCCCAGTTACAGTATCCCTAATCATCACCACACAACTTACATTGTCTATGAACACCACCACAACAATCATAGCGTCCCTGATCACCTCCACAGCAGTCATTTTGTCACCATATGATTTTGTTCACATGATCAGATTGCTCTACAGAGAGCATTTGACAGACAGTGAGAAGGCACTGTATCACCTCCTCACCACATGCTTTAACCCCTTGGACTCCACACAAGCAACCCTATTTCCTTGATTGACCAATCACAATAATCACTTGACATGTAAACCCAAGTGTCATGAACGGCTTTCATTCATGATAGTTTGCTTACTATTGTGAATATATGTGATCAGTCACAGTAATCACACAGTACAGGGCCATTCACAGTGGCCCTGTACCATGTGATAGCTGTGGCCAAACACAGCAATCACAATAGTAAACAAGCTTTCATAAAAACTATTCATGCCAGTTAAAATGATTGCTGTTACAGTGATCATCACTGTAACAAGCAATCACAGTGTAAAAAATATAAAAAAAACAGATCACCTTCACATAGTAGTACTCTGATGAATGTAAAATAAATTATGAAAATTGTAAAAAAAAAAAAAAAATAGAAATGAAAAAGAATTATCACCGCCACACCTATAAGGCCGCGTACACACGATTGGTCAAAACCGATGAAAACGGACTGAAGGACCGTTTCATCGGTCCAAACCGATCTTGTGTGGGCCCCATCGGTCAGTTATCCTTCGGTCAAAAAAAGAGAACTTGCTTTAACATTTTACCGATGGACACCTGACCGATGGGTCAAAAACGATCGTTAGTATGCAAAAGCATCGGTTAAAAGGCCACGCATGCTCAGAATCAAGTCGAGAGGAGAAAAGACTCACACAGTAAGTCGCACCAACAGCACACTGACACCACACACATAGGCACATTAACCCCTTCCGATCACCCCCCCCCCAGCCCCCTGTCACACTGTCACTGATTGCAGTGATCATATATTTACTGATCACTGCATTTAGTGTCAGTGTGACAGTTAGTGTGACAGGCAGTTAGTGTTAGGTACAAGGTAGCCCCGTACCCCCCCTAATAAAGTTTTAACCCCTTGATCACCGCCCTAGTTAACCCTTTCACCCCCTATTGCCAGCATCGCTAAGCAATCGTTTTTCTGATCGCTGAATTAGTGTCACTGTTGCCGCTAGGTAGCTAATTTTTTTTATTGCGATTTTTTTTTACTAAAGACATGTGGCTGAATACATTTTGGCCTAAATGTTTGACTAAAATTTCGTTTATTCGATTTTTCTTATAACAAAAAGTAAAAAATATAGATTTTTTGAAAAAATGTCACTATATTTTTGTTTGTAGCGCAAAAAATAATAAGTACGTCCCAGCTGATTATGAAATACTTACCTCGGAACGAGGTGAAGAACACTTACCTGGTTCACGCCGAGCGAGATGTCATCTTACTCCGGCGTGTCTTCCGGGTATCGACGCTTCAGCTCTGTGATTGGCTGGAGCGACGTGCACGTGGGAGATTTCAAATCGGCAAGGTCCGGCGGCTGCCGGTCCTTTCGCCATGGATTCTCCCCTGCGCATGCGCCGCTGCAATCAGTGGCGCATTGCGAGGGGAATATCTCCTAAACCGTACAGGTTTATGAAATATTCTTTATACCTACAGGTAAGCCTTATTATAGGCTTACCTGTACGTAAAAGTGAAAAATAGGGGTTTACAACCACTTTAATGTTAAAATTGCACTCACACTGTAAAAAATTGTAAAACCGCATTAAAACATATAAGAGCACCAGGATGCACTTCCGCATAGATGACTTCACGGTCTGCGTATGCCCTCTGCTCACACCCTACGCGTTATGTCACACAGTCAATTGACTTCATCAGGGGGTAACTGCTGATGAACCAGCCTATTATATTGTTTTTGACTGACTTCCTGTCTGCCTGCTGCCTGATGTGTACATGAACTCTCTTATTGCTGTCTGTGTGTTAGCAGTTGTCCAGCTAAACAATCCTGTAGATCACCTACTGTGAGTTATTCTGATGCACCTGTACTTTTATTGACACTGGAAAACATCATACTGTATATTATAGGATATGCACCTTAGTGAGGATCTTTTTCCCCCTACACACAAGAGGTTTTCCCAGCCTTGGGGCTTTGGTCGGGAATCCCAGCCTTGTGTATGCTCCATCGCAGTTTTTCATACAGGAAAACTGCCAGGAAAAAGACTGTTGGAAATCCTGGCGGGAAAAAAGAGAGCTGGTTCTCTTTTTTTTCCTATCAGTTTTCCTGTCAGGAAAACTGCGATGGAGCATATACACGGCCGTTTTTCCCAGACAAAAGCTCTCACTGCAGTTTTCCTGACTGGAAAACCAGTCAAGTGTACGAGGCTTTACTCGTGGCTTGAACATCCTAAAAATTAACATCCTGCCCTGACTTTTATTAAAAGTATACTTATTGCCATATTAGTTTGAAATAAGATTCTCTTCTCCCTAACTCAACCCCACCTTCCTTCCCCCTTGGCCTTTGGTCCTACCAGCTTCCTTCCCTTTACCCTTCATTCTTCACAAAAAAACTAAAGACCCATTTTGGGAACAACAACCAAGCATCACCATACAGAGTCATAACATATTATTCTGGCGGATGCACATTGTCCAGAAACTCCTTTACTGTATTTTCAATTCACACACGATCAGTCCATCCGATGAGAACGGTCTGATGGACCGTTCTTATCGGTTATCCGATGAAGCTGACTGATGGTCTGATGTGCCTACACACCATCGGGTAAAAAAACGATTGTGTCAGAACGCTGTGACGTAAAACACAACGATGTGCAGAAAAAAATTAAGTTCAATGCTTCCAAGCATGCGTCGACTTGATTCTGAGCATGCGTGGATTTTTAACCGGTGGTCGTGCCTACTAACGATCGTTTTTTTTGCTATTGGTTAGGTATCCATCGGTTAAATTTAAAACAAGTTTGCTTTATTTTTAACCGATGGATAAATAACCGATAGCGTCCACACACGATCGGTTTGGACCGATCATCAGACTGCTCTCATCAGTTTAACCGATCGTGTGTACGCGGCCTCAGTGTAAGTTTACAGTATGTCTTAAAATATTTTTTTTAAGAGAGAATAGAGTAAAACGTACATTCAAAAGAAATACAAATTGCTTGTGTACAAATTAGGATGTATTTTTGAACCAGAAAATATGTGAAAATTGTGGTTAGATGGAAACTTTTTATATTAAAGAGAAATATATTAAATGGTGTCGTGCACAACAATTATATAGCTCCCAGGACAGAGCAGCAGCATACCAATTACAAGTAAAATCCAATTATATTTTAAAGTTCACATATGAAAATGCAAAACAGTGTCACATCCTCACAGCACAGGCCAGGAAACAATAATCAGAAAACATAGGGTACAACCAGAATCAAACAAGATTTTGTTATAAGGTCATTGCAAACCACCAAACTGCAGTCAACTTGTCCCATTTATGTGCGCGTTTCAGTGAATGAAAGGAAAATATGTTTAGTAATTGTTTTATATATAATCCTTTCTCTTTCATTTAAAGGGCCCCCAAAACAATCTGTCATAGAAATATGATGTGATAGACTTTTGTGTGGATTTTAAAGTGTATCTAAACCCAGACACTTAGTGCCGGTTCACACAGGCAGAGCTGTATCCTGGCCTAGGCCAACAAGGCCCAGGCCTAGGGCAGCACTTTGCAGGGGGCAGCATGAAAAGAGTCCCAGCCGGCTTTTGCTACACTGCTAGGAAAATTAGTCTAACGGCCACGCTGCTTCTAGTATGTGGGCGGCCGGCATTCCGCAACTGTGGGGGGTCTTCCAATTTTGACTGTTTTGTCATCCTGGACCACAAACCTTCCTCACTGTGCTATATGTTTCTGCTGCACCGTCTACTTAAAGTATTACTATAGGCAACACTTTTACCATCCCTGTCCCATTGCGAAGATTTCTCTTCACTTCCTGCTCTATGGGCAACCAGAAAGTAAGAGGAAATCTAAGTAAATGAAGGGAATCTATTGACCCCCCCCAGGCCCTCAGTGTCCTCACTCAAAAATGTCAGGGCGGGTCTTAAACAACACATGGTGTGGCCGTGACAGGAAGGGGTGGGTCATATTTAAATTAATGGGTGCACAAATTTAGTCAGGCCTAGGGCAGCACAAAACCTAAATACACCTCTGCACACAGGGGCAACCCGATTACAGCGCGACTTTGCAAGGCAACTTCAGCGCGACTTGGAGCAACTTACAAAAACATACTTGGGGGGCACACCCTAAAAATGGTATACATCTAAGATGGTGCTGCTATAAGAGCAAAGACAGTACAAAACAGATTATAGCGCACACATGCAAAAATGACATTTATCCTGCAAGGCTAGTTAAAATCACCTGAACATATTCAAAAATATGGGGGTTTGGTCACACTATATGGTCATATAGTGCTAAGCTCAATTACTGCGACAAAGTACCCCGCATTAGTGGGTCCTAACCTGTTAATGGAATGAAAGAACCTAGGGCCAGATTCACCTACATTGGCGCATATATTGACTGGCGTAGCGCACCTCCTTTACGTTAGACCGGCGCAATGTAGAGGCGCAATCACCGTATCCTCGTAGTATTTGCGCAGAAATTTGCGCCGGTGTAACGTAAATTCCGAGGCGTAAGGTAGAGTAATTCAAATTGGGAAGGACGTGGGTGTGTTTCATTGAAATGAGCCGTGACCCCATGCAAATGAAGGGCCGGCCGGATCGCGCATGCGCACATGAAGCAGACCATGGTCAGCACCTCTGTGCGCATGCTCACAACTCGGGAACGGCGCAATCAGTGAAATTGGAAGTGGACCCGGGCAACGTAGTGAACTACGCAGAGAGCTTAAATAGACAGACACAAACGCCCTTCCTTTGCAAAAGTACATCCCTTTGTATCCCTTCCTATACAGCAAGGTGCTTTTGTTCTGTTGTGTGTTCGCGTTTGTTGCGTTGTGACTTGTCTTTGTGATATTTGTTGACTGTTTGAGCTAGTGTTTTGTAGAATATATTTGATAGTGTCTTTTGGTGACTGGTTGTGAGACTTTTTGGTTGATTGATTTTGTTTGTTTGTTTTGTTGCTTGATTTTTCCTGCTTGTTTTTGTGAGTGATTTTTGGTGATTGTTTAGGAGAGAGTTGTTGTATGAATATGACTGAAAGAAAGCACAAGAGCAATTTTACTTTGGGGGAGAAACAAATTATTGCCCGGGCCCTTACCCAATATGGGCGTTTCCTGCACGGCCCGGAGAGTGCCAACACCCCCCTGGCCAGGAAGGAGATTTTGCAGAACATTACCGACCAGGTAAATTCATTGGGGGGGGGGAGACCTGGACACACAAGGGGATCGTCAAGAAGATCAATGATCTCCGGCGTCTGGTCCGAAAGAAGCTGGCCAAAATGGCAGCCCATGCCAGAGGCACTGGAGGGGGCCCACCATGCCCTGTTAGGCTGACAGCGGAGGAGCGTGTGGTGGCCCAGACCTTTAATAGGCAACAAGTGGACGGCCTGCCTGGCTATGACTCCAGTCAGGAGCCCGTGATCACAGATAAGGTTTTTTCTTTCTATCTGGTGTGTAGCATGTGTGGGGGGGGGAGGGAATATGTGGCAAGTGTGTGGATCCTCCAAACTGTGAATGTTTTGTGTCATCCACAGATGTGCAGGAGGGTGCTGGGCCATCTGGCCTGACTGCACCATCCCCGGGACACCAGCCTGATGAGGACCCCCAGGCCGGAGGAGGAGTTTGAGTTGGAGGAGGAGGTCATGTCAGCCAGTGGATTGTTATTTTTGGAGGAGTCTTCCGCTCTGGCTGGCAGCAGGCAGCCCTCCATAAGGGGTAGCCCCTCCCACTCCTCCCCCAACAGGGCTCCCCTCCCAAGGGCCTCCCCTTCTCCGCGGCCACAAGCATCAGCTGGAGGCAGGAAGTCGTCCCAGAAGAGGGGGGGGGGGTGGCCGAGGTTCTGCCCGCCAATCTCAGAAGGGACCAGGCCCTTCAGACCCACCATCTGGGACAGGTCAGCCAGACTTTGGTGCGGATGGAGGAGAGCCTGTCCTCCATAAAGGATACACTTGTGGACCTGGACTGCCACTCCCGGGCTCTTACAAACTGCCTAAATGAACTGCAGACTACTACAGCAGACGTTGGGCAGGATGTGAGGGCCCTCATCCAGGCTATTCAGGCCAATACGGCAACACTAAATGTTGGCCTGAACAGAATTGCCGTGGCCTTGGAGGACAGGCCGCCAGGTGGGCAGAGAACAGGGGCTGCTCCTCCTTCCCCGGATTACCCCCTCCCATGAGTATCCACTGAGGAGCCAGGGCCGTGGCCGTGGGCACCCCAGGCATGGGTCACACCAGCGGCATTAATTTGGTTTCCCCCCCCTTTTTTTTTTGGTGCTGGAGTTTTTTTTTTTTGGCTGGGAATTTTTTTTTTTTTGCTGGACGATTTTTTATTTTTTTTGTGTCGTGAATGATTTTGGAATGTGGGGGTGACATTCCTGCCGGAAAAGGGATGTCACCCTCATTTGTGGTGGAGAAGGATTCCCCAGGACCAGAGAGAAGTGATCCCCAGGTCCGTGTGAATGGTGTATGAATGTACAGTGACATAATTGGAGCCGTGGCGTGGCGTTGCTGCTCACAAGTCCTGCATGGTGGGCTTGTGCTAATCCAATTTGATGAGGATGTGGGGTGTCTGTGCTAGGGACCACAGTGGTGTGCATGCATGCATTCTCATTGTGCCATGATTAATGTGTGTGTTTAACGTGCAAAGATGCCTAATGTGAGCTGTCTCCTGGCTGCTCTTCCCTCAGAATACGGGGTATCCTCGGTTAGGGGGGATTGTCTGGTTCAGGGGTCAGGTCATCACGTATGTCAATCTGCAGGCCCTTTCTCACTGTGAAAATGTGAAGCATGCAACATGCACCGATGATCTGGCACACAAAGTTTGGGGAATACAACAGGGTCCCCCCAGACTTATCCAGGCATCGGAAACGTGACTTCAGCAGGCTAAAGGTGCGCTTCACCACTGCACGGGTTTGGGCGTGGGCTTCATTGTATCTTTCCTCTCCTGGGGTTTGGGGGTTCCAGATAGGAGTTATGAGATGGGGTCCTAGTGCATATACAGAGTCACCTGTAAGGGAAAAGACAGGAGGATGTTAGTAGTGCATGTGCCCCTTGTGATGTGTGCATCATGGGGGGGGGGGCAGTCATGCCTGCCACCCATGTCACTCACCAACCAGCCAGCTGTCCCCATACACGTTATATTCGAATTCCATTGGGATGGGGCTCTGATTGTATATGTAGCTGTCATGGCTGGATCCGGGGTGTTTGGCACGGACGTGCCATATGAGGCCTTGGACATCGACTATCACCTGTACGTTGATGGAATGCCAATGCTTCCGATTGCGGTATATGTGCTCTGTCTCAAGGGGGGGCTGGAGTGCCACATGTGTGCAATCAATGGCCCCCACGGTGCGTGGGAATCTGGCAATACTGTAGAAATCTGTCATTGCCTTCAGCCGCAGGTCCTCAGTGGTTAGTTTGATGATTTGGTTGGCCATGCGTCTGAGGATTGCAGGGATAACCTGGTGCACACATCTGCTCATGGAGGATTGTGCCATCCCAGCCACCACTCCACTTGTTCTTTGAAAAGAGCCACTGGCAAGGAAATGGAGTGTTGTCATGACCTTGACCAGTGGCTGCACTGCATGTGAGCGGTGTTTTGGGCTGGTGATGTCCTCCTGCAGGGTAGTGGTTAATACCAGGATGGCATGAGGGGTGAATCTGAAGATGCGATAAACCTCAGAATCACTCATGCCAAAGAGGTCTATGCGTGTGCGGTATATCCTCTCCCGTGCCCTCCTCCGTGCCCTCCTCCATGCCCTCCTTCTTTGCTCCTCTAAAGTCAGTAGTATAGCTATGAGCATGGATGCCCCTGGCATGTTGGCATAAAGTTTGTTGTCCAGCAAGTGTGACTGCTCAGCTCCTCACTAACAGTGTTGCTTTAGGTGACATGTAGACGGATTGTCTAAATTTTATTCCACCTTTTATATGGTCTAATTTTAGACAGGACGTGCAGCTGTTGCGCACAGCGAGTAGCCTGCGCTGCAACAACGTTCTTTTGTGGATCCCCGTAACTCCCTCATTTGCATATTTGAATAGCAAATCAATGGTGTGTCTAGCGCAGTTTTGCGCGCACGGATACGCCGGTCTATCGAAATTACGCCGGTCCAAAAAAAGTAGATTTCATGCGTATATCGTTTTGGGGATGCGGCGCATCGATACGCATGCGCAGATTTAGACATACACCGCGCATCTCCTAGAACGCCGGCGTAATGGCTCTGTGAATCTGGCCCATTATTTTTAGCATGTTGTCATAGCACCTTCTATTATACATACATTTATTGGCTCCCACCCTTTGCCGACTAGTTTGACTCTGTCAGGGTCCGCAATTATCTATTACTAATTTTTATTAATTTTTTACTATTTATTATATTGCCAATCTCTGGCCCCTAGTGTTTCAACTTTGGGAGATAAACTCCTCTATATAGGAGAACTGAAGGGATTCCTGCATGTACTGTTGGCCACTAATAAGAGGTAATGAAGAGGGGGAGGGGTGTTCCAGCCAAAGAGACCTGGTCGGGGTCTATACAACATACAAAAAACATACTTGGGGGACACACCCTAAAAATGCTATACAATGCTATAAAAATGCTATACATCTAAGTTGGTGCTGCTATAAGACCAAAGACAGTACAAAACAGATTATAGCACACACATGCAAAAATGACATTTATCCTGCAAGGCTAGTTAAAAACACCTGAACATATTCAAAAATACGGGGGTTTGGTCACACTAATTGAATATGTTCAGGGGTTTGGCTTCAGTGGATTTGGCTTTAGTAAATAACCACCAACGTGTATTTAGCTGTGGAATTTATATTTTTTCTTTACCATTATCATGGCATATGCCAGCAGCACCTCAACCATTGCCCTTCACTGATGTGTGCTAATGAGGCTGCGCTGATGAGCACTGATAGGCTGCACTGATGAGATGTCACTGAAGGGCACTGATGAGGTGGCACTGATGATGAGGCACTAATATGCAGCACTGATGGGCACTGATAGGGAGCACTGATATGCAGCACTGATGGGCACTGATAGGTGGCACAGATGGGCACTGATAGGAGCCACTGATTGGCAGCACTGATGTGCACTGAAAGGCAGCACTGATTGGCATCACTGACGGGTACTGATTGGTATCACTGATGGGCACTGACTGGCATCACTGCTGGGCACCATTGGGGCTGCACTGATAATCAGAGCACTGATAATCAGTGCCCTGACTATCTGTGCAGGCCTCATCTGTGAGGAAATGCCACTGATCAGCTCTCCTCTCCTCACACGCTTTCAGTGTGAGTATAGGAAAGCCAATAACCGCCATTTCCTTGTTTACATGTGATCAGTTGTGATTGGACACAGCTGATCACATGGGCAAAGAGCCTCGTAATCTGCTCTTTACCGAGATGGGTAGGAGTGGGACAACATCATATGACATTGTCCCAGAACGAGAGCCACCTTGCGCTCATAATTTTACTATATAGTGGGTGGGAGGTGGTTAAAGCGAAACCTTTCTGCAAAAAAATTAAAATAATCAGTTTAACCTAAAATTAATGCCCAATTAAAATAAAATAAAGTATACCACTAAAATAAATGAATTAAAAAAAACCCTCTAAAACAGGAGCCCTATTTTTGAGGCAGGGCATGCAGCAAACCAGAAAAAAAATGGATGGGATGACTGTGAAAAGTGACTGCTGACAGCGACTGTTGTTAAAGTTTTCCTAACCAACCCTTATGCAGTTTGTCAGTTTTCCCATTCTATCCCCATAGCATCTTCCAGAACACTCACACTATAGCTGCTCCTTGCCCTCCTTCCTTTTACAGTGTAGGGGCATGACCAGTGGCATCACTAGGGTTGGTGTCACTCGGTGTGAAAAAAAATCATCCCCCCACCACTATAGTCCCCCTCAGTACAGACTCCCTCCACTAACTACAGTCCCCCTCCCGAAGTATACATCCTTCTCCCTAAGTACAGACCCCCCTCAGTAAGTACAGCCCTCTTTCCTCAGCATAGACCCCCCCACTAAGTACAGACCCCCCTCCATCAATATAGACACCCCTCCCTCAGTATAAACCTCCCCTTAGTACAGACAACCCCTCAGTGCAGACCCCTCTATCAGTACAGACACCCCCACCAACCTCCCTCAGTGCAGACCCCCCAGCAGTACAGACACCCCCAGCAGTATAGACACTCCCAGCAGTATAGACACCACCTTACAGATCTCAGAACAGCACAGACAGATACACAGAGTGGTGTGCGTCCCTCGTGCATGGACTCCTCCTCCTCTGTGGATATAAACAGAGAGGAGGGGAAGGCGGCTTCAGTCCGCTCTGATGAGGGACACATCCACCGCAGGAGGCACAGCTAATCAGGGCAGCGGGTGGTGTTAGTAGTGCTGCTTCCCATGGGTGTCACCCTTCTGGCGGGTGTCACCTGGGTGCGGCCCGCACTTCCCGCACCTGCCTAGTGATGCCAATGGGCATGGCCTATCCAAAAGCCCCTTTACTAGCATTTAGCAATTTGTTTATAGTTCAATGGCCAAGCGGTTTTTAATAAAAATTCTCCTGTGTGAATCTGCACATAAAATCGCTGGGTGTGTGTATCTCAGACATGCAGGATTAGACTCAAACCAATAATAGCATTGACCCTGAATCTCATCTCCAATGATGATGATGTCATCTTGTCCAGCCCACACACTCTTATTTAACATTTACGGGGGATTCTTTCAACATCATCTTCCTTTGTGAATTGTTTAGGTTGAGCACCACTACCCATCCACAGTTTGCATAGCTCTGGCATACAACATTTGTTACTTTTGTGCATTCTGGCAAACTATTGCTGTAAGATTTATTAGGATTTGTGTGCCATTAACTTCTTTGCACCTTTCTAGCTTGACGCATTTTACGCTGCATGCTTCCAGCTTATTTGAAGATTATATTGCTCTTTGCAGATTGCCAAAAACAATATATCACATCTTAAAAGCCCTTCTGGAAGTGACCTTTGTTGATTCAAGAAAAGCTGCTGGTGCTGTCGTCAGCATTACATCATTTTGTCTAGACATTTTCTCCCATCACTTTCAATCTCATTATCCTGTGTTTCTGTATGGGTAAGCATGGGAATAGAGAAAATGGATTTACTTTGAATCTTCAGAACATCATATCACTCAATGAAAATTCCTGCATTGGTTAAAAAATAGAATACAATAAGCTAGACAACCTTCTAGAAAATGCTACCAAATAGTACTTAACATTAACTTAACGATAACAGTATCCAAATTACCTATTAATAGTAAACATAAAAATATGGTTCTGTACAAAAGAATAATCAAATATTTGACTGAAAGAAAAATATAAATCAATGCTCTTACACTCTGCAACTATTTTATTAAAGCGGAGTTCCAGTCCCCCAGCTCAATTTTTTATTTTATTTTTTAAAGACTCCACTTTAACTTGATCCACTTTATATGCAATCTTTAGTTGTTTGTGTTATTCTCGTACTCACTTTTTTTAATTCAAACATAAATAAAAAGCGCTGCATATCGGAGGCTGGCAGGGTCCATCTCCACTGTGGGCATCTGAAGCCATCTTCTATCTATTTCCGGGAATCGGTGCAGCATGCACCTCCACATCTCACGCCTACGCAGTAATGCCACTGCACAGCGGTCCTTCCTCTTGAGTTATGGCATGTTCCCGTCAAGCACCTCAAGATTTCGTCACTAGGCGATTCACAAGGACGCCGCTATCCCAGGGGCCCTTTGCGAATCGCGTTGTGATGTAATCGCCTAGGCGGGGACTACCGGAAATGCAGGAGAAAAAGAGATAATTAAGGTAATTTCTTAAAAAAAATAAAAAAATTCCATGGCGAAAAGGATTTTTTACAGGGGATACCAGAGTGAGGAAGTGTATAAAATGGATGGAACTCCACTTTAAGTCAATTGATGATTTCAATAAAACAATCAAGAATTTTACATATGCAGGGCAAAGCAACAGGTTCACTTAACGGTCATTCTTCCCTGCTGCATATACATACCTACCTTTCAACCCCTGCTGTGCAACTGGCTGTTGGAAGAGGAAACCCACTGCAATATCCAATTTGCTACTTGGAGATTACACAGAACTGAGTACTCTTTTCCAACCCCTATGCAAGAGAGCTGATTGCAATATTGCACTACACAGGAAGTTTAGTACTTTGTTTTATATATACAGTATATTTGTTATTACCAGGAACATTTTTTTTTCATTTTAGAGCTTTATGCTTTATCTTTATGGCAAGCCAAAAACCTTTTAAATCTAGTTTTGGATAGAGTGGGGAAGGAATGCAGCTCTTCACGGATTTGTACTTCTATTTCAGGGCCTTTTCCTTACTTTACTAAAGAAAATAATTGTTATTCTGATTGTGTTGCTGTTATGCTCACTTACAGAGTCCCAGGTACCAGTAAAAAGTTGGCAGGGGGTCTGACCTCTTCCCATTTTTTTCGAAAATGTAAAAATCTTTGGCTCAACGCCTAAAGAAATAGAAAGAAAATCGTTTGCATTCCACTGACTAAGTTAACCACTTGCCGTCGGCTGGCCATCATATGACGTCCTCGGCTTTGTGGGGGTATAGCTGAATGATGTCTGCAGTTACAGGCATCATTCAGATATTGGCTTTTTCAAACGGCGATTCCCTACACCATAAGAATGATCATAGTGGCTGGTCAGCCACTTGATCATTCTTACAGGTGGCAAGAGGGGACGTCCCCCCCTCCCACCACCCTCTGTTGCTTCTACAGACTCACCGCTGCGATCGGTGAGTCCGAGAATGGATCTGCCGACCCTGGATGTTGACCATAGAGATTTCCGGTGGACCAGATGGTTGCTGGAGTCTCTATTATCGTCGGAGGCCGGGCACGATGTCATAATGTCACGCACGGCCTATGCATTCAAAAAAACGGCGCCGCCTCGGCTGGGAAGCCGTGATGTTTTTTTTTATATATTTTAGGCTTCCCAGCCTAGAGGAGAGATGTGGGGTCTTATTGACCCCATATCGCACTGTAAAGAGGTCCTGTGACGCCATATTCCTATTACAAGGCATGTTTACATTCCTTGTATTAGGAATAAAAGTGATTTTTTTTTTAAAGTGTCAAACTACATGTTTTAAGTCAAATTAACAAGGTTTTTTTTTTAAAAGTGCCCTTGTCCCCATGTTTTTTACACGCACAAGCAGATGCATATGTAAGTCCCGCCCACATATGAAAATCAAACCACACATTTGAGGTTTTGCCACAAATATTAGAGCGAGAGCAATAATTCTATCCCTAGATCCCTGTAATTCAAGACAGGTAACCAGTAAAAAAAGTGTTGCCTATCGGGATTTTTAAGTACCAAAGTTTGGCACCACTCCACGAGCATGTGCAATTTTTAGGCATGACATGTTAGGTATCTATTTACTCGTCGTAAAAAAATTAGGCTAACTTTACTTTTTTTTTTATCATGAAACGTTTTTTTTTTTTCCCAAAAAAAAGCATTTTAAAAAATGCTGCGCAAATACAGTGCGAGATAAAAAGTTGCAATGACCGCTATTGTATTCTCTAGGGTCTCTGCTAAAAAAAAAACATATATAATGTTTGGGGGTTCTATGCAATTTTCTAGCCAAAAAAATATGATTTTTACATGTAGGAGAAAAATGCCAGAATTGGCCTGGTTGGCAAGTGGTTAAAGCAGAACTTTACCCATAACATCTTGATAAAAAATAATGTTCTTTAGCAAGGAACATACATGCCACATTATCAATAATGCTACCAAAATTAGTGTGTGCTGTAAATTGCCATTTTTCTGAAGCCCAGAGCCCCTGAACAGCACTAAATCATAAAGTGGAACTAAACCCATTGAATTAACAAAAAAGTCACATTCCTGGAATGTCCTGAATACAAACGGTCACATTTGCTTGTTTTCTAAGCCAAAATGTCAATCCATCAAATGGCTGGTGTCATAACTGATCACATGTGCAGCACCATGGCAGTTAACAGATCAAACAGAAACAGCTTCCTTGGCTGTAAACTAAAGGATAAGAAGGTTTAATTCCACTTTAAGGCTGTCATCAGATCGCCCTCTATAGATTCAGCAGTACCTAAAAATGAAGAGAAACTGAGCATGTGCAAAGCAGGTGAGACAATGTATTACTGGATTTTAAACAGTATAGATACTTTTTTTAATGTTTTACATACAGTATCTCACAAAAGTGAGTACACCCCTCACATTTTTGTAAATATTTTATTATATCTTTTTATGTGACAACACTGAAGAACTTTGCTACAATGTAGCACAGCTTTTATTTGAATAGCTGTAGTGTTCCCGCGCGTATAGACACTCCCCCTTGCTCGGAATTGGATGGGTGATCGTGATCTGTCCAATCCCGAGCAAGGGGGAGTGTCTATACGCGCGGGAACACTACAGCTATTCAAATGAAAGCTGTGATGTTCACCGGGCGGATGCTAGGTATGGGGGACATGGCTGCGGGGACATGGCTGGAGGGACATGGCTGGAGGAACATGGCTGGGGGGACATGGCTGGGGGGACATGGCTGCATATGTGGGGGACATGGCTGCATATGTGGGGGACATGGCTGGGGGAACATGGCTGCATATGTGGGGGACATGGCTGCATTTGTGGGGGACATGGCTGCATATGTGGGGGACATGGCTGCATATGTGGGGGACATGGCTTCATATGTGGGGGACATGGCTGCATATGTGGGGGACATAGCTGCATTTGGGGACACATTTTAAAAAAAGTATCGGTATTCGGTATCGGCGACTACTTGAAAAAAAGTATCGGTACTTGTACTCGGTCCTAAAAAAGTGGTATCGGGACAACCCTACCAGAAAGGATCCATTCTCACCACTTTTATCTATTTGGATGACACCACAAGTGGACTCAACCTGAAAAGTGCTCCTGGACTTTTTGCTGTTACCTTACAGCAGTAAGGTAAGGGGACATCTTTACTTATTTTGGAGATAGTACCTGCAACTTGTCATCACGTCATTTTGGCTTTCACATCAGCAATTTTTTTGAACTTTATTTCTATATTGCATTTATATATTGCATTTATCTATGGTTACCTGCTGTATGGACATTCACCCTGATTTACACTGTTGTGTGCTATTTCTGGCACTCTGTGCACCGAATTGTGTATAAGGAAGTTACACTTTATATGTCATTTTGCACTGTCATTGGTTTGGCAGCCGGCTTAGGCTGCATTTTGCACGTTTAATATTTTATTATATCACTGTCAATTTCTGACATTGCCATGTATTATAATAGTTAGGTTATTCCTTTCTTCTTTTTTCCACATATCTAGTTTTTTTTGCCACACTTCCTCTCCACATTATCCCATCCCCACTCCCTTCCCTACAGCGCAGCACTACCCCTCCATTTTTTTAAATTTAAATATAAGCCTCTTAGTGTAAATAATAAACACAAAATTATAGTACTATCATCCTGGAGATCAATTTTGAATATAATGAAGGCTAGAGGGACCCCAGAGGCCCAGAAGACCAAGAACAAGTAAGGGCAAGGGGACGATATCGGTACTAGATAAGAAAAAGTGAAATAGAAATGTAGTAGGGATAAAAGATATAAATCAGTTTATTTAACATAATATCAAAAAACAGGAGACACACATAATTGTAAAATACATCAAAAGACAGCAAGATAAAATGGTGGACAAATTGTACGACCAACCGTCCAGATCACCGAGATGGAATAAACCCTAAGCAAAGGGTGGCGGTGAAACGAAGGGGGTCATACAAGTCAAGATCTCTACTAGTTTCGCAACGATAGTTGCTTCGTCAGGAGAATTTCTGTACATAGAAAAACCACTCTCTAGGGAGCCAAGGGCCAACCGTGGAGAATGGTCTCACACGGTGGCCAGGATGCAAAGGGTGCCCGAGTGTAGAGGAGGACCTGTTATGGCAGAATAGAGATATTAAAATAAGAGGGCCCTGGGACCCAAGTGAAGAAACAAAGGCAGGTAATCAAGAGCCGCACAAAAGAGCTGTGTATTAAAGGTTCAGGTATACCGTCCACAGGGAGATGCATTGGTAATTGTATAGCTTGGTGTTGGGCAGAACAGAAAGCATGTCCAAGGGCCAGGTGTGTAGCAAAGTGTAATTTCTTTTGTGTTGTCACATGAAAAGATATAATACAATATTTACAAAAATGTGAGGGGTGTACTCTTGTGAGATACCTGCAAAAGGGGCCAGCCTGAAGTCATCTAGTGAACTTAATTTTCTGAATAACGTTCCACTTTAATTACCTCTGACAATAATCTTACATTTAAGGTATAATCATCTTTTATATTCCAGTGAGTTGTTTTCTGAATGTTCAGAGCTATTTGAAAATGAAATTGACAAAATAGATTAGGCAATCCAGTTTCTAATAATGTATTTTTCACAATATATTAAATATTTGAATAAATAAAATACCTAAGCCTATAAGATTTTACATCTATGAAATGACAAGTTCGTACAGTGATGCTGTAATGCCCTGGACCGATGGACCGGTTTCATCGGAAGAACCGATCGTGTGTGCGCCCCAACGTTTTTTTTCCCATCGGTGAAAAAAATAGAACCCGTTTTAATTTTTTTTTTAAAACCGATGGAAAAAAATTAACGTCTGTGGGGAAATCCATCGGTCAAAAATCCACGCATGCTCAGAATCAAGTCAACGCATTCTCGGAAGTATCGAACTTAATTTTTCTCAGCACTTTGTTGTATTTTACGTCACCGCGTTGGACACGTTCAGATTTTTAACCAATGGTGTGTAGGCAAGACTGATGAAAGTCAGCTTCATCGGATATATGATGAAAAAATCCATCCATTTTCATCAGACGAACCGATCGTCTGTACAGGGCATTACTCTTAGCATTCTTAGAGGTAAAACTGAAAATCATTAAATAATAAAAATTTGATAGACGACAACTCTCCCTAGAACATTCTTCTTTTCTTTTATTTAACTGGTTTTGTACCTTAGGTTTATATAGCATGCCCAATAAATCTTAAACAAAGTAGCAGGCTGTCTCTCCCACCTGCTGCAGTTTCCCCTGACACTTTACCTTTAGCCCTCATTTACACCAATGCAATTTGTCATGTGATTTAACAGTTCAAAATCGCATGAGGAGTCACACCCTATTTTTGGCAATGAAATATAAATATATTTGGATAAGTGGGCATTTTTGTGTATTAAAGAATGTCATTGTTTGTATTATTTAAATACGATTTTCAAAGCAGTAGTAAACTGCAGCCTAATTGAAAAAAAAAAAATCCCCTGCAAGGAAATGTCATAATGAGCTAGTCAGCACCACTGACAGGGCTTCCATCTTTACCAGGTATTTATTCCGGGTTTGCGGCCTCAGGCTACATTAATGGCTAGAGCCGCGATGATGTCACTCCCGAGCATGCACGCGGGAGCCCTCGAATATGGCACAAGCTCTAATTGTCTGGCACGGTATGCAGGACCTTCAGAGGGCATGCAACACAGGCTGCATGCAGATAAATAGCTTCTAAACAGTGCAGGTTTCTAGGCTTTCCTGTAGGTACAAGTCAAAAAAGTCAGTTTACTACCACTTTAAATAAAGAATAAAAAAAAAAAAAAATTGCTGATCCAAATCACACTTTTTTTTTGCGGCGTAGTGCAATTTCAAACCACACTGGTGTGAACCAGGGTTCAATTTCCGGCTGTCAAAATTATGGATTTCATTCATCTACAGATCAAAGGTATGAGCTTCAAACTGCCTTTGATGTCGGTTAAAGCAACCTTACAAGTAAAAATGTTTTTACATTTTTTTTGTACATTTATTTATTTATAACAGGTACATATATAGTGCCGTCAATTTACGCAGTACTTTACACATATGTTTTGTAATTTACATCAGTCCCTGCCATCAAGGAGCTTACAATCTAAAGTCCCTAACTCACATTCATACATACACATACTAGAGCCAATGTAGACAGGAACCAATTAATCTACCAGCAAGTCTTTGCAGTGTGGGAGGAAAGCAAAGTACCTAGAGGAAACCCACGCAGGGACAGGGAGAACATGCAAACTCCAGGCATGTAATGCCATGGTTTTTAAATAAAATGTTTACTCTTTAACTCCTTATTAATCCTTAACAACAATGTGATTAACTGGGGATCTGAGGATCAAGGCACAACATCCCATGAATGATTACAAAAGATATGTATGCAAAAGGATGGATTTTTAAGGTGCCTTAATTGATAACACAGTGTGTTCACAAGACCATCAAAGCTTTATTGTAATATAATAAATATATAAAAAAAAAAAAACAATATTCATAAAACCATCATAAAAAATAAATGTTTAAATAAAATGTTTACCGTTCAACTCCTTAATAATCCTTAGTTAAAAGTAATCAGCCTTAATAATTCTATCCCACATTCTTCCCCTGCCTATTACTCTTTCATTTTTTTTCTTACTTTCTATTTTTCAAACCATTTTTAAACCATTAATATATTAACTATTTTTATTTTTATTTGTTTTGTTCATTTTTTTCCCGTGTCACATTAAAAAATTGTGCAGAACTCAAAAAAGGTTTTTTTCATTTGTAAATATCCTTTTAATGAGTAGTGCCAAAAATGTAAAATTGTCATTATAAATAGGAGAAATTAGAGAATAAAACTGATACTTTTCATCACCAACTAATTTTACATTTAATTAACATTGGTCAAATTGAAATGAATGGTGCTTTTTAAATTTCTTTCTACAATATTTTGTCTATGGATTGCGTTGAAATGACAAAAAAAAAAAAGAAATAAAAAACTACATAGTTTTGTCCATAGATTCCTTTAAAAAATAAAATAGAAATTGCAAGACAATACCATAAAAAGAAAGCATTGGTTGTTCTAAAAAAGTATACCTTATCCTAAGAGCCAATTCACACAGGGGCAGGGGCTTTTTCTAGCATGACTTTGGGAGGCAACTTGGACACAAATTGAGCATGAATCATCAGGCAACTTACAAGGCAACTTCAAGTTGCCTCCAGGACAGGAGGCTTTCTAGTGGCCAATCAAACAACAATCAGCTCTGTGGGAGGGAGGGGTTCGCCTGAAAAATGTATGTTATCTTCTTGTCCTGTATTGTTGCTTCAGTTAAGACAGTGATCCGACTTCTGAGTAGTGTTGAGCGGAATACGCCATATTCGATTTCGCGATATTGCGCGAATATATAGAAGAATATTCGCGAATATTCGCTAATATCGAATATTCGTGATATTTTATCCCCAAAAAAATTTCATAAACGGAGATCATTTCCTGTATTACTAAACTAATATGCACTAAACACTAACTCTACACTAACTCTACTTAAAAGAAAGGAGAATAAGGGGGCAAAAAAAGGGCGGAGAAGATAATCGCGCAATATTCCTATTGCGCGATTATCTTCTCCGCCCTTCTTTTGCATCAGAGCCAATCAGAATAACTCGAATATTCGGCAAAAGGAATATCGCGCAATATTCCTTTTGCCGAATATTCGAATTATTCTGATTGGCTCTGATGCAAAAGAAGGGCGGACCTTCTTTTGCATCAGAGCCAATCAGAATAACTCGAATATTCGGCAAAAGGAATATCGCGCAATATTCCTTTTGCCGAATATTCGAGTTATTCTGATTGGCTCTGATGCAAAAGAAGGGCGGAGAAGATAATCGTGCAATATTCCTTTTGCCGAATATTCGAGTTATTCTGATTGGCTCTGATGCAAAAGAAGGTCGCATCAGAGCCAATCAGAATAACTTGAATATTCGGCAAAAGGAATATTGCGCGATTGTCTTCTCCGCCCTTCTTTTGCATCAGAGCCAATCAGAATAACTCGAATATTCGGCAAAAGGAATATCGCACAATATTCCTTTTGCCGAATATTCGAATTATTCTGATTGGCTCTGATGCAAAAGAAGGGCGGAGAAGATAATCGCGCAATATTCCGTTTGTCGAATATTCGAGTTATTCTGATTGGCTCTGATGAAAAAGAAGGGCCGAGTAGCTGATGCGATTCTTTTATGTTGCCGAAAATTCGCAATGCGAATTTTCGGCAACATAAAAGAATCGCATCAGCTACTCGGCCCAGGGTCTCTCTCTAATGCTTTTAGACGTCGATGGAGATCACTAGGATGTGATCTGTTTTAAAAATAAATTTGAAAAAATACGAATATTCGCCATAGCGAAATTTCGCCGCAATATTGGAGTTATTCGCGAATACTCGAATATGCAATATTCGTAGCGAATATTCGCAATGCGAATATTCGTGAGTAACACTACTTCTGAGGCGACTTCCACTGCAATCAATGGGTACAAGTTGCCTAGAAGTCGGATTGAAGTAGTACAGGAACTTTTTCTGAAGTTGGAGCGACTTTAGTAGTGTACATTAAGATGGCTCCCATTCACTTCCATTCATTTTCTCGACCGCGCGACTTGGGGCAACTTGGGGCGACTTGAAGCAGGATCCAAGGTCGCCCCAGTGTGAACCGGCTCTGAAGAACAAAAAAGTCATTATAAAATTACTGAAGGAGGTTACCAATGGCATCATATGTTTTTCCTTCCATGCAGACTCCTTAGGCCGCGTACACACGCTCAAACTTATCCAATGAAAACGGGCCGAAGGACCGTTTTCATCGGATATGTCTGCTGGGCTGTTTTGGTGACGCTGCCACGTCACCGAACCAGGAAGTAAAATACTTCCACGCATGCGTCGAATCCATAGTACACTAACCAGCGGACATGTCGGACGTATGGGTTTCCAGCAGACAAGTTTTAAAGCATGCTTTAATACTTGTCTGCTGGAAAAACCTGTCTGCTCGTCCGTACACACGATCGCATTTGTCTGCTGAAACGGTCCGTCGGACCGGTTTCAGCAGATAAATTCGATCGTGTGTACGCGGCCTTAAAGTTCTCGATAACATTAGGCTATACAATCCAAATTAATAAAATATAAAAAATACTAGAGAAACAACAATGAATATTAAAATTCACATGTCGCTTAGATTGACAATGTACACATCATCAATACTAAGCCACATTTTTATTTTGAGAAAAAATGCTCTCTCTCTTGTAATAAATAAAAAATTGCTGTTCCCAAACTCCCTTATGTGATCTAAAGCCTAGCAAAGATGACAAGGACTTTGGCTTCCGGGGTCCAAGGTGGGTGTTTCACAACATTAGAGAAAGCCTGGGGCTTTGTCTGAGGGCAAAATCAGATTAACAAGGCTCAGTTAGGAAGCAGAAGATGTTTATGTAAAGATTAACTCCCTTCTACATAAGTAAGTATGCTTTAAAAAAAAGTTAACACATTATATGCATGACTGTAAAAAAACCTTCTGCAGCCCCCCCCCGAACACTTACCCAAGCCCCCTCTTGATCCAGCGATGTCAATGAGAGCCTTGGCTCCACGGGGACCTGCACTCCTGATTGGCTTTTGCCCAATGGCTCCCACTACTGTCAATCACAGCCAGTGAGCCAATAAGGAGACGGAGGAGGCGGGCCGAGCCATGGCTCTGTGTATGAATGGACACACACACAGCCATGGCTCGGGGGCATGCCTGCTTGAGCGCCCCCCAGAGCAAGCCGCTTGCTGTGGGAGCACCTGGCAAAAGGGAGGGACCAGGAGCTTTAGCGAGGGACCCAAGAAGAGGAGGATCCAGGCTGCTCTGTACAAAACATTACACAGAGCAGGTAAGTATAACATGTTTGTTATTTTAATGTAAAAAAAACAAGGGTTTAGTAAGACTTTAGTTCTGTTTTCTTGATTTTAAACCACCAGCTAAAAACGAAGTAGACTGCCATTAAAACATTTTTAGAAAGAATATATTTTAAAAACTCCCCTTAATCGTTTAGTTTATTAACAAATAATCAATGATGCCTAAATAATTCAGATTTACAGTATGTCTTTTTATAAAATATAACAGACTGCAAAGAAAATATCATCTCATTGTAACACAACATTGACTTTTATTATTACCCAACTCGAGTATACTGATTTATTAGCTTAGTTTGATTTCCATGAATATATCTATTTAAGAAGAAGGTAAATCACTGTTGTAAATGTCTTCATCATTTTTAAGATAGCGGCCTCCTTTCCTTTTATGGTCATAAAATTCCTAATGACCTATAATATTCATTGGAGTTTATTGAAGGGAGGTAAGTATTCAATATATAATGTGTACCTTACAACAATGGTTATATGAGCAATAATCATAAAAGATCTGTATCTTACAAAGCTATGCAAGAAATCATAAAAAACACTTCTGTAGAATGTTCGGGAACATTAACCACTCTCTGGTTTGGGAAATCTGCCTTTAATTGCTAGAAGTTCTACATTTTATGTTTTGCATGATTTAATACTAATATACTCCATTTTACATCTAAAGAAAAACACTACAACAAATAACATGACTGCAATAGTAAAAATGCAATTATTGCTTGACATTCATGGAGAAATAGAAACAAGCGCACACTTTATCATAACATAGCCGTAAGAAGTCTTTGATTCTGATATATTGTTGTATCCGCGCAGATTATTTTATTGCGGTAAACCTTGTAGTAAAATAAATGTGACAGGCATACAGACTGAACTTTGTAAAAAAAAATCCAAAGAACCCAATGCAGGCTGCATATTGAACACATACAGTATATTTAAAATAATGTAGAGTATTATACTGTACGTGACTAATGCTTTTTTTTATATATTGGCATATGCCCTCCATGGCAGTTTTTGTGTACCTTTTATTTGACAATAGCTTGCTAAATAGCCCTACAAATGGCCAAAATTAAATAACATGATTCACCCCCTTTATAGCCTTCAACAGGGTGTACTGCAGATTTTGCAAACTGCGAGCAGGATTTGCAAAACCTGTTGACAAATGAACCCAAGCAGAGTGACCCTTCACTAAACATTACTATCAAAATGTGAATATACTGGCATTCACTACACAATTTTAGAGTGTATTCCACTATTTCATTTGATCATTTAGGCCGCGTACACACGATCGGTCAAACCGATGAGAATGGTCTGATGGACCGCTTTCATTGGTCCAAACCGATCGTGTGTGGGCGCCATCAGTTAGTTAACCTTCGGTAAAAAAAATAGGAACTTGCCTTAAAATTTAACTGATGGACACCTAACGATCGGTAAAAACCGATCATTAGTAGGCACGACCATCAGTTAAAAATTCACGCATGCTCAGAATCAAGTCGACGCATGCTTGGAAGCATTGAACTTAATTTTTTTCAGCACATCGTTGTGTTAAAACACATAAACGTCACCGCGTTCTAACACGATCGTTTTTTTAAAAGATGGTGTGTAGGCACATCAGACCATCAGTCAGTTTCATCGGTTAACCCATGAGAACGGTCCTTTGGACTGATCGTGTGTACGCGGCCTTAGTGTTTGGTTTTCATTATGGCTCATTTTCTTGATTGGACAGGTGTGGGTATTGCCAGTCTGGGATTTGCATCTTCCGCTCTGGTTTTGGGTCCTTGCGGATTGCCGCTGGTTTCCATCTCCCGCCCTCCCACAAGTTCTGTGTAATGGTTGGCAGTGTGTGCATTTATTCATCTATTTTTATGGACATTCCATTTTTTAAGTCTTTTACACATTTACTGTAATATACCCACCTATACCCACCTATTCACATAAATGTTTTGATTATTAAAAATAGTCTATCTATACCAGCTAGTAGGCCAGGAGTCATTAATCGTGAGTGGAATGTTTTGAATTTAAGTGCATATTTTTGGTGCATTCTTCCCAGCTTCCCCTCCCTCGCCTCCCGTCTCTTGGCTATATATATATATATGTATTCATTTGTATTATTGATCTCCAAGCATCTATTTGTGCTTCTCCTGAAGAAGCGAGACTTATCTCCTGAAATGTGTCGAGACCTAGCACAGCTATCCCAGACTACGGACAGTCATCATAAGTGCAGTACCAGAAACTGTGGCACTTGCACTTTCATGTGGCACAGAAAAAAGACAGTAGCTTTGCGGGACGGAGTTTGTGGTCTATGGAATCATCAGGATTAGAGAACACATAGCTAACATTAAAAAAGGGTTCCACAAACATAGTGTGTCTAGACATTTTAGAGATTACCATCACAAAGATCCGGGATGTATGACTTTTTATGGTATAGACAGAATAAAGGAACATTGGAGGGGGGAGAACAAAACTATAAAAGTATCCCAAAATGAAACCCGGTGGATCTACACGTTAGATACCCTCCAACCATCTGGTATGAACATTGACGTAGATCTAAATTGTTTTTTAACCAATTTTTAACATTTCAATATAATATAATATTTTATATACTAAATTGCATATTAACACATGTATATTATTATCATTATTATTTTAATTATTTTAATTGACATATATATATATATATTAACTCCTTTTAACAACATCTCCTAAAAACTTCCTCAGATACACCTATTTTAATCTACAATATACATTTTATTAATTCTACTAAGGTTTTAATAACGCTCGTTTATACATCTCCACTGTATTTATCTATTCATTTATTGATTTTACAAACTCCTGTATGTTCAATTATAATATCAATATTACATTGGATTAGCTTGGATATCAGCTAAATAACCACATATCTGTATGTTTATAGTATATTTATTTCAATCAAATGTGCGGGACTTCTAGCGATCTGAAAGCAAAACATTCCCATTTAAATATAGAGCCTCTAGCGTCAGGACTTCGGTCTGCAAAAGTCTCCAATATGGAGGACACTCAAAAGAGGGGATTTTTCTCGACGTAGGAACGCGGGTTTTCTCCGACAGAACGTCCGTCGATTCCAACACAGGAGCCTCTAGTGTTGGGACTACGGTCTGAAAAATCTCCAACATGGAGAACGACCGGATGAGAGAGTTTTTTTCGACGTAACGTTAGAGACGTTTCTCTCGATGCAACGTCCGTATTTCCGACACAACGTCGACTGCAATATAAATAAGGAAGTGCTGTAGGCTCAAAGACATGCTCCAGACGACGTCACAACGACGAAACCGGTAGAGCGATCGTTCTTCAGAGCCACAGCACACTTTTACTCAATGCTCTTTTAACTACATGTAAATTGTGAGTACCCATTGTTTTGTCAAAATAAACTTTATTGTAAGACGGTATCACGCTATTGGGCACCTTTATTTATCCTCTCTATGAGCGGTTGAATGGCTGAACAGATCCCAGGGGAGAAAACCAGGCAGCCTTTTTGAAGTTTTGAACGTGGATACTTATTAGAAAAGAGCCTGTTGCCCCTGTGGGGGTGATTGGATCCGGTGAGTGCAGGACCATTGGGGGAGAGCACTGAGTGATCCACTGATGGCTGTACTTGCATGAAGCACCTGTCACTTTACTTTATTTTATATGAAGAAAATCTTGCAAATATTGCCCTTGGACTATTATAAACATCAATTTTATTAAGGAGCACTTATTTATTGAATTACTAACTTTTGTAAACTAGAAACTGGATTTTGATTGGATTATATGGACTATCACCACTAGGATTTTTATATTTTTTATATATATATCATTTTGCACACATTTTTATCTATTTTTTATGTATTGTAATATGGAAAATTGGCACCACTACAAGGATTAGCATTTTTAGCACCAATATTGGTCACAGTACTATCTTTATTATTATTATTTTTATTTTTCATTTCCTATATTTCTATTTATATAATTGACATCACTACACGGAATAGTATTATTAGCACCATCTGATCACAGGATTACCATTGATTTGGATACACTTGTGCACGTAATTTTTTAATTAGTAGTAGGCGCCATTACCTGCTATCTTCTACCTTAATCACTCATTCCCACCTAGGTGGGTTTCTATGCAGGGGCTGCCACTAAATACTTAATCATTTATTATTTAATTTAAGTTGTCTGTGGCGCAGTTTCATTCCTTTTTTTCCTTTACCTCTGTGCGCATGCTCACAACTCGGGAACGGCGCAATCAGTGAAAATTGGAAGTGGACCCGGGCAACTTAGTGAGCTACGCAGAGAGCTTAAATAGACAGACACAAACGCCCTTCCTTTGCAAAAGTACATCCGTTTGTATCCCTTCCTATACAGCAAGGTGATTTTGTTCTGTTGTTTATTAGCGTTTGTTTGTTTGTGACGTGTCTTTGAGATATTTGTTGACTGTTTTGGATAGTGTTTTTTGCAGAGTGATTTTTGTCTTTTCTGTGTTTTCTTTGTTGTGTTTTTTTTTTATTATATTTTTGCTGGTCATTTTTATTTTTTGCTGGTAATTTTTTTAATTTTTTATTTTTTTTGGTTCTGGAATGATTTTGGAATGTGGGGGTGACATTCCTGCCGGAAAAGGGGTGTCACCCTCATTTGTGGTGGAGAAGTGAGCCAGGACCAGGGAGAAGTGATCCCCAGGTCCGTGTTAATGGTGTATGAATGTACAGTGACATAATTGAAGCCGTGGCGTTGCTGCTCACAAGTCCTGCATGGTGGGCTTGTGCTAATCCAATGTGATGAGGATGTGGGGTGTGTGTGCTAGGGACCACAGTGGTGTGAATGCATGCATTCTCATTGTGCCATGATTAATGTGTGTGTTTAACGTGCAAAGATGCCTAATGTGAGCTGTCTCCTGGCTGCTCTTCCCTCAGAAGACGGGGTAGCCTCGTTTAGGGGGGGATTGTCTGGTTCGGGGGTCAGGTCTTCACGTATGTCAATCTGCAGGCCCTTTCTCACTGCGAAGTTGTGCAGCATGCAACATGCACCGATGATCTGGCATACAAATTTTGGGGAATACAACAGGGTACCATGGGGGGTTCCGGATAGGAGTCATGAGATGGGGTCCCAGTGCATATGCAGAGTCACCCTGAAGGGATAAGACAGGAGGATGTTAGTAGTGCATGTGCCCCTTGTGATTTCAGCATCATGGGGGGACAGTCATGCCTGCCACCCATGTCACTCACCAACCAGCCAGCTGTCCCCATACATGTTCTGTTCGAAATCTGTGGGGATGGGGCTAGGATTGTATATGTAGCTGTCATGGGTGTCATGGGTGGTGTCATGTGTTGGGCTGGTGATGTCCTCCTGCAAGGTTGTTGTTAATTCCAGGATGGCATGAGGGGTGAATCTGAAGATGCGAGACACCTCAGAATCACTCATGCCAAAGATGTCTATGCGTGTGTGGTATATCCTCTCCCGTGAAGAGTGAAGTATGAGGGGCTTGTATCAGATAAGAATATTGTATTAGATTAGATTCTTATATCCATCAAGGTTTTAAAGGGCTATTGAAAGATAGTGAGACCGTGTTTGTAATTTGTATGTATGTTATGTATTGATGTAAATATGTATGTATATTTTTTTGTAATGTTTATAAAGGCAAATAAAAAGTTTAAAAAAAAAATAAAAATCCTCTCCCGTGCCCTCCTCCGTGCCCTCCTCCTTCTGCGGTCCTCTAAAGTCAGTAGTATAGCTATGAGCATGGATGCCCCTGGCATGTTGGCATACAGTTTGTTGTCCAGCAAGTGTGACTGCTCAGCTCCTCACTAACAGTGTTGCTTTAGCTGACATGTAGACGGATTGTCTAATTTTATACCACCTTTTATATGGACTAATTTTAGACAGGACGTGCAGCTGTTGCGCACAGCGCGTAGCCTGCGCTGCACCAACTTACTGTTGTGGATCCCCGTAACTCCCTCATTTGCATATTTGACTAGCAAATCAATGGTGTGTCTAGCGCAGTTTTGCGTGCACATATGCGCCAGTCTATCAAAATTACGCCGGTCGAAAAAAATTTGATTTCATGCGTATATCGTTTTGGGGATGTGGCGCATCGATACGCATGCGCAGATTTAAACTTACGCCGCACATCTCCTGTAATGCCGGCGTAATGGCTCTCTGAATCTGGCCCATTATTTTTAGCATGTTGTCATAGCCCCTTCTATTATACATACATTTATTGGCTCCCACCCTTTGCCGACTAGTTTGACTCTGTCAGGGTCCGCAATTATCTATTACTAATTTTTATTAATTTTTTACTATTTATTATATTGACAATCTCTGTTTGTTTTTGCTGTCCACACAGATCTTGTTATGGGTGCCGTTCTCTTTATGCCTTGTTTTTTTCTTTATCCTTCCTTTTCTTTTCCTTTTGCCCCTTTTTCCTTGTGTCTTGCTGTGTAAATTTCTCTCCGACTTCTCTCCCTTCTTCAGGGGCCAGGGTCTGTGTGGAAACATGATACATTACATCAAATTAACAAAGACATGTTGTGAAATAATTTTTGCAATTACATAAAACACAGAGGCAGCGAGTGTATGAAATGCAATAGACAAAATCATACCAGTCTCAACTTGTCAGCTCCGTAAAACACAACAGAGCATCTCGACCGTGGCAAACAAATTCCTATGCAAGGTGATATGTAGGAATAGGGGACAGGCGTCTCACATCTCAAATAGGAAGCAAACCCCAGGACCCACACTGCCGAAGAGTAAAAAGTGTACAGTCCCTATAAGAAAAGGACAAATTGCACAAAGTTGCACAAAGGCAAAAGCAGAAAGTATACTGATTGTAATTATAGTAGTACAGTATAACATTTTACCTATCAAATAGGGAGTGAAGTCTAGGTTGGCCAGGGGGGTCAGCGAAGAGCACAGCAATTGGGAAGCTGAAATGACAATGAGAAAAACGTAGTTTAACAATCCGATGGCAAGTAAGGGAAAGAGGGATTTCAAATGAGCTTGTATAAGAAAAGAGGCTATTAACATACGTCTATTTGGCAAATAAGTAAAACGCTGCTGCCATCAACCAGGTCAGACATTCCTGGAGGGCGGCGGCGTTAAAATAGGGGAAGGGGGCGTAGTAAAGGAGGGGGGACATGTGAGGCGGGCGGGGCCACAGCGACGCGATCGCGTCATGCGCGCACTGCCCACATCCCTGCAATGCACCTCAATAGGGGCGGCAAAAGGTGAAAGATATTGGATTGCTCGGCCGTGTCGGCGTTATGAAACAGAAGACGTCATGGCGCCGAGTGCCTCTTTTCTTATACAAGCTCATTTGAAATCCCTCTTTCCCTTACTTGGCATCAGATTGTTAAACTACGTTTTCCTCATTGTCATTTCAGCTTCCCAATTGCTGTGCTCTTCGCTGAGCCCCTGGCCAACCTAGACTTCACTCCCTATTTGATACAGACAGCGCGGTGACGTGGCGATGACGTTGACGCCGCCACGTCACCGAACCAGGAAGTAAAATACTTCCACGCATGCGTCAATTCCATGTGGGAGATTTCGGTCCGCTGGTTAGGGGTACTAACTAGCGGACATATCCGACAGACGGCTTTTCAGCAGACAAGTTTTAAAGCATGCTTTAAAACTTTTGTCTGCTGGAAACCTGTCTGCTAGCCCGTACACACGATCGGATATGTCCGCTGAAACTGGTCTGCGGACCAGTTTCAGCAGATACCTGTATATTCGATCATGTGTACGCGGCCTTAGGGGTGTACTCACTTTTGCCAGTGGTTTATTAATGAGTTATTTTGAGGGGACAGCAAATATACACTGTTATACAAGCTGTACACTCACTACATTGTAGGAAAGTGTAATTTATTGAGTGTTGTCAAATCAAAAGATATAATAAAATGTTTACATAAATGTGAGGGGTGTACTCGCTTTTGTGAGATACTGTCTAAGTAGTGGTATGGCCTTACTGATTCTGTTTGCAGATTCTGACATGGTTATTTGAACATCTCACTAAATTCTGCTATGGGTTTACGTCTGTAGATTTTATCTTGATGTTGGTACAGTGTCAGTAAATTCTGTGATGGCTTAAAGGAACACTAAAGTCAAACATTTTTTTTTTTTTAAATAACAAACATGTTAAAATTACCTCCACTGTGCAGCTCGTTTTGCACAGAGTGTCCTCTAACCCTGTCTTCTGGGGTCCCTCGGCGGCGGCGGCTGTCTCAGGTCCTGCTCGCAAAAGCATTCCACCTTAATGCGAGGGAGCTCGCACGGTTGAAAGCTTTTTCGAGCGCACTTCCGTGATACAGAGGCGGCCATAGCCGCCGACTGTATCACTCGGCCCCCGCCCCCCCCGGCATGCCGCGTCATCCGCCCAGCCTAGCCAATCAAAGGCCAGGCTGGGAACCGAAGAGGATGCCGTGGACGCGCCCGGCTATTTCGAACGGTCAGGTAAGTAAAACGGGGGCTGGGGGGGGACCATCGGTTTTTTCACCTTAATGCTTAGAATGCATTAAGGTGAAAAAACATTTACCTTTATAACCCCTTTAATTGAATTTGTGTGTAGATTTTGATATAGTCTTATTGTACATGAGTTCTGAGATGGTAGTATTGTACATCAGTCGATTGTGGTATGGCCACGTTGTGCATGTTTGTAGATTCTGAAACGGTCATATAATACATACTGCATCCAAACCCTATCAAGACAAACAAGTGCAGTGTGTGATCAAGTCTTTGATACATTTTCAATAATATCACTCTACTAGTAAAACATTTAAAAAAAAAATCAGATTTAAAGGGTCACTAAAGGAATTTTTTTTTTAGCTAAATAGTTTCCTTTACCCTACTGCAGTCCTGGTTTCATGTCCTCATTGTTCGTTTTTGCTATGATGTTGCTGTAATTCTTTTCTGTTCTGGACACTTCCTAGTTGTCTCTTTCCTGATGAAAAAAGTCATGGGAGCTTTCTCTCTGTGGTCACTTATCAAGGAGGTGTGATAACTGAGTGAGTGAGTGAAAACCATTCCTTCGGTAAGGAAACCCTTTACCTCAGAAGAGATGAGTTTTAATCATTCTCCTGAAGGCCAAGTGGTCCGACTCCAGTCGGATGGTGGTTGGTAGTGCATTCCACAGTCGAGGTCCTTGCACAGCAAATCTCCGATCTCCTTTGGATTTGTATCTTGCCTTGGGTATTTGCAGTAGGTTTTGATTTGTCGATCGCAGAATGCGATATGGGTTGTGGGCTTTTATTTTTTCGCATAGATATTGGGGACCGTTTCCTTGAATACACTTATGTGTTAGGCAGAGTGCCTTAAAAGTGATTCTGTCTTTTACTGGTAGCCAGTGAAGAGATCTCAGCAAAAGGGAGATTGACTCCCATGTTTTTTTGCCAGTCACTAATCTAGCAGCCGTATTTTGAACGACTTTCAGACGAGTGATTTGGTATTTGGGGAGTCCTAAATAGAGGGCATTTGCATAGTCAAGTCTGGAATTGATGATTGTTCCCCCCACGACTGCAATGTCCTTTTTAGGGATAGAGGGGGTGAGTCGGCGTAGTAGGCGCAGCAGATGATGGGATCCGCTGACTACCGACCCTATTTGTGCATCCATTGTCATTTAGGAGTCGAAAATGACTCTGAGACTTTTGACTTTGGTGCTAGGGGTGATAGTTTTACCCAGAATGGGCGGTGGGGTCCAAGTTGAGGTGGGGTGGCTTTTTCGGTTTGCGTGAAACAGGAGAAGCTCTGTTTTCGAACCATTGAGTTTAAGATAACTGTGTGTCTTTAACCCCTCAGAACCAATCACTTTCATTTTAAAAAACATCACTGCCCTCTATTGGCTCTGTGTCTCTGTACATCACAGAAGCATGCAAACAAAGAATAAGTGTAGCGCTAAAATTAAAGTTAAAGGCTAATACTTAATATAGTCCTTTTAACAAATGAAATGTCCAAAATGTGAAAAAAAGTTCATATTGTCGATCCAAAACTTTTCAATCACCCCAAGTAGTGACTCAATAAATAACAAGGTGAGTGTTAGAGGATCCGCCACCAGTGTAGTGAAACATAAGAGGCTTACCGGAAGACAAGGATCTGAGTAAGCATATACTCATCAGATCAAATAAGGCTTCAAACGATATCCGGAAATCGGGATATAGTTATAGATGTTATATATTCAAGATGAGACTCCTGGAATATCCATATAGATGGTACGTTGAATCCATGGAAACCATTGAATTGGTTATAGATGTGTAAACTCAAGTAAAGTGATTACCATGAATGGTAATGATTAAATTGCCAAAAAAAAGAAAATAAAAAGTGCACATAGCGTGATTCTGTATAACAAGGTTCTCCAATTTTAATAAAAAATAATTGCACTTACATTTATGTAGGATACAACAAGCGCTTAGTATAATATAGCAGTGGGGTCAGTGGGGTCTCCCGACGCGTTTCGTTCCCTTAGAACGTCATCTGGGGCACTGACACACTGCTGAAAGACCCTCTTTATATACAAAATACCCCCATACCTTAATTATGGCTCAATTGTGCGGAGAAAAGATTCGCAATGCTGACTTCCGGTTTGTGACTACCGTCATCGTGGGCGTGAGTTCCAAGCCTCGTTCTGAAAGGACTAGTTGGAACTCAGCGCCTATATCAAATCCGCTGAATGCGCCTCAAGCCTCGGCAACGTCCGCAAAGTCGATAGACACGCTAGACATTGCGGGCGCGGCCAGGACGTGACGTGATGCGTTCCAAACCGGCCACGAGGTTGGAACGCATCCTCCATACTAACCAGGATATAACGTCATGCGTTCCAAAGTAACCAGGAAATTGGAACGCAACGTGCACAGTAGCACAGGAACCATGCCAATGCAAATGCATGCTATGACCGGATCGTTGCTACCGCGAAAACAAAACAAAAAACATGTCAAAAAACAGAAGTATGATGGACCATCATCTGATATTAACATGTTATTCACCTGAACTTGATTTTGGATTAACAAATAATTGCCTGGTTGGAAAAAAGGAGGGTTTTTTTTCCCATAAAAATACTAATATAAAACATGTATAGACAATTAATAATGAATCAATTTTAACTATAATTGTAATCAATTGTGAGTTCAATATAAATGAAAATAAAAATATAAAAAAGATTAAATGACATAATTAAAATTTAAAATTAATATTATAATTAAAATTAAAATGACCTGAATACAGAGGCTAGGATATAGGAGCCATAATTGGATATGGTGTATTTAGGGAAATCTAGGATGCATTAATAAAGGCATTTATATCCCATTCTACATTCAACCCGTAGGGTACATATGTTTGAAGTTCATAAATCCAATAGGTCTCTAACCTCGATACACCCCTAGTCTTAGCCCCACCTCTCCAGGGTGGTACATATTTGTCGATGATAAGAAACTCTGTGCGGATTGCGAGAATGGCATTCCCTGTAGTGCCGTGGCACGGTGTGTTTGGTGCCACCGCTAAAGATTTTGCCTAGATGTTCACCCACCCGTACAGAAAACGATCTAATAGTACGGCCCACATACTGTTTCCCGCACGGGCAGGTAATTAAATAAACAATATGCATAGTGGCGCATGTGCAAAAACTCTTGATCGGATATACTTTCCCAGTGCTACGTGACTGGAACTCCAAAGACTTAGTTCTTCCCCTGGAATTCACAGCACAGACACTACACTTTTTGCATGGGTAGTACCCCTTCATGTCTTGGAAGAAAAGGGGCCGAACAGGAGCATGAAAAAGCATGCAAAAATGAAACTGAAACTGCAGGTACATTATATGATTGCTTCATATCTATTTTTAATCCTTTTTAAAAGGAATCAGTTAACTATTATGTCTCTACACGGTCATTTCAGCAAAAAAAAATGTTTTCCTTTACAACTCCTTTAAATGTAAATTAGGATAATAAACTAGTATGACAGAGAGAACAAATAATAGTTTACTACTGTAGCAGTAAAATCAAAAGCAAAGTCTTCAAGGTATGTTTGAGTCACTGCTTGCAAAAAAGACCCAAGGAATATAATTGCTTAGAAGATTTACAGGCCATAGGCTGTAGAGATGGTACTAAGAAGTATGAATATAAACCTTACATTACTTTTTTTTTTTTTAATAATAAACATGGTATACTTACCTTCTCTATGAAATTGGTTTGCACAGAGCAGCCCCGATCCTCCTCTTCTGGGATCCCTGCTGGCACTCCTGGCTCCTCCTCTTCCCCTTTTCCAAATGTATAATGTGGTTACATGGATTACATGCATGCAATAAACTACTACAGAAACATTTTTATTAGTTCGAGATTATAAAAATTGTAAGAAGCATTCATTTAATATGTAGTTCCATTCCCCTAAGGCTTTTGCAGTGTCCATGGTGTCATTGTATGATAAATGATGATCTGTTGCTATAACAATTAGAGTGCAGCAATTCTTGCACTTGTAATGTGATAATATGTTATTGGGATATAAAGCACTGTCCATGGTCCTGAAACCCGAAAAAAGGCTTTCTTCTCCCTTTTATTGCACAGATAAAATTAAAGAGGAAGTAAACCCTCTTTTTTTCTCTGAGAAAAAAACCCTGCAAGAGAAAGGCATAATGAGCTAGTATTCATAGCATACTAGCTCATTATGAATGACTTACCTAAGATCGAAGCCCCCGAAACGCTCATTGTTCCCCGTGGATGCGCGAGTTTCCAGAATTATCCCATTGATAAAGCCGTCACGCTCAGTGCGCCTTCGCCGTTGTCTACGTCGTGCGCTGCAGTCTTTTCTGCAAATATCTCCTTAACTGTGTAGGTTTAGGAGATATGTCTTGCACCTACAGGTAAGCCTTACTCTAGGCTTACCTGTAGGTGCAAGTGGTCAGAGATGGTTTACAACCACTTTAAGCTCTAGGCAAAAAAGAAGATGGGCTCTGCATTAGGTTCATTTGGCAGCCTATTCCCTGTTTTGCCCTGAGTGTCTTATACTGCAGAAGTTTCTGGGAGAAGCTTCTTCCACATTATAACAATATGTAAATCGAAGGCAGGGCGAGCAGATCACAATGCGGAGAATGCAATCATCTCATTAAATAAAACACAGACTCACTTAAAGGACAATGTTATCTTTCTTCTGCAAAACAGATTAATCCCTTTACTCTCCATGTAATAGAGATGAATAGAAGACATACTTGTAGTCCAAATTAGGAGTGCAGGTTGGGTGACTACCATGGCTCCCTTCAAAGATACAGTGGTGAATTCAGAGTAGCCACACAGGGGCAGAAAATGGGTTACTGTTAGAAAATAAAATATGTAGCCACTAAATAGGTTGTATAAGGACTAGTAAGCTATAATAAATTACATACTTGTTATTGGGCTTAGGTAGGATATACCTGTATTCTGAGATGAACAGTAGTAAAGATGTTTTCTCTAGTACATACTGTACATACTGCATTTAATAAGCAATAATGTATTAAATATTTGTTTTTTACATGGTTTACAATCAGTTTCTCTGTTTTAATTTATTTTTCTGCAGTAAATAATAAATAGTTAATGCACTTGAATGATCATACACATACAGAAGATTAATGGACTGAATATCAAGTGGAAATGTGGGGGTGGATCATTTCTTCCAGAGTAAAACAGAAAATTGCATGTTGCAGCTGTTTACGGTAAAACTGCCATGCTGTACCATAAATCAATTAAATGCCAGATCTAGTACAGAATCTAATTCTGCATAGTGGAAGTATATTGACACATATGGAGAAAAACATATTAAACATTGTAATAAACAAAAAAACAGTTAACAGGCACTTCAAAAATGTAATTATTTAAAACCTTAAAGCGGAAGTTCACTCAAAAATCAAGCAAGCGTATTTGATTGACGGGCTTGGATAATGTGTCATGCCTGCTGAAAATAGCCGAGGCGACACTCGGCTGTTTACGGCGCTATTTGGCGCCTGCACCTGCCTTGTAGAGCTGACTGTGCAGGCGCCGTAAATTGCCGAGCGTCACTTCAGCAATTTTCGGAAGCCGTGACGCGCTATCCAAGCCCGTCAATCAACTACACTTGCCTTCGGGAATGCCTATACCAGGAAGTAATCACCGCTTGGAGCCAGATAAGAAACCCGGCTAAAACGATAAGTACAACAACAAAAAAAAAAAAGACCAGTATACTGCAGATGTCAGCAGTATGCTGGATCTAATTGCAGAAAGTTGATTTTTGGGCGAACCCCCGCTTTAAAATAATGTCTGGTTTGACAACTGCAAGCTGGGAGTTTTCACCTATGCAGTTCAAACCACAATATATTTCAAGAAAGTTATTTTATTTTATTCTATATTTGTACATCATTGCATTAGTCACAATTAACTGCAATGTTTCAGACCCTCAGTGGATTCATTTATCAAAGAAGTATGACATGGTGCCATCCTTTGGCTGCATTGGTAGCCAGCAGGTCCAGTTCTGCTTTGGGGTGCAATGAAGATATCCTAACAGATCTACTGCTGATGACATGACGATTTTGCCAGTATCTGTGATGTCTTAGCTGAACCATGACAAATATTCCTTTAGGACCCTTTCACATGTGCAAAAACGGGACATATATTGGTCCCTATGTGATTGCGGGTGTCAGCGGATGAACATCCGCTGACACCCGTAATCATCCGCCTCCGCAAAGATCCGCTTTTGCGGACGGAAGAAAACATTATTTTTTCTATTGTCTGCAGAGCGGTTCAGATGAACACGGAACACGGTCCATGTTCATCCGATCCCCCATAGGGGAGAGCGGGGAAAAAACAGGGTGGTCTCTGCACAGTGTGCAGGGACCGCCCTGTCAGCTGACAGCTCAGCAGGGATTTACAGAGGATCCCCACTGAGCAGATAGACACACACGGGGCGGATCAATACTGAAGGGCCCTTAAAGTCTTACCTCCAGTCTTGCACAGTTGTACAGGCTCCTCTCCTGTACTGAAATTACTTCTCACAGTGTGCATTAAAAGCTGCAGCAATCAGAAAGTGCTCTCCTCATTTTCTGTCTGGAGGATGTGCAGCATCACCCAGCCCCTTATGCCCTGTACACACGCTCGGGATTCCCAATGGCAAAAGGTCTGTCGGGAAATTCCGAGTGGAAAACCAAGAACCTACTCTCTACTTTTTCCCCTGTACACACGTTCGGTTTTCCTGTCGGAAAAACTCATATGAGAGTTTTTCCTCAGGAATCCCAACCGTGTGTATCCTCCATCTGTCTTTTTCCCCACAGGAAAACTGCCAAAAATGTCAGTTTCCGCTGGGAAAAGGTAAGCCGGGAATCGCAACGGGAAAAAAGAGAGATAGTTTTTTTTTTTTGCCGGCGGAAATACTGTGAAGGAGCATACACATGGCCGGGATTCCCGGCCAAAAGCTCTTCTGGCAGTTTTTCCGGTCGAAAAACACGGTTGTGTGTACCGGGCATTACTCTCCAGCCTCATTGTCCCTTGCACACCCCTTTTATTCATTGGATTTTAGTTCAATCATGGAGGCCTAGCCGCACATGGGGACATTACCTAGTGCAGTGTTTCTTTTTCAGTCACGGCACCCTTTAAAACTGTGGACAGTCTTAAGGGCACCCCATTCTAAAATCTAAAAAACTATTTTGATAGCTTTTCATAATGCAGCAACATCTACATGTAGGACACCCAAGGTTAGAGGTGATTTTTTCTTCCACAGCAAACACACTTTTAGTTCATTCTGATTTTATTATGTTATAACAATACATTATAGAATATAATACAGACATTGATGTGTTCAGATAAGTAATATAGTTATTTCATCTAATCAATTTCTGATATATTTTTGTTTCCATATATTGTTCAAAAAGACTATACAAAACCGGACTGGACAAGACAAGACTAGACATGACAAGACAGGTCAAGACAAACAAAACTGGACTAGACAAGACAAGACAAGACAACATACCCAAATACAAAAAAAAAAAAAAAAAAAAATATATATACAAAAATACAAAAAAAAAAAATTAGGGCAAGGTTAAGGATTGGTAGCAACAACCCCCACCACTCACCACTAATTTGTTCTGTTCCTACAAGTAATTTCTAAATTCTTGTTGTTTCTCTATATACTCTCCAGTGGACCCAAGTCTGAAGGTGTTCCTCATATGTATCCAATTCAAGTGCTAAAAGTGATTCCATCTTTTCTATACCATCCATTTCACTGGCCCATTCCTTAACTGATGGAGTTTGTATTGAGCGCCAGTGCCGTGGTATAACTAATCTTGCTGCTGTCAACCAGTGTCTCAAAAGACCCCTTTTAATATTCTTATATGATCCTGGTAGTATTGATAGCAAAGTGATTTGTGGTATATTTAATATTGGTTCCCCAGTAACTAAAGTGTATAGCTGCATAATTTTTTCCCAGAAATTTAAGATTGGGGGACATTCCCACCAAATGTGTAGCAATGAACCTTTAAATATATGGCATCGCCAACATATATCTGATTTATCTGGGTATATACGCTTTAATGATATTGGGCTCCAATACCACCTGGAAAGAAGTTTGTAATTTGTCTCTTGTGCTTTAATTGTTAGTGACATACAATGTGTTAAATTAAATGCTTTCTTCCACTCTGCATCTTCAATTTGAACATTTAACTCATTCGCCCATTTCCTTATGTATTCAGGAAGTTCAGGGTGTTTTTTTATAGCTAATATCTTATAGATTGAAGATAAGACATGTTTTGGTTTTGAGTCTTGTAGCAATAGAAGTTCAAACTGAGTTGTGTCTCTATACAAAAATGTATTTGAGGGAAGAGAGGACAAGAAAGATAATAGTTGCCGATATTCCAACCATTGCGTAAGTGAGGGCTTCGATGTAAAGATTAGGTTTAGTATAGGTGGAAATGCTGCCTGGCAAGTAATCTGGCACACTCTACGATGAGATTCTTTGTTCCAAATGAGGAAATCTTTACGTTTTAAAGCCGGCGGAAATCGTGGGTTACCAAATAAAGGTGTCATAGGTCCCACTAATGAGGAAAGTTCTAATTGTAGAATTGTTTTGGTCCAAATTTTTAATAGGTGGGATGTTAGGGAGGGCATAGTAGAAGATAAATCTCGATAGATATCACTATTCTCAAGGTCTAACCAAGGGAGGGCGGTAAGATCAAATTGATTTAGCCATTGCTCTATTAGTACCCATTGTTTAGTATTGGAGGAGTGGAACCAGTTCACTATCCTTGTTAATACTGCCGCTACATAATAATGCAAACACACTTTTGCACACTGGTACTGGCTAGTATTTCAAAGTTTCTCTTCTCCCTCAATTTCTCTCCATCAATCAGCTAATGTCACCCCAGTGCTGAGGAAAGGGACACAGGAGGGTCAAGCATGGATGCTGTGGAGGCAACAGAGATCCTCCTTATCAACCGATGATGTCATTGGTTGTTAGGATGCCAGTGTATAGAAAGTCATAATGTTGCATAATGACAACCTGTGGCTTTGTGTAACTAAAAGGCAGGCTTCATCCACCTGCCGGCTTGTATACAGTTTTTGATCAATTTTATAGGCATTTTACCAAGGCACCCCTGAAGAAACCTCAAGGCACCTCAGGGACGCCACCCTTTGGGCTGCTTTTGCTGATTTTGTGTTAGTAAAAGACGATTCGCGTTTTTCTGTCTGTTACAGCGTGATGAATGTGCTTACTCCATTATGAACGCTAGTTTTACCAGAACGAGCACGCCCATCTCTTAACTTGCTTCTGAGCATGCGCTGGTTTTTCACGTCGGTTAAGCCCACACACGATCATTTTTTACAACCCGAAAAACGACATTGTTTAAAACGTCGTTAAAAAATGGAGCATGTTGGAATTTTTTTTTGTCGTTTTTCTGAATCCGAAAAATGCTGTGAAGCCCACACACATGATCGTTTTAAATGACATTTTTTTAAAACGTTGTTTTGTACAAGCCGAAAAACAATTGCGTGTACGCGGCATTAGACAGGGTGATGTGTGTAGCTACATAAAGCACCAAGCTGGCTCCTTTTACCAGCCATAAACTGACTGCTTTGCATAGCATAGCATGGAGACCCAATGATAATGTCAGTGTGCCTAAAATAAAGCATTAAACAGAAATGGAAGGTTGTATTTATACATCTTATTAGCAGGTCGATTAGGTGGAAAAGGAGAAACCAGGGATGGCAAACTATACCTAGGTTCAACTTCTGCTTTAATGTCTACTACCACTGTATATCTAGATAAAAGAAAAAAGGAGCCTAAAAACACCTATATGAAGCACTAAAATCTACATATTATAATTTCAATACAAATCCAGAAATCATTGGGCAACATTCCATGTGGCCAGCTATACATCTGGAGCCACTGGTTTGTAGCACTGATATTAATTCTCACTTAATTACAGTAGTTTAGGGCTTTTTTCTGCTATCAGTGCAAGTTATGGAAAACATGACTATGTGACATTGAGTTTAGGGGTATCTAACTAGAATAATTAGGCAGTCTATGGCAAGGTAGACCAAAAATAAAGTTGTTTCACTGAAAAGCCACTGATCCATCAGTGAGGTAAGACTGTCGTAATATTGTATAATCTATCCTAGCAAGCTCCATGTTCAACATTCGGGAATTATTAAGTGCTTTTGACACTCAACAAGTGATTATTTTTTTTTTTATGTTGCACTGTATTTGCGCAGCAGTCTTTTTAAATGCATTTTTTCGGGAAAAAAATAATTTAATGAATTAAAAAAAAAATAGGCAGTAAAGTTAGCCCATTTTTCTTTTATATATATATATATATATATATATATATATATATATATATATATATATATATATATATAAACATATTTTTTGCAACAACCGCCATTTTATTCTCTAGGCCAAGGTCTTTACTAAAAAATTATATAATCTTTGGGGGTTCTAAGTAATTTTCTAGACATTTTTTTGTCACTTTGGGTGAAGCACATTTTTTTTCAAGATTTGAAGCACTTTAGGAGGCACTGTGTTGGAGTTTACATAAGAAGACCCGATATAACATATTGCTATATATAAATTTCACACATAATTTGTCTTGATTTTTAACTCTGAGGCCGCGTACACACGATCGAACATGTCCGCTGAAACTGGTCCGCAGACCAGTTTCAGCGGACATGTTCGATCGTGTGTACGGCCTATCGGACCATTTTCCAGCGGACAAAAGTTTCAAAACATGCTTAGAAACCTGTCCGCTGGAAACCTGTCCGTCGGACATGTTCGATGCTTAGTACACGAAATCATCGGACCAAAATCCCGCGCATGCTCAGAATCAAGTCGACGCATGCTTGGAAGCATTGAACTTCATTTTTTCATCACGTCGTTGTGTTCTATGTCACCGCGTTCTGGTGTGAGGGGATTTTGGTCCGATGGTGTGTACGCACATCAGACCAACAGACCACTTCAGCCTGGTCCGATGAAAACGGTCCGTCGGACATGTTTCCTCAGACATGTCTGATCGTGTGTACGTGGCCTGACACATATATTTGTTTGAATCGATGACACAATTTAATATGCACTTTATTTATTTCGTTATTGTTTTTTTATCTTTTTATAAGTTCTATTTGCGCCCTTATCAATATATCTCACAGATGGGAAAGTATGCCTTTATGAAGAACTTTAAATTCAGTTTCCTGCCACAGTTAATTGAAAATGACAAGTCTGGTTTGTATTAACCATTTAGCAATTTACTTGAGGTTGGAAAGTCCTTGTCCAACACTGGGGTTGTTTTATTAAAGGCTGTTCACTTTGCAAGGAAAGTTGCAACTCTCAATGGAATTGTTCCCCTAGTTAATGTGGTGAAGTTTCACTTTGTATTAAAAACCTAACCACACGCAAGAAAAAAAAAAGTATTTAGACATGCACACGATTGGATATTGGAAATCAGTAGAGCATAACCACATTCACTAAGTTCCAGGGCACATTTCCTTGCAAAGTGCAACTCTCCTTGGCTTTAATAAATTAACCTCATTACATTTTCATCATATAAAGAGAAAATAAAGCAAATGGAAATAAACAATACTGGCAATGCATAATGTATGAAGACATCTGGACATATGGCCAAATCTAACTTTTCTTAGTCATTTAGCAGTATGTTAGTTCCAAGAATCTAAATTTGTATGGATGTGAAGGGCTATAATATGTGAGGGGATTATTTTATTCTAAAAATTAGCTTGGGATACTTTGAAATGCCTATTGAGGATCCCCCTGCATTTGAATTTTGATGTACAGTAGAGACAATTTCTAGACATTTATCAGTTATTGTCAATAAATGCTTCAAGTTTTTGGGGTCTCAAATTATCATTTTTTTATGTTCTATATAGTACCACTCTGTTCTACAGAATGCTTTACCTCAGCCCCTACCCCAATAGAGTTTACATTTGAACATACAGTTCATCTAAAGATGGCCAAACACCAATGCAATTTAGTTTGAATGTTCATAAAGAAATGTTAAGCATTTCCCACTTGGCCTATTGTAAAACTCCTATCCTGAGTGGAGTCTGCTAGGGAGGCACGCAGCAGTGTGATCTATCATCCGCTGTGTGCATAGGACACAGTGAAAGACCCCAGTACCATGTGATCGCTGTGACCAATCACAGCGATCATATGTCAATAGTACATAATGGCTTTCATTCATAGCCATTCTTTGGGGCTCATTTACTAAAGGCAACTGGTCTGTGCACTGCTCTAGATCTGAGGGGAAGCTCTAAAATGGGGGGAAACTTTGCTAATTTCTATCATCCAATCAGGTGCAAACAAATATGCTGTTTTTTTTTTATTTTCACTGCATGTTCCCCTCAGATCTAGAAATACTGCACTTGCAATGCACTTGCAAATCAACCCTGTTGGGTCTTATGGTGATCTTTGTGATTAGTCACAGTGATCACACGATATAGGGGCAATTTTTTTTTTTGGTGTGACATTGCTGAAAGCTGGTATTTGGTCTGAGCAGGAAGGGGGTGAATGTGTCCAGAATTAAGGTGGTAAAAAAATTATTTTGTAGAACATTTGATTTTGCTATCATTGTTTCAACTACTTTCGTTTTAAAGCTCAAATGGAATGTTAGGCATATTAGAAAGATGTTGTTTGTGCTCAGGACATGCATATGATCATAGAACGGGTCAGAATGATTAAAACAAACCCATAATTACCCCAAATAACAGAAATTATTATTTATCATCTAATCTGTACAAACCCAGATTCGTTTTGGGTGATCATGACACAAGTCATAGATAGAAGATCCTAGAATTTTAGTATTCTTTCCTCTGAAAAAAATACCATATGATCGGTATCCAATTTTTAACCCAAATACATTATAGCAAGATTTCTAACATTGAACCACCCTTTTTATATGGAATATATATTCCAACATGAAAACTCTCAAACATAAAGTTAGGACTGCATTTAACAGAGACGCCTTAGCAAGGCAATACAGCTTCCACATATACAATATTTACAAATATGTGCAAGTAAAACCTCAGCTTGTAATGTAAATTGTTGGACGATGTCACTTGGTTTTAATTGCAGACTAGTTGGTAAATGTGTTTGGAAATAGTTTTGTTTGTGCTGTGCATGCCTTCCATGTCCACCTTACTTCTTGTATAGTGAGCCACCTTGTTGCAAATATACAAAATAATTATATATTGGAATTTTTAGGAACAACACATTTTAGTAATAAAAAATCCTTCAAAATAATATCAATACTGTTGGATTTGAATTTAGTTCTACCATGATGGTCTTTATATACATAAATCAAGCCAATGTTTCTAGTACAGAATAAAAATTGAAGGTTCATAATTTTTAATCCATTCAAATGAGATCTTACTTAATATGCCCACCCATCACAGCTTGCAGTTTATACACATGGTGAATGGGAAGTCTTCAAAGAATGAACCTTAAACAGATTTAATTAAAGCAAAAATGAGACCTGCCACTCTGCAACATGCTCGGTCATGAAATGGTATATTGTAAGATAACACGGGGAAGAGAAGAATCCCGCTGCTCTGGTAAATACTTCATGCAGGGTTTTGGCTGTGATTGATCATGCTACGCTACATTTAAATACACAATATTTACCATCAAAAAGTTTACTTTGATATTGTCAGATTCATTTTCTGAATGCCTTGTTCCGCCTTAAATAGCAACCAAAAGTTGCACAATTAAGACATCTAAAATGCAATTGGTGAGATTGTACAATCTCAGTTTGTGAGAAGCCAATCCATAGTTTGGTGGAGGATAGATCACTTTTTCTTTGGACACGTTTTCAACTGATTTTGGAATTTGGCACAGAGCACAGGTGTTTGTCATCTCATGTGTTAAACATTTGGGGACTGTATTGCTATAATATTTATTTCATTTTATTTGGTTAATATTTTTGATCTAAATGCATAATTTTGATGTAATTCTTTTTTGATGTTCACTATCAATATCATTACTGTTTTACTGATACCGAGGGGCTTGAGAGTGCTATATAGTGCCCTCTAGTGGCCATCAACATCCTTGTTTTTGGTATATTAGTGATTTATATATACCAGCATATATCACCTATATATTTTTGTATGTTTTGTCATTCAAACACTTGTTTCACATGGTTTAGAGGTAGCGCGATTTATATTTTTCTCACAATTTGTTTTTGTATTATTTTTACAAGGTAATCGCAGCTCTCGGATTGAATAGACTGTGACTACGTGCACTTACCTTAACGCCACCCTTTGGGCAACTTCTGCTATTGTTGTCCGATCTTTAGCATTGGTTTTGAGCATGCGTGTTTGTACTTTGGACATTAGTCCGATGGACTTGTGTATACACAGTCGGATTATCCTCCATCGGACATTTGTTGCCAGAAAGTTTAAGAGTATTCACACTAAACATTTGTCTGTTGAAAAACCAAAAACAATTGTCCAATGAAGCATACACACAGTTGGATTGTCCGATAAAACATGTCCGTCAGACCGTTGTTGTCAAATAGTCTGGCGTAAGGGCTTTATCAGTCACATAGAGGCCAGGCGTTGTCTTAGATCTAATGTAGAATGGTGCTCTAGTTAAAGTAAAGTGTTTGTACAGGATTGTCCATAGCCGCCGAATGAGTCCGCCCCGCCCTCCACGGCAGCAATGGCTGCACTGCTATCAATCTATCCAATCAAGAGCCGGGACCCTGTGGAGAGAGGGTGGTGCATCCCCGCCGAGCGAAATTCAGAGCTCGCTGCAAGGTGTTTTTTCACTTTAATGCATAGAGGTAAAAAAAACACAAGGGTTTACCCCTTTAAGCCTTTAAGCCTTCTCATGCATGTATTAAATGCACAAATGCAACAGTGTTCAAATGCAAAAGGGCTGTGTTTGACCTGCCTAGCCTGCACTTCAAATGCCTCTCAATGGGACCTGCTGTGTCCAAAGAAACACAATGCAAACACAAGTTTTTCTCTTGGTTAAACTCGGTGGACTTGTAGTCTTTTTTTAACTAACTCCATACAAGCATATTTTGTTAACCTAAGTAACCCTAAGTAACTGTGCAACAAAACTGGCCAAATGTAACCTGTGAGCTGCCATCTAGACTATTCTACTGTAGCCAACGGAAATTTGCTGACCTGCTTTGATGTGGATTTTAAAAGCAGCATAACAAGATCTGTGTCCTTAAGCCCTTATTTAAGACACATTTTTGCTAAAGGAAGCTTGTGCTGCTAGAACATGGTGACTGACTACTATCACTTGCTTCTGACAATGATAGTTGATTGGCACTGCAGTAATGCTGCTCCTCCGACTTCAGTACATTCTGAGCATCTGATCTAAAATAAGCATGTGCGTAGCAAGTGAAGTCAAAGCTTCTGATCTGCATACTTGTTCTTGGTCAGTAATTCAGTGAATTTAAAGCTAAACAATGGCAGCCAGGCCTGATCCGGAATTGAAGCCGGGAGAGTAAGCAGGATTGCCAGGCAAATTTCAAGTGGAGGTTCACCCAGTCCAGCAAGAATCATAGCCAGAAGCCGAGGGATGAAACAGCGCTAACGAGGTATGTACGAAAAAAACAGCATACCCGCAGTGTAATCAGTCGGCTCAATGTATTGTCAGAATTTTTTTTTAGGGTGAACCTCCACTTTCATAAGAACATTCACAGTGGCAGCAATGGCAGCAATGTTTTTATAAGCACAGATTACTATTAATAATATATTTTTTTTTTTGACAGATCAAAATCTGTTTTAGGCCTAGTTTCCACTAGTGCGAATTGTCAAGTGACTTGGAGCTGCAAAGTCACATGACACGTCAGACCCCATGATTTCCAATGAGTAACTTTAATATCTGTGAGACTTCAAGTCGCAACTTCAAAGCAGTCCCTACACTACTTTGGTCCCACTTGAGGACCTCAAGAATACACAGGAATTGTTTCAAGTTGCATCAAAATCACAGCAAAATCGAACGACTTTCAGGTCACAATAGTGGAAACATAGAAAATCCAATACATGAAAATCCAATACATGCATACCTTGCTGTCACTGAGATGATACATTATTTTGGTTATGACATAGCTTTAATGCATGCAAAATAATTCTTCATTATAGTAGGTTAATGGATATTAAAGACAAATATTAGACCCCTTTCACACTGAAGCAGTTTTCATGCCTTTTAGTGCTAAAAATAGGATGGGCTGCTTACATTTATCCAGTTTCTTGACATTATTCATTCTGAATATAAGGGAGGACATTCGACCACTTTTATCAGGGGTCGAATCAGGGGTCACACACCTCATGGTAAGCGCGGTGTGAAATCTCTAGCTGGTGACACCTCTGACACCACTTTCAGGGTTTCATCTTGAGTGCTCTGAAGTACCTATGTGGAATTGCTGTCTACGTGGACTTTATTGGATTTATTATCAATTTTCATTTATTAATTATCACTGCACTATTGATTTTCTATTTATGATTGTGCAAAGCTGATGTCACTACTTATTATTTTGTATTCACTTTTAACACAGATTTTTTTATACACATATATGTTACACTTTTTCATTACTTATCTGAAGCTAGGTCCACTTTAAAATATCATGTACCAGTTAACTTTATATTTACATTAATATTGTACAGTAGATTCTCAAATAACCATTTTATGCATAGATCACTTTTTATACTAAAATATTCCGTGTGTCTATTACTACAAGACCTCTAGCTAGCAAATTAAAGTTTAATCAAAAAGATTTTGCCAATTCTAGTTCTGTGTAGTAAAATAATAATTTCCTCTTGCATGATGATTACCATTCTGCTCCCACTGGATGCATTATCTGAACAATCTCTTCATAAAAGTTACAAGGAAAGGATAATGCTAAGGGTGACCAAAGATGTCCTGATTAGGATAAACCAAGGGAGTCGCCACCAAACTCTGCAAGGATCTACTATTTTGTTACTTGGGTGACAAACAATAGCAGTGCACACACAGCTGCTAACATCTTTTATAAAAAAATAAAAAAATAAACATTTTTAGAAAAGGTTTGAGCTGGATGCTTCAATGTTATTTTTATAATTTTATTTCCATAAGGAATCTCTGTGCTGCCTATTTCTTATCTTATCTTCACAAGGGATGCTTGGATTGGACCCCTTAGAACTATACTTTTTTGCTTTGCTTTATGCATTACTAACCAGTTGGCATTACAACAACTGGCTACATTCTATATTAGCTATTTTGTTTTACTTTTTTGTGAAACTCACCTTGACTTTACTTAGATGTGTTTTATGCTTCATATACCTGCTGCAGGTAAATGGTGGTTTAGAAGCAGTTCCCCTATATATGTGAGGCTCTTCCATACATTACCTCCCCCCATATATTTTTTATAATAAGTCTGTAACATAACAAAATGTGGAAAAAGTGAAAGCACTGTGAATACTTTCCTGATGCACTAAGTGTGCTAGGTCAATGTTCTGAGGTAACATTGGCATTGCAACACACTAAGCATGTAACATGTGATAACATGTATTGCAATAACGCTCAAAAGTGTGATTCAATGCTTAAGCATGGCAGTTCACATAACAATCTAGTTATCACCTATTTATGCACAGCACTGGAACACTTACCAGCCAGTCAGCAAAATAAAAAAAGTTTACAATTTTTAAACAGTTTGGCCCAGATTCAGAGAGAATTGGATTCTCGTAGCGTATCAGAAATACACTACGCCGCCATTCCTTACCTGGCTCTACGTGGAATCCAGGTAGATTTTGTCCAGTAAGCGACGGCGGCGTAGTGTATTTCTCCCGTCGCAATCCATATAGACGAGTAGGGGGCTCCGTTCGCAAATTTCCCGCCGTGCATTGCGCGAAATCACGTCGTTACATCATTCGTTGTTTGAGTAGCGTCGTTTACGGACATTTCTATTCCCGAACGAGTTACGTAAAAAAAAATAAAAAAAAATTAAAATCGACGCGGGAACGACGGCCATACTTAACATGGGTTACGCACCGTTAGACCAGCAAAAAGCTGGTCTAACAGTACGTAAAAAAACCCAGACGTAAGCGATTGCGAAGACCGCTCGTATCTTCGTGGATCGCCGTAAAAACACATTTGCATATCCCGACGCATCAAAACGACGCAAACTCCTCCCAGCGGCCGCAAATATATCGCAGCGTAGATCCGAAGGTTTACGAAGACGTAAGCCTCTCGGATCGAAGCCCGAAGCCGCCGTATCATGGTTTGAGGATTCAAACTAGTGATACGGAGCGCGAAATTTGAAATTACTCCTGTCTAACACCAGTTAGACAGGCGTAATTGCTTTATGAATCTGGGCCTTTGTGTTTGGTTTACATTGGATGCATTTATAAATATATGTGAAGCCGCTCTGCCACGTCAAGTCTCCTCTGCAAAGTGCGGTCCCTAACTCTACTCTAACATTGTTTCCAAATGGAGACATAGATAGCAAGAAATACATTGAGAGTCTTAACTAGTTCAACCAAAAAAAAAAGGTCCAAAACATGCCTGAAACAACTATTGGCCTCCTCATAGGAGTCCTCTACCTCATCCTCATTGCCTCCTCCACCAAGACCCCATGCCTCTTCCTAGCAACCAATGGCAAAAAGGCTTTTGGTCTGGTAAATTGGAAAAAGACATATAGGGCCAGATTCAGGTAGAGTTATGCCGGCATATCTCGAGATACGCCGCGTAAGTGTAAAGTTGACCAGGCTTATCTTTGCACCGTACCCACAAAACTAGATACGCCTGAAAATAGGCTTCCTCTGACCGGTGTAAAGTTATTCCTACAAATAGCTGACGGGCACAGATCAGCAGGAGAACAGCTCCAGCAGCACCGTATGACCTCGGCTGCCCCTGCCATGTTGGCAGACAGATGTGCTGTCCTGCAAGAGGGGTTGCTCAGCTTGCTAAGTTTGTATGTATATATATATATATATATATATATATATATATATATATATATATATATATATATATATATATATATATATATATATATATATATAATATTATTATTATTATAGGGCCCAGAGGTCCCCAGGGCCCCCCCGATGCCAACCCTTTTTTATACAAATGTTTTAAATGTTTTATATTATTTTATTTCTTTTTTTTTCTTTTTTTTATATATATAGATATGTTTTTATTAAAGGGCTCAGAGGTCCTCAGGGCCCCATGTGTCAAACCCCCTTTTTTCTATATCGGCATAAGTCGGTTGGGCCGGCATATCTCAGGAAGTTGGGCCGGGGTAGTTGTGAGCATGCTCACAGGGAAGCAATCAGACACCAAGGTCACTGAGCATGCTCCGTGGATGATAGGCTGGGCGTAAGTGTCAGATCCAGGCTTAGACCATCATTTGCATAAGGTCACACCCACTTCCACTTACACCTACTTGCGCCTTCACATTTAAGTTACACCGGCGCAAACTTAGGAGCAAGTGCTTGGTGAATACTGTATTTGCCTCACTAGTTTGCATCGGCAGAACGTATATGCGTTACGTTACGCCGGCACAAAGATGCGCCCATCTACCTGAATCTCGCCCATAGGCACCAACTTTAAAAGGAAAAAATAACCATGTTATACTAACCTGCTCTGTGCAGTAGATTTGCAAAAAGCAGCCTGGATCCTTCTCTTTTGGATCCCTATATGTTGCTCCTGGCCCCTCCATCCTGTTGAGTGCCCCCACGGCAAGCTGCTTGCTGCTATGGGGGGACCCTATCCGGGTCAAAGCTCCCTGTGTCCATTCAGATGGCCCGGCCCAGCCCTGCCCCCTTTTCTCTTCTCATTGGCTGACTTTGATCGACAGCAACGGGAGCCAATGGCGTTTCAGCCAATGACGAAGGGAGTCCTGGGTAGTCGAGACATTCCTACAACATCGCTGGATCTAGAAAAGGCTCAGGTAGGTATAAGAGGGGCTAAGTGGGGATGCTGCACACAGAAGGTTTTTTATCTTAATGCATTGAATGCATTAAGATAAAAAACCTTCTGACTTTACAATCACTTTAACTATATTATGGACTGCCCCACACAGATATACTGCGGCAGGGTGAACGTCTTGTGCGAAATCACATACCTGTACTTGATTTCATGCACTGGGTCTCAATTGGACACAGTAGGAGCCAATCAGTGGGTCTGGCAGATGCGATGTGCACTGGAACATGCTGATAGTTCTCAGGATGTTAAGCCATTCCCTGCCAGTGAAATTAGTACAGTGACAGTGCATTATTGTAGCACTGATCACTGTATTAGTGTCACTGGTCCCAAAAATGTGTCACTTAGTGTCAGATTTGTCCACCACAATATCGCAGTCATGCTAATATCGCTGATCGACGCCATTACTAGTAAAAAAAAAAAAAAAAGTTCAATAACTATATCCCATAGATTTACAATCTATGGGATATAGTTATTGAACTTTTTTTTTTGTGCAAATGTATGCAAATGTATGCTTATTGGATTTTTTTTAAGCAAAAATATGTAGCAGAATATATATTGGCCTAAATTTATGAAGCAATTCGATTTTTTTATTTTTTTATTGGATATGTTTTAAAGCATAAAGTAAAAAAAATTGAGCCAGATTCACAGAGCGATTACGCCTGCGTAACAGGAGATGCGCGGCGTAAGTCTAAATGTGCGCGTGCGTTTCGATGCACGGCATTCCCAGAACGAGATACGCAAGAAATCTACTTTTTTTTGTCCAGCGTAATTTCGTTAGACAGGCGCATCCGTCCGCGCAAAACTGCGCTAGACACACCATTGATTTGCTAGTCAAATATGCTAATGAGGGACTTACGGGGATCCACAAAAGAACGTTGGGGCAGCACAGGCTACGTGGTGTGCGCAACAGCAAAATGTCCTGTCTAAAATTAGACCATATAAAAGCTGGTCTAAAAAGAGAAAAATTGTCTACATGTCAGATAAAGCAACACTGTTAGTGAGGAGCTGAGCAGTCACACGTGTTGCACAACAATCTGTATGCCAACATGCCAGGGGCATCGTCGCGCATAGCTATACTACTGACTTTAGATGAGCAAAGAAGGAGGAGGGCACGGAGGATGGCACAGGACACGCATAGACCTGTTTGGCATGAGTGATTGTGAGGTGTATCGCATCTTCAGATTCAGCCCTCATGCCATCCTGGAATTAACCACAACCCTGCAGGAGGACATCACCAGCCCAACACAATGCTCACATGCAGTGCAGCCACTGGTCAAGGTCCTGGCAACACTCCATTTCCTTGCCAGTGGCTCTTTTCAGCGTACAAGTGGAGTGGTGGCTGTGATGTCACAATCCTCCGTGAGCAGATGTGTGCACCAGGTTGTCCCTGCAATCCTCAGACGCATGGCCAACCAAATCATCAAACCAACCACTGAGAACCTGTGGCTGAAGGCAATGACAGATTTCTACAGAATTGCCAGATTCCCACGCACCGTGGGGGCCATTGATTGCACACATGTGGCACTCCAGCCCCCCCAGGAGACAGAGCACATGTACCGCAATCGGAAGCATTGGCATTCCATCAACGTACAGGTGATAGTCGATGCCCAAGGCCTCATATGGCACGTCCTTGCCAAACACCCAGGGTCCAGCCATGACAGCTACATATACAATCAGAGCCCCATCCGAATGGAATTCGATCAGAACGTCTATGGGGAAACCTGGCTGGTTGGTGAGTGACATGGGTGGCAGGCATGACTGTACCCCCCCATGATGCACACATCACAAGGGGCACATGCATGACTAACATCCTCCTGTCTTTTGCCTTACAGGTGACTCTGCATATCCACTGGGACCCCATTTCATGACTCCTATCCGGAACCCCCAAACCCCAGGAGAGGAAAGATACAATCAAGCCCACGCCCAAACACGTGCAGTGGTGGAGCGCACCTTTGGCCTCCTGAAGTCACGTTTCCGATGCCTGCATAAGTCTGGGGGGACCCTGTTGTATTCGCCAAACTTTGTGTGCCATATCATCGGTGCGTGTTGCCTGCTGCACAACTTCGCAGTGAGAAAGGGCCTGCAGATTGACCTACATGATGACCTGACCCCTGAACCAGACAATCCCCCCCTAACCGAGGTTACCCCATCTTCTGAGGGAAGAGCAGCCAGGAGACAGCTCACATTGGGCATCTTTGCACGTTAAACACACACATTAATCATGGCACAATGAGAATGCATGCATGCACACCACTGTGGTCCCTAGCACACACACCCCACATCCTCATCAAATTGGATTGGCACCAGTCCACCATGCAGGACTTGTGAGCAGCAACGCCACGCCAAGGCTCCAATTATGTCACTGTACATTCAGACACCATTCACACGGACCTGGGGATCACTTCTCCCTGGTCCTGGGGAACCCTTCTCCACCAAAATTGAGGGTGACACCCCTTTTCCGTCAGGAATATCACCCCCACATTCAAACAGCATTCACAACCCAAAAAAAATAAAAATAACCAGCAAAATCAAAAAATTTCCAGCAAAAAAAAAAAAGCCCCCCAAAAAAGGGGAAAAACAAATTAGTGCCCTTGACGTGAGCCACGCCTGAGGTGACCCCGGCCACGGCCCCGGCTCCTCTGGGGAGACTCATGGGGGAGGGGGTAAACCGGGGAAGGAGGAGCAGCCCCTGGTCTCTGCCCACCTGGTGGCCTGCCCTCCAATGCCACAGCTATTCTGTCCACGGCAGCACCTAGTGTTGCCGTGTTGGCCTGGATAGCCTGGGTAAGGGCCCTCACATCCTGCCCAACGGCTGCTGATGTAGTCTGCAGGTCGTTAAGGCAGTTTCTGAAAGCCTGGGAGTGGCAGTCCAGGTTCCCAAGCGTATCCTTGATGGAGGACAGGCTCTCCTCCATCCGCACCAATGTCTGGCTGACCTGTCCCAGATGGCGGGTCTGGAGGAACTGGTCCCTTCTCAGAGTGGCGGGCAGGAGATCGGCCACCCCCCTGGTCTTCTGGGTCGCCTTCCTGCCTCTAGCTGATGCTTGTGGCCGGGGAGAAGGGGAGCCCCTTGGGAGAGGAGCCATGTTGGGGGAGAAGGGGGGGGCTCCCCCTTAGGGAGGGCTGGCTGCTGCCAGCCAGAGGGGAAGAGTCATCCAAAAACAATAGTCCAGTGCCTGACATGGACTCCTCCTCCTCCTCAAACTCCTCCTCCTCAACCTCCTCCTCCTCCTCTTCAACCTCCTCCGCGGACTCCGGCCTTGTCGGGGGGGCCTCATTAGGCTGCTGTCCTGGGGATGGTGCGGTCAGGCCAGATGGCCCAGCACACTCCTGCACAACTGTGGATGACACAAAACACTCACAGGTTGGAGGATCCACACACTTGCCACATATTCCCTTTCACCCCCTCCCCCACACATGCTACACACCTGTTAGAAAAAAAATGTTGTTTAAGTTTTTGTTTAAAGGGGTTGTAAAGGTAAATGTTTTTTCACCTTAATGCATCCTATGAAAAAAACATCCGACAATACCGCCCCCCCCAGCCCCCGTTATACTTACCTGACCCCTCGAAAGTCCCGCGCTCGCCCCCCGAATCCTCTTTGCCGCTCAGCCTGGCCGTTGATTGGCTACACTGGATGGATTAAAAGCCATAGGCTTGCGCTGCTGTCAATCACATCCAATGACGCAGTGCGCCGGGGGCGAGGCCAAGTGATACAGTGAGTGGCAATAGCTGCCGGTTGTATCACAGGAGCGTGCCCGCAGGAACTCAACACCATGCGAGCTTGCATTAAGATGTTGAGTCCTTGCGTGGGGGACCCGAGACAGCCGCTGAGGGACCCCAGAAGACCAGGTTCGCTGCCACTCTGTGCAAAACGAGCTGCACAGTGGAAGTAAGTATAACATAGTTACATAGTTACATAGTTAGTCAGGTTGAAAAAAGACACAAGTCCATCAAGTTCAACCACAAGAAATAAAACAAAAATAATATCGTACAATCACATATACCCAAATCTATACCCACAGTTGATCCAGAGGAAGGCAAAAAACCCCAGCAAAGCATGATCCAATTTGCTACAGCAGGGGAAAAAAATCCTTCCTCATCCCACATAAGGCAGCCGGATATTCCCACTAGATCAACTTTACCTATAAATGTTAGTACCTAGTTATATTATGTACATTTAGGAAATAATCCAGGCTTTTCTTAACCCCCTTAGCGGTATTCCCGAGCGTGACTCGGGGTTGTTTTTTTCTGCTAAGATCGGTATCCCCGAGTCACGCTCGGGGTGGATGTGCAGAGCGTGCAGCGGCGTTCCTTACCTTCTCCAGGCGATCCAGCGATGATCTCCCATTGCTGTGATCGCCGCCGAGATCCCCGCCGCGCCGTCCATCGGTCATCTGACTTCCTGGTTCCGTTCCCTGCACCTCAATGGTGCATGGGAGTGGAACTGGGAGGGAAATTCAAATGTATGCACAAACACAAACATATAAAAAGGAGGTGATACAATGTAATCTGAGAGGATTACACTGTATCACCTTGGAATCTGACACAGTGCCCTTTCAGTGCCCCTTGCCATTGTCATCTGACTCTGACACCGACACTGATCCAGAAAGTGACAACGCCGATGATCCCGCACCTGACCTAAGTGATGTGCACACTTGGTGCGCTATAGACAGCGATGCAGACCAGGCAGCGCCCCAGAGGTTCCGATTCACTGGATCTCCTGGGATGAAGGTTAATGTGGAGAGGGACAACCCTCTGGCGTACCTGAAACTTTTTCTTTCTGAGGAGGTAATTTTAAAAATTGTGACAGAGACCAATCGATACCACGATCAGCAATCTGCTACGCTGCGTGCCAGATTTTCCAGATCCAGAAAATGGGAACCGGTCACTAAAGAGGACATCTGGAATTTTCTGGGACTCATCATCCTTCAGGAGGTGGTGGGTAAACCACTCCAGAAATTGTACTGGACCACCAACAAGATGCTGGCCCCGCCATTTTTTGGGACTGAGATGTCTGAATATCGTTTTCCACTAATTTTGAAAAACTTACACTTTACCAACAACGAAGAGTTTGATGAGGCCACGCATCCTGCGCCCAAGCTATATAAATCTGGGAGGTGTGCCAGATGATTGTCGCCAACTTCCAGTGGACCTACGTGCCAGAAAGGGATGTCAGTGTGGACGAAAGTCTGATGGCCTACAAGGGACGTCTGAGCTGGATCCAGTTTATTGCATCCAAAAGAGCGCGCTTTGGCCGGATATATCTGGAATGCGGTAATTTACACCGGGAAAGGTACCAAGTTTAATCCCAGGTACAACCGCTATGGGATGGCCACATCGTCTGTCCTTTCACTGATGGACCCATTACTGAACCAGGGATATTGCGTGACAACAGACAATTTGTATACGTCACCGGAACTTCATGAGGTTTTGCTCCTCAACAAAACGGATGGGTATGGTACCGTGAGGCCAAACCGGCGTGACATGCAATCTACGTTTGGCAATAAAAAAATAAAAAAAGGAGAGATGGTTGCCTTTCAAAAGGGTAAAATGATGGCAATGAGATGGAGAGACAAAAAGGACGTGTGTCTCATGAGCACCGTGCACAGCACCTCCACTACCATGGTCCGCACAAAACACGGAAAAGATGTGCTGAAGCCACAAGTCGTGATCGACTATAATCACACGATGGGATGTGTCGACCAAGCCGATCAGGCAATGACATTTTACCCGGTGATGCGGAAACAACAGAAAAAATACTACAAAAAGATTTTCAGGCATCTCCTTGAACAATGCCTTTGGAACGCCTATATTCTTTATAAAGCAAACACGAACATACCTCTTGTTCATTCTAACTTTATATGGAAGGTAGCTGAGCAGATTTTTATCAACCACCCGACGCCTTCAGTGTCCGCTAACAGACCCAGACGACGCTCTGTTGATGTTGGCAATCCAGAGTGCCTGACAGGTCGTCATTTTGTAGACTTTGTACCGCCAACCACACAAAAGTTAGCGCCTACCAGGATGTGCGTCGTTTGCTGTTCCAAGAGGGATGGAAATGGAAAAAAAGTCAGGTACTATTGCCCAGATTGCAACGTCGGACTTTGTCTAGTTCCATGTTTCAAACTTTTTCACACCCAGGATGTGTATTGAATTTCTTTGTTTGACAATTTTTTTTTTTTTTCATTGCATTATTGAATAAAATTATATAAAATTATATTATTTATTAGATTATAATTCATGTGTTTGTGTTTCAAATTTATCACATCTGGAATGTCTACTAGAGTCTTGTTTTGGTCAGGTTTAAGTAAGTAATTACTAGGAATTTCAGGCCTATGATAGATATCACCAAATTTACCATGCAAAAGATTGTACCGCTTTTGGTACGTAATTCCAGACAGAATCATACCGCCAGCGAGGTTAAAGCACTATACTGAGCTGACCAGAATCAGCTCTGGAGGGAATCTATTCCACATTTTCGTAGCTCTTACTGTGAAGAAACCTTTCCATATTTGGAGGTGAAAACTCTTTTCCTTTAGATGTATAGAGTGCCCCCTTGTCCTCAGTGTTGACCGTAAAGTGAATAACTCAACACCAAGTTCACTATATGGACCCCTTATATATTCTTAATGTTGATCATACCTACCCCCCCCCCCTTAATCTCCTCTTCTCAAGAGTGAATAAATTCAGTTCTTCTAATCTTTCCTCATAGCTGAGCTCCTCCATGCCTCTTATCAGTTTGGTTGCTCTTCTCCTGCACTTTCTCCAGTTCTCCGATATCCTTCTTGAGAACTGGATCCTCAAACTGAACTGCATATTCCAGATGAGTTCTTACTAATGATTTGTACAGGGGAAAAATTATGTCTCTCTCGCTCTGGAGTCCATACCTCTCTCAATACAAGAAAGGACTTTGCTCGCTTTGGAAACCGCAGCTTGGAATTGCATGCCATTATTGAGCTTATGATCTACCCAAACCCCCAGATCCTTCTCCACTACGGATCTCCTCAGTTCTACTCCTCCTAGTATGTATGATGCATGCATATTCTTACATTTATAACTTTACATTTATCAACATTGAACCTCATCTGCCACTTAGTCGCCCAATTAGACAGAGCATTGAGGTCGGCTTGTAAATGGGAGACATCTTGTAAGGACATTATTCCACTGCATAGCTTGGTGTCATTTGCAAAGACAGAAATGTTACTTTTGATCTCAGACCCAATATCATTTATAAAGATATTAAAAAGTAAGGGTCCCAGCACTGAACCTTGGGGTACACCACTGATAACCTTGGGCCATTCAGAGTATGAATCATTAACCACTACTCTCTGAATTCTGTCTTTTAGCCAGTTTTCTATCCATTTACAAACTGATATTTCCAATCCTGTAGACCTTACCTTACAGATAAGCCGTGTGTGCAGAACTGTATCGACGCTTTTGCAAAATCTAGGTATACCACGTCCACTGCAACGCCTCTGTCCAAGGTTTTACTTACCTGTTTTTTTTTTGTTTTTTTTTTAATAATAACTTTATAACCCCTTTAAGATCTACACACCCAAACAGAGCACATGTTTACACTTTGTTAGCTGATAACTTTCTGAACTTTCTGTTTCGGAAGGCGCATTTATCTGGTACATTGTTCTCAGCTATCATTGAGGACGACAGAAACCCTCCGGCACCCCGTTATGTTATGGAGAAGAGGAGAAGTGACAGGTTTTGTCCTACTGTTACAACTCTACTCCTCCATAGACGCAGTAAAGTAAGGGAGCGTATCACCCTAGAACATAGGTGTGCACAGCCTATTGCATTAGGGTGTGCACCTCAAAGCTCAAACGTGTGTGCATGTGTATATACTGTGTACTGATGATGTCAGTAGAGCAGTGGATGGTGTCAGTAGAAAAGTGGACAGTGTCAGTAGTTTTTATTTTTATTATTTTATGTTTTATAATTTTTTACAATTATTATAAAAATAAAATAAAAAATTAGGAGCCCTGCTAGGGGGCTTTGGTGAAATATTAGGGGTTTAAACAGGGGGAATGTGCACCACAAAGGGTGATTAGGGTGTGCCCGCCTATGCCCTAGAAGCAATGAATCCCTACCAGGATCAAAAATAAATGGATAAAAAGCCTGAAAAAAATGAATGATGCTCACACTACAAAGGACTGGTAAGCTGTAATACGTAAAATATTTTTTCTTGGGTTTAAATACGATTTAACTAGACAAACACTGCATTAATTTAAACAACCCAATACCTAGATAACTTATTTAAGCATCTAATAGGGGCTTATTCGTGGGACTATGACAATGTTTTCTTTGTGTAGCCAGGGGTTGCTACAATAGTTATTGTTGAATGGTTCATTGTTTTTCATGTATAGATTTGGCTCACCCTAGTGCCTGCTAAACTCTGTTAGGATTTTCTTTCCTCCTTGAGAGTGAACGGAGCAATGCATTATGGGACATGGTAGTCTGAATGAGGAAGTGACAATGTTGGCTGGGACAGCTCTGAACTACAGGACACACAATGCAAACTGCACAGAACAGCCTGCTGGGAGGAAGCTTCTCTGGACGCAATTCTGAACCTGCCAGCAGGAGGTCTGTGTGACAGGGAGTGAGAGTCTGAGGCGGCGTACACACGATCGGACATATCCGATGAAAACGGTCCGCGGACCATTTCCATCGGATATGTCCGATCGGGAGTTTGATCCGATGGCGTGTACACACCATCGGATCAAATTCCCCGCCGCCGGACGGTGCGGTGACGCGGCGGTGACGTTGACGCCGCCGCGCCACCGCCACGTCACCGCACCAGGAAGTAAAACACTTCCGCGCATGCGCCGAATCCATTCGGCAGCGGCGCGGCGGCGGTGGGGGCCGACATGTCTGCTGGTAAGTGTACTAACCAGCAGACATGTCGGGCGGACAGATTCCACCGGATAGATTTCAAAGCTTGCTTTGAAATCTGTCGGGTGGAGAAATCTGTCCGCTAGCCCATACACACGAGCGGAGATGTCTGCTGAAACGGTCCATTGGACCGTTTTCAGCGGACATATCCCCTCGTGTGTACGCCGCCTGAGGCCTATACAGTGGGGAAATGAATCACCAGCCCCAGAGGGACTTCAGGCTGGAGCCCTTCATCTATTGGGGTCCATTTTGGTGAGTGGGCACCTGCCCCTCCAGATAGAGAGTACAGTATTGCTAAGTGATTTTTCTACAGACTGGCTGGTGAGACTTGTAGTTCCACGGATGTGAATTTACTTCTTCACAGGCCTTATACAGCAGGTGCTTGGGGCTTATTCTTCCCCACTGTGCTGTAAAGTCTCTACTGTATTCAACTCATTTAAATAATTAAAAAGGAACATACAAGTGGTGATATTTCTTCAGTTTAAGTATTAACCCGTTCACCTTTGCTCTTAAGTTCTTTTGTCTTTTATCTACCTGGATTACAAATTACAAATTACTCTGCATTATAAACAACAGGCTAGCTGAAGATATCCAAAATTGAAAGAACATTCTCTTCTTTGTTAGGCTTTACCGCTCTGCATTTTATTTTGTGAGACATTATCTAATACACACTGTGTTTACTGTAGGTATATGATGTGCACTGTTTGATGGTTTTTGTGCTGAGGCCTCAGAGGAAAGGTATCAATACATGCCTTAAAAGTGTTTGATATTTTTCTCTCTGTGTACCTGCTCACATTGATCTTTTGCAGGTTTTAAGGTATACACCTTAAGCCCAGGTTCACACTGGGTACGATTTAGTTTGATTCGAGATGCGATTTCACATGTGAAATCGCATCTCAAATTGGCGGCATTTTCCGGCAATTGCCGGCAATGACACCGTCCTAATCGGCGCTGTACCGATTTCAAAAAGTAGTTCCTGTACTACTTTTTGCGATTTCAGGACGCGATTTACATTGACGTCTGTGCATAGATGTCTCTTAAATCGCGTCCGAAATCGGGACTGCCAGCGGGAGTGAAATTGTGCGAGTTCAGCTGAACTCACACGGCTTCACTCCCACAGCCCAGTGTGAACCAGGGCTTATATATATATATATGTCAAGTGATATATTCTGTCAAACCTAAGTTGTGTTCACTCATACCTTTTCTTGTGTTCATTCTTTATCTCAGTAAACCTATCTGAGTGGTTCAGTGATACTGTGTGAGTCTTTCATTAATAATGCAGCATTTCCAAATGGAACCCAAGGTGTCAGCGGTAAGAGAGGATTTGCAGAGTCGGGTGGCCAGTGGGGTATAGAGTCTATCAGCAGCCCCAATGGGGGTACGGCTACATTTATAAAACTTCATCATTTTTATTGTGGGGCATTTAAGCGACCACCTACAATGCTGAGCACAGCGACAATACATTGAAGCAAATTCTTGTTCAGACATATGCTTGCTTGAATAACTTAACATAGTAAGCTGGAGATTTACTGCCATACATTTGCATGTTGCTTATGATTAATTCTGTTGGAAATCAATGAAAAAAAAAAATATTCCTACTCTATGACTAACAGAATACCAGCTGACAAGCTATAATTAGATTTTCAAAAAAGCTTTTGATAAGCTCTTTCTCTAAGGCTCTCTATAAAATGAAGCTGTAATGGACCAGAAAGTAAAATATCATAAATAGCAGTGGTTTAGGGATAAAGGAGAAGTCCGTTGTACAAAGAATGTCATCCTAATGCATTGTAAATGTAGAGTAAGTAGTTGGCTCCTGGTGTAAATTAAATATTTTACATATATTATCCTGTTGTTATTGTATATGATTTATAATGATGTTCAGCATATATAATCTAAAAGGCAGGTTAGGATGACATATGCAATCTTGCTTTTACAAAGCTTTATTGAGAGAATGAAGTATAACGTGTTACATTGATTCTGGGATACAATAGATCGGTATTATAGGAAGAATTTACTTGAAGCTACAATGAGCATCTTAATTTTTATCTCCCTTTAGAAAGGCTTATTAGTTTTTCAAAACACGCAGATTTGATTGACTGTATTCATTACAGAATAATAGCTACTTATTGTTCACCATATACCTTGACAGATTGTCCATCTGCCCAAAGCAACACACACACTCTATATACCGGTAGAATTGCTTGGCCATTATGAAAAGCAGTGACGCTCCATTGTACACGGAAGCAGCTCATTTGATAATGACAGAGATAACAATGAAAAGTAACTCTTGTACATTTTGCTTTTGAGAGCCTTGTATGAATGAGGACATGCAGTTTGGTGACACAAAGAATGAGAACTTGAAAGGCATGGATAATACACTCACATAGTGAAGATGAACACTTTTCTTATCATAGTTTGTAGCAAAGTCTTATTTTAGCTGAAAAGAAAGACATCACTTCATAAATACAGTCCCTTTAAAAAGTATTCATGCCCCTTTATATTTTCCACATTTTGTCATGTTACAACCAAAAACGTAAATGTATATTTTGGGATTTTATGTGATAGACCAACACAAAGTGGCACATAATTGTGAAGTTGTCAGGACTCGGCTCAGCACTTCCTTCTCAGAGCTCTGTGCTCAGCTGTCGGTTAATTGCCAAAGACTAGTTCTTTCCACGGTGACTCACCTGGTCTTCATTTCCTGCTTGTTAGCTAGAGCTGCTGGTTATATAAACTCCTTGGCCCGGATTCACATACATTGGCGCAAATTTATGCCGACGCAGCGCAGAGAGGCAAGCACAGTATTCACAAAGCACTTGCTCCCACTTGCTCTCAAATCTACGCTGGGTTTTGAAAGCGTAAGTCGTCGTAAGTGGAAGTTGGCGTGAGCAATGCAAATGAGGCGTGACCCCATGCAAATTATGGGCCGAGTGCCAGACAAGTACTTAAAACGAACGGCGCATGCACCGTCCCGTGGCCGCATCCTAGTGCGCATGCTCACAATCACGTCAAAACAACTGGCTAAGATACGTCGAATCACTGCCTACGGTGTGAACGTAACCTACGCCCAGCCCTATTAATGTACTATGCAAATGACGTAAAATACGACGGCTGTGTTCCCTGGTCCATACCTTTGCATGAGTTGCGCCTCATATATGGGGAATAACTTTACGCCGGACATGCGACTTACGCAAACCACGTATATTATGCACAGGGCGCAAGTACGTTCGTGAATCGACTTATCTCCCTCATTTCCATATTTAAATAGGAAATCAATGGGAGCACCAGATGCGTCCAGCGTAACTATGCGCCCACGTTACGCCGCCGTAGGCAAGTTACGTCGGTGGACTGAAGCCAGTTTTTAGGCGTATCTTAGTTCTGTGGGCACGGCGCACAGATACGACGGTGCATATTTGCACTTACGCGGCGTATCTCGAGCTACGTCAGCGTAAGTGCTTTGTGAATCCTGGCCCTTGGATCAGATCTTTTGAGCCTTTGCCTTGGTCAACATATTTGCACTCTCTCTTATGAGTTAAATTATCCTAATCTGGCCATTCAAGATGGGAAAATATCCCAGGCAAATAAGCCCAGAAGCAGACCAGTTTAGAATGATAGTACCAGTGAAGGAGTGAGGAAATGTGACTATAGTTCTACTTTGAAGGCTAAGTTCACCTTTTTATTTTTTATTCTAAATTCCTGCTCCCCTATGTACCAATATAGCATTATTGTACTTCTTTTGCAAAAATATCAAACCTTTTTATTAATTCTACAGATGCTTACCTCACTGTCTTCAAGGATATTTCATAACATGTATCCATTACTTATGCCTTACTTCCTTAGCAGACTAGGTCATGCCACAGGAAGTAGTTGACCAGCTGACCTCATTAGCACACACCCTGCATCATCCAACCTCCTACCTACCCACCCATTTCCAGGTGCATGTTTTTTTTAATGAAATGCAATCAATCATTTACTGCCCTTCTCACTAAATACACAGGCATTGATTTTTTCCTACCCTAAAGTGATTGTAAAGCTTCATTTTTGTTTTGTTTTTAAAATGAAAAACATATTATAAGAAACAAGAATGAAGCTTTAAAATCACACCTCTTCTGTGCAAGGGTTTTGCACAGAGTGACCCCAATCCTCCTTTTCTGGGGTTTCCCCATGGCGCTCCTCCTCATTTAGAGTGCCCCCACGGTAAGCTGCTTTCCATGGGGCACTTGTGCAGGCACACTCCTGAGTCCTGCTGCTGCGTCTATTGACACAGACAGCAGGACTCAGCCCCCCGCCCCCTACTTCCATGTCGCTGGATCTAATTGCCAATAGCTCCTGCTGCTATCAATCTATCCAGCTGAAGCTGCTGTGCTCGTCCCTGTTGCTGGGGGGGGGGGGGGGGTGATGTGCTGCAGCACAAAAGGTTTTTCACCTTATTGCATAGAATGCATTAAAGTGGATGTAAACTGTCATGGACCTTGGAATGCAGAAGTGTTCCTCCTTGAAATCTGTTACACAGTGGGGGGTCTTCTGCTCTGTCTTAAGGCTCCAGATGGCTCCATTGTTCTGTGTCTGACTGGCTGTGTACATTGATTGCCCCCTGGGGCTTCTGTCTCATTACACATAGCAGTCCTTCTATTCAAGCTATCGGTCTATCGGTCCAATCCCTGCTGAGCCATTTTCATGGCTAAAGAGGACCTGAAGGAGAACTATATGTACTTAACAATTGACCAATAGGAAAGTGGTTGTTGGGGGCGATGTTCCAAATTCTGTATAAAAGAGTGTTGTGTGCTTCAAATAAAGGTCTCCGTGTTTGAACTTACATACAGCCTGCCTGGTGTTTGTTCTAATTGATTCCGAACGGCACATAGCTGTAGTACGGATCCCGGAGCTTTGGATGACCAAACCATCAGACGTTGCGATCTGCAATCTGATCCAATAGTAGCAGAGGAGTGTCGGGAGAGCGGAACTGAGCGAGTAAGGGTCTCGTTACATTGGTTGGCAGCAGTGGAATTTGATCTCCAGTTACTGGGACACTCCAAGCCACCACAATGAATGACCAGCTATGCAGCATGCAGGAGAGCCACGCTGAAAGACTTACTTGAGAGCCGTGGAGGGACCGGTGGGACAAAAAACAAGGCCACCCTGATCAGTGAGCTAGCCGAGATGGATCAGAGGGATGGTGATGCAGGACCCCGGTCAGTTGAAGACTTGTTTCAGCAACGAGTTCGAGAACGGTTGGCATTATATGGTGCTAACCCATCAGAGACCGCCATACAGAATGCCATTAGAGGCATCCAGCTTTAGGATGAGCGACAAGAAAGAGAACGAGAGCGGCAAGAGAGAGAACGAGAGCGGCAACATGAGCAGAGAATGGCAGAAATACGGCAATCGGTGACAACGCCGAAAGAAGCAGCACCAAATGAAAGGAGAGGAGATGTACAGATACCAGTCTCAATGGAAGAGGAATTCAGAAGGAGGTTGCGAGAGAAGCAGATACAGCACAGAGGGCCAGTATCAGAGGAGGTCCTGCTTGGATGTTCTGATTCGATCCGCTGCGAACTCTGGAAGGAAGCGCTATCCCGTGAGCAGCGGCACCAGGCAAAAGCTCTCCCCTCCATCCATGTAAGGTACTGGTCACAGTATGAAGTATGAATGCTGTTATTGGGGGAACAACCGAAGCAGGAGTGGACAGCAGAGTTAAGCAGGCTGATCCGGGCAGAGATGCGGTTGGACGAGAGCTACAGAGCCCTCCGGTGGTATGTAGTCCAAGAGTGCCAGTGGTCAACGGATGAAAGCCCAACAGAAGGCTTTGACTATGATGGCCTGGGATTATTGTATTGGAGGATGTCCAGTGATCCCGACGATGGGAATGATCGGGAGTGGCATTTGGAGGAAATAATGGAGCACAGAGAGCGAAGACTGAATGTCTCGGAAGTGCACTGGTTACAGGAAGATTTGGAGTTCCTGACTGTTCAGGAATGGGAGCTGGAAATCGCCTACAAACAGCTGCTAGACTCCGCTCAGAAGCAGGGTGGGGCCCCCTTTGCCTGGGACTATGAGGAAATATCAGCTGACAACACTGAAATCCTGGCTGATGAATCGGCAGTGGAAAATCTGAAGATTGCCATCCCTAAAGCCGAAGCTGATGATGTGGAGTTCCAGGGGGCTAGGGCAGTTGACTCATCTCCCCAGCCACAGATTACAGAATGTATGGATTTAATGGACTGTTCAGAGGATGTTATAGATTATGCATCCCCAGCAGAAGTGCTGGCAATAGGGCAGAGTGCTAGCAATCTCTGCCCAGCACCTGAACCAACTGTGGAGTTCCAGGGAGACTGGGCAGTTGGCCCCATTCCTCAGCAACAAGCTGAGGTGGTAAAGCTTTTACTCCTAGCTGAATCACTGGCAGCCGGGCAGGATGCTACTGGCTGCTGCACACAACTACAGCTTGAACGGATATCGGTGGATGGGACTGTGGTCTCCACTCACAGCAACCCAGCAGAAGAGCTGGCAACAGAGCAGAGTGCCCCGGGCCTCTGCTCTCAACTAACAGAAGAGGGGGTTCCTGTGGTAGTGGATGGAACTTCGGTCTTCAAAGACACAACCCCAGAAAATGGTGCGGCACTGAGACAAGAGGATGTCAGTCTTGCTTTGCAGGCACCGGGGGGTTTTCACCTACCACAAGTGGATGGGACTTCAGTCTCCACTTGTATACCCCTGGGATGGGGGGGCAGTTGGCCCAGATCCCCAACAGCATGATGAACTGAGCCCAGTCACCCTGTCTTCTCTCCAGTGGCTGAAAGGACTCCAGGGAGAAGGGCCAGTCCAGGCCTCTCCCCAGCAGCGGGTATGTTCTCTGAGAGAGGCAGAGGTTGGCTGGGTGAGTAATGTTCTGTTTGGGACAAGTTATTTGGGGTACTGTGTGGGTACCGGCATTGGGGTCTCCTCTTGTGTTAGTCTCCTGCCAAAGGGGGAGATGTGTGACAGACCTAGCTGGGACAGGGGCTTTTGGAGAGGACTGAATGCGAGCCTCTTGCCTTCCGATTATGGGCCAGGGCTTTAAAACAGGAAGGCAGATGGGTTATCCCAGCATACAGACCTGGGACCTTAAGACTACTTTTCCAACATCCTCGAGTTGACCTGTTCGGGGTCCTACTGTGGCTGTTGGACTGTTTCCCAGGGGAAGTATTGTCATGGACCTTGGAATGCAGAAGTGTTCCTCCTTGAAATCTGTTACACAGTGGGGGGTCTTCTGCCCTGTCTTAAGGCTCCAGACAGCTCCATTGTTCTGTGTCTGGCTGTTGCGTACATTGATTGCCCCCTGGGGCTTCTGTATCATTACACATAGCAGTCCTTCTATTCAAGCTATCGGACCAATCCCTGCTGAGTCATTTTCAAGCCCTCATTTGCATGGCTAAAGAGGATCTGAAAGAGTACTATATGTACTTTACAATTGACCAATAGGAAAGCGGTTGTTGGGGGCGGGGTGTTTCAAATTCTGTATAAAAGTGTGTTGTGTGCTTCCAATAAAGGTCTTCCTGTTTGAACTTACATACAGCCTGCCTGGTGTTTGTTGTAATGGATTCCGAACGGAACATAGCTGTAGTTCAGATCCCGGAGCCTTGGATGACCGAACCATCAGACGTTGCGATCTGCAATCTGATCTAATAGTAGCAGAGGAGTGTCGGGAGAGCGGAAGCAAGCGAGCAAGGGTCTCAATACATAAACCCACTCTCATCCTTTCTAAACTACTGCTATAGTGGTTATCTATAAGGATATACATGCCTCCTGCATGTATCTTTACCTGTCAAATGTCTCCCTCTGTCTGTTATGTGAACTGAACAACTGCAGATTCTGTGGGTGGGTCTGTTGTCCGGAGCTCGGTGGGTGGAATCGTAATGTCGGTAGACTCCCCGCCCTCCTCTATACTCCCCCTGTCAGCATGCATTTTCTCCTGTGTATTTTTTACACTAAATTCAGCTATGATCACTATCATCCAGTCAAAACCCAGAAAAGTAACCACCTGACTTCAGAAAAGGAGTGGGGGTGGGAATTTAAAAATAATGCCTGTCTCAGGCTCGTGCATTCAATATGTAAATCACCTGTCACTCACAAAGGGGCGTTGAAGAACAGACTGGGTTTTCTCCATTTGTCAGTTTTATCCCACTGAAAAAAGATATGAGAATTGCTCAGAGCTGGATTAACTCTTTGTGGGAAGATTTGGCACAGATTATTTGAAATCCTATACTATACATTGTGCCAGCCAAAAATAAATAATTACATTTGGGGTTACATCCAGTTTAAGGTGAAAAAGCGTGAAGGTTTACAACCCCTTTAACTTTAAACATGCATAGATCCAATAAGCCATGTACACAGGATCGGTTTGTCTCGATGAACCGATCGTGTATGGGCCCCATCGGTTTTTTATCCATCAGTGAAAAAAATTAGAACCCGTTTTAAATTTTTCTTATGGTTAAAAAACCGATAGAAAATAAAAGATCGTCTGTGGGGAAATCCATTGGTCAAAAATCCACGCATGCTCAGACTCAAGTCGACACATGCTCGGAAGCATTGAACTTCATTTTTCTCAGCACGTCGTAGTGTTTTACATCACCGCGTTGGACACGATCAGATTTTTAACTGATGGTGTATAGGCAAGACTGATGAAAGTCAGCTTCATCGGTAAAAAATCCATCGGATTAGATTCCATCAGATATCCGATCGTGTGTACAGGGCTTTAGTTGGCATTTTTAAGAGTGCATGAAATGAGAGATGAGATAACAGCCTACAGTATGTGAAGCAGAGCTGTAGTATTGAAAACAGGAGGAGTGTGCCTTGGGTTCTGTACATAGTAGATAGTACATAGGAGGGAGTGGACAGAAACACTCAGCTGTCAAGCCCCCTTTACATGTCTGCATAGTGGGAACAAACATTCCCACGTGTGTTTTTTTTTTACATGCAACATTCGCCCCAAAGAAGTTTTAGAACTTTTTTTAGAGCGGATTTTGTTGCATTTTTTACTGTGATTTTTGGTGCAGCGCATTTCTGAAATGCAAGGAAATGCACAGATGTAAATAGAGCCGGAGGCGCCGTACACACGGCAGAGAACCTCGACGGGCAGAACACATCGTTCCGCCCGTCGAGGTTCTCTCCCGGCCGTCGAATTCGGCGACCCGCCCGTCGGGAATGGCAACCAGCCATTCTTCCAGGCGGGCCGTCGAGGAAATAGAGAGCGTGCTCTCTATTTCGGCTCGACGGGCTTCCCGACGGGAAGCTCGCCGAGACCGTACACACGGCCGAGGTCCTCGCTGGAATGTGCATTCCAGCGAGGTTCTCGCTGGTTTTCAGCGAGAACCTCGGCCGTGTGTACGGCGCCTCATTGTTCTTGTGGTAACTAGGGATGAGCCAGATGTTCGCCTGTTGGCGGCAAATTTGAAAGCCGCGGAAAACTGTTTAAAAGTCTATGGGAGATTAACATGAATAATCAAAAGTGCTCATTTTCCCCCACACACGGTCATTTAAATTGACGTTTTTAAAAACGTCGTTTTTTTCATCACATAAAGTGATCGTGTGTGCGCGGCATTATATGCATGGTATTGTCATAAAAAGTGTTTGGGGATCTGGGTCCTGCCCCAGGGGGCATGTATCAATGCAAAAAAGTTTTAAAAATGGCAGTTTTTTTCAGGTGCAGTGATTTTAATAATGCTTAAAATGAAACAATAAAAGTGAAATATTCCTTTAAATTTTGTGTCTTGGTCTATAGTATGACTGTAAAGTGGTGCATCTTTCCCGTGTTTAGAACAGTCCTTCATCCCAAAGCACCTTGTCCCACCTTGGTTGATGGGGACCAGGGACCAGGGACTCATCCTCACTAATTGTGGAGGTGTGAGGGCGGGGAGCTTATCTGAATCTAAAAGCCCCCTTTAACAAGGTGACCCCCAGATCCCACCCCCCTATGTGAATTGGTATCGGGTATATTGTACCCCTACCATTTCACTCAAAAAGTGTCAAAAATTGTAAAAAAGACAGGAGACACTTCGGGACAAGTCCTTTATTAAAAAAAAAGTCCATTCAGCTCACGTCACCCGAAAAAAATAAAAAGCTCTGCCTTCATGGTCTCCCACTGTGACAGCTGTTATATAGCTGAGGGCAGGGCTACCTGGTGATGTAAACAGGTGACCACACACCCTCTGACACCACAGGGAAAGCTTGTCCCGAAGTGCCTCCTGTCTTTTTTACAATTTTTGACACTTTTTTGGGTAAAATGGTAGGGGTACAATGTACCCGTTACCAATTCACATGGGGGGTCAGGATCTAGGGGTCTCCTTGTTAAAGGGGGCTTCCAGATTTCGATAAGCCCCCTGCCCGCACACCCCCACAACTTGTGGCGATGTGGTCTTTTGGGGTGGGGGGCACAGAGCCCCCATGCCCCAAAGCACCCATCCCCCAAGTTAAGGGCATGTGGTCTGGTACGGTTCAGGAGGGGGGCACTCTCTCGCCCCCCTCTTTTTCAGCAGCCTGCCAAGTTGTGTGCTCGTCTGCTGTCCGGGGATGCGAGTGAGGGAAAAATGTCCCTCACCCGTCCCCATAGCTCTGCTGGGCGGAAGTGACGTCAAAACGTCAGTCCCGCCCAGCGACTTAAAGAGACAATTTCTTTGTTTACCTTTTTTTTTTTCATTTAATCCTAAATATGAGATCTGAGGTCTTTTTGACCCCAGATCTCATATTTAAGAGGACCTGTCATGCTTTTTTCTATTACAAGGGATGTTTATAATAGGAATAAAAGTGATAATTTTTTTTTTTAATTTCAGTGTTAAAAATGATAAAATAAATAAAAATAAATCCGTAACCCAAAAAAAAAATGTTTTAAAGCGCCCCGTCCCGATGAGCTCGCGTGCAGAAGCGAACGCATACGCGAGTAGCTCCCACATATGAAAACGGCATTCAAACCACACAAGTGAGGTATCGCAGCGATCGTTAGAGCGAGAGCAATAATTTTGGCACTAGACCTCCTCTGTATCTCAAAAAATGCAACCTATAGAATTTTTTAAACGTCGCCTATTGAGATTTTTAAGGTGTAAAAGTTTGACGCCATGCCACGAACGGGCGCAATTTTTAAGCGTGACATGTTGGGTATCATTTTACTCGGCGTAACATTATCTTTCACAATATGTAAAAAAATTGGGCCAAATTTATTGTTGTCTTATTTTTTAATTAAAAAAAGTGAATTTTTTCCTGCGCAAATACGGTGTAACAAAAAGTATTGCAATGACTGCCATTTTATTCTCTAGGGTGTTAGAAAAAAATATATATAATGTTTGGGGGTTTTAAGTAATTCTCTAGCAAATAAAAAGTTTTAGTCTCGTAAACACGAAATCTGAAAAACACCCTTGGTCCTTAAGTGGTTAAATAATTTGGCACAGGGTTCCCCTTAATATTTTTTTTCATTTTGGTTTGGGGTTCCCCATGTATCTTTACCTGTCAAATGTCTCCATCTGTCTGTTATGTGAACTGAAAAACTGCAGATTCTGTGGGTGGATCTGTTGTCTGGAGCTCGGTGGGTGGAGTCGTGATGTCAGTAGACTCCCCGTCCACCTCTACACTCCTTTACACTCCATTTACACTAATTTCTGCTATGATCACTAACATCCAGTCAAAATCCAGAAAAGTAACAACATGACTTCAGAAAAGGAGTGGGGGTGGGAATTAAAAAATAATGCCTGTCTCAGGCTAGTGCAGGAGACATGTAAATAACCTGTCATTCACAGCAAGGGGTGAAGAACGGAGAAAAGTTTTCTCCTGTTTGTCCATTTATCTCACTGAAAAAAGAAAAGAGGATTGCTCAGATTTGGATTAACTCTTTGTGGCAAGACTGGGCACAGATAATAGGAAATCTTATACTCTACGTTGTGACAGCAAAAAAAAAAATGGGTTTACGTCCACTTTAACCTATTGGGGATAAGTAGCCTCCTATGTGACAGCAATTTTAATGATATAGGTTCTCTTTAATAAGACATCAGGAGTCTATCAGATTCCTAATGTCTCCTCGGAAGCTAATGAAGCACAGATCACACTGTTGGAAAGTGACAGAAGAAACAAGATCACTAACAGGATAGTGACAGCAGAAACTGGAAGTGACATAAGCCCCTTTCACATGGATCCGACTTTCAGTTTTTTAGGTGGACCCGATCGGAACCTTCATTCTTCTCTATGAAACGGCGGATCTCAGCAGACACATGTCCGATCCGTTGGCATCTGCTCCGGTCCACTAAAAACAGACGGATAGGGATCAGTTCCTCATCCATCCAGTTGATCGTGTGACAGTCAGATGGAAACGTACAGGTGGTCCGTTTCCATCTGACCGGCCCATAGAGAACAGCAGGCTGTGACGGTGTACATTCTGCATCAGCGGAGCAGACATGAACCTGTCATCTGTGTGCTCAGCAGGTATCAGCGGAGAGATTCCCCTGCTGAGTGGGAAAATTCACTGCCAGCTTCCACCCATGTGAAAGGGGCAAAAATCCTTGTCTTCTTACTAGATAGGGGAGATCCCAGATAGCAAGGATAACTTGCCACAAATTTGTGGCAGTGTTGAATTGTAAGTCTGCTAACTTGCTGCACATCTTCACTGGCAAGTTGTACACTTGCAGAGCACTTGAAGCACAAGTTCTAGTTGACACTTTTGCAATTTGTAGCAAATTTGCATGGCAAGTTTCTAGCATGAGCAAAGTTTCAATTGTGAGTCTACAGCAAGAGCTCTGCAAGTCTACAGCATGAAGTTTGCCACAGTGACCCCTGTGGTGGGATGACTATTGCACAAGATAACTGAACCAGAACTTACAACAGACTTGCAGAATGTTTGCAAAGAACGTTGATCTGGAGTCATGCAATGAGGACTTGCTGCAATTATGCAACAAACTTGAAATATGAAGAACATTTGGGACTTTAAATGAAGCACATGGGAAAGGTGCTTCCATCCCGGGTAATGGTAATAAAATAGGGGGGGGGGGGATTTTGGGACTTTAAATGAAGCAGCTGACTGATTGGTGTTAGGTACAACATAAGACATATATTATTTGCATGGGTGTCTTATGTTGTACCTAACCCCAACCCCAATCAGTCAGCTGCTTCATTTAAAGTCCCAAAATCCCCCCCCCCCCCTATTTTATTATGCAACAAACTTGTGAAGCCTGGCAAGTCCAGCAATGGCTTAACAATTCATTTTCAAAATTGCAACACAATTTCTTGCTATCTGGGATCAGCTAAATACAAGTACAAGCCACCTTAGTGCCCACAGCCTATAGTTAGAAAAGTAGAAGCAGACAAATACGGTTATCGCTCTGCCCTCTACATGTCCTTGTCAGCACATGTGCATATAGCTGTTTCCAGGGCCGGGATAAGGGGTGAGCAGGAGGGAAAGTTGCCCTGGGCGCAGTTAAGCAAAGGACCAAAAAATGGATTCAGGGTGGTACACTCATTCTATGGCATGTATTAATACTGGGGGAGGGAGCACAATTCTGGATCCTTGCCCTGGGCGCTAGACAACACTGTCCCTGTACTGCTCAGAGAACAGACCCTCCCTCACCTAATCTGAGTTTTATTGCACATGGGTTTACCATAGGCTAATAGCAAGACAATTTAAAGAGCTTACATTAGTTGAATTTTTTTCATCTATTTTCCTAGCAATCAGACTTAAGCTGACCATATGTATAAATGTATCTATAAAAAAGACCTTCCATTTTCCATGTCATGACAAGGAATGTAAAACTATAAATGTAACCCAATCATGATGGGTTTAGGAGCACTAGCTGGACAGTCAAGTGTCTCTCTTAATATTGACGGTTATGGCTTTGGTGCTCATGATCTTTTCTTGAGTGATCACACTGAAGCTGATGGGCAGCCATATATCTCGGTTATCCGAGGGACACACTGAGCTTTCACAGAATGAATCTGAGGATGCAGAAAGTCGAGCAGATAATGCTTTTTACTTATACTGTTCAAGGTTAAATATTTATTTTTTATTTAAATGACTTACTTGTATGGTCTTTTAAATGAAACTTTCAATACCAGTCTATGATCCTTTCCGGTTTAGCTGATATTCTTCATAGCCTTGGATAACACTGATGAATTGATACAGCAGTGAGCTCATGGTCTTTCCGATCATTTCTTATTTCAGTGAGTTTTATGGTTATTCCTGTTCTGTGTACTGAAGTGTAAAGCCAGTAATAACTTATCCAGACACACAGTCATAATACTTTTTTTGTTATTGAACATCTATAAAGTCTTGCTCTGCAGCTAATGAGAAACTGGACAAATGAATAAATTCTAATTGGTCACTGGTGAAATTGAGGGGGTGTTTGTAAAGAACACAAGGAGCAAAATGTTTGTTCTTTTCTATTTTTTTAATAAGCTTTAAGAAAAACAAGAGATCTGATAGGATGCATTCAGTTTTCAGACATAGAAAATAATTGTATAAAGAACCAATAAATAAAGCTGTTGTGATTAAATTACTTACCAATAACACCTTTTTAACTTAACATTAAAGCGTATGTAATTGCCAGGAATCACAATCACATTTTTTTAATGTTTGGACTTGAATGACCCATATTACTTATGTGGTTTGAACGGACCTCTTGTTTGTGTTTTCCATTAGAATTCTTATATTGTTATCTGTGTCACAGCAGCTCGTGATATATGACCCTATGGGTAGCGCAGTTTTATTTATATTTTTCACATCACTTTTTAGTTCTCTATTCAAACAAATTATTTAATTGCAGCACCCCCTTTTTTTTTCTTTGATTAGTCACACTTAGCGTTGATGTGGTGAATAGATTGCGGTAATTAGCACTCTATCCCCGCACACACCCGCCCACAGGTGGTTTAGCGCTGATTAACTCCATTTACATCAGCCAAAGAGGAGGAAGAGCCCCCATACAGCCGAGGCTATTGTGGACATCGCTGGATCAGAGGGGGCTCAGGTAAAGATTTGGGGGGCTGGGGGCAGCTGCACAAAGAAAGTTATTTTCCTTTAGGCCGGAATCACACTTGTGCGGTGCGAATTTCAGCTCTATTATCTCTGCAGGGAGATTACAGAAGTGTTCAGTAGATTCATTGCGTTGAAGCTGCGAATTTGGAGACCTGGGAGAAGTTACAGGGGAGAGGAGAGTGGGGGGGAAAGTGTATTGAGCTGAATGAGAGAAATTCCTGAAGAGAAATGAACACATCTGCGAATCAGCTGCGTACCCATAGAACAGGGGTGTCAAACTGGCGGCCCTCCAGCTGTTCTGAAACTACAAGTCCCTTCATGCCTCTGCCTGTGGGAGTCATGCTTGTAACTGTTAGCCTTGCAATGCCTCATGGGACTTGTAGTTTTGCAACAGCTGGAGGGCCGCCTGTTTGACACCCCTGCCATAGAAGATAATGGGCCTGAATTCGCACCTGAGCCGCACCGCAAGGCAGAAAATCCGCACCCGTTTTTTCTGCAATGTGCAGTGCGAATGCATCGCACATATGTGAACCAGCCTCATTGAAAACAATGAATTTAGAAATGTTCTGCGTATTAGATGCGGACCAATTCGCATAGGTGTGAATCCGGCCTTAAGCATTGTATTCACAAAGGTAAAAAAAAAAAAAATTCCATTGGAAGCATGTTGTTACATCTGTTTGATAAATGCAAAGCATAGCTGCTGATCCTGCCAAAATTAGAGTGATCTTTAACTTCCTGTGCATATCTGTGTGGATGGTTATGGAGTTGAAGATAGTAGGAGGTGATCTGTAGGCCTGAAAAAATACTGAAGAAAAAAAAATGCAGTTACCACATGCAGGAACTGGTAAGCTGTAATGCATTACACTTAGATTCTTGGGTTTAGGAACTATTACTTATTTGCGTACCTAAACAATTTTTTATTTAAAAAATATTTAAGTTAATGTATTATTTTTTTAATGATGCAGTACCACTGCAGCCTGAAAAATGGCAAGTTTAGGGCTTATATACTGTATATGTAAAAAACAATGCTGTGTCACTCCTTTCCAATATTGCCTTTTACACCAGTTAGTTAAGTAGAAGTATGGCCAAAGCTTTTTTTGGCTATACTTCTGGGGATGACAGGAGGGCATTTTTTTCTGCACTCCCATGAACCGTTTTCAGCTGACAGCTGCTGAAAAAAAAGTGGAGGGAGTTGAGTATTTTATCATACGATAAAAATTCAAAAATTAACACATCGATCATCCACTGACGAAAAATCAAATGACCTAATAATGAAAATTTATTTAAGGCAAGTTCCTCTGAATCAAAATGTAAAGCAGAAAAACTAGGGAAGGGAGGGGGGTAGCTGGAAAGGAAACCCAAAGGGTTTAGATAGGATTAATCAATGAGGAACAGACTGGCTATAGAAAAATGTAAGTTCTTTATTGAAAAACGATTTCCAAATCAATTAACCACTTTCTTACTGGGTACGTATACCCCCTTCCTGACCAGGTGAAATTTCAGCTTCCGGTACTGCGTCACTTTAACTGACAATTGCGCGGTCGTGCGACGTGGCTTCCAAACAAAATTGAAGTCCTTTATTCCCCACAAATAGAGCTTTCTTTTGGTGGTATTTGATCACCTCTGCGGTTTTTATTTTGTTGCGCTATAAACAAAAAATGAGCGACAATTTTGAAAAAAACAAACAATATTTTTTACTTGTTGCTATAATAAATAGCCCAATTTAAAAAAAAAAACATTTTTCTTTCTCAGTCTAGGCCGATACGTATTCTCCTACATATTGTTGGTAAAAAAAAAAAAAAAAATCACAATAAGCGTCTGGTTTGCGCAAAAGTTATAGCGCTTACAAAATAGGGGACAGAATTATTATTATTTTTTTTACTAGTAATGGCGGCGATCTGCGATTTTTATTGGGACTGCGGCATTATGACGGACACATCGGACACTTTTGACACATTTTTGGCGCCATTCACATTTATACAGCGAACAGTGCTATAAATATGCACTAATTACTGTATAAGTATAACATGACTGGCATAACACTAGGGGGTGAGGGAGGGGTTAAATATGTACCCTGTATTGTGTTCTAACTGTGGGGGGAGGGGGGTGACTGGGGGAGGTGACCGATCTATGTCCCTATGTACAAGGGACACAGCATTGGTCTCCTCTCTCCCCTGACAGGACGTGGATCTGTGTGTTTGCACACACAGATCCACATCCTTGTCCTGTAACCGCCGATCGTGAGTGGCTGGCGGATATCGCGGCCGCCAGGCACGCGCATCGGCATCTCAACGATGGCCTGGAGGAGCGCAAGCCGCCGTCAGAAGAGATTTAGAACCACCTTGCGGCCGTAGAAAGTCGTACGGCCACCAGGAAGTGGTTAAAGACCATGGAGATTGCACAAACTATCGTCTGCGATATCATTAATAAATGTTGACCTTAAACTACTAACTAAAAATGAGCCACCCATATGAACTCATTAATATCAAAATACATCCACCCAGATCAGGCAGGATTTGTACCCAATCGACAAGCCCCATATCAGACCAGACGCATCATCGATATTATATCAGCTTTAAAGGAGTTGTAAATGAAAAAAAAAAAAATTCACCTTAATTTAATCTATGCATTAAGGTAATAAAAAAATTGGATGCTGCCAGCCCCCCCCGAGCCCCCGTTTTACTTACCTGACCCGTCGAAAGTCCTGCGCGGTCCCGAGATCCTCTACGCCACTCAGCCTGGCCGCTGATTGGCTAGAGCGGATGGATTGAGAGCAGCGCAGCCATTGGCTGGCACTGTTGTCAATCACATCCAGTGACACGGCGCGCCGAGGGGCGGGGCAGAGTGATACAGTGAGCGGCTTTGGCCGCTCGCTGTATCACAGGAGCGTGCCCGCAATTACTCACCACCCTCTATCTCGGACTCCCAAAGTTACAAAACGCTCGTCTGCAAGTCGTTCAAAATACGGCCACCAGACTTGTGACTGGGATAAAACCATGGGAATCAATCTCAACTTCTCTGATATCCCTTCACTGGTTGACAGTAAAAGACAGAATTGCTTTTAAAGCACTCTGTCTAACGCATAAGTGTATTCAAGGAAAAGCCCCCCAATATCTATGCGAAAAACTAAAAGCTCCCAACCCCAATCGTGTTCTGTGATCCACCAACCAAATGCTACTCCAGATACCCAAAGCCAGATTCAAGTCCAAAGGAGAAAGAAGATTTGCGGTCCAAGGCCCCAGACTATGGAACACTTTACCAACCAGCATGCGGTTGGATGAGAACCACTTGGCCTTTAGAAGAAAGATCAAAACCCATCTCTTTTGATGACAAAGGAGAAATGGACAACGAGTGCCCAGAGGCAATTCAGTTTGCATGTGCTGCGCTATATACGTTTATTCACTCACACTTACTCACCATGCAAGCTCTCGCATGACTGTGGTCAGTACTTGTAGGGAGGACCAGAGACAGCCGCCGAGGGACCCCAGAAGACGTGGATCAGGGCCACTCTGTGCAAAACGAACTGCACAGTGAAGGTAAGTATACCATGTTTGTTATTTAAAATACAATTTTTTTCCTTAACAACTTCTTTAAACTCAGGCTGGGATGGGGGGTGGGGGGTCAAAAGTGAGCTTTGTTAATGTCCTTAGACTTACATAAAGCCTTGGCTTCAAGCCTTTGGCTTGAAATTTCTGACGACGCTTAAAATAATATATACCAACCCCACGGCAAATTTAATAGTGAAGGGTTACCAATCTCAAAACATCTGTCTCCCTTATTGTTTATTTTAGCATTAGAGCCACTGCTGGCCATCAAAATTAGGGAACATCCGGACATATTGGGAGTCATTTCCGGAGATCGCAAACACAAATGCGCGTTGTTCGCAGATGACATTGTGTTGCTTCTCCCCTCCATGATTACATCTTTGCCAAATTTGAATGTGGTGTTAAGCCATTTTACGACATTTACTGGATTACAGGTGATTCACTCCAAGTCACAAGATCTTAATGTTTCCTTACAATCAAATATAGTACAAACTTTGCATAATTCGATAAAAATGGTAAAAGTGGGACTTTGAATGAAATGCGATTTTAGCAATATGCAATTAAATATAAACATGTTTATATTTAATTGCATATTGCTAAAATCGCATCTCATTCAAAGTCCCACTTTTACCATTTTTATCCATTTACAGGGATGGAGGCCTATGGCAAGATCGCTATATGCCTCATTCAAAGTCCCACCCCCCCTCTTTTTAAACCTTGCATAATTCTTTCCCCTTTAATTGACAAGACGAGGCTTTACCTTACCTGGGTATCTTTCTAACCCACACTCCTACCACACTTTGCAAATGAAACTATCCCCCCCTATATCGGAAATTACTAATGGATCTTTAAAAATGGTCTAATAACTCCCCATCATGGTTTGGTAGGCTGTATTCAGTAAAAAGGACAATTCTACCAAAAGTGTTATACTTGTTCAGGTGCCTTCCAATTGCAATAATAAGTACGGACCTAAACAAAATTCACGCAAAACTGCTTGCTTACATATTGGAAGATAAGAAACCCAGGGTGAACAAACAAACACTATACACCCCTAAATTGAAATGGGGTTTGGGTATGCCTGATTTACTTAAATATTATCAGGCAACACAACTATCCCAATTGATCTGTTTCCATACAGAGCACTCTAAACCACTCTGGATAACGTTGGAATACTCTCTATAATATCCAGACATCAGTCATTTACTGTGGATGAAAGGGAGGGATAGTCCGACTATATTATGTCCAACTTTATCCTTTTACCTACATTTGTGGGATAGGTTAACAACTACTTATGGTTTTAAATCCCCACACACACCCATGGCGTCATTGCTCAACAATCCCTCATTCACCCCGGGTCTTCAACCCCAAGACTTTACATGGTGGACTAACAAGGGTCTACTAAAAATAGCAGACCTCTGTGATCATAAGGGTGCTTTGTCAAAATCAATCCTGCAGAGACAGTTCCATCTCCCAAATACAGAATTCTACCACTACACTCAGATAACGCATTTCTTGGCAAAATTAAACCGCATCTCTGATCTGTCCACATTCACTCCCATGGAGATTCTGCCCTGGTTCACACTGGGCTGCGGGAGTGAAACCGTGCGAGTTCAGGTGAACTCGCACGATTTCACTCCCGCTGGCAGTCCTGATTTCGGCCGCGATTTTATAGACATCTGTGTGGGTTTCTGCACAGATGTCAATGTAAATCGCAGCCAGAAATCGCAAAAAGTAGTACAGGAACTACTTTTTGAAATCGGTGCGGCGCCGCAGATGCAGCGTCGCACCGATTAGGACGGTGTCATTGCCAATGACATTGACATGACATTATATATGTTTGAGGGTTCTAAGCAACTTGTAAATACACAGCTCCCAGGCCTGTGAGGGGGAGAAATGCCTGATGTCTGTTCATACAGTACAATGTATGAACAGCGATCAGTCATTTCCCCTAGTCAGTCCCACCCCCCCTTCAGTTAGAACACACCCAGGGAACATACTTAACCCCTTCCTCGCCCCCTAGTGTTAACCCCTTCCCTGCCAGTGTTATTTTTATAGTAATCAATGCATTTTCATAGGACTGATCGCTATAAAAATGCCAATGATCCCCAAAATGTGTCACAAGTGTCCGATATGTCCCCCATTAGGTCGCAGTACCGATAAAAATCACTGATCGCCGCCATTACTAGTAAAAAAAAAATATTAATAAAAATGCCATAAAACGTATGCCCTATTTTGTAGACGGCATAACGTTTACGCAAACCAATCAATAAACGCTTATTGCAATTTTTTTACCAAAATTATTTAGAAGAATACGTATCGGCCTAAACTAAGGAAAAAAATGTTGTTTTTTTTATATATATTTTTGCGGATATTTATTACAGCAAAAACTAAAATATATTCTTTTTTTTCAAAATTGTCGCTCTATTTTTGTTTATAGTGCAAAAAATAAAAACCGCAGAGGTGATCAAATACCACCAAAAGAAAGCTCTATTTGTGGCCATGCGGTCTCCTAAAAAAGAGAGGCGAAGGAACTATGGGGCTGGCTGAGTGGGCTAGGCCCTCTCACTTCCTCATAGGGGTCCCTCTGCCCCGTCTGGGTCCCGTTGGGCCCCGTTGGGCTCCCAAGCAGAGCAGGTAGGGCGGGGTGAGGGGGAGGGCCTCCCTCACACCCGCCATTGCCACCGGGGGCATGGAGAAGGATGGAAGATTGCCTCCGGGGGAGGGTCTGCCTACTCCCAACTCCTGCAGTCCGGCTCCTCTCTCGAGTTCACGCACAAAAAATACACTTAAAAAATAAATAAATATACAAACACCTTTAAAAAAAATCCCCTCCCTCATTCAGCTCCATTTTATAGTGTTGCACGGCTCCAACCCCAACATGTTTCAACAACAGTCACGTGACTTCCTCAGGGGGGATCCTGTTCTGGAGTTGGAGGCTATTTTATTATCTGTGTCCAATGAAGGGGAGGGTCCTCATTACTACTGGTCTCTAAAATATAAAAGGTAGATAGGGGGAATCCATTCTTACACAATTTGTCATCAGAAGAGATGTCTGTATTATCCACTTTGAAACATTTCCTGTTTATTCCTGTTCTTGTGACTACTAAAGATTTGGGTTTTCACATCACTTCCTGTCCCAGTCACAATTGGCCACCATGACAATTAGAGATGGTGATTCTCCCCATAGAATAAAATAGTGGCTTTAGAAATACTGTAGAAATACTTTAGCAATGCTTGTCCTGTCGACCTAAAACTTTCTTCTCTGGTCGCTGTGTGTAGCAGTAACCAGTAACAGAGCCCTGTAGTTATTTACATCCTTTAAATACTTTAACATTTTAGGAATTATAACTTAATAAGATATTTTTTTTTTTTTACCTTTTGCTAGCCTTCAGAAGTCAGAAAAAAAGTTAAGTTCCTTTCCCCTCTTTTATAGTGAGTACACGCAGTAGGATAAATGTAATTTGCATTTCAAATTTGTTTGCAGATTTTTATATGTTTATGTTCAACACAGCTGGAGGTAACAGTTGGGAACCGGCAAGTAGTGTATTATTTTTTTTATATGTCATTTTTAGTTCCTAGCTGTCATGTATAGTTCTATGAACAATTAATCCTTTGGATTAGTATATGGCAATGTTGTTGCAGAGTGAAACATACTCTGTTTCAATGTTGGTGGTTAGTGTCTGAAATCCTACATTGTACACTTACCTAACTTGTAAGTTAGTTATTTTGAAGACTTACCTGCAACAGCACTAAAGGAAGACAGTTGGAGATGATGAGATTTTAGTATTGCCAAGTTTTTAAAACTTTGGGCATATATAAAATATAACAAATGATTATTGATATATTTAAAGAATTTTTTTTTTTTTTTGTTTTGTTTTTTTACTTACTGTACCAGAATGCACTTCGTATTTTATTTTATGTGCCCTGATGGTGGTTTCTTAATGGGCATGATCTAAAATGATAACGCTTTTACAGACTAGAGCCTATATGCTAGAGCACAAATAGAATGGCTTGTGTAAGCTCCAGGGGCCAGATTCACAGAGCGATTACACCGACGTTACAGGAGATGCGCGGCGTAAGTCTAATTTTGCGCATGCGTTTCGATGCACCACATCCCCAAAACGAGATACGCAAGAAATCTACTTTTTTTGGACCGGCGTAATTTCGATAGCCCGGCGTATCCGTCCGCGCAAAACTGCACTAGACACACCATTGATTTGCTATTCAAATATGCAAATGAGGGAGTTACGGGGGTCCATAAAAGAACGTTGGTGCAGCACAGGCTACGCGCTGTGCACAACAGCTGCACGTCCTGTCTAAAATTAGACCATATAAAATGTGGTATAAAATTAGACAATCCGTCTACATGTAAGCTAAAGCAACACTGTTAGTGAGGAGCAGAGCAGTCACACTTGCTGCCCAACAAACTGTATGCCAACATGCCAGTGGCATCCATGCTCATAGCTATACTACTGACGTTAGATGAGCAAAGAAGGAGGAGGGCACGGAGGAGGGCACGGGAGAGGATTTTTTTTCCCAAAAAATTTTCTTTGCTTTTATAAACATTTTTACAAAAAATATACATACATATATACATCAATACATAACATACATACAAATTACAAACACGGTCTCACTATCTTTCAATAGCCCTTTAAAACCTTGATGGATATAATAATCTAATCTGATACAAGCCCCTCACTCTTCACTTGATATATCACACACGCATAGACATCTTTGGCATGAGTGATTCTGAGGTGTCTCGCATCTTCAGATTCACCCCTCATGCCATCCTGGAATTAACCACAACCCTGCAGGAAGACATCACCAGCCCAACACATGACACCACCCATGACACGCATGGCAGCTACATATACAATCCTAGCCCCATCCCCACAGATTTCGAACAGAACATGTATGGGGACAACTGGCTGGTTGGTGAGTGACATGGGTGGCAGGCATGACTGTCCCCCCCATGATGCTGAAATCACAAGGGGCACATGCGCTACTAACATCCTCCTGTCTTATCCCTTCAGGGTGACTCTGCATATGCACTGGGACCCCATCTCATGACTCCTATATGGAACCCCCCATGGTACCCTGTTGTATTCCCCAAACTTTGTATGCCAGATCATCGGTGCATGTTGCATGCTGCACAACTTCGCAGTGAGAAAGGGCCTGGAGATTGACATAAGTGATGACTGAATACATTTCAGTTGGTCACTCTTAAATTGCAATTACTGTATTTATCAGCGTATAACACACACTGGATATTTATTAGAGCAAAAAGTAAAAAATATATATTTTTTTTTCAAAATGGTTGCTTTTTTTGTTTATAGCGCAAAAAATTATAACCGCAGAGGTGAGCAAATACCACCAAAAGATCTGTGGGGGAAAGGGGACATCAATTTTATTTGGGTACAACTTTGCACGACCGCGCAATTGTCAGTTAAAGCGACGCAGTGCCGTATTGCAAAAAATGGCCTGGTCATTAAGGGGGCAAATCCTTCCGGTCCTTAAGTGGTTAATAAAAACAACTTAGAGAATCTAAACTTAGGATAAAATGAAAAAATTATAGGTAAAGAAGGGGTGAGTGCATGACTACATATTAGAGAAAATATAACAGTATTAAGTCAGTTGAATTTTAGTTATTCTTTTGTAATAAATATTATACATATTTAAAACTTTTCTTTTAAAGCTGCTTTTATATTATGTATGTAAATTTATTATTTCACAAATAAACAGTATTTATTGACTAAGGACTCCTAGAGCACCAGGCGTTAGCTCAAGTACATATTTTTTTGTAAATGTTTACGCTAGATGCATGCAAATAAATTATATACTTGTTTATCAGACATGCAAAATATAGATGTATGTCATACCTAATCTTTGAACCTAGATGGTCGTTTGCATTGTTTTCATAAATATTTGTGGAATAAGGGTATAAGGGTTAGACAAAAGCTGATCCTTTTCCTGTAAGTCACCATCCTATAATGGGAGTACATTTGTGACAGCTCAGTAGTCTGCACTTAATTGCTTCTTTCTTTTAGAATCTACATTTTTGTTTCAGGTCATAAAACCACAAAACTATGAAGCCAGCACTGCATCAGTCAGTATGCATATATTTAATTTTCACTTTTATTGCTGGCCTTGCTTTGCTGCATGTGCTATTGTGAAATCCAGCCTAAGCTGTTTCTGATTTTGTTAATGTATTCCTATAGTTCAGCAAGTGCAATTATGGAACTGATGGTGGGATGGGAATAGGCATGAGAGGCATTGGTGTAGGATTTTTTTATTTCCAGGGAAAGACCTTATGATTAATATAATCATTTATACCTCTCCTTATTTTTATTTTAATAAGTTTATCTTAATTTATTTTGTTTTTTCTTTTTAAGTGTGTGTAACCATTGGATGGGAAGTTTTGGCGTTTGAGCAACAAGTGTGTTTATGAGATGTTTTAGTTTTCCTGTCAAAGTCTGAGTTTTAGCATCTTTCTGTTGGATGGTGATTTCATCCATTTCTGGGAGCAAAAATCTGAGACACATTCCTTTATTTTTGGAGTTCAGGGGAAAGAAATTAACATCTGGTTTGTATCCTTAATCCCTTGGGAGTGATTTTGGAATAGAGATATTCAGTGAGAAAGAACTTTGGTGGTTGAGTTGGATGATAGTGTCCTCTATCTTCCTAAAGAGTACATACAGCTTGCCATATACGTTATCTCTAACTGTAAAATGTGTGTTAAAAAATTGTGGTGGAAAAGATGAATATAGTTCATCTAAATACACATGTTTGGAGAGTTCAATTGCTGGAAGCTTATTCATGTTGGAAAATTGTGTAAAAAAATTATAGTAATAAATAAATGTAATAAATGATTAGAAAATTATTATTATTTTTGGAGAGATTAAAAGGGGAGAATTTTAATGATCATACATTCCAAAGTGATTTGAGAAGATGAGTAGATGAATAATGTACATACATGCATATACTAAATAGTACATATTTAAAACATACAATAACATATAATGTTATGACAAGAAAGAGTAGGAATAGGTTTGGGGTAAGGGGGGAGAAGGGGGGGGAGAAGGGGAAGACGAGGAGAGGGGGTTGTGGTAGGGGATATATTGTTTTGTGTCTCCTGCTTGACCTGTGACAGTGTTAAAGCTGCTAGGCAAATACCATATTTATCGGCGTATAACACGCACAGGCGTATAACACGCACCCTAACTTTAAGAAGGAAGTTTCAGGAAAAAAACTTTCCACGGCCCCCTGCGTATAACACGCAGGTACAGTTTGCCCTCTATTTTCAGGGTAAAAAAGTGACCAAGGGTGTCTCAGGCCCACTTACATACGAGATGGAACCCACCACAGAGACCAGGCATGTCAAAAGTCCGGCCCGGGGGCCAATTGAGGCCCCCGTTCCAGTTTAATGTGGCCCCCCTGGTAATTTGGATATATAATGTATTTATTGGCATGCCTCGGAGGGGAGAGGCAGGGGGGACGAGTGGTGTCAAATTACATGTCAAATTGGTGTGGTGTCAAATTACATACAGGAAAATCTCCTGTTTACTTGGCGGCATCTGTAATAGGACGTTTTCGTCTTCTGGGCCGCCATTGGACGACTCCTCTGTCTATCATAGGAGGCAGGACATTGTATTAAAGAGGCTGCTGTGTAAATAGGAGATTCGCCTGTATGTAATCTGTTGGTGCTCGTCCCTACCCCCGCTCCGAGGCTGCAGATGGGCATAGACCAGACTGCATTCATGGCAATGGAGAGGCTGCATTCATGGCAATGGAGAGGCTGCATATGGGCACTGATTGGGCTGCATTGATGACCCTTATTTTGCTTCACAGTTCTTTATTTACATTTTATTCCCCTGAAACTCCCCTCCTAAAGTGAAGGTGTGTGTTATACGCCGATAAATACGGTATATCCAAAAAACATGCCCAAGCTCATCTCTTCACCACACACAGCCACAAAGGCAATAGAATTCTTGTTGGGCCGTGGATTAGTGCTGGGGCAAACACACTTAGACCGAATTTTAATGGTTCAAAGAATGTCAGAAAAATGGTCGGCCCATAAGCATGTGTACTTCATCAAATCTGGCCCTCTTTGAAAAATTTTGGACATCCCTGACATAGACACTTTAAAAGCTTACAACTGGGAACCACTTACTAGTGGGTCTCTCTTGATGTAAATTCGTTACATATATCTCTATCCCCAATGCTGTCGGCCTCAGGGCAGTACACCACTTTCTAACACAAGACTCTCTCATTAATCCAAACAGGCCAATTTTATTCTTTTCTGTTTGACACGTAATTATTTTCTCTTTGATTCCAAGTTCTATTTACAAATTTAGGGCACAGCTATGGACACAAGTTTTGCACCCAGCTGTGCCAACCTAGCCATGGGACTATGAATAATATACAAATAATAACCCCTTTTTCCAAAACATTGTCTTCCTGGGACGTTACATAGATGATATAATTATAATCTGGGACAGACACAATTCATCCAAAGCAGAATTTTTCACTCATTGCAACTCCAATGACCTGGGGCTTTTCTTCACCTCTGTCTGCAGCCCCGACAGTCTGAACTTTGTCATACTGCCAATACCATTTATGCAAAAACTACACTAAACTTACAGCAGGAAACTCATACCTTCACTTTGACAGTTACCATCACCCAAGATGGATCTCAAATATTCCAAAAAGCCAGTTAATTTGCCTGAAACTTAACTGTACACGTAATGCAGATTATACTATACAAGGCAACCTCCTCAAAACTAAATTTGAGGACAAAGGATATCCGTCATCCCTAGTAGACAAGACCTTTGATCCTTTTCTAGATGACACATCCACCACCAATCCAGAAGATTCTACTCATTCACAAGCTGCACCTACTCAAATCTAAACTACCAGATTTGTTACACAATTCCATGCCTGACATTAAAAGATGGAAAGCATTTTCAAGAAGCATTGGAACATACTATTGGAAGACCCCTTACTATGCCATCTCTCTCCAGTGCAACAAAAATCACATACAGAAAAGCCAAAAATATAAAGAGTTCTATCGCACCCAGTAAACTTAAAACTGACAAAATAAAACCAATTCCATCTCCCGCTTTTTGTCAAAAGTATGTACCAATGAAAAAAACTACAATTTCTGAGCTTTGTGACACATCACCAAAAATCCTTCACCACAAAAGGGAAAACGTATTTCCTAAACAATTTTCTACAACTGTTCATCTGAATTTGTAATGTACTGTGTAACCTGTACTTTAACCGCTTAACCACCCACTGTATATATACGTCCTATTTTTAAAAATGGATATCTCGGTAACGGCAGCAGCTGCTGCCACAACCGAGATATCCATCTCTTCAGTGGGCGGGCCTGTCAACGATAACGTCCGTCTCCGTGGTGGATTCGCCGCGAGATCGCCGTTATCGGTGGCGGGAGAGGGCCCCCCCTTCCCGACGCTCTCCCGCACCCTCCGCCGCTTACCGTAGCCGTCGGTAGCGGCAGAGGCGATCGGGTCCGCTCGGCTGCTGTGTGGGGATGCGAGTGAGGGCAACATGGCCCCCACCCATCCCCATAGCTCTGCTGGGCGGAAGTGACGTCAAAACGTCAGTCCCGCCCAGCGTCTTAACCACTTCCTTACTGGGCACGTATACCCCTTCCTGACCAGGTGAAATTTCAGCTTCTGGCACTGCGTCGCTTTAACTGACAATTGCGCGGTTGTGCGACGTGGCTCCCAAACAAAATTGGCGTCCTTTTTCTCCCACAAATAGAGCTTTCTTTTGGAGGTAT